>BSWB01000007.1:32830012-34030370 GCA_033239125.1 Fagopyrum homotropicum | reverse complement strand
TAATTGCAAGAAGATTTCTCTTCTTGTTTAGGTTTGATTTAGAAGACGGATTGACATCCCGTTCTTCCTTCTTATCTAATATTGTGTTTGTTTGTCTATTCCGAATCTAGCGACAATATTTGTTCTTGATTGTGATATTGAGATTGGTTTGAAGTTTATTGAAAGTTTTCGGAAGTTTTCATCTTTCAATCTTTTAATCTTTGAATTTGATATCATAATGATGATTTTTGGCTAAAAACCCTTAACAATTCTAAGGTTAAGGGTTGATAGTTGTGGCTTAGATAATGATAGATCGACCGTAAACAGATTGGACCCTGAGAGTAAGAGAGAATCGTCGACAACCTTAAATTACGGCCTGTTCTTGAAGTCCACGGCCGTGGAACCTCAAGAACTAACCGTGATTTCCTTTAAAGTTTACGAACTTGCTTTTACTTTAATCCAAAGTTAAAGACTTGCTTTAACTTAGTTTAGGCTTGCCTTTTCTAGGTGGTAGTGAAGCCTCAACAACCTCTACCTCGATTGTGAGTGTCGCAACCGTAATCGGTTAAGTTAGTCTTGATCCTTGGATTGCAAGTTTGGGTATTTGACATTAATTCTTACCTTTAGAACCTTCCTATATTGAAGCCTCAACAACCTGTATAGAGAGTGTCTTGTAGGTGAGTCATACAAGGTTTTTGGAACTTCACCGTACGATTACCTTACATTAGTATACCTTTGCATATCTTAACTCTGTCCTTACATCATTAGTACATCTTGAATCGATTGCCACAGCTGGATATCTGGATCTTTAGGATTGTTGTTTTCCCAATAATTTGCAAAGCTCTTACATTCATTTGCTTGATAATCTGCGATCGGATTTATTCTCCCCAAATCCCTGTGTTCGATACTCTGGAATTCTTGCTTAACTACGTCGATCAGTACACTGTGGGTTCGCTTGCTTGATTTCTAGTTTTATAAATTTAAGACTTATTTGCACGCACGTTTAGGGGCGAACAAGTTTTTGGCGCCGTTGCCAGGGATTTGGTCTAGACCGAATTCGGTAGCCGGTTGTCAAGTTTGGGAGCTTGCTCTCGTTATTTTTTATTTCTTTGAGTGCATGTGCAGGTCTAGGAACACCGAAGACCTCTTACCTCTTGATCAAGAGCTTGAGAGGACTTTAAGGCAGAAGCGTAAGGAAAAGAAGATGGTTGAAGAACACGAACGTGATCTTCAAGCGGAGTTGGCGGAGAAGGAAGCTCAACTCCAATGGAATGAGAACATCCGCCGGGATGAAATGGATCGTCATCAATCTCAAGTTAACAATCTGCAGGATATGATTTTCCAAATGAGGATAGAACTAAGCAACCTTAAGAATAAGAGGAGCAAGAAATCCTCAAGGAGGGGATCAAGATCAAGAAGAAGAAGCCATTCATCCGCTGATGATAGTGATTCTTCCATGCCACCGCTAGAGGAGATTGATCCCACGATCAATGTGAATCATTTCCATCCACGGGGAGCTGCTAATCGTCGTGTTCCACCTAGGAACACGAGGATCGAACGTGTAGATAATGAGCCAAGAACTCTTGGCCAAAGGATGGATCCAACACAACAACCACGCCGTTTGGGCGTGAATTTTGATGCTGATGATGTGCAAGGGTTTAGCTTCAACCCTCAAGTTATTACTCTTGTTCGCCAAAACCAATTTGGCGGGACAAGTGCTGAATCTCCACACCAACACTTGCAAAACTTTGAGTGTATGATGGAGACAATGAGGTGGAAGAACGCTACTACCAACAACTATAAGCTCAAGCCTTTCTTCTTCTCCTTGAAGGGGAAAGCGTTGTCTTGGTACCAAGCTCTTCCTAGTGGGAAACTAGACACGTGGGAAAACCTTTCCGCGGAGTTCCTCACCAAATTCTTTCCGCCATCCAAAACGGCGGAACTTAGAGGTAAGATCAATGCATTTTCCATGAGATCTAACGAAAGTTTGTTTCAATCATGGGAAAGGTTTCAGGACTTGTTATTGGATTGCCCTCATCATGGCATATCCAAGCTTGTATTGCTGGAGATCTACTATAAGGGGCTGGATGCGGGAACGCAATTCAACCTCCAATCCCTCTCATGTGGAACATTCATGGACATGAGAGAAGATGACGCTTGGAACTTTATTGAGAAGCAAGCAAGAGTCATAGAGAAGTATTCCCACCGGAAAGTGGAGGGAAATCGTGTGGAGCAAGGAGCAAAGCTCACACATGAAGCTCAAAATCAGATTTTCTCCCTCAACAATGAGATCAAGGAGTTGAAGGAGGCTATCAAGACCAACTTCCCAAAGCAACAAGGGAAGGATGTTGGCTATTTGGGCAACAACAAGGGCGGTGATAACACCAACCGCAACAACAACAACAATAACCGGAACAACAACCGGAATAACAATTGGAATGGAAACAACAACAACCGGAACAACAATTGGAACAACAATAGGGGTTCAAACAATAACAATTGGCGCTCCAATCAACAAAATTCCAGTAACTCTTATCCTTCCAATTCTAATTCACTAACTCCACCTTCCTCTTCCTCTACTCCTTTAAAAAGCCAGGGGCAATCATCTAATGGAGGAAACACTTCGGGGAAGGAGAAGCCCGATCCCATGTTGGAAACGATTTTGGAAAAACTACAAGGGCTGGAGAACCGCATCATTAAGGTTGATGATCAAATTTCCAAGGTTGATAAAGCTCAAAAGGTTTTAGAAAACCAAATGTTCAGCCATGCGGAGGAAGTTCCTAGGAATCAAGGAAAACTTCCAGGAAAGACGGAGGACAACCCTAAGGGAAGGGTAATGGCAATCACAACTAGGAGCAGAGTGACTACCACCGATCCGCAGCCTAAGTTCGTTGAAGTCCCCGTAGAGAAAGACAAAGAGAAGGGGAAGGAGAAGGAAGATGTCTACGTTCCTCCTCCAGCTTACAAACCTCCCCTACCATTCCCTCAATCTAGAGCGAGAGCGCGCCTAGATAAACAGTTTGGTAAGTTCATAGAACTCATGAGCAAGCTGCATATTAACATACCCTTTATCGATGCTATTGTAGGTATGCCGGCTTATGGCAAGTTCTTGAAGGAGCTCCTCTCTAACAAGAGGAAGCTAGAAGACTTCGGAGAGGTTAAGATGAGTTCGGATTCTTCGGATCTCATCAAGACCATGAAGGAGAAAATTCCCCCAAAGCTAAAGGATCCGGGGTCATTTTGCATTCCCATAGGAGTGGGAGATGTCACATACGATGCGTTATGTGATTTAGGAGCAAGTGTGAGCATCATACCACTTGCGTTGTGTAGGAAGATCGGTTTAGGCGACCCTAAACCGGTGAAGATGACGTTGTACATGGCGGATCGATCCATCACTCGCCCCGTCGGTATCGTAGAAGACGTCCCGGTCAAGCTAGGTAAATTCTTTGTTCCCATTGATTTTGTTGTGCTTGACATTCCTGCAGATAGTCCGGTCCCGATCATACTCGGAAGACCGTTTCTTACAACTTCCGGCTGCATAGTCGATTGCAAGAATGGTAGACTCGCTTTTGATATAGGGGAAGAGAAAGTAGAGTTCGTTCTTTCCACTCTAGTGAAGGAGCCAATCTTTGATGAGGATATATTTGACATCCAAGACGAAGAAGGGTTGTCTAGGGAGGAGGTAAGTGCGATTCTCTTTAACGATCCTTTACAAAAAGTTATCACTATGAGTCTAACAAATGTAGGGAAAGAAGAAGAGTGCAATGAGGCAATTGAAGCCTTAGAAGCACAAGAAGAGATGCATGAAGTGGAGTTTGAAAAACTCCACGATGAGGCAGGAAACGTGAGAATCCACGGCCACACACTATATTCCACAGCCGTGGATTTCACAACCAAAACCGTGTCCCACTCCAGGGGGTTATATGGTCGTGGAGAAGACATGACAACCGTATTTCCTTTCCACGCCCTAAACCACTGCCGTGGAGGCCATGAGGAATCCGTAATTTTGGGCGGGGAAAGGGGTGATCGAGACACTTCTTCAACTTCTTCTGATTCTTCTCCCACACATTCAACACCCTTAGAAACTTCTAAGGAGACATCGGATGCTCCTCAAGGATCATTGGAAGCTCCGAAAGCGATGGAACTAAAACCACTTCCTACTCATCTAAGGTATGCTTTTCTAGGACCTAATTCTACCTTTCCGGTTATTGTTAGTTCCGATCTAAGCATAGATGAACATAATCAGCTCATGATTGCCCTTAGGAAACATAGGAAAGCTATAGGCTATACTATTGAGGACTTAGTAGGAATTAAACCCTCCCTATGCATGCATAAGATACTAATGGAGGAAGATTTTAGAACTTCGAGACAACCTCAAAGGCGGTTGAATCCGACCATGAAGGAGGTTGTCAAGAAGGAAATTATTAAACTTCTTGATGCAGGTATCATCTACCCTATCTCCGATAGTAAGTGGGTGAGTCCAGTTCAAGTAGTTCCGAAGAAGGGAGGAATGGCGGTCATCACCAACAAAAACAACGAACTTATTCCTACCCGAACCGTGACAGGATGGCGGATGTGCATAGACTACCGCAAGCTCAACAACGCAACGAGGAAGGATCACTTCCCATTGCCGTTCATCGATCAAATGCTGGAAAGGTTAGCGCAACATTCACATTTTTGCTATCTTGACGGTTATAGTGGTTTCTTTCAGATCCCGATACACCCGGACGATCAAGAGAATACCACATTCACGTGCCCATGGGGTACGTTTGCTTATAGGAGAATGCCATTCGGGCTTTGCAACGCCCCAGCCACCTTTCAACGGTGCATGATGGCCATCTTCTCCGAATACGTAGAGGAAATCATGGAGGTCTTCATGGACGACTTCTCCGTATACGGTTCCTCTTTTAACGATTGCCTTTCTAACCTTTCTCTTGTTTTGCAAAGGTGTGAAGACACTAACCTAGTTCTTAATTGGGAGAAGTGTCAATTTATGGTTAAGAAAGGAATTGTATTAGGTCACTTAGTCTCTAGTAGAGGGATAGAAGTAGATAAAGCTAAGATAGAGACCATAGAGAAGCTTCCTCCCCCAACTTCGGTGAAAGGGATAAGAAGTTTCCTAGGACATGCTGGATTTTATAGACGTTTCAGTAAAGACTTTTCTAAGATATCAAAACCTCTCACTAATCTATTGATGAAGGATGCGGTTTTTGAGTTTTTGCAGGAATGTTTGGATGCGTTTAACACCATTCGGCAAGCTCTAATTTCAGCACCTATTATCCAACCTCCGGATTGGACTCTTCCCTTTGAGATTATGTGCGATGCTAGTGACGTAGCTATTGGAGTTGTTCTTGGACAACGAAAGGAAGGGCGAACCCATGCCATATACTATGCTAGCAAGACGCTAGATGAAGCGCAGCTCAACTACGCCACTACCGAAAAAGAGTTTTTAGCCATTGTCTATGCTATTGACAAGTTTCGCTCTTATCTTGTAGGTGCAAAGGTGATTGTCTACACGGATCATTCTGCGATCCGGTACCTCCTTGCGAAGAAAGACGCGAAGCCAAGGTTAATTAGATGGATTCTTCTCCTACAAGAATTCGATCTAGAGATCCGCGACAAGAAAGGTTCAGAAAATTCTGTTGCGGATCATTTGAGTCGCCTAACACATCTAGAGGACGACCATTTACCCATCGATGACTCCTTCCCGGACGAACACCTACACATTATAGAGGAGTGCATCGACATGATCTCCAAAGGTAACGAACCATGGTTTGCTGATTTTGTTAACTATTTGGTTTGTCAGGAGATACCACCCGGATTATCCTACGCACAAAGGAAGAAGTTCTTTAAGGATGTCCGGGAATACTTTTGGAACGAGCCTCTCCTCTTTAAGAGAGGTCCGGATGGCATCATTCGGCGATGTGTGCCGGAAGATGAGATGCAAAGTGTCATCCATCATTGTCATTCACTACCTTGTGGAGGACACGCTAGTTCGAACAAGACTAGCGCAAAGGTATTGCAATCCGGATTCTTTTGGCCTACCTTATTTAGAGATGTGCAATCCTTTGTTTCTTGTTGCGATGCTTGTCAAAGAACAGGCAATATCTCTAGGAGGAATGAGATGCCCCTCAACAACATCCAAGAGGTGGAGATTTTCGACGTTTGGGGAGTTGACTTCATGGGACCATTCCCATCTTCTTGTGGAAACCAATACATACTATTGGCGGTAGACTACGTTTCTAGATGGGTGGAAGCAATTGCCTCTCCCACCAATGATGCCATGTTGGTGGTTAAGTTCTTCAACAAGACCATCTTCCCGCGATTTGGGACGCCAAGGACTATCATTAGTGATGGAGGTTCTCACTTCATTGCCCGGCGCTTTGAAGCTCTTCTAGCTAAGTATGGGGTTACTCACAAGATCGCTACCCCTTACCATCCACAAACAAGTGGACAAGTTGAGATCTCAAATAGGGAGATCAAAGGAATCTTAGAGAAGACGGTTTCAAGGACTAGGAAGGATTGGCCTTTGAAGCTTGACGATGCATTATGGGCGTACCGGACTGCATACAAGAGTCCCATAGGAACCACACCATACAACCTTGTGTATGGGAAGTCTTGTCAATTGCCGGTAGAGTTGGAGCACAAAGCGTTTTGGGCTATCAAGTGGCTGAATTTCAGCATGAAGGAAGCGGGAGAGAAGTGTCTCCTAGACCTTAATGAGCTGGACGAACTCCGCTTGAATGCTTATGAAAACGCTAAGATCTATAAGGAGAGAGCAAAGCGTTGGCATGATAAGCATATCATTCCAAAGGACTTCAAAGAAGGAGATCAAGTTCTCCTCTTCAATTCAAGACTTTGTCTCTTTCCAAGTAAGCTTAAATCCCGTTGGACCGGACCTTTTCTAATTAAGCGTATTTTCCCCCATGGTGCAGTTGAAGTATGGGGTGAAACGAGCGGAAGCTTTAAGGTGAACGGCCAACGACTTAAGAAGTATACGCCGGAACTCCAAGTTGAAGAGTTCGCGCCTACCGCACTCAAATAAGTGCGAATTTGGTCTAGCTACGGACCTTAAACAAAGCGCTTCTTGGGAGGCTAATAACACGATTTATGACTTAGATTTAGACACCCATTTAGATAGATTTTCCGCTCATTCATGCATGGTTTAGCATTAGTTCACGACGTTTGCACTCAAATCACGTATTTTGTCGAGATAGACGTCTACTCGGACTTTTGCTTGCTTTGTAGGTATTTTGGGAGATTTAAGAGCCTAATCGATACATCCGAGGATCATTCCTCGAGATGACACACTTCCGGACTCATTGGAATGCAAGCTAAAGGCTAAGGAGGACTCATGGAACCTTGCCAACACAAGCCATGCACCAAATCATGACTTAACGAGCCTAGAAGAAGACTCTGGACCAAACCACGGTCTAGACCCTTTCCACGGCCGTGGAATATGCCCGTGGTTCTTGGCAGGACCACATTGACAGCTGGCCACGATCTCTTCCATTGCTCTTGCATCCTAGTGGGTATTTAAAGGATTTTGCAGGCTATAATTGGGATCCTTCTCCTCTCTTTTGACCTATCTTTCTTCCCCAAAACATTTGGCCATTGTTGCCTCTCTTCCAAGCACCCATTAGGGGTGTTCTTGGAGGAGATTAGTATAGATTCTCGTTTTAGAGTGAGATTAGAGTGGATTCGAGTGAAGCTTTCATTGTTGTCAAGTTGGATTTGCTCTTGGAGCCTTGTAAGAATTTGGTAATTTCTATTCTATGCTTTTAATGTCTTTTCTTTGGATTGTTCTTCATCATTTGACCATGACTTGCAAGCATGCTTTATTTGTGGAGATTGATCTTGAAATGAATATTGTTGGCTAGATAGATTGCGATTCTAGAGTAAGGAAAGAAGTGTTATGGCTAGAAGCATGATAGGATGAACCTAGATTTCTACCCTTGGATGACTTGTGTTGTTGAAATCCTAGTGTTTGTTGAGCTTAATTTAGCTTAGGATCACCTAATGCTATCAACCTAAGTGAGGGAAGAGATCTACCCGATGATTTCCGATCTTAGATATCTAAGATGACAAACCCTAGGTAGTGGTGAGCCTCACAAGCCGCCATTGGACTAAGTGTGCTAGGATAGTTGATTAGGACTTCCCTTTCCGAGACGTACCCGGTAAGGATAGGTTAGACCCCTAGGTAACAATCCGGTTTGTGTAGAATTCCTATCCTTAGGTTCTTAGAGACTTACCCGGTGATGAGACCTTAGGAATGGACTAGTGGACCATGAGACCTACTTGGTAATTGATCCCAATCTAAAAACGCTAAATCCCGACATATCATAGTTAATCCGAGGAATGAATAGTTAGCTTGAGTCTATGCCATAGCCGGGACTTCCAAACTCTAGAATCCGCTTTGTTATTTCCATTCTCCTATCTTTAGTGTTAGTTTGTGTTTGTGTTGCTTGATTGTGTTCACATATTTGTGATCTTTGTTTGATCACACAAAACCCTCCAAAAACATTGTGTTTTCCATTTTCTTTATTCCTCATCTTATCTTAGTCTAGATTCACACTATTTTTGATCATTGAATGACTTAGTTTCACCTCAGTCCTTGAGTTCGACCTCGGAATACTTTCCTTTCTACAAAACGACCCGTACACTGCGGGTTTCGCTAGGTAGTTTAGGATTTAGTTCGAGTTTATAAATGTAAAGCTTTTTGTGCTATTTCAATTCCTAACGTAACAAGTTTTTGGCACCGTTGCCGGGGACTAGGTTAAGATTAAGTCATTTGCTTTTGATTGTTTTTAGTGTTTATCTTTCTTGTTACTTTTGATCTTGTGTTGTTTTTGTCTTTGCCTTTTCATGTTTGCCATGGACGGATTGTACCTCCAAGACGACCTTGACAACATGGAGTATGAGGAATGGATGGAAGACCAAGATCTAGGACCTCTCCATGTTGAGTTTGAGTATTGGGAGGAGTTCAATGCCTATCATGAGTCCCATGATCAAGCTCACATGACTACTTTACCTCATGAGGAACCTCACCATCAACCTCACAATGACCGAGTGGAATCAATGCTAGAAGAAATGTTGAGGAAGATGGATGATCTAGAGAGCAACCTTGCTTCCATTTCTAGTTCCCACATGGAGCTTGAAACGGAAGTTTGTCATCAAGAGGAGGTTCACTATGAGGAGATCCAAGAATTGCCCGATTCAACCATAACCAATAGAAGCCTTGAGGAAGAGTTGAATGAAGCTCGAGAGCAATTGTGGTTAAGGGATTTGGCCCTGAAGGAAGAAAGGAGATTGAATACCGAGAGAGAGGAACGAATGAGGAGGGAGATTGAGGAGATTAGGAATGCTCTTATGGTAGGAGATCCTACCATTCTCCAAGGTTCACCTCCACCTCCTTCACCTTTGGAGGAGTGCAATGAAGAACTCTCATCCCCGGACATCCTTGCCATCAATCCCGGAACCACACTCGAAGAGCACATGAGGAATGAAGCCAACAAAGAGAACCACGCCCGTGGAGTACAAATCACGGCCGTGGAAGCTAACAAAGGGAACTACGGCCGTGGAGTACAAACCACGCCCGTGGAAGCTGCTTTCCTAGGTGATCTTAAGCCACTTTCAGCTCCCTCCGACCCTTTCTTGCTTGTCCGGAGTACACACGAAGATTGGAGCCCCTTTCCTAAGGATTCTCCATTATTGAATGATGGAGGCAAGCATGATGGATCCATGATGGTTATGAAGTACTTCAATGAAGGATTCTTCCCAAGAATCGGCTCTCCTCGGATCATAGAGGATGAGGATGACAAGCGCTTCACCGGTATGACCGCGGAGTACAAATTGCCTAAGTATGGGGTGACACCTATGGGTGCAACTCTATACTATCATCAAGGAAGCGGTGATGAAGGAGTCTACTACTCACCGGTGAAAAGAGAACTTAAAGCTTATTTGGGCATCAAGTGGCCCTTGCTTGTCATCATGGATTCCGGGAAAAGATGGTTGCTTGGACTCCTCAAGCAAACCATGGTATTCGAGGTGGATTAACATATCCACGGAGTTTGGTCAAGCTAATGACCTAAAAGAAGCGCTTGGTGGGAGGCAACCCATTGGTAACATTTTTCCCTTTTCATTTTTATTTTATTATTTTCGCTTAGATTTTTCTGTTTTTGTGTGCTTTGTGTGTGTTTTGTCTACTTTCGCGTGTGTGCTAGAGCATTAGTAGCATTGGAAGCTTTTCTTGGCAATGAAAATGATGATGATGAAACCCTCACCAATTATGGGTGGAGCGGACGCGGAACTTGGACGGCTAGTGGTGCCTAGCGCGGGTTCCAAAGCTTTGAAGGATGCTTAGAGCTCTCTACCATGGTTGAAAGGATCATCCAACATCAATTCACTTGAGAATTCCCAAATACCGAAGCAAACCATTTTACATTGTGAGAACCTTCTTTCACTCTCTTTACTTGAATACCACATTGGGGACAATGTGTTTCTAAGTATGGGGTGGGGTTTGCATGATCTTTTGCATGACTAGAATCTAGAGTAGTTTCTTTTTAGTCACATGTTTTATTATATCTTGCATTGTACATACATATTTCGAAAATTCCAAAAAAATCAGAAAATTTAAAAAAGTTTGTGCTTTCTAGGCTTGGATATGACCCTAATGATGAACCTTGTCTTGTGGATTGGCTATGGATGGCCTTGTGTGTTTAATTGATGATGCATATGTGGACTTGAAATACTTATCTTGAATTCCATGAATGACTTGTGATTATGATGCTTGCCTTGATTTAATTGAGGATTGAAAGTCGAAATTCCATGCTAGTTCTTGCACATCAATTAGGAGTGATTAAGGCAATTCATCTTCCTCTATTTCTCATCTTGATCATGTTGCTTGAGCACCTTAATTGGGATAAATTTGACCTCTTTTGACCCATCCGGGAATAAGAGCATGTTAGTGTGTTGATGTGTGTGAAAAGCAAGTGTGGGGTGAAGTTGTTGGTGAAAGGAATGTCATGAATGAAGTGCTGAAATTGTTGTGAAAGTGTAGCCAAAAATATAGGTTTGGGGACGTTGGCTTAAATGACAAGTAACTCGGTACACTTCACATAATCGGGTGTTGGTGCCTTGCCAAAGTCATATAAACCAATGGTCCTAACGAGCTTTGGTATGTGTGCCCGGTGTGGATGCACCTCGAAAAATAGAAAAAGCCCGAGGATGGCTAATCACCAAGGTTTCGGCTTTTGTACACCAATGCTATTGTCTCAAAAATAAAAGGAAAGAAAGAAAAGAAAATGAAGAAAAATATACACTTGAGGGGAGTTGATAAGAAATGTGAAGTTGTGGTTGTTTAGTTCCTTTCCCGGATTAGCATCACATAGCCTAGAAAATTCCCACCTAATCACAACGTTTCTTGGCCTTCTATTTTACAAGTCCTTTTGACCTACTTGCATGTGTGTAAGACTAAGTGATTTAGATTGGATATACTCATGATCATCTTGGCTTCTTCATCTTTACATTTCATTGCATGCTATCAAGTTAAGTGTAATTGTCTTTCCATGCTTTCATTTATTTGATACATAATTGCTTGTCCATTCCCATGAAACATGACTATGAAGGTGATCCAATATTAGAAGCACATCTCCAAAAAGATTTTACCATTTTTCTGCATATATAAATCATGTCATCTCTTAGTCTATAGTTGGGAATTTGCTCGGGGACGAGCAAACCTTAAGTATGGGGTATTTTGATAACACGATTTATGACTTAGATTTAGACACCCATTTAGATAGATTTTCCGCTCATCCATGCATGGTTTAGCATTAGTTCACGACGTTTGCACTCAAATCACGTATTTTGTCGAGATAGACGTCTACTCGGACTTTTGCTTGCTTTGTAGGTATTTTGGGAGATTTAAGAGCCTAATCGATACATCCGAGGATCATTCCTCGAGATGACACACTTCCGGACTCATTGGAATGCAAGCTAAAGGCTAAGGAGGACTCATGGAACCTTGCCAACACAAGCCATGCACCAAATCATGACTTAACGAGCCTAGAAGAAGACTCTGGACCAAACCACGGTCTAGACCCTTTCCACGGCCGTGGAATATGCCCGTGGTTCTTGGCAGGACCACATTGACAGCTGGCCACGATCTCTTCCATTGCTCTTGCATCCTAGTGGGTATTTAAAGGATTTTGCAGGCTATAATTGGGATCCTTCTCCTCTCTTTTGACCTATCTTTCTTCCCCAAAACATTTGGCCATTGTTGCCTCTCTTCCAAGCACCCATTAGGGGTGTTCTTGGAGGAGATTAGTATAGATTCTCGTTTTAGAGTGAGATTAGAGTGGATTCGAGTGAAGCTTTCATTGTTGTCAAGTTGGATTTGCTCTTGGAGCCTTGTAAGAATTTGGTAATTTCTATTCTATGCTTTTAATGTCTTTTCTTTGGATTGTTCTTCATCATTTGACCATGACTTGCAAGCATGCTTTATTTGTGGAGATTGATCTTGAAATGAATATTGTTGGCTAGATAGATTGCGATTCTAGAGTAAGGAAAGAAGTGTTATGGCTAGAAGCATGATAGGATGAACCTAGATTTCTACCCTTGGATGACTTGTGTTGTTGAAATCCTAGTGTTTGTTGAGCTTAATTTAGCTTAGGATCACCTAATGCTATCAACCTAAGTGAGGGAAGAGATCTACCCGATGATTTCCGATCTTAGATACCTAAGATGACAAACCCTAGGTAGTGGTGAGCCTCACAAGCCGCCATTGGACTAAGTGTGCTAGGATAGTTGATTAGGACTTCCCTTTTCGAGACTTACCCGGTAAGGATAGGTTAGACCCCTAGGTAACAATCCGGTTTGTGTAGAATTCCTATCCTTAGGTTCTTAGAGACTTACCCGGTGATGAGACCTTAGGAATGGACTAGTGGACCATGAGACCTACCCGGTAATTGATCCCAATCTAGAAACGCTAAATCCCGACATATCATAGTTAATCCGAGGAATGAATAGTTAGCTTGAGTCTATGCCATAGCCGGGACTTCCAAACTCTAGAATCCGCTTTGTTATTTCCATTCTCCTATCTTTAGTGTTAGTTTGTGTTTGTGTTGCTTGATTGTGTTCACATATTTGTGATCATTGTTTGATCACACAAAACCCTCCAAAAACATTGTGTTTTCCATTTTCTTTATTCCTCATCTTATCTTAGTCTAGATTCACACTATTTTTGATCATTGAATGACTTAGTTTCACCTCAGTCCTTGAGTTCGACCTCGGAATACTTTCCTTTCTACAAAACGACCCGTACACTGCGGGTTTCGCTAGGTAGTTTAGGATTTAGTTCGAGTTTATAAATGTAAAGCTTTTTGTGCTATTTCCTAGCGTAACAGAGGCAACCCAAGGTATTGCATTTTTGTTTTTGTTTTCGATTCATAGATTAGCTTAGTATAGACGTTTTTGCTTTGTTTTGCCTTCGATTCCTTCCGGTATGTTCGTGTTTTGGATGTAGGAATGATGGAAAAGGAAAAGGAGAGGATAATGTTGAAGAAAAGTGACGAAATTTGGACTTTGGAGTTTACAGAGAGTTCCACGGCCTAAACCACGGTCGTGACAGCTACAGTGACCGTAATTTCCAAAAGCCTTTGAAAAATCACCAAAACCACGGTTCCGTACAAAACCACGGCCGTGGAACACCCCGACAGACCGTGATTTTCAAAATTTTGCCTGTGACTATATAAACCACGTTCTTCACAAAAACCACTCACAAAACCCTCTTCCACGACCTAAACGCCGAATCCACGCCCCCTCTCTCAAATCCTCGTTTCTTAATCGTTTTTAACGATTCTTCTTCCCAAACTGAAGAAAATTCGACCACCAACAAGATCCAAGCGACGAATCGAGCGGAAATTCACCAAGGAACGCGCAATTCGGATTTTTAAATCCGAAAAATAGGTTTTTCCACTCTTCTTGATCTTTGTCGATTTGGTTCGTTTTTGTTAGAAATTTTAGGAAGAACTGATTGAAATTGGAAAAAATTAGACTAAGGCTGATTGCTTGTTGAGATTGAGTGCTGAATTCTGAGATTTGCGAAAAACTGAGACAAACCACGGTTCCTAGAAGAACCACGGCCGTGGAACCTCTAGAACAACCCGTAATTTTTGACAGAAATGGACTTTGTGAGGAGAGTTTCGGGGAGGATCAAAGAGAAGAAGAATGATCAGAACAAGAAGAGGAAGGGTAATCCCTCTTCTTCTTCATCCTCTAGGGCACCACCACCCTCTTCCCCTTCACCTCCATCTTCACCTTCACCACCCTCACCTCCTAGCCCTAGAGTCCCGACCATTCATGAGGATCACCTTGCTGCATTTGAGAGGATCGAGGAGAGGGCTGTGATTGGTCCTAGGTACCTGCTGTTAGAGGAGCTAATTCCTCTTAACATTGTAGACGACCTTACTTGGCTCTTGGATAGAGCCGGACTAGTTGTCTTCTCGGCTATCCGAGAAGACGCGTATGAGGAGATTACGAGGAAGGTTGTGACTTCTTTCGAGCATAGCCACGTGGATAGGACCGTTTATTTCCGTCTTATGGAAAGAAACTATAACTTTAGCATCCGAGAGTTTGGGACTTTCTTCGGGTTTCATGAGACCTTTAACGGTCGCTTTCCTAGTGGCGTTTACGCCAAGGACTTTTGGGAGAAGGTAGCAACGATCTACGCCAGTGAGGACCGCTGGAAACCTGCTGATACCAAGGCCAAGTTGATGTACCACTTGGCCCTGAAGATTGCTCACCGTGTTCTTTCGGAGTGTCTCTTTCCTAGGACGGAGACGCCCCAAAAGATTAAGACGGATGAGCTCTTTTTGCTGTATTCCATGCTGTATGGGCGCCGAGCTGACTGTGCCACCCTCTTGGCTGCTACTATGAGCAAGCTCAAGAACAAGAGGAAGGGCAACATTGGATACGGTGGGATAGTTACCCACCTTTCTAGGAGTTTGGGTGTTGATTTTTCTGCCTGTACCCGTATACCAGCTGTACCTTTAGGTCTTCATGCCTTCATGACTAGAGGGCTCATCTTCCCCACTCATAGAGGTCCGCCTTATGCGGCCATGCCTTGGGAGAGCAGGACCGGTAGGGGCATTGAGTGGCTGCAGGAGTATTCCATTATGGCGGGACGCCATAATTGGAAGGAGACATTCGCTGCCATGCATGCGAACAGGATTGCAGCTCCTCCGTATGTTCCACCACCGCCCGTTGTTGAGGAGGAGGAGATGGAAGATCAGTTTGAGGGTGGAGGAGGAGCCGAGCAGGAGTTTGGCACGTTTCCGGATCAGCCGGATGCGGCCCCCGATGTACCTAGACGCTCCCCACGTCCAGCTAGAGCTTCCGGCTCGTCTTCTCGCCGCGTCAGCGTGAGTGAGAGACCCACATGGGATGAGACACCTCCTGCATGGTATGGAGCTCCACCTCCATGGGCTACAGAGACACCATCTGCACCAGCACCAGCACCATCCGACGCTCCAGCATGGTACAGTCAGGCTCCGAGATGGTATGAGCAGATGCCGGATTGGGCTACTGGCCTTTCGGAGAGAGTAGGAGCATTGGAGATCCGAGCCGATGCTAGAGATGGACGCTTGGACGACCTCGATCACATGATGAGGGATGTCTACCGCCAGCAGTTTGGGCGGTTTTATGATCCTAGCTTCTCTCTATTCCCGCCTCCACCAGCGCCGCAGTGATGATGATGATTGACCGTTCGCTTTAGCCGCTCCACCGCCATTTTGTGAGTTTATTTTTCTTTTCTTCTTTTCTTTCTTTCTTTTGAACATTAGGGACAATGTTCGTCCTAAGTATGGGGTGGGGTGTGACTAAAAGTTTGTAATAACTCTTACTCACTATGTTTGCTTCTATTCGAGACTATCATTGCATGTTCATTATATTGTTGCATGTTTCGTTATTGCATTACATGAAAAAGAATTTGAAAAACCCATAAAAATTGAAAATTTTTGAAAATTTTGTGCTTCTAATGAATTGAGATGATTTCTATGATAATCACTACTTGTGAATTGAGTTTGATGACAATTGCATGCTTAAAAGAATAGTGAATTGAAAAGGAATTGAATGAGTTGATTATACCTCTTTTGCAAGTTTCATAATGTGATGGATGTTACTTAAATCATGTTGAGAAATTGAAGTTGAAATCACACTATAAGTTCTTATACTTCTTGTTGAGATGATTAAGGCAATTCGATATTTTCTTTCTTCCCTCTTTGATCATTTAGCTCCTCATTGAAATATTGACCTCCTTTACCTATCCGGGAACTTGGAGAAGTGAATGAAAAAGGCATGTTTGATGTGGGAGGGCCATGAGAGAAATTATTTGCAATCAAAAGAATAGAAAGAAATTTGTAGGTTTGGGGAAGTCAATCATGATGATGAGTAACTCGGCACCATTCACATAGCCGGGTGTTTGTGTCTTGCCAAAGTCGGATTGAGCGATATTCCTAGCGGATTATGGTATGTGCGCTAAGGGTTTGAGGCATCTCATAAAATTGAGAAACGCCAATCTCCTAGGCTTCGGTTTTTGTGCACCACTGTCCATAACTCCAAAAGTAAAGTCGAAAAATTAAAGGAAGAGATCGAAGCTCTAAGTTGAAGTGTTGCGGAAACCGCAAAAGAAGAAGAAGGAGTAGTTGTCCACTTTCCCGGGTTCATGCACCACATTCCTTAAAAGTTTTCTTCCCTTTCCACATTCTAGACCTTTTTCTTTGAAAGTCCTTAAGATCAAAAGAATGTTATATGACTTGGTGATCTAAATTGAAGTTTCTTATGATTGATTTTGATAATATTTAAGGGTTATGATGTTTGTATAGAAGTTCGATTGATTCATGAGTTTTCTTTACTCTTTACTCTTTGATTAAGTGTATGAAAGTCTTATAAACGATTGAAGCAAGGTTTGAGAATGATCTATTCTTTAGAAGGCACATTTCTCCAAAAGAAGTATTGCTTTGAGAAGGTACACATATTTCATCCTAACTCTTGTTAAAGCTTTTGAAAGACCTTGCTTAGGGACAAGCAAGTGTTAAGTATGGGGTTATTTGTTAGCATGAAATATTGTGATGTTTTAGGCACGTTTTCTAAACGTATTTGATTCATATTGATAGTCTTTGGTTTAGCATTGTTGTATTTGTGGGGTAGTTTGCCTATATTGTCGATATAGATGTCTACACAAGCTTTATGTTGATTATAGGTGATTGAGAGCCATTTCCGAACGGAATCTAGCAAGGATGAGTTGATTGAGTATGTCCATGGATTGAGAGCATTCTTAGGAGCAAAATGAGTGTCAACTTATGGAATGCACGAGGCTAGGGAAGAATCACGTTCTTGCCCTAAACCACGCTCTAAAATACGGCCGTACTACAAACCACGTTCAGTTCCACGGCCGTGGAACCCTAGCAAAGGAAGCGTGATTCATTCCAGTGGATTCTACGGTCGTGGAATCATGTGTTCAAACCGTGTCCAATTCCATGCTCTAAATTACGGTCGTGGAATCTTCCACAACCGTGATCTTGGCGATCTTTTTCGCCACACTTTAAGCCACGATCTTTTAAAAGATTGGGCCGGACCGCTACTTCATCATACACTATAAAAGGACGGACAAAGAGAGATTTCGTCATCTCCGCTTAGACGCACTTTGCGACCTCGCTTTAGGCTTACGCTTGCACCTTCGCTTGGGATTTTGCGACCTTGCAAAAGACGTACTTGCACTCATCTTTGGAGTTACCCTAATCTCGCACTTTAGGTGGAGATTGCTGTTGAGATTTCCGGATTGACGGAAGATCGAAGATTCGGAAGGTTAATTGCAAGAATATTTCTCTTCTTGTTTAGGTTTGATTTAGAAGACGGATTGACATCCCGTTCTTCCTTCTTATCTAATATTGTGTTTGTTTGTCTATTCTGAATCTAGCGACAATATTTGTTCTTGATTGTAACATTGAGATTGGTTTGAAGTTTATTGAAAGTTTTCGGAAGTTTTCATCTTTCAATCTTTTAATCTTTGAATTTGATATCATAATGATGATTGTTGGCTAAAAACCCTTAACAATTCTAAGGTTAAGGGTTGATAGTTGTGGCTTAGATAATGATAGATCGATCGTAAACAGATTGGACCCTGAGAGTTAGAGAGAATCATCGACAACCTTAAATTACGGCCTGTTCTTGAAGTCCACGGCCGTGGAACCTCAAGAACTAACCGTGATTTCCTTTAAAGTTTACGAACCTGCTTTTACTTTAATCCAAAGTTAAAGACTTGCTTTAACTTAGTTTAGGCTTGCCTTTTCTACGTGGTAGTGAAGCCTCAACAACCTCTACCTCGATTATGAGTGTCGCAACCGTAATCGGTTAAGTTAGTCTTGATCCTTGGATTGCAAGTTTGGGTATTTGACATTAATTCTTACCTTTAGAACCTTCCTATATTGAAGCCTCAATAACCTGTATAGAGAGTATCTTGTAGGTGAGTCATACAAGGTTTTTGGAACTTCACCGTACGATTACCTTACATTAGTATACCTTTGCATATCTTAACTCTGTCCTTACATCATTAGTACATCTTGAATCGATTGCCACAGCTGGATATCTGGATCTTTAGGATTGTTGTTTTCCCAATAATTTGCAAAGCTCTTACATTCATTTGCTTGATAACCTGCGATCGGATTTATTCTCCCCAAATCCCTGTGTTCGATACTCTGGAATTCTTGCTTAACTACGTCGATCCGTACACTGCGGGTTCGCTTGCTTGATTTCTAGTTTTATAAATTTAAGACTTATTTGCACGCACGTTTAGGGGCGAACAACATGTATTCTGCTTCAACACATATGGTTACATTTTACAATAGCAACATTAGTATCTATCATTACATTTTACTAGTCCACTCGTAATACTTAGGGGAACTCTCCTAAATAGCATGTACCCATCCGGGTTCGGAGCAATCATACCAGCCTTCTAGTAGTTCATCACCAAACCCATTGACATTACATAGCTTATTACCTGGATTCGAAGACATGGAAGTATCTGAGCAGTAATCATCAAAATACATCTCCCTCATACCAGAGTCTATCCCAAGGACCTCGTACCAAACATCAATTGTTAATAATGGCTGCAACAACAGAAAATGGTTTATCAAGAAATGAAAGTTTTACGACGTTATATGAAGGTCACTAATATGAGAGCTACTCACCGAAAAATCCCAAAGAAGGGGGTTGACAACGTTAATATGCGGAGATTATCAAACATTATCCCCAATCCATGACTGTTGAAGTTGGAAGCCATGAATCTAGAGCAACCAAGGAAATCATACCACTTCACAAGAACCACTTATACCAAGACTAGAGGGTGTTCACCTAGTCTTCCATGTGTCTCAGTTACGGGAGTACGTACCAGATCCGAGACACATCGTCAGCCATGAGGATTTAGTGGTCGAGCCACACCATACGTTCATAGAGCACCCGGTAGATGTCTTAGAGCGTAGTACGAGACGCTTGAGGTCAAAGGACATACCGATGATGAAGATTCAGTGGTCAATGCGAGGATCTGATGAGGCGACTTGGGAGAAATAGGATAGTATCCGGAGGAATTATCTGGAGTTTTATGCAGAGTTGGATGTACCCATAACATAGAAGTTTGAGTTTCAGTTTCCTTTTGTTGAGTTGTGTACACGCTTTTGTGACGTTTTGAGTTATTTTCCCCGAGAGGAAATGTATGAGTTGAGTTCAGTGCTTTTGCATTGCTGTTGTGTAATCTTGTAGGTTGTTGCAAGTTTCGGGACAAAATTCTTTTTAGGGGGATCAAATGTAACGACCTTATTTTTGCCTTCACCTCCCCCCAGTGAAGGGGGCCGCCCCTGCGGCCAACCGCGGGTGCGTCTGACCCCATATCGCGGGATCTGCTTTCCTTTTTCATTTCGATCTTGTTTCCTTTTTTTAGAAGGCCTAATCTTCTATCTTTGGGTCGACTTTCTTCTATCTTCTAAACCCTAATCTGACCTCCTTACGTTCTTTCCTAACCGCTCTTATATATTTCCCGTCTTCTCTTCCTTTTTCCGTTTCTTGCTTACGTTTTCTTCAACCTCGAGAAAGTTGCAACATTTTCCTTGTGTCATTCTGCAGAACGTGTAAGTCTTCATCCCCTTGATCCTTCTCAACGTTCTTGACACTTGTTGGATGCTTCTTCCTTCTGTTTTCTTCCTCTTTCTCGTTCTTCTCCTTCTTCTTCACAAGAATCAAGATCGAGTCTTGATTCTTGTTTGTCCCTCGTTGTTGATACGTTTATGTTTCCAGGATCCCTTGGTTGAGATTCAACGTGTGTGGAACAAGGTTCAAGGTTTGGTTTCGTTGCTATGACGTTGTTGTCAAACGAAAGGTCCCGATGACCTTTTTGTCAAGCCGCCGCCCCCACGCCTGAGTTGTTCTGCCATCGCGGCTGCAACCCAGTGCCGCCCTCGCAGTTCTGTTTGCCGCCCCCCCCCCCCCCACGGTTTATCTACAGCAACTTCCGTCCTTGGTGAGCTGTTTCCTTTCCTGGATTCCTCGTTCCTTTCCTTGCGTTATGTTGATGTTGTTACCCCTTGGGAGTCTGTAAGACTAAGGATCGTGTCCTTAGCTTGTGGAGATCTCTTAGAGATCATGGAGACTAGAAGGTATAGACTTCTAGCAATCGTTCCATTCTGATTCAAGTTGTCTTGTACGAATAGGCTTTCCTTCCTTCGTTCCTTCGAGAAACTATGTTGTAGTTGACCCTTGTGTTTACCTTCGAGTGAGGTAAGTCCCTTGGACTTACTTAGCTGCATTCCATGTATTGGTTTGAGTATATCGATTGTGTTTGTGTTGTTTATCGTTGTTATGGATAACTAGAATATGATTGAGCTTTTTATACCTTAATTGGTCCAAGTGTATTATAACCGGGTGGTAACCCCTTGTCCAGCTCAAAATGGGGAAACTGGGAGGTGCTCTTGCGACTAGGCCAATAGGTGACAGAGGGATGCATCCGCTCTATTCTAGTTGGTGAAAGGGGACAAAGGCGAGATCATAGTGATTCTCGCTTGACAACATAAGTGGAATTAGTAAAGGGATTAACATAATAATAACCGGTTGAGTGTGAGCATGCTATATGTTTATGATACCTTATGTGTGTTTGTGCCTTTACTGTCTTTCCAATATCTAAAATGTTGGCTAATGGTTTTATACCGATGTTGTAGATGCCCTGCATGTTAATGATACTGCTGAGTGATCCAGACATTGTGATTAGTCGGGGTTCCCGTACATTATAGGATGAGATCGGGGTTTATATTTCAGTTATCATTCTTTCTGTTTGTTTTGAACTCGGTTGTGATCTTATGCTTTTCCCTTTTGTTGAACCTTTGGTTTTTAGATAAGTTTTGGTTTTCATTTATTTGTGTCTTACTGCAAGACCCGATGTTATTGTTATTACTCTGAGGGTTGGGACCCATTGTGAGGTCCTAACCCGTAACGATTCAAGTTCCCAAAACTTGGGGTGTTACATTAACATCAGTATACAAGACATGTTATGCTTCAGTACATATGGTTACATTTTACAATAGCAACATCGGTATCTATCATTACATTTTACTGGTTCGCTTGTAATACTTAGGGAAACTCTCCTTAATATTATGTACCCATCCGGGTTCGGAGCAATCATACCAGCTTTCAAGTAGTTCATCACCAAACCATTGACTTTACATAGCTTTGACATGGGTTCGAAGACATGGAAGCATCTGAGTAGTAATCATCAAAATACATCTCCCTCATACCAAAGTCTATCCCAAGGGCCTCATACCAAACATCAATTGTTAATAGTGGCTGCAACATTAGAAAAATGGCATATCAGGATATGAAAGTTTTACGACGTTATATGAAGGTCACTAATATGAGAGCTACTCACAGAATAATCCCAAAGAAGGAGGTTGACAACACTAGAGATGTGGAGATTATCAATCATTATCTCCAATGCATGGCTGTTGAAGCTGGAAGCCATGAATCTAGAGCACCCAAGAAAATCATGCCACTTCACAAGAACCACTTAAACCAAATCGTCTCCTTCTTCCTCTTCTGTCTCCACCGCCTGCAACTGTCGTTTTCTCCTTCTAGATTTGCACTCCTTTGACCGGATGTTCGCTTGGTCTTCCACTACTTGCCATTGCAGCTCCATCTCTCCTTTGGAAGATGATGTACTAATTCGTATTGACCAACAGACTACCAGAACGCAAGTCAAACTACTCACATACAAGCCAAGCCCAACTAGAACCAAATTGAATAGCAGTTGTAGTCTTTAATTCTTGAATCAGTGCTTCGCATGAACCAAAATCCCTTTCACACGATACAACATAGCAAACAAATCGAGGCCGGAATTGGTAGATTGATGAAAGTAGTTTCCAAGCAACGCGTAGAAAATAGGCGAGCTAACCTTAGATCTCAATGAGTCATTGCCTTTGGAATTAAGATCTCCGGAAAGAGGAATAAGCATAAGCGAGGAGTACAGGTTGGCGAGGGCGAGAAGGGAAAAAGGAGGTAGAAATGGATATAAAACGGAGAAGAGAGGGAGTCGAGGAGGAGGAAGATGAGAGAAGGTGGGTATGGGAGTGTGACGGCAGTGGAGGAGTACGGGTAGAAGAGAAGGAAAGAGAAGAGAAGAGCGGCCATGACTGTAACACCCCAAATCCTAGAAGACTCGAATCTGGGACCTCACAATGGGTTCCGACCCTTAGCCTGGCAACAACTTCATCGGACCTTACAACACGGCACAAATAAAAAGGCAAAACAACATAGTTTTATTTCATGAGCGAAATCAAAAGCACAATCTCAAAACAAACAAGCCGAGTCTCAAAACCAGAATACAATATCATCAGTCTCAAAAACAGGAAATAAGATAACAGTCCTGTCCTATAATGCACGGAACCCCGGCCCTCCACTACCGCCGCATCACTCGATCGCCTCTCTAACTTGCAAGGCATCTACAAGGCGGTATAATACCGTTAGCTAACATTCTATGCATAAGTATAACGGTAAGAGCACAAACACACACAACATACACAACCAACATGCAACACTCAATCCGTTTATTATCTTTAGTTAGGTGATATGCCATTACTAATGATACTTATTTTGTGACACGAGGATTCCCAAACCTCGCCCCTGTCCCCGTTTACCAACAAGGAATGGTACTAATGCATCTGACCGTCTACCTGCTTGGGCTGGTCGCAGGGAACCTCCTAGCTCTCGCAAGAGCTAGGCAGTGATGTCACGACCCGTTATCATACACTTGGGTCAATTACGTAATATAATAAAGTCGGCCTAATCCGGTTTCGTTGTTATCCTAACTAGCAAACACCACTCATACACATTACACTCATACAAGAAGCTAGATAAGTGCGTGGACTTATAGTCTCCGAAGCGCAAACGTTCACCTCACTCTCAAGTTCCCTCGGGAAACGCACAACGCCTGTTCAAGACAAGGCACACAAATCAAACCACACTCTAGTCCACTAGAAGTCTTTAGACTTCTAGGCTCAACCTCCTCAACAACCTAGTCCAAGAAGGCTACACTCTCAGTCCACAACCTTTCCAACTGTCAACATAAGGATTCACGCAAGGGTTGCTTCCACAAAGCTCTAATCGAACACCACAACAACATACCACCAACGAGACGTACACAACTCACATCATACCTCTAAGGTCCAACCACTATATGGCATTCCATTTCAACTACTCTAAATCAGCCTAGCATGCTTCTAAGCTATAACAAACCTAAGGAATGGAAGAAGAAAAGGAAGGAACAAGATTTGGGACTCATTGATGTAAAACCGCCCCCGCGCCTGACTGAGCCGCCCCCGCGCCTATCTGGGTCCGCCCCTGCGCTTGACTGGGTCCGCTCCTGCGCTTGACTGAACCCGCCCCTGCGCCTAACTGTGCAGAACGTTCGTCTGTTGAGCTTTTTCGATTGTGCAGCCGGTCTCTTCAAGTCTCCTTTGGTGTTGTGGACATCTTCCCACCTCTCACACTAGGTCTTAGCCTCCCTCTAAGGTCTAGCTTCATCACCAACCATCAAGACAACGATAGAACGTTGAGCAAGATTCTTAAGGATCCTCCAAACAAGTTATGGAAGAGGAAGGAAGGAAGAAGAAGGAAAGAGGAAGAGAAAGAAGCCTTACCCTTGTCATGTCGCTACAGTTCCGGCCTCAAGGAAGGTGGATCTAAGCTGAATCAAACAAAGAGAAGAATGGAAGAGAAGGATGGAGAAGAAGAATGCAAGTGGGTGAGGTTTGGAGGGGGAGAAACAAAGTAACGTGAAAGAAAAGTGGGGAGGAGGAGAATGGGCTGCATAAAGGAGGGGAATATCAAAGGACCCTTAGCCACCAACTCCCCAAACAATTAAAGAGGAATTAAAAGATAGGAAGGCTAAAGGTTGCTTGAAAACGCTACTATCCCGCCCTCGTGTGTCACTGCCCCCGCGGGAATCCTAGCCGCACTTGCGGCCTTCTCGATTGCGCCATCTAAGTCGGAAGGGTGTGAACCCTTGTACCCGGCTTCCAAACTCCTCTAAAACTAACAACGCGTAACGAAAAATCCGGTCGTTACAATGGCAAAGGCGGCTTGTGATGTTGGGAGAGAAACCATTGAATGGTGAATAAAATTGGGTTACATTTACTAAATCTAAGGGCCCATTTGGTTTTAACCCCGGAATCGGAAACGGAATGGAAACGAATCAATTCCATACGTATGTCCTTGTTCATGAAAGTTTTTGGAATTATTCCTTGTGGTTTGAAGTAATTGGAGTAGAGTTTGATTACTTTTGATACCCTATAGGGTAACAAATGTGGGAAAACAAGTGTACTTTGCACTAAACCAAAAGAAATGATTGCATAAAATTTCATGAATAAGGATATGCATATGGACTAAATTCGTTTCCATTCCGTTTCCGTTACCGGAGTTGGAACCAAACGGGCCCTAAATGTACAATGGGCCTAGTTACTATAACAAAAACTGAAAAAGGTCCATTAACCAAAATCACCCATTTTATAATGAAGTTGTGCGTTGTATATTTTTTTAAAAAATAATAAATTGTGAGTTGTATAAGGATTAAATTTATGAAGTGTAGAATAAAAAGAAATTTTTTATTCGTGACTATTTTATCGTTTTAAGAATAATTAAAGGTGAATTATTATTATTATTATTATTATTATTATTTATTATTATTATTTATTATTATTATTATTATATTTAATAAAAATATATCTTTTGTTCGACTGATGACATATTACTCAAAAAATTTAATGTATAAATATGTCCGTAATAGACACGACCAATGCACTAGTTTATCATAAATTTCTTAGAATCATCGGTCAACCAAAGCCTCTTAAGTTAGAATATCAAAATTAAAAAGAAAAGATTATTGTGGAGATTTTGAAGGAGTTTTAAATTATTCCAATTTTGACCATAATCACAATCACATTGCTCTTTAAAATTTAAATGCTCCAATGTATTTGTCGTTGGTTTAAATTTACACTTGTTTCAAAACGGTACAACTATATATTTTACGATTGAACACCCATAGAATGATGGCAATCATTATTAATGCAAATCTACGAAGCAACTTAGGCCATAAACAAGCAATTTGGATTCATTAACAAAGCAATAAAAAATGATTATAAGCCATAAATCCCTAATTTTACCCAATTAAAAAGATTTTTGGTAGAAAAGGAAGATAGGGGTTGGATATACGAACACGCTGAATACAATGTGGGTGGAGTGGAGAAACTCACATATTGCACACCAAAACCTTCTCTTTTTTTATCTTACAAATGAAATAAGTTACTAAATTTATTGAAAATATATAAATTTGAATTGATCTAATTTATATTAGATGATTTTCTCATTATAAATTTATTTGTTTAGATTGTTTTATTTTACCACAATTTTAAATATAGCAAAATTTAAATAAACTTCATACTAAATGAAAGTTAAATTTAATTTTCTCATCAATTATTTAGCATGTTATATTAAAATATTTTTCCTTAAAAAAAAATTAAAAATAAAGTTAATCAAAATTTTCAACGTATAAAAAATCATATGATAAACATGAACCGAACTCTTTAGTAACAATATACCCAAATAATACTATATAAGTTATTTTTTATCATTAATTTTAATTTAATATTAATAGTATTTTATTATTTATTTAGACTTAATATACACTTATCCATGTAAATTATTTTATAAAACCACCCGTCATGAGAAAAGTTTTTGGCTCCGTCCCTGACCGTAATAAGCACTAGGCAGAAGCGAAAAGACGAGATGAAGCCGGATTTTGAATTGGCAGGAAGCCTGAATGAAACCCTTCATTGGAGAGAGAGGTAAAATACTAAGTAGGGTAAAAATATAATTATTTAACAACATAGCACCAAAAATATGATGAAATTTCTTTTATCGAATAATGATTAGTTATTGTATATCACAAAACTCCATATAGATACCTAATGAAAAGTTAATGAGACTGAAAAGGCTTAATTCGGTCAAAAATCTTCTTCTACCAAACGGGGCCTAACACAAGAGCATTCACTCCCCGAAGATGTGTGTGTTGTGCATTGAATTTTGTGGTTCCCAGCAGGCTGCCCTTTATGTCCTTTGTGTAGTCATATGTGAAGATAAAGCTAACATGCAGCATTTTCAGCATCTTTCGTTTCTTCCTATTTAGAAGACAAACCGGGAGTTTTATTGCTCAAAATCATAATTGCCACCATAAATATGCATCACTTTTTGGAATTTTAACTTATTATTTTTTTTTTAGTGTTATTACTCATTTCCTTCTCGACAGTTGTTATTAGAGTAACACATCTTACTATACTATAATATAATATACTATAATTTCAGCTTTTGAGAGCACTAAGGGTCCGTTTGGTTCCAGCTCCGGAGACGGAAACGGAATGGAAACGAATTCAGTTTATATGTATATTCATATTCATAAAATTTTGTGGAATCACTCCTTGGGAATAAATGCAAAATGCACTTTCTTCCCCACATTTTGTTACCCTATAGGGTATGAAAAGTAATCACACTCTACTTCAATTCCTTCACACCACAAGGAATGATTCCACAAACCTTCATGAACAATGGTATACATAAGGACTAAATTCGTTTCCATTCCGTTTTCGATTTCGGAGTTAAAACCAAACGGGCCTTAAATGTCTATAATTTGTTTTATATTTTTCCCTTGTACATTTAATTATATTTGTAACTCCTAATATTATTTGTTATAACTCCTAATAATAAGTTCATAATAATGTCTCAATTAAACTTTTGTTTTTATAACTCCTATAATTAATTCTCCTAATATTATTTTTGTAACTCCTATATTCAATTCTCCTAATAATGATTTCATAATAATTTCATAATAATGTCTCCATTTAAATGTCTATATATTTTGCTTGAAAGATACTATTGAATCCGAAAAAGTTGAGCTAATCAAGCTTCCACTTGAGATTGGGATGACACCATCAAAGGAGCAGATTGAAAATTTTTCATCTTTGGTGGTCTTTGAACAAAACAGGAGGTCTATCTACCTTCATAGGCGGGAAGGAGTTTGGAGAACTTCGGCCATGATTTCTAGATGGATAGTACGTGGCTTGAATCTACTGGTTGAATTTTGCAGCAAAGCCTATAACTTGTGAGAATAGTTTACAGCTCAGTTGCAGATCCTGGAGTTTCAATTCTGTCATCAGATTCCTGTTTCAATTTTTTTTATAGCATTAAATGTCTCATATTAAGACCATATTTTGCTTCACATTAAGTTTATATTTTATTTCATATTATCCAATGAACTCCTCTAATTAAACTTTGTTTTTGTAACTCCTAACATTGATTCATATTAATTTTATATTTTATTTTATACCACCCAATTAACTCTTCCAATTAAACTTTTAATTTTGTAACTCCTAAAATTGACTACCCAATTAAATCTTAACATTGATTCCATATTAAACTATTTTATCTACTTGTTTTTAGATATAAAAACTCTTATAGAAAAATATTGATGAGCTTGTTGTGATTGCAAGAGTTTCGAACATTGACTTTTAAACTATTTAACTATTGTCTCTAATCTTTTTACCCTATTTTTAAAATTTTTGAAGATTAACTTGATGCAAAGAACTTATGTATATTAGCCGGTGTACAATCACATTGAAGATTAACTCCTTCAAAATAAATCAAATAGCCATTAAGTGTACAATCAAGTTGCTTCCGCGCGCGAAGCCCGCAGCCACGTCACTAGTATTAAAAAAATTAAAAGTAGAAGGTATGACATTTATTAATGTATACAATAATTTTTTAAAATTATATTGAAATGAAGGTAGAGTGTGAAGAGTTGTACAAAAGAGAAGAAATAGTGTTTTGAAATACAAACAATAAATAAAAAATAGGTGATTGTTGAAAAGTTTGAATATTAATCTATATATACTACTAAAATAGAACCCTTTTCGTCCACATGTCAACACCTTAACTATGCCACCTAGGACTTTTTGTCAAATATTTACAATTTTGTCACATTTTAATTACTATTATGCCATTATTCAATAAATGTTTTAAGACAAAATTAAAATATTTTTCATCTCATTATGCCAATTCAACAAAAATAATTTCATGTCAATATTTTCAATATCTTACGATTTAAAAAAAAATTAATAAAAATATCATATCACCTAACCGAATTTAGAGATTTCAATGAACTTTGTTTGGATTCTAAATTTTACAAAATAAATCCGAACTAACATTTAAATCTTATTGGTTACAATATGAGATATAACAATATTATATATAAAAAATTTGTATTATCGTTAATAAAGATTTTAATAATCGTTTTATTAAATTATTTTTTTGTCCAAAAAATAATCGATTTTAAAAAACGATTTTTCTTAACAAAAACAATAATTTTTTAGTTATAGGTAATAAAAAAATAAATTATAAATTTGTCACGTAATTTTTTTATTTACCACTTTAAAAATTATTATAAAATTAATAGTTAATTTTTTGTTACATGATTGAAATTAATATATATTCTTCTTAACTTCTTTTTAAAAAAAAATTATAATTTGTTAAATAATAAATTTTCAATTAATAATTAATTGTTTTCCCGCAAAAGGTGCAGGTATTAGACTAGTTGTACTATATAATAACATATATTATGAACCAAATTTTTAAATCTCTAATAACAATTATTAAAAATTAAAAAAAAAAAAAAGTAATATTATGGTTTCAGATGACATACTATTTGATATCTATATTAGGACTTCTTTGGTATAGTGTGGATAAGTGTACTTTTCGAAATTTCATAAATTAAGAAAACGTGTTTTGTTTAGTTCAATAACTTAATAATTGAAGTAGGAGAATTAAAACTTTAATTTGGACAAAGGGTCGAAGTTACAAGTTACACTAACCTCTTAGGTAACTGTAATTATTTATTGAAGAAATAAAATTTATCAAAAAGTTCAATTTTAGGGTTGTATAGAATGTGAATCAAACGAGTTTTAATTGTGTTTTGAGTGTGTTTGGCGAAAGATAATAAGTTTAACTTTAAATATTTATTTAGGAAAGATTAACTGCGGGATACCTCATACCCGTGACAAGGGCATATATCTTGGCATCTCGTTGATTCATGAGTCGGTGTCGCGGGTCACCTTCAATCCGCTTATAAAAAGGATGACCTCGAGGCTTGTTGGGTGGAAGTCGAATAGGCAAAGTATCGGAGGTAGGACTACTCTTGTTAGATCGGTTTTGTCGGCTATTCCACGTTATTACATGAAAACCATCATTCTTCCAGTGAGTGTCATAAGTAAACTAGATCAACTTTGTTGTAATTTCATCTGGGGAAGCATCGAAGGGAGACGGAAGGTGCATCTCATTAGCTGGGATAAGCTTTGCCAGCCAGTTGATCGAGGTGGACTAGGACTTAAACCTTCGGCCGACGTCAACCTTGCTACCATTAGCAAGAATGGATGGCGTTTGTTCTCCCAAAAGAGGCAACTTTGAGCTCGCATTCTGCTACGGAAATATGCGGTTGAACATCAAGATTGGGGAGCCATCTAAGATGGAAGAATGGTAATTCCTATGTATGGAAGGGTATCTGAAAACTTCACCTTGATTATACAAGTGTACAGGTGTTGATGATGAAAGACTTAAAAACAAATGAATTAGTTTTATACACTAACAATTTATTGATTATATTTCGAGTTGCTTGGTTTGGTTTGGTGGTTTGTATTGAATAAGTGCAGGTTTTGCAAGACACTTCAAAGGACCTTGGAAGACCTTGACATACAAGGAGTTAAGAGTATTCAAATGACGGAGGCCTTGAAATGAATTCCAAGGGAACAAAGAAGTCAAAGCCGCACGCTAAAAGGAATTCAAATCACTAAAGAGATCTTCTAGGAGAGATTTGCTCAACAAGAAGATATGATCAAGTGAAGATCTCAACCGGCCAATAAAGATCTTACAAAGATTCTCAATCGAAAAGCACAAAGATTCTCTCCTCTAGTTTTTGATATTGTTACAACAAAAACGAGAAGATTAAGGAGCCGAGAGATCAACGCATTCTCAGGAGATGAAGATTCACAACGTCTATCTCATCTCAACCAAGAAGCGATATTCATGGAGAAGAAGAATGATCATCAAACGGTCATATTTCCAAACGGCTAGAAGACCTCTCCATAGAAGGCTATAAATGAAGATGGCGAGTGAAGAACAAGATACAGAAGCTTACACGGAAACATCAATAGTCTTCAAGCGATCCAAAACATCTTCATTCGATCAAATAGTTTTTCTTTCTCTCTTTCTCTAAAAATCTTTATCCCTTTAGAGAGAGACAAAACTCGAGAGCTCCATTGGAATATCTAAAGAGTGTTATACTCGAGTGTGTGTGTGTGTATTACTCTCCAAAGTAACTAGGCTATTATAGCAAGGTGAAGAGTTGGAGCTAGATCGTAGTATTGGCTACAGTGAGAGAAGAAGGAGATTTCTTCTAGTTTGTATCTAGGACTCTTTGAAGTTGATAATAGATAGTTAGATCGTAAGGCTATACCCTGGGACGAAGAGTAGGCTATTTGAGCCGAACTTTGTAAATATATCCTTGGGTCGATCTTTTACATTCCGCACTATATCTTGTTTTATTGTGACTAACTTTATTTTGCAGGAGTACAAAGTCAAGACCCTTGAAAGTTGTTTCAAATCCCTTGAAATCAAAGTATCATAAAGAGTTTAGATCGACATCAACCCTTGAAATTGATTTCAAGGCCTTGAGATTGGGTTTGTAAAAAGTTCTCATACTCTATTCAACCCCCCTTCTAGAGTATCTTTTATCCTATTCACCTATCGGTTTTTCAATTGGTATCAGAGCTAGACTCACGTATATTGATTTAACCATCAGTGAGACTAATCATGAATCCTATAGGTGATGGAGGATTTACTCAAGGAAGATCCTCATCTCGACCACCACTCTTCTGTGCCAACAACTTTGTCCATAGGAGAGCACTCATGCGTATGTTCATTATTGATTAGGACTTGGAACTATGGATCATCATTCAGAATGGCCCCAAAGTCCCAACTACGACGGTTGAAGGTGTTCAAGTCCAAAAGAAGGAAGCTGACTTCACACAAGCCGACTTGGACAGTGTGTCAAACAACTACAAAAGCTATGAACTTACTCTATTGTGGATTAGATGCCAACAAATTCAACCGCATCTCATCATGCAAGAGTGCAAAAGAAATATGGGACAAACTAGTTGTCACTTACGAAGGAACAAGTCAAGTCAAGGAAACAAAGATTAACATCTTCCTTAGATAATATGAGCTATTCAAGATGAATCCAAATGAACCAGTCAAGAAAATGTTCACAAGATTCACTGAGATCGTGAACAACTTGGACTCACTAGGAAAGGTTTTCACAAATGAAGAAAAAGTTAGGAAGGTTCTAAGAAGCTTACCTTAAGCCAAGTGGGGACCAAAGATGACTGCCATCGAAGAAGCTCAGAATCTCTCAACTCTTCCTCTTGATGACCTCCTTGGAAAACTCATCACTCATAAAATGATTCTTGGTGAAGAAGATGGAGAGCTCCCATCCAACACTAAGAATTTGGCATTAAAATCAAGAAGGGGTGAATTACCATCAGACGAGGAAGATAGTGATGATGATGATGAAGAAGATGCAATTTCCATGATCTCTAAGGGTCTCGCGAGAATTCTCAAGATAAAGAAATAATCTACAAACAATAGAGAATATCCACGAACATCAAAACCCCGAGGTAAGTTTTCTAACTCTACCAAAAAAACTAGAGTACTGACTTGTTTTGAATGCGGTGAAACAGATCATCTTGTGAAGGATTGTCCACAAAAGAAGAGGACCAACTTCAAGAAAAACGATCGAAAGAAGAAAGCTATGGTAGCTTCATGGGGTGATTCAGAATCCTCAAATGAATCAAAAGACGAAAAAGAACAAGCAAACTTATGTCTCATGGCCGATCATGAAAAAGATTCAAATCTATATGTTGACAATGTGGTAAGTACTATTATGTCTCAACATGAATCTAACATGAAACAATTCCTTAAAGACATTATTATATGTGATAAGGAACATAGAATAAGGATAAATTCTCTAAAAGAGAAGCTTCTTGAACAAGAAAAACAACTAAGTGAGATGTCTCTGGAAATTGAAAATCTTAACACGGAAAAGGTAGACCTTGATGACAATATCAAGGCCTTGGAATCGGAAAATACGATTCTCAAGGACAACCTCTCCTCTCTTTATCGAAACTATATCGATTTAGAGAAAGAGAAAGTTGGTCTAACTTTGACGTGTCAAGACTAGAAGGCTGCACTTGTTAAGTTTACTCGTTCAAAAGCTAATCTTGAAAGAATGATGGGTGAACAACAGTCCTCACTTAACAAAAATGGTATAGGTTATCATAGGAGCTTTCCTAGAAAACCAACTACCACTTTTTTCAAAGCCAAATGAAGTATTCATATGCCTACTTACTTTTACTGTTGTAAAAAGGGTCATGTTAAATCTACATGTCCATATAGAAGAAATGATCCTTATATTATTAGAAACACCTATCCTCTATGCTTAAGGAAACAAGTAAAACAAATCTGGGTTCCTAAAGGTACTAGACCACCAAACATGATCGAACCTGAATAAGGACCAAAATATGCCATTTGGTCGATCCAGAAAGGTTGATGTTTGCTATTTTACAGGATATCACCAAGGTAAAAAGAGAATAAATGGATTTTAGATAGTGGTTTCTCAAGACACATGAGTGGAAAAAGCTCATTATTCTCAGATTTAAAAAAGCAATCATCAGGAACCATTACACTTGGTGATAAAGGAAAGTGTGACATTATTGACATTGGTAAAATATGTTATAATTCATCTAACATCATTGATGATGTATATTTGGTTGACGGTTTGAAGTATAATTTGTTTAGCATCTCTCAAATATGTGATAAAGGCAACAAAGTATTGTTTGATTCAGAAAAATGTGAAGTTCAAGACAAAAAGACGGGTGAAGTTGTGCTCACTGCTCCTAGATGTAAAAATGTTTATTCTATGAGTACTAACCAAGTTTAAGGAACTAAGCTAAAATGTCTAAAGGCCTTGACTGATGATCCAAGGTTTTGACATAGAAGACTTGGTCACGTAAGCATGCACACAATGCAAAAGCTACTCACAAAAGATTTGGTACGTGGATTGCCAAACCTAAATTTCAAGGTAGATGAACTATGTAAGACTTGTACACAGGGTAAGCAAACAAGAGGTTCATTCAAACCTAAGAAAGTTGTAAGTTCTTCTCGACCCATTGAACTCTTACATATGGATCTTTGTGGACCTATGCGTGTCAAATCTCCTAGAGGCAAGGAATATATCCTTGTTATTGTGGATGATTTCTCTCGCTTCACATGGATCTCTTTCCTACGAGAAAAATCTGAAGCATTATTTGAGCTTTCAAAATTATGTAAGGTGTTTCAAACTTTGAAAAACCAACCAATCGTTTCTATAAGAAGTGATCATGGTAGAGAATTTGATCAACTAAAGTTTGATTTATTTTGTGCAAAATATGGTATTTCACATAACTTTTCAGCTCCTAGAACTCCTCAACAGAATGGAGTTGTGGAACGTAAGAACCGCACTCTTGAGGATATGTCTAGGACTATGCTTTTAGAAAATAGTTTGCCAAAAAGTTTTTGGGTTGAAGTAGTAAACACTGCAAATTACATTTTAAATAGATGTTTAATTCGCCCTATTTTGAAAAAGACTCCTTATGAACTCTTTAAAGGAAGGAAACCAAATATTTCATATTTCAAACCCTTTGGATGTACTTGTGTTGTTCATAACAATGGCAAAGATAACCTTGGTAAATTTGATGCACGTAGTGATGAAGCTGTGTTCATTGGATATGCTTCAAATAACAAAGCTTATCGTGTTTATAACAAACGTACCAAAATTGTTGAGGATAATAGCCATGTTATTTTTTATGAAAGCAATTATGGTACTTTGAGTGAAAGTTTTGCAGATCTAAATCTGAATTAATGAGAAGATCATAATTCGGATGAAGATGAAGATCCTAAAGATCAAGAAAAGAATATGCAAGAAAAGATTTAAGATACCGAAGAGAACACTCAAGACCTTGAAACACATCTTCAAGACCTTGAAACAGAAAACTGCGATGTCAAAACTCCGTTTCAAGGGCTTGAAACCCAACTTCAAGGCCTTGAGATAGGATCCAAGAGCAATATATCAACGGTACCTGAATCTAGTCAAGCATATGAGACTCAACCTTCAAGATCTTCTCCATCTTACAAACGAAGAAAATTTCAACACTCTTCATACCATCCACAAGAGAATGTGATTTCATATTCAAACGCAGGAGTTCAAACTCGATCTAAAGTAAACAATCTATGTGCTTTCTCTGCGTTCGTGTCTCTTATCGAGCCAAAGAATTATGTCCAAGCTCTTCAAGAACCCGACTGGATCATTGTTATACAAAATGAACTAAATGAGTTTGAGAGAAACAAGGTTTGGACTCTTACTTCAAGACCAAAGCATCAATCCGTCATCAGTACAAAATGGGTCTTTCGAAATAAGTTGGATGAAAGTGGCAAAGTAATACGAAATAAAGCACGACTTGTAGCACAAGGCTATAACCAAGAAGAAGGTATTGATTATGAGGAGACTTTTGCTCCGGTTGCCTGGTTAGAAGCCGTACGTATGCTACTTGCATTTGCCGGGTTAGAAGTCTACGTTGCTCAACCTCCTTGTTTTGAAAGTGATGAATTTTCGGATCATGTTTTTAAATTAGACAAAGCTCTTTATGGTCTTAAGCAAGCTCCTCGAGCTTGGTATGAAAAATTGTTTAAGTATCTTCTTGAAAATAAGTTCAAAAGAGGTTTGATTGATAAAACTTTATTTATCAAAACCAGAGGCAACGATATATTAATAGTACAAATCTATGTTGATTATATATTGTTTGGTGCTACTAGTGATTCCCTTTGCAAGGAATTTTCAGATATTATGTGCAGGGAATTTGAAATGAGCTTAATGGGTGAGCTAAATTTCTTTCTTGGACTTCAAGTTACACAAGCAAAAAAAGGAATTTTTCTCAATCAAAGTAAGTACACAAAGGACTTGCTTAAGAAGTATAAGATGGATCAATCTAAAGTCGTAAAGACTCCGATGAGTTCGACACTTTCGCTTGACCATGACAAAGATGGCAAAAGTGTAGTGCAAAAGGAGTATCGAGGTATGATCGGTTCATTGTTGTATTTAACTGCTAGTCGAACTGACATTATCTTTAGCGTGTGCATGTGTGCAAGATTTCAAGCTGATCCTAAAGAGTCACACTTGATAGTTGTGAAAAAAAAATTTTGGTATCTCAATGGCACTAAGGATCTAGGGTTATGGTACCCACGTCAAAGCTCGTTTCACCTTGTTGGCTATTCAGATACAAACTTTGCGGGTTATAAGGTCGATAAAAAAGCACTTCTAGATGTTTCCAATTCTTAGGGTCATCCCTAATTGGTTCGTACTCCAAGAAGCAAAATTTTGTCGCCCTATTCACAACCGAAGCTGAATATATAGCTGCGGGAGCCTGTTGTGCACAAATTCTATGGATTGCTCAACAACTTCGTGATCTTGGCTTTGATTTGAAAGTTATTCCTATAAAATGTGATAATACTAGTGTTATTTCTATAAGCGAAAATCTTGTGCAACATTAAAGGACTAAGCATATTATAGTAAGACATCACTTCATACGTGATCATGTTGAGAAAGGTAATGTTTCAATCTCTTTTATATCTACTAACTTGCAGCTTGCAGATATCTTTATCAAGCTTCTTCCCGAGGAACAATTTAATTCTATTAGATTGGAGCTTGGTATGTTGAACAAGGAAGCATTAATGTAGGGGGAGTAAATCATTTTATTTTTTTCCTACGTATTGTTCGCCTCAAAATGTGCGTGCAAATAAGTTTTAAATTTATAAAATTAAAATAAAAGCAAGCGAACCCGCAGTGTACGGATCGGCGTAGTAAAGCAAGAATTACATAGTATTAAACTCAGAGATTTGGGGGATCAAATTTAGTTCATAATTATCAAGCAAATAAAGTATAGAAGCTTTGCAAATATTGGGAAAACAGCAATCCTAAAGACCCAAGTATCTAATTGTGGCAATCGATTCAACATATTCTATAGATATAAGGACAGAGTTGAGGTTGCAAAGGTATAACTAATGTAAGGTTTAGTACGTGAAGTTCCAAAACCCTATATATCTCACCAAAGGATACTCTCTATAAAGATTGTTGAGGCTGCAGTATAGAAAGGATCTAAGGACAAGAATTAATCTCAAATACCCATGCCCAAACCCAAGGAATCAAAGATAAACTAAAACGGTTAAGGTTGTGACACTCGAAACTGAAATAGAGGATGTTGAGTCTTACTACTACCTAGAAAAGGCAAGCCACATCTAGGTTAAAGCAAATCTTTAACTTTGGATTAAAACAAAAGCAAAAGTCGTAAAACAGAGGAAATCACGGTTGGATCTTGAAGAACCACGGCCGTGGAACTCAAGAATAGGCCGTTGATTAGGCTGTCGACGAGGTTTCTCACACTCTCAGGGTCCAATCTGTTTACGATCGATCTATCATCATCTAAACCACAACTATCAACCCTTCACCTTAGAATTGCTAAAGGGTTTTAGCCAATAATCATAGTCATTGAATCAAAAATCAAATTAAGAAGAAAGAAAGATAAAAACCCTCAAAAACTCAATAACCAATCAAAGTCAATCTTAGATCCGAACAATAAAGTAGTGCGTTTAATGAATTCAGAATATGGAACAAGAATCCTCACAGAAACCTTAAGAAACCACGAAGAACGAAGTGTCAATCCGTCTCCGAAAGCAAAACCCTAAGAAAATCTCCAAAGTACGCAATCTCCAATATCGCGTCTTTCACAAGCCACGATCCGAAATCTCCAATCCTTCGTCTCAACTCACCACCGAATTGCAAGTGAAGGTCAAAATGAAACCCTAAGCGACCGTCCTCGAAACTCCCTTCTCAAGCCTTCTTATTGGGCGAAATAGGGTTACGTGAAAAGCCCAATTACCGTCGCTGACGTGTCAAATATGACACATCACTTCGTCATGGAAATCACGGTCTAGTACAAGTTTCCACGGCTGTGGTTTAGGGCGTGGAACTTTCTGTTGTGCTCCAAATTCACTCTCCACGATCCAAGGTCAAGTCCACGACCGTAATTTAGGGCGTGGAAGTTCAAATCCTTTGTGAAAGCCTTTATTTCGTGATGTTCTTCACTCATGCTCCTTCTTAGCTCCTCCAAAGCATCTCCTTGTCATCTAGCATGATCAAATACTCCTTTCCCTCCACATTTTGCTCCAATTCAAGCCTTTATTCACCTATAAACAAAACAAAGCTAGTGTAGATCTCTATATCGACAAAGTGGGTGAAAGTGCTCATAAATGCTTCAAACTCATATCTATGTACACATCTAAGAGGGAAAAACAATCAAAATAAGTGCCTAAAATATAGTCATATTTCACGCTAATAAAATACCCCATACTTGTCGCTTGCTTGTCTCCAAGCAAGGTTTTCAAAAGCTTGAACATAAGGTAGAATGAAATATGAATGCAAAAACAAAACAAAATAATATTTTTGGTAATGTGCTTCTAATCAATAGATCATCCTCAAATCTTGCTTCATTCATCCCTGAAAACGTTCATACACATAAACTAAAATATGCAAAGCAAAGGAACATCATAAATTGCATAAACTTCAAGACAAACATCATAACCTTCAAGTATTGTCAAAATCAAGCATGTGAAACTTTAATTTAGATCACCAAGTCAAATAACACTCTTATGATCTCAAGGACTTTCAAGTAAGGCCAAGAATACGGAAAGGGTGAGAAAATTGTAAAGGAATGTGGTGTATGAATCCTGGAAGAAGGGATAACACAAACTCTTTTCTTTTCACCATTTGAACTAACCACCAACTTAGAGCTTTGCTCTAGACATTTTGCACATAATTTTTGTTCGCTCCAAACGGTGTGTGCAAGCTTTAAATTTATAACCCTAGACGTAAGCTTAAAACAAGGATGCGAAACCGCAGTGTACGGGTCAATCGTAGTAAAAAGCAAGGAATTCCAGGGGTCGATCACAGGGACTTAGTGAAACAAAGTCCAATTACGGTAAGCTCTAGTAATTACTAACCACAAAAGCAATTAAAACAATCAAAGATGATAAACAATCAATAAAGGAAACATGCAATTCTAGGGATTAAAGCATCTAGTTGTGGTTCCAACTCAAGATCTAAGATAAGCGGACAAAGCTGAGATTTTTGCATGGGGAAGGTGTTACTAAAGTGGAATAGATCACCGGGTAAGTCTCACTACTCACTAATCCAAAACCGTAACTCCTATTACCGGGTAAGTCTCAAGGAATTAAGATAAAGTACTATAACCTCAAACCAACACACCATCTAAGGGAATAAAATCAACCTTTACCGGGTAAGTCTCAGGCTAACTCACAAAGATGGGATGGAAGCACACTCAAACCCCAATAAAGGATAAACCTTTATTACCTACTTTTATGATCTTAGGTACACAAACTAAGGAATTACCGGGTAAGTCTCATCCTAAGCTTGCATTGGACCAGGAAAGGTATAATAAGAATAGGATTTGGCAAACTCTAACACTTAACTCTCAGTTTAGGATCAGATAAGTCACCTCGGTCAGAAGAATTCCACCCCGGCCGAGATGTTCATCGACTGAGCGAGATGCTTAGAGTTAAGGTTAAAGACTCGAACTTTCAGGGTCCTACTGGAATCTAAGATTATTCTATCATTGTTTTTTCCACAACCTTCAGCCAATCACCCTAGAATCACACAAGGAAATTAGCCACTTATCATCATGAAAGTATTAATCAAATATATGGGAAGAAGGTGAATATTTGAACAAGAAGAATTTAATGAAAAAACTTCAATAACTGAATCAAATATCACAACAAAAGCGTTCCTTGGATATAAATCAAACAAGGCAAGACAACAAGGAAGGGAATCTAAGACAATCTTACAAAACCCTTCAAAAGCTATAAAAGCGATAATCTTCAATCTTCCTTCAACCTTCAAAAAGGTTCTTCAAATCTCCCAACTGGAGTATGGCTGCTGCGGTATAAACACGATCTTGCGCTGATAGCGGATGTCGGATTTGTGGGAAATCCGACCCTTTTTATAGGAAAATAACTCTCCAAAGATAAGATATCTTAGAAAGATCTCTTCCCATAAAAATAGGTAAAATATATGATCTAGTATATCTTCTTCCTTCCAGGAGCCAAGCCCAAAAACATAAGATCTCTTTCCAAAGATAAAAGATCTCAGCCAAGAATAAAATATTCTCGCCGTGTCCCAGGTGTTCGCCTCGGTCGAGTCGACTTCTCTGGATCACCTCGTTTGAGGTGAATCTGTGGTCAACCGAGGTGAGTCACAATTGAATGTGAAATCTCTCAAATCTGGTCCAAAGTGAATCCTAAATCCATGGCTATGCTTCCTGGATGGTTCCTTATGTTCCTGAATGTAGCTCCAATGACTCCATAGCTCCTTTTGCTCCTTTTTGATGCAAAACATGCCATTTTATCTACGATTACAACAAAACTAGGTGTAGACCTCGATTATCGCAAAGGTAGATGAAATGGTAATATAATCACATATTATACATACATACATGCAGATTATTGAAGATAAAACGTCCAAACAAACCCCAAAATATAGACTATAATTCATGCTATCAAAATACCCCATACTTAGCCCTTGCTTGTCCCCAAGCAAGTTCCGCATATAAAAGACAAGATAGAATGGATTAATAGTCATTAAAATCAATGAAAAGTCTTTCAAAAACATTTTTATGGTGTGCAACAATCATAGATCACTCTAAGAGAATACTTCATGGAAATTAAAATCAAAATATGATCAAAACATTTTATAGGTATAAGAAAGTTGTTCATCTTTGCATACAATCATAGAATACATAATAAGTCATAATTATCTAAATTAATCATGCATAATCCAGTTTAAACCGCTAAGTCAATCAACAAGCTCAAGGTCTCAAGGGCTTCCCAAAAGAAAGGTCAAGAAAAGTGCAGGGTAGGGATGTATGTAAGGTAATGTGGTGCTAGAATCCGGGAAAAGGATGAACTTCACTTTCACTTCGCTTGTAACATCTTCCACCAATAAGCTTTGCTTATCTCACACTTTTTCTTTTACTTTACTTTTTGGGATGCATGGACAGAGGTGCACAATAACCGAAGCCTAGGAAATCAGCAATCATCAATTTCTTGAGATACATCAAACCCTTGATGCACATACCATGACTCGTTAGGAATATCGTTCAATCCGACTTTGGCAAGACACAAACACCCGGCTATGTGAATGGTGCCGAGTTACTCATCTTCATGATTGACTTCCCCAAACCTATTATTACTTTCTAACACTTTCACTTCCAGCCAACTTCTCAACTTTAACTTCACTTGCCTTCACCACTTCGCTTGCTTCCAAATTCCCGGATAGGTAAAGGGAGGCAAAATGTATATGAGGGGCTAAGCATGATCAAGAAGAAGAAGAGAGAAGAATGAATTGCCTTGGTCTTTCTAGGAAGAAAGTGAGAGAACTTATCTTGCGGTGTCAACCTTCAAATTCAACATAATTTGGATAAAAACAAAGTATTAAACATGCCAATAATTTTCAAACAAAGCATTTAGCAACTTAAACATATTATAAAACCTTTCAAACACATAAAGAATTTCAAAACCAGTCAGTAAACAAGATCTTCACTGAGATCATATCCAGATAAGAAGCACAAAAATCGCTTTCGAAAACTCTCAGTTAACCTACCTCGGTCGAGGTGTTCTTAGGTCAACCGAGGTAAAACACCTCGTTCGGCCAGAACTGCCCCGGTCGAGCTCCAAAATTTTTTTTTTTAAAACCAGTTTTCTTTCAGTTTCGACGTTTTTCTTAATCAAATAACCTGTAAGTATGCATGTAGTCTCAGATAAACACAAAGATGCAAAAGTGAAGCATAAATATAGATATCCGGTCAAATAGAGTCATACATCACATAAATGTCAAATACATCAATAAACACCCCATACTTGGGACACACTGTCCCAGTGGGTCAAAATAAGTCTAAGAAAAAAGTACTCACCGGATAATAAGCTGAATTGCATAAAAATAAGAAAGAAAATCCTGCAGCTCTCAGTAGTCACGATCCGGTGGTGGTGGTGGTGGCACATACGGATACTGGGATGGGTCGAACGGATAACCCATGATGTGCTCAAACTGGATCTGGGCCATCATGTGCTGGTAATGCTGCCGCTCTTGCATCTCGCGGATATCCAGTGACAAAGCAGCATATGAATCAATAACCTGATCCGTCAGGTCGTCGATCCGACTGTGAGCCTCTGGGTCTTTGTGTCGGCGTGTCCTACGCCTAGCAGGTCTCACTGGAGAAGTAGCAGGTGTAGGCTCTGTATCCTCATCATCCAGATCTATAACCGGTGCGCTCGTCCCTGCAGTATCTGTCCCTGTATCCATCGGGACTCCACCCTCTATGTCATCAGCGGTCTCCTCATCATCTGCCTCCTCCTCAGCTGGGGCAGCTGCTGCCTCTCTGTAATCCTCCATTAGTGGAGCCCAAGCGGTCTGCCAATAGTGAGGGTCAAAAACAGTAAATTGGGCAGACCACCTGATCCCCTATGGTGCAATCAGCTCCCACGACATAGCCACGTACGGTGTAGTCAAACCTCGGGGAACCAAAATCCGCCGAGTGATCATCTCCTGTAGTCCAAGCGGCTTGGCAGCCGCCACCATCGTGCAAGCACTGAGATCCATGTCCTGATAACTAGCTATGTGGGTGACAAGCCCTCTACAGCAGATGTCTCCCTTCGCCTTGACCTTGATCTTGTGCAGATCCTCTGCCAACATCAAGCAAAAGTCCGGGATACCCCCAGTAACCATGCAGTATAAACTGAAAAGCTCTCCCTATCGGATCTTCTGGGGCATCTCAGTACGGGCCAGAAGTGTCTCACTGAAGATCCGGTGGGCTAACCTAAAGGCTAAGTGGAAGATGACCTTCTCCCTGGAATCTCCAGGGCGCCATCTTTCTGCGTGCTCAGTAATATGGGCAATCTGCCCCCAAAACTCCCTAGCTACAGATCGGGAAGGAAAGTCAACAGCTGTGGGCTCAGGAAAGCCAAAAATCTCTCTCTAGTACTCTAGTGGCACTAAGAAGTTTCGGTTCATCAACCGGTACTTCACAAATCGCTTTGTGGGGAGGTAGGTGAAGGAGCTAATGAACTCTAAGGTGGGCTCCAAATAGGCTGGGGCTCAGATCTCAGTAAACTGATCCAGCCCTACTGTAGATATCATCCTCCTAAGGTCTCCGTCTACCTGGAGGCAATCAAAAGCAGACACGTCCAGGAAGCGAGGTGCAATCACTGGACGGCTGGAAATACGGTCATAATCAACCTGGTGTCGCTCATGGATCACCGGTCGATAGGGTCGGGAAGAAGAGGAAGAAAGGGGAAGGTGAGGATCTATCCCAAAGGGCAAGGCGTCGGTCAGAACTCATTTTCAGAAAACTGTCACTGTCAGATCACCTCGGTCAACTGACAACTCTTAAGAATCACCTCGGCCGAGGCACAGAACGACTAGACCGAGGCGGAAAACTGGATTCTAATTTCCTCTGAAAATTCAGTTTTTTTCCCCCAAAATCACTACAACTGCTTCCTATGGGGTACTTAAGCCTTTTCTCAGCAAATGCAAGGGCGACCAAAGCCCAAATCGAAGTGAAAACAGCGAGGTAGGGTTTCGGTTTTGTTTTACCTCATTCGGCCGAATCGGTTCGATTTTCTTGCAGATCGATGATGCACTGGGATCCTCTATGCCTTAATCGCAGTTTGGAAGCGAAAATCTTCGAAAACGAGCAAGAATCGAAGAAGCGAGGTGCAAACTGTCGCCGCGGACGAGGAGGGTTGGGTGAAGCGAAGAGAGAGAAATTTCTCCCTTTTATACCCTTTTTGGAACTGCTGTCACCTCGGTCGAGATGGTCTCGACTGGACCGAGGTGGTACGGACCGAGGTGGTTCTTCAGAAACCCTAGTCGCCTCGGTTGCTCAAGAATCATCTCGGTCGAGGTGCTTTGACAACAACCGAGATGCCTCAGTCAAACTTCGTCTTATCAAATTCTCGATCCTCTGTCCTTCCAGTTATGCTCCTTCCTTAGATGTCACCTGCTATCTGTCTAGAACGCCAAAAACAAAACAAAGCAAAGCAAAAGCAAAACTATCTAAGCTAGACTAGAAAACGGGAAAAGAAAGCAATACCTTGGGTTGCCTCCCAAGAAGCGCTTGGTTTAAGGTCGCTAGCTGGACCATGATGCGTCTCAAACGAGGTATATTGGTGCAACCTCCTCAACCGGAACTTCCGTTTTGTACTTCTTAAGCCTATGACCGTTGACCTTGAAGCTTCCGCTCGTTTTGCCCCATATCTCAACTGCACCATGAGGAAAAACATGTTTCACAACATAAGGTCCGGTCCATCTAGATTTTAACTAACCCGGAAAGAGGCGGAGGCGGGAGTTGAAGAGTAGAACTAAGTCTCCTTCGTTAAGCTCCTTTGGGACGATACGCTTGTCATGCCATCTCTTCGTCCTTTCCTTATAGATTTTGGCATTCTCATAAGCGTTCAAACGCAGCACCTCCAGCTCGTTGATTTCCAATAGTCGCTTCTCGCCGGCCTCCTTAATGTCGAAGTTCAACCATTTGATCGCCCAATATGCTTTGTGTTCTAATTCAACGGGCAAATGGCAAGACTTCCCATATACCAAATTATAAGGGGTGGTACCTATGGGAGTCTTAAATGCGGTCTTGTACGCCCAAAGAGCATCGTCCAATTTCATGGACCAATCCTTTCTCGTCCTAGAGACGGTCTTCTCCAATTATGCTTTGATTTCTCTATTCGAGATCTCGACCTGTCCACTAGTTTGAGGGTGATAAGGGGTTGCTACCTTGTGGGTTACCCCATACTTCGATAGAAGTGCTTTGAACTTCCGGTTGATGAAATGCGTTCCTCCATCGCTGATGATGATGCGCGGAGTTCCAAAACGTGGAAAGATAGTTCTGTTTAAGAACTTCACAACCACCTTGGCGTCGTTAGTGGGAGAAGCGACGGCTTCAACCCATCTAGAGACGTAATCAACTGCAAGAAGAATATAGAGGTTTCCTCCGGAGGATGGGAAAGGTCCCATGAAGTCTATCCCCCATACATTAAAGATTTCCACCTCTTGGATGTTATTAAGCGGCATTTCGTTCCTCCTTGACAAATTTCCTGTTCTTTGGCATGCATCACAAGAGACAACAAACGATTGCACATCCTTAAATAATGTAGGCCAAAAGAAACCAGAACGTAATACCTTTGCGCATGTTTTATCGGTGCTGGCATGTCCTCCACAAGGAAGTGAATGACAATGCCGTATGACACTATTAACTTCATCTTCCGGAATGCATCTTCGAAGCATCCCATCCGGCCCGCGCTTGAATAGCAGCGGCTCGTCCCAGTAGTAATGCCGTACTTCCTTGAAGAATCTCTTCTTTTGAGAGCACGTCAATCCGGGCGGTACTTCCTGGCAAACAAGATAGTTCACAATATCAGCATACCAAGGTCCTTTATTATTAGAAAGTTGGTGGATGGAGTGTTCCACCAACTGAGGATGAATGTCAGAGAAGGGAGTAAGAAGTTTGTTATTTTCTGTAGTCTCAGTTGACATAGTCTCGCCATCGACCTCGGTCGAGGCGTAGAGGCGTTGACCGAGATGTTCTTCAGTCGCCTCGCTCAGTCCAGAAAGTGCCTCGGTCGAGGTACTGCAACTGGAACCGAAACTGGAGATCTTCGTCTCCTGGGTTAGCTTCTCAGCTTTAGCTCCTGGATCCTCTTCCAGTGCTTTTAAGCTCCGTATATCTGCATCACAAGAAGCATCTATACCTTCCTCCATTAAACTGAAACTAATAACTCTTTCGAGTGGATCGTTAATAAGGATAGAGCTCACCAATTCTCTTGATTCTTCTTCATCGTAGATGTTGAAGATATCATCTGTTAGCTTCTCCCCTTTCATGGTTGCAAGTAATGAGAACTCCACCTCATCGCCGCCAATGTTGAATTTTAACTTGGCGTTCTTGCAATCCACGTTGCAACCCGAAGTTGCTAGAAATGGCCTCCCGAGAATAATAGGAACAGGATAATCTGCGGGAATGTCAAGTACAACAAAATCTATTGGTAGATAGAAGTTACCTAACTTGACCGGAACGTCCTCCAAGATGCCCACGGAATGGGTGATGGAGCGATCCGCCATATAAAGTCGAATCTTGACCGGCTTGGGCTCTCCAAGTCCGATCTTCGCACATAGCTCCAGCGGGATGATGCTCACGCTGGCTCCTAGATCACAAAGGGCTTCACAAGTGACATCCCCAACTTGAATGGGAATGCAAAAATGAGCCGGGATCTCTCAATTTAGGTGGCATCTTCTCCTTCATGATTTGAATGAGCTCCGAGGATTTGGATGTCATCCTAACTTCACCAAAATCTTCCAGTTTCCTCTTCCTTGATAGGATCTCCTTCAAGAACTTCCCGTAGGCGAGCATTCCTAGAATAACATCAAGGAAAGGAATGTTAATATGCAGTTTATTCATCAAGTCAAGGAACTTACCAAAGTGCTTGTCTAGATGTGCTCTGGCCCTTGATTGGGGAATGGAAGTGGTGGTTTGTATGCAGGAGGTGGAACATAAACTTCAGTTTTTCCCTCCGCTTTCTGTGGCTCCACCTCGGTTGGCATCTCGGTCGAAGTGTTCTTCGACTGCATCTGGACCGAGGTGGTCTTCGTCGGTACTGGCACCGACCGAGGCACTAGATCTGCAGTTTTCAGTCCACTCCTCGTAGTTATGGCCATGATCTAGCCCTTAGGGTTGCTTTCCGTTCTTGCTGGAAGCTTCCCTGGATCTCTTGGCGCTTCATTCGCCCTACTTGCAAGTTGTTGTTCAAAGGCTTTTTGGGCCTTCGAAAATGAAGTCATAGAAGTCTCCATAGCATTGAGCTTGATCAAGATAGCCTCCAGAACTACGTCTTTCTTTTCCGGCTGAGACGAACTTGATCCTTGCCCCTGGCTCTTTAATGGAGTAGAAGAAGAAGAAGGGGAAGAGAGGAAAGGGTTAGAGGAATCGTTAGAGTTGGAGTTTGAATGATTGTTACCAGAATTTTGGTTGTTCGCCCTCCAGTTGTTGCTATTGGATCCTCTATTGTTGTTGTTGTAATTGTTGTTCCTGGAACCGTTGTTGTTGTTACGGTATCCATTGTTGTTGTTCCTTTGTCCTTGCTCTTCCTTCTTGGTTTGAGCAACCAAGAGTTCCTTCAATTGCTTCACGTCATTCTTTAAAGACGTGAGTTGATTGTTGTTGGGCTGAGTTTCCTGGAAGTTAACTCTTTTAACTCCACCTTCAGCTCCTTGATGAGTGTACTTCTCCATATGCAAAGCTTGCTTCTCGATGAAGTCCCAAACTTCGTCAATCGCCATGTCCATGAAGGTACCGGCGGAGAGTAGTTGGAGGTTGAACTGGGTGCTTCCGTCCAGTCCCTTGAAGTAAATCTCCAATAACTCTAACTTTGGAATCCCGTGATGTGGGCAATCCAAAAGTATGTCCTTGAACCGCTCCCATGACTTGGACAAGCTCTCCTTGTCCTTCATAATGAAAGCGTTGATCTTCCCTCTCATTTCAGCGGTCTTTGAGGGGGGAAAGAATTTGGTCAAGAATTCTCTCGTCATCTCCTCCCATGTGCTAATTTTTCCTGGAGGAAGAGATTGATACCAAGTAAGAGCTCTATCTTTTAAAGAAAAGTAAAAAGGTCTTAACTTGTAGTTGTTATTTTCAATCCTTGAGGGTCTCAAGGTCTCCATCAAGATCTCATAGTTTTGAAAATGTTGATGTGGTGATTCCTTCTCTAGCCCTCCGAACTGGCATTGGCGAATCATGGATAGAACTTGCGGTCGAAGTTCGTAGTCATGGTCCGCTGGATCTCCTAGGTTAACTCCTGGACGCCTCAGTTGTTGATTAGGGTCCATCCTTTGACCTAGGGTTTGTGGGATTCCTGCAGGAAAAGCGTCTCGGACTGGCATCTGAGGTGGAAGTATCTCGGCCGGGGCGTCAGGTACTGGAACCTTCCTCGGTCGAGGGTCAGCGACTGGGACCTGCATCGGTCGAGGATCTGGAACAGGATCTTCCCTCGGTCGAGGTAGAAACTGATCTCGTAAAGCTGCCATATCAGCTTTGATCGCTTCAGTCCTGGTGCGAGTTTCTTCTCTTTCCTGCCTTAGCTCTTCCCTGCTGAGGCGTAGCAGCTCTAGCGCCTCTTTCAATTCGGCCTCAAGATCGTGGTTGTCTTGGTGGGCCATCTTCGCTTCTCTTAAGCGTCGTTTGTATGTCTTTTCTGGTTCGGGATCGTAAGGAACGATTTCCTTCCCAGTGCGGGTTCTTCGCATAAACCTAAGAAAGAACCTGCAAAAGTCACTCAAGTAGAGTGGTTAGAAGACACGGGGGCAAGTGCCCCAAGAGCAAACCGTAACCGGCTCAGTCTAGACCAAGTCCCCGGCAACGGCGCCAAAAACTTGTTCGCTCCAAACGGTGTGTGCAAGCTTTAAATTTATAACCCTAGACGTAAGCTTAAAACAAGGATGCGAACCCGCAGTGTACGGGTCAATCGTAGTAAAAAGCAAGGAATTCCAGGGGTCGATCACAGGGACTTAGTGAAACAAAGTCCAATTACGGTAAGCTCTAGTAATTACTAACCACAAAAGCAATTAAAACAATCAAAGATGATAAACAGTCAATAAAGGAAACATGCAATTCTAGGGATTAAAGCATCTAGTTGTGGTTCCAACTCAAGATCTAAGATAAGCGGACAAAGCTGAGATTTTTGCATGGGGAAGGTGTTACTAAAGTGGAATAGATCACCGGGTAAGTCTCACTACTCACTAATCCAAAACCGTAACTCCTATTACCGGGTAAGTTTCAAGGAATTAAGATAAAGAACTATAACCTCAAACCAACACACCATCAAGGGAATAGAATCAACCTTTACCGGGTAAGTCTCACGCTAACTCACAAAGATGGGATGGAAGCACACTCAAACCCCAATAAAGGATAAACCTTTATTACCTACACTTATGATCTTAGGTACACAAACTAAGGAATTACCGGGTAAGTCTCATCCTAAGGTTGCATTGGACCCGGAAAGGTATAATAAGAATAGGATTTGGCAAACTCTAACACTTAACTCTCAGTTTAGGATCAGATAAGTCACCTCGGTCAGAAGAATTCCACCCCGGCCGAGATGTTCATCGACTGAGCGAGATGCTTAGGGTTAAGGTTAAAGACTCGAACTTTCAGGGTCCTACTGAAATCTAAGATTATTCTATCATTGTTTTTCCCACAACCTTCAGCCAATCACCCTAGAATCACACAAGGAAATTAGCCACTCATCATCATGAAAGTATTAATCAAATATATGGGAAGAAGGTGAATATTTGAACAAGAAGAATTTAATGAAAAGACTTCAATAACTGAATCAAATATCACAACAAAAGCGTTCCTTGGATATAAATCAAACAAGGCAAGACAACAAGGAAGGGAATCTAAGACAATCTTACAAAACCCTTCAAAAGCTATAAAAGCGATAATCTTCAATCTTTCTTCAACCTTCAAAAAGGTTCTTCAAATCTCCCAACTGGAGTATGGCTGTTGCGGTGTAAACACGATCTTGCGCTGATAGCGGATGTCGGATTTGTGGGAAATCCGACCCTTTTTATAGGAAAATAACTCTCCAAAGATAAGATATCTTAGAAAGATCTCTTCCCATAAAAATAGGTAAAATATATGATCTAGTATATCTTCTTCCTTCCAGGAGCCAAGCCCAAAAATATAAGATCTCTTTCCAAAGATAAAAGATCTCAGCCAAGAATAAAATATTCTCGCCGCGTCCCAGGTGTTCGCCTCGGTCGAGTCGACTTCTCTGGATCACCTCGGTCGAGGTGAATCTGTGGTCAACCGAGGTGAGTCACAACTGAATGTGAAATCTCTCAAATCTGGTCCAAAGTGAATCCTAAATCCATGGCTATGCTTCCTGGATGGTTCCTTATGTTCCTGAATGTAGCTCCAATGACTCCATAGCTCCTTTTGCTCCTTTTAGTTGATGCGCATACCATAATCCGTTAGGAATATCGCTCAATCCGACTTTGGCAAGACATAAACACCCGGCTATGTGAATGGTGCCGAGTTACTCATCATCATGATTGACTTCCCCAAACCTATTTTTTCTATACTTTGAATTCAAACAATTGCTTTCATGGCCCTCCCACATCAAACATGCCAAAATCAACTCTTTCTAAATCCCGGATAGGTAAAGGAGGCAAATATTTTCATTGAGGGGCTAGATGAACAAAGAAAGAAGTAAGAAAATGGAGGCGCCTTAATCATCTCATAAAGAAGTATAAGAACTTATATTGTGATTTACCTTCATTTCTCAATATAATTTGGATAAAACCTTCACATTATGAAACTTGCAAGAAAGGATAAACAACATACTCAATCTCTTCTCAATTCATAATCCAATTTAAGCATACAATTGTCATCAAAAACTCATTCCACAAGTAGATTCATCTTATAAATCATCTCTAATCTTAGAAGCACAAATGTTTTCAAAACTTTCAAAATTTTCAAATTTTTATGGGTTTTTCAAAGCCTTTTTCATGCAATGTTATAATAAAACGCGTGACAAATAAAAGAAACATGCAAGTGTTCATAGACATAAGCAAAGCAAAGTGAATCGAGTTATTACAAACAAGAGTCACACCCCAGCCCATACTTGACATACACATTGTCCTCAATGTTGAAAAGAAATAAAGAAAAGAAAAGAAACAAAGAAACAAAGAAACTCACTAATGGTGGTGAAGCGGCTCTAACCGGTGGATCATCTCATCATCACTATGAAGGAGGTGGCAGAAATGGATAGAAGTCAGAGCTGAAAGGCCGCCCAAACTGCTGGCGGTAGATGTCCCTCAAGATCTGGACGTTCTCTTGGGGCTCCACGTCATGAGCCTGTTGATTGACCTCCAAGTCTCCTACTCTCTTCGAAAGGTCATCAGCCCAATCTGGTAGCTGCGAATACCAAGCTGGCGGCTGGCCATACCATGAAGGCGCATCCTGAGGAAGAGTATGTGTCACCGGTGGATTATCATACCATGGAGGAGGAACTCCCATCCATGGCGGTTGCGCTCCATACCAAGCAGGTGGGGTCTCCATCCACGTCGGCCTCTCACTCACACTAGCCTTGCGTGAGGAAGAAGAACCGGAAGGTATAGACAGACAGGGAGATCACCTAGGAGGCTCCAAGAAGTCGGCCGGCTGATCCGGAAATGTGCCAAAGTCATGCTCAGCGCCTCATGCATCCTAATCATCTCCTCCTCCCATATCCTCATCATCATCCTCAGTTGGAACCTCATCAAGCACATATGGAGGAGCTACTAGTCTATTGGCATGCATCGATACGAAAGTCTCCTTCCAGTTGTGACAGCCTAGCATGATATAATAATCGGGAAGCCAAAGGATGCCCCTACCACCTCTCTCCTCCCAAGGCATGGCTGCGGTAGGTGAAGCACGGTGGCGGGGAAAGATGATCCCTCTCTCCTCCCCGGCAACGGCGCCAAAAACTTGTTCGCCTCAAAATGTGCGTGAAAATAAGTTTTAAATTTATAAAACTGAAATCAAAGCAAGTGAACCCGCAGTGTACGGATCGGCGTAGTAAAGCAAGAATTCCAGAGTATCGAACTCAAGGATTTGAGGGATCAAATTCAGTTCACGATTATCGAGCAAATAAAGTATCCAATGGTGACAATCGATTCAAGATATTCTATAGATATAAGGACAGAGTTGAGGTTGCAAAAGTATAACTAATGTAAGGTTGAGTATTGTGAAGTTCCAAAACCCTATATATCTCACCAAAGGATATTCCCTATAAAGGTTGTTAATGGGTGAGCTAAATTTCTTTCTTGGACTTCAAGTTACACAAGAAAAAAAAGGAAATTTTCTCAATCAAAGCAAGTACACAAAGGACTTGCTTAAGAAGTATAAGATGGATCAATCTAAAGTCGCAAAGACTCCGATGAGTTCGACACTTTCGCTTGACCATGACAAAGATGGCAAAAGTGTAGTGCAAAAGGAGTATCGAGGTATGATCGGTTCGTTGTTGTATTTAACTGCTAGTCGAACTGACATTATGTTTAGCGTGTGCATGTGTGCAAGATTTCAAGCTGATCCTAAAGAGTCACACTTGATAGTTGTGAAAAAAAAATTTGGTATCTCAATGGCACTAAGGATCTAGGGTTATGGTACCCACGTCAAAGCTCGTTTCACCTTGTTGGCTATTCAGATACAGACTTTGCGGGTTATAAGGTCGATAAAAAAGCACTTCTAGATGTTTCCAATTCTTAGGGTCATCCCTAATCGGTTCGTACTCCAAGAAGCAAAATTTTGTCGCCCTATTCACAACCGAAGCTGAATATATAGCTGCGGGAGCCTGTTGTGCACAAATTCTATGGATTGCTCAACAACTTCGTGATCTTGGCTTTGATTTGAAAGTTATTCCTATAAAATGTGATAATACTAGTGTTATTTCTATAAGCAAAAATCTTGTGCAACATTAAAGGACTAAGCATATTATAGTAAGGCATCACTTCATACGTGATCATGTTGAAAAAGGTAATGTTTCAATCTCTTTTATATCTACTAACTTGCAGCTTGCAGATATCTTTATCAAGCTTCTTCCCGAGGAACAATTTAATTTTATTAGATTGGAGCTTGGTATGTTGAACAAGGAAGCATTAATGTAGGGGGAGTAAATCATTTTATTTTTTTCCTACGTATTGTTCGCCTCAAAATATGCGTGCAAATAAGTTTTAAATTTATAAAATTAAAATAAAAGCAAGCGAACCCGCAGTGTACGGATCGGCGTAGTAAAGCAAGAATTCCATAGTATTAAACTCAGGGATTTGAGGGATCAAATTCAGTTCACAATTATCGAGCAAATAAAGTATAGAAGCTTTGCAAATATTGGGAAAACAGCAATCCTAAAGACCCAAGTATCCAATTGTGGCAATCGATTCAAGATATTCTATAGATATAAGGACAGAGTTGAGGTTGCAAAGGTATAACTAATGTAAGGTTTAGTACGTGAAGTTCCAAAACCCTATATATCTCACCAAAGGATACTCTCTATAAAGGTTGTTGAGGCTGCAGTATAGAAAGGATCTAAGGACAAGAATTAATCTCAAATACCAATGCCCAAACCCAAGGAATCAAAGATAAACTAAAACGGTTAAGGTTGTGACACTCGAAACCGAAATAGAGGATGTTGAGTCTCACTACTACCTAGAAAAGGCAAGCTACGGCTAGGTTAAAGCAAATGTTTAACTTTGGATTAAAGCAAAAGCAGAAGTCGTAAAACAGAGGAAATCACGGTTGGATCTTGAAGAACCACGGCCGTGGAACTCAAGAATAGGCCGTTGATTAGGCTGTCGACGAGGTTTCTCACACTCTCAGGGTCCAATCTGTTTACGATCGATCTATCATCATCTAAGCCACAACTATCAACCCTTCACCTTAGAATTGCTAAAGGGTTTTAGCCAATAATCATAGTCATTGAATCAAAAATCAAATTAAGAAGAAAGAAAGATAAAAACCCTCAAAAACTCAATAACCAATCAAAGTCAATCTCAGATCCGAACAATAAAGTAGTGCGTTTAATGAATTCAGAATATGGAACAAGAATCCTCACAGAAACCTTAAGAAACCACGAAGAACGAAGTGTCAATCCGTCTCCGAAAGCAAAACCCTAAAAAAATCTCCAAAGTACGCAATCTCCAATATCGCGTCTTTCACAAGCCACGATCCGAAATCTCCAATCCTTCGTCTCATCTCACCACCGAATTGCAAGTGAAGGTCAAAATGAAACCCTAAGAGACCGTCCTCGAAACTCCCTTCTCAAGCCTTCTTATTGGGCGAAATAGGGTTACGAGAAAAGCCCAATTACCGTCGCTGACGGGTCAAATATGACACATCACTTCGTCATGGAAATCACGGTCTAGTACAAGTTTCCACGGCTGTGGTTTAGGGCGTGGAACTTTCTGTTATGCTCCAAATTCACTCTCCACGATCCAAGGTCAAGTCCACGACCGTAATTTAGGGCGTGGAAGTTCAAATCCTTTGTGAAAGCCTTTATTTCGTGATGTTCTTCACTCATGCTCCTTCTTAGCTCCTCCAAAGCATCTCCTTGTCATCTAGTATGATCAAATACTCCTTTCCTTCCACATTTTGCTCCAATTCAAGCCTTTATTCACCTATAAACAAAACAAAACTAGTGTAGATCTCTATATCGACAAAGTGGGTGAAAGTGCTCATAAATGCTTCAAACTCATATCTATGTACACATCTAAGAGGGAAAAATAATCAAAACAAGTGCCTAAAATATAGTCATATTTCACGCTAATAAAATACCCCATACTTGTCGCTTGCTTGTCCCCAAGCAAGGTTTTCAAAAGCTTGAACATAAGGTAGAATGAAATATGAATGCAAAAACAAAACAAAATAATCTTTTTGGTAATGTGCTACTAATCAATAGATCATCCTCAAATCTTGCTTCATTCATCCCTGAAAACGTTCATACACATAAACTAAAATATGCAAAGCAAAGGAACATCATAAATTGCATAAACTTCAAGACAAACATCATAACCTTCAAGTATTGTCAAAATCAAGCATCTGAAACTTTAATTTAGATCACCAAGTCAAATAACACTCTTATGATCTCAAGGACTTTCAAGTAAGGCCAAGAATACGGAAAGGGTGAGAAAATTGTAAAGGAATGTGGTGTATGAATCCGGGAAGAAGGGATAACACAAACTCTTTTCTTTTCACCATTTGAACTAACCACCAACTTAGAGCTTTGCTCTAGACTTTTTGCACATAATTTTTGTTCGCTCCAAACGGTGTGTGCAAGCTTTAAATTTATAACCCTAGACGTAAGCTTAAAACAACGATGTGAACCCGCAGTGTACGGGTCAATCGTAGTAAAAAGCAAGGAATTTCAGGGGTCGATCACAGGGACTTAGTGAAACAAAGTCCAATTACGGTAAGCTCTAGTAATTACTAACCACAAAAGCAATTAAAACAATCAAAGATGATAAACAATCAATAAAGGAAACATGCAATTCTAGGGATTAAAGCATCTAGTTGTGGTTCCAACTCAAGATCTAAGATAAGCGGACAAAGCTGAGATTTTTGCATGGGGAAGGTGTTACTAAAGTGGAATAGATCACCGGGTAAGTCTCACTACTCACTAATCCAAAACCGTAACTCCTATTACCGGGTAAGTCTCAAGGAATTAAGATAAAGAACTATAACCTCAAACCAACACACCATCTAAGGGAATAGAATCAACCTTTACCGGGTAAGTCTCAGGCTAACTCACAAAGATGGGATGGAAGCACACTCAAACCCCAATAAAGGATAAACCTTTATTACCTACACTTATGATCTTAGGTACACAAACTAAGGAATTACCGGGTAAGTCTCATCCTAAGCTTGCATTGGATCAGGAAAGGTATAATAAGAATAGGATTTGGCAAACTCTAACACTTAACTCTCAGTTTAGGATCAGATAAGTCACCTCGGTCAGAAGAATTCCACCCCGGCCGAGATGTTCATCGACTGAGCGAGATGCTTAGGGTTAAGGTTAAAGACTCGAACTTTCAGGGTCCTACTGGAATCTAAGATTATTCTATCATTGTTTTTCCCACAACCTTCAGCCAATCACCCTAGAATCACACAAGGAAATTAGCCACTCATCATCATGAAAGTATTAATCAAATATATGGGAAGAAGGTGAATATTTGAACAAGAAGAATTTAATGAAAAGACTTCAATAACTGAATCAAATATCACAACAAAAGCGTTCCTTGGATATAACTCAAACAAGGCAAGACAACAAGGAAGGGAATCTAAGACAATCTTACAAAACCCTTCAAAAGCTATAAAAGCGATAATCTTCAATCTTTCTTCAACCTTCAAAAAGGTTCTTCAAATCTCCCAACTGGAGTATGGCTGTTGCGGTGTAAACACGATCTTGCGCTGATAGCGGATGTCGGATTTGTGGGAAATCCGACCCTTTTTATAGGAAAATAACTCTCCAAAGATAAGATATCTTAGAAAGATCTCTTCCCATAAAAATAGGTAAAATATATGATCTAGTATATCTTCTTCCTTCCAAGAGCCAAGCCCAAAAATATAAGATCTCTTTCCAAAGATAAAAGATCTCAGCCAAGAATAAAATATTCTCGCCGCGTCCCAGGTGTTCGCCTCGGTCGAGTCGACTTCTCTGGATCACCTCGGTCGAGGTGAATCTGTGGTCAACCGAGGTGAGTCACAACTGAATGTGAAATCTCTCAAATCTGGTCCAAAGTGAATCCTAAATCCATGGCTATGCTTCCTGGATGGTTCCTTATGTTCCTGAATGTAGCTCCAATGACTCCATAGCTCCTTTTGCTCCTTTTTGATGCAAAACGTGCCATTTTACCTACGATTAAAACAAAACTAGGTGTAGACCTCGATTCTCGCAAAGGTAGATGAAATGGTAATATAATCACATATTATACATACAAACATGCGGATTATTAAAGATAAAACGTCCAAACAAACCCCAAAATATAGACTATAATTCATGCTATCAATTTTTCGACTTTACTTTTGGATTTATGGACAGCGGTGCACAAAAACCGAAGCCTAGGAGATTGGCGTTTCTCAATTTCGAGATGCCTCAAACCCTTGATGCGCATACCATAATCCGTTAGGAATATCGCTCAATCCGACTTTGGCAAGACATAAACACCCGGCTATGTGAATGGTGCCGAGTTACTCATCATCATGATTGACTTCCCCAAACCTATTTTTTCTATACTTTGAATTCAAACAATTGCTTTCATGGCCCTCCCACATCAAACATGCCAAAATCAACTCTTCCTAAATCCCGGATAGGTAGAGGAGGCAAATATTTTCATTGAGGGGCTAGATGAACAAAGAAAGAAGTAAGAAAATGGAGGCGCCTTAATCATCTCATAAAAAAGTATAAGAACTTATATTGTGATTTCAACCTTCATTTCTCAATATAATTTGGATAAAACCTTCACATTATGAAACTTGTAAGAAAGGATAAACAACATACTCAATCTCTTCTCAATTCATAATCCAATTTAAGCATACAATTGTCATCAAAAACTCATTCCACAAGTAGATTCATCTTATAAATCATCTCTAATCTTAGAAGCACAAATGTTTTCAAAACTTTCAAAATTTTCAAATTTTTATGGGTTTTTCAAAGCCTTTTTCATGCAATGTTATAATAAAACGCGTGACAAATAAAAGAAACATGCAAGTGTTCATTGACATAAGCAAAGCAAAGTGAATCGAGTTATTACAAACAAGAGTCACACCCCAGCCCATACTTGACATACACATTGTCCTCAATGTTGAAAAGAAATAAAGAAAAGAAAAGAAACAAAGAAACAAAGAAACAAAGAAACAAAGAAACAAAGAAACTCACTAATGGTGGTGAAGCAGCTCTAACCGGTGGATCATCTCATCATCACTGTGAAGGAGGTGGCAGAAATGGATAGAAGTCAGAGCTGAAAGGCCGCCCAAACTGCTGGCGGTAGATGTCCCTCAAGATCTGGACGTTCTCCTGGCGCTCCACGTCATGAGCCTGTTGATTGACCTCCAAGTCTCCTACTCTCTTCGAAAGGTCATCAGCCCAATCTGGTAGCTGCGAATACCAAGCTGGCGGCTGGCCATACCATGAAGGCGCATCCTGAGAAAGAGTATGTGTCACCGGTGGATTATCATACCATGGAGGAGGAACTCCCATCCATGGCGGTTGCGCTCTATACCAAGCAGGTGGGGTCTCCATCCACGTCGGCCTCTCACTCACACTAGCCTTGCGTGAGGAAGAAAAACCGGAAGGTATAGACGGACAGGGAGATCACCTAGGAGGCTCCAAGAAGTTGGCCGGCTGATCCAGAAATGTGCCAAAGTCATGCTCAGCGCCTCCTGCATCCTAATCATCTCCTCCTCCTATATCCTCATCATCATCCTCAGTTGGAACCTCATCAGGCACATATGGAGGAGCTACTAGTCTATTGGCATGCATCGATACGAAATTCTCCTTCCAGTTGTGACAACCTAGCATGATAGAATAATCGGGAAGCCAAGGGATGCCCCTACCACCTCTCTCCTCCCAAGGCATGGTTGCGGTAGGTGAAGCACGGTGGCGGGGAAAGATGATCCCTCTCTCCTCCCCGGCAACGGCGCCAAAAACTTATTCGCCTCAAAATGTGCGTGAAAATAAGTTTTAGATTTATAAAACTGAAATCAAAGCAAGTGAACCCGCAGTGTACGGATCGGCGTAGTAAAGCAAGAATTCCAGAGTATCGAACTCAATGATTTGGGGGATCAATTCAGTTCACAATTATCGAGCAAATAAAGTATCCAATGGTGGCAATCGATTCAAGATATTCTATAGATATAAGGACAGAGTTGAGGTTGCAAAAGTATAACTAATGTAAGGTTGAGTACTGTGAAGTTCCAAAACCTTATATATCTCACCAAAGGATATTCTCTATAAAGGTTGTTGAGGCTGCAGTATAGAAAGGATCTAAGGACAAGAATTAATCTCAAATACCCATGCCCAAACCTAAGGAATCAAAGATAAACTAAAACGGTTAAGGTTGTGACACTCGAAACCAAAATAGAGGATGTTGAGTCTCACTACTACCTAGAAAAGGCAAGCTACGGCTAGGTTAAAGCAAATCTTTAACTTTGGATTAAAGCAAAAGCAAAAGTCGTAAAACAGAGGAAATCACGGTTGGATCTTGAAGAACCACGACCGTGGAACTGAAGAACATGCCGTGCATTAGGCTATCGACAAGGTTTCTCACACTCTCAGGGTCCAATCTGTTTATGATCGATCTATCATCATCTAAGCCACAACTATCAACCCTTCACCTTATAATTTCTAAAGGGTTTTAGCCAATAATCATAGTCATTGAATCAAAAATCAAGTTAAGAAGAAAGAAAGATAAAAACCCTCGAAAACTCAATAACAAATCAAAATCAATCTCAGATGCGAACAATAAAGTAGTGTGTTTAATGAATTAAGAATATGGAACAAGAATCCTCCCAGAAACCTTAAGAAACCACGAAGAACGAAGTGTCAATCCGTCTCCGAAAGCAAAACCCTAAAAAAATCTCCAAAGTACGCAATCTCCAATATCGCGTCTTTCACAAGCCACGATCCGAAATCTCTAATCCTTCGTCTCAACTCTCCACCGAATTGCAAGCGAAGGTCAAAATGAAACCCTAAGCGACCGTCCTCGAAACTCTCTTCTCAAGCCTTCTTATTGGACGAAATAGGGTTACGAGAAAAGCCCAATAACCGTCACTGACGTGTCAAATATGACACGTCACTTCGTCATGGAAATCACGGTCTAGTACAAGTTTCCACGGCTGTGGTTTAGGGCGTGGAAATTTCTGTTGTGCTCTAAATTCACTCTCCACGATCCAAGGCCAAGTCCATGGTCGTAATTTAGGGCATGGAAGTCCAAATCCTTTATGAAAGCCTTTATTTCGTGATGTTCTTCACTCATGCTCCTTCCTTAGCTCCTCCAAAGCATTTCCTTGTCATCTAACATGATCAAATACTCCTTTTCTTCCACATTTTTCTCCAATTCAAGCCTTTATTCACCTATAAACAAAACAAAGCTAGTGTAGATCTCTATATCGACAAAGTGGGTGAAAGTGCTCATAAATGCTTCAAACTCATATCTATGTACACATCTAAGAGGGAAAACAATCAAAACAAGTGCCTAAAATATAATCATATTTCATGCTAACACGTATGCAGCCCAATTCTTGTTTTCAAGGGCCTTGAAAGGCAATTAAAGGGCCTTGAAACACGTTTCAAGGATAAATTAAGAAATACGGATCATTTAGGAATTCATATCTTTTAGAAATTCAAATTCCTAAATATTTTTAAGAGTTTTCTTTAAAAGAGATTTCAAAAGGCTTTATTTTCATATTCAAAGAATTTTGAAAAGTGGTTACCATAATTTATGGAAAAAATTTTAATCAACAATGATTCGCCCAAGATTTTGAGTTTCTCAATATCTTAGTGATCTTACGTTGATGTGACTTCTTCCCTTAAATACTACTTCTCTCCTTTCTTTATCTCTTCCGCTTCATATTCTCTTTGCAAACTCTTTGCTTTACTCTTTCAATTTTCACAAACTCGCTTCCTCTTTCTCTCAAAAATTTTCATGACATCCAAGAGATCTTCAGTTGATGATGTCGCATCATCGGCCCCCAAGCGACAGAGAGTGGTCCAGATCTCCTCCGACTCATACTCAAGCTCAGGATCAAATTCAAGCTCCAGTGCCTTAGTTCATATGGATGATGCTGAAATTTATTCTAAGACGGGCCTTCCCTCCCACTGGTTTGGAAGTCAAACAACCGTCAAGAAATGGTTGGCTGAGTTCGACGAATGACATGAATGCATGTGTGAATTAGTCGATAGAGAACTATTCACATGTTTTTCCTTACCAGGGCATGAAGTGCTTCAAGCAAGCTCTATCTGGATACTTCTCAACCCAGGAGAGGTCTCCTTACCTAGATTAACCAAGTTGTTCTACATCAACTTAACCACCCGAAGAGAAAGGGGAGAATGGATTATGGACTCTGTTGTCAAAGGTAAGAAAATCACCATTACCTCTGAGATTATTGTTGATATTTTTGGTCTTCCTCGCTATGATGTCTTTGATCACCCTACCCCCACTAGAACCATTAAATTGGCCCAAGAATAGTTTCTTCTACCCAATGTCTTACCACAACCTACTACTACTTGTCTAATCCTTGAAGCCAGAATTATTTATGCTATTTTGGTTAGATGTGTGGTACCAAGGATTAACAACAGAGATGTGTTGACAAATACATTACTTGTGTTTGTATATCATGTGTTGAATGGGATAAAAGTTAATCTTCCAGAAATTATCCTGTCTCACATGGTGAATATTATAAATTCTCCTAGTGATTGTCACTTGTCATATGGAAATTTGCTCCCAAAAATCTTTCAACACTTTTCGATTGATTATTCTAATGAGGAGAAACATATTGTGTGTGGAGAATTGGATGAGAAATTCTTTGACAGTATAGGGATTAAGAGAACAGAGGTTGACTATAGAATAGTATGGGTTCTAAAGGAGCAACCAGCATGGAATTATACCACGGTACAGCGTCTGGAAGCTGTAGAAAGAGGATTGGACTCTCTGAGAACTGATCTTGTTTTCTTTCGATCAACAATGACTAACCGGCTGGACGAAACACAAGATCTAGTGGTTATTCTAAATCAGAAAACTAATCAAATGTTTCATGCTAACGCTCTTTCTCTTACAGCTGCCAACAACATCAACCCCTTAACAGAAGAAGATGGGCAAGCTACCACAAAGGATGTTGAATAGGTCATGACACAATGCCATAAGATTGTCAAAGATCGTCCTATTCGCCAACCATCGTCTGAGGATCCATACATTCTGAATATTGAAGAATTTGGAGTAGTCGAGAAATATGACAAGAATTCTGATCAGAGGCGAACAGACCTTTCTCACAAAGAACTTGACCTCGTACATGCTCATAATTGTTGGAGGAAAATGTGTTTGAAGGAGCATTTTGGGAAAGGGAGCTCGTCCAGGTGGTGTCAAGAATGAAGTTCTCAAGATACCCATGACTATCAAGGCCCTTGATTTTGATATCAAAGGCTTGGTTTTGAAAAACTTGAATTATTTTTTATGGTTTTGTGGAAATACTTTTCTTTGGGTTGTAATGCTTTAAAACTCCCGTGCTTCAACTATTTTTCTCCCTTGTTGAAAGACAAAGGAGGAGAAATAAATGTGTGATCCGACATTTTTCGATATTCTGCATTCTGCATTTTAAGTTAGTTTGATATTCATATATGTATCGCTAACTTTACAATGCAAGTACGAAAACATTTGTGTTGTCTTCCATCAAGGGGGAGACTGAAAACTTCACCTTGATTATAAAATTGTACAGGTGTTGATGATGGAAGACTTAAACACAAATAAAGTAGTTTTATACACTAACAATTTATTGATTATATATCGAGTTGCTTGGTTTGGTTTGGTGGTTTGTATTGAATAAGTGCATGTTTTGCAAGACACTTCAAAGGACCTTGGAAGACCTTGAAATACAAGGAGTTTAGAGTGTTCAAATGACGGAGGCCTTGAAATGAATTCCAAGGGAACAAAGAAGTCAAAGCCGTATGCTAAAAGGAATTCAAATCACTAAAGAGATCTTCTAGGAGAGATTTGCTCAACAAGAAGATATGATCAAGTGAAGATCTCAACCGGCCAATAAAGATCTTACAAAGATCCTCAACCGAAAAGTACGAATATTCTCTCCTCTAGTTTTTGATATTGTTACAACAAAAACGAGAAGATTAAGGAGCCAAGAGATCAACGTGTTCTCAGGAGATGAAGATCCACAACGTCTATCTCATCTCAACCAAGAGCGATATTCATGGAGAGGAAAAATGATCATCAAACGGTCATATTTCCAAACGGCTAGAAGACCTCTTCATAGAAGGCTATAAATGAAAATGGCGAGTGAAGAACAAGATATAGAAGCTTACACAGAAACATCAATAGTCTTCAAGCAATCCAAAACATAGAATATTCGATCAAATAGTTTTTCTTTCTCTCTTTCTCTAAAAATCTTTATCCCTTAGAGAGAGACAAAACTCGAGAGCTCCATTGGCATATCTAAAGAGTGTTATACTCGAGTGTTTGTTTTAATCTGCGAAGTAACTAGGCTCTTATACCAAGGTGAAGAGTTGGAGCTAGATCGTAGCATTGGCTACAGTGAGAGAAGAAGGAGATTTCTTCTAGTTTGTATCTAGGACTCTTTGAAGCTGATAATAGATAGTTAGATCCTAAGACTATACCCTGGGACGGAGAGTAGGCTATTTGAGCCGAACTTCGTAAACATATCCTTGTGTCGATCTTTTACATTCTGCACTATATCTTGTTTTATTGTGACTAACTTTGTTTTGCAAGAGTACAGAGTCAAGGCCCTTGAAAGTTGTTTCAAAGCCCTTGAAATCAAAGTATCACAAAGAGTTCAGATAGACATCAGCCCTTGAAATTGATTTCAAGGCCTTGAGATTGGGTTTGCGAAAAGTTCTCATACTCTATTCAACCCCCCTTCTAGAGTATCTTTTATCCTTTTTATTCACCTACCGGTTCTTCAGTATCGTTGAAGGTTATAATCAAGTGATTGATTAAATATGGGTTTGAGTGTTAGGGATGGCCATAAAGCTAGGTTCTAGGGTGATCCTTGGGTGACAAATGAGCCCTTGTGCTTATCATGCCAATCAAAGCTCTCTTTTGCCGAACTGAAGCTCAAAGTTAGTGACCTTTGGAGGGTTGATGGTGGGTGGAATGGAACTATCTCACTTGTCGGCTGGATAATACTAGTATGTTGCGGGTTATTGCGATGGGATTATGTGAGGCTGTTGGGTCAGATTCAGTCAGATGGATGCCCGCGAAGGATGGACGGTACTCAACTGCATCAGCATACACTTTTCTTAGGGATGTTCGACCTAGAACGCAGGTGAGGGAGGGGTTATTTAGTCAAGTTTGGAAGCTCAAGGTGCAGGAGCGGGTAACGTATTGGGTTTGGCAGCTTGCATGGGGTGCCTCGCTTACTAATTTGGAACGTAACTGCCGTCACATGGCTGAGTCCGCTTCTTGTTCGGTGTGCCCAGGGAAAGATGAGTCCTTATTGCATATGCTAAGTGATTGTAGGTTCGCGAGACCAATTTGGACCATGATGTGCCCAGGGAACGGCTTGTTGTTTTTTTCTCACTGGGTTGGGAGGACTGGCTGTGTGAAAACTTGGGTATTGGCATGGTTCAGGCGCTGCAGAAGAGTTGGCGGGAGCTCTTCTCTATTACGCTTTGGAGGTTGTGGAAATGGCGTAATGCGAGAGTCTTCGACGAGGGCAGAATTGCTACTAACAAGTCGGATTTCTCATGGGCTTCTACATGGAATATGAAGTTGTTGCCCATAAGGGCAAGGGTATTCTCCCCATCTACAGGCACGATAGACTTGTCCATTGGAGTTGACCAAGAGCGGGTTGGGTGAAGATGAACTCTGACGGGGCTTCTCGAGGCCTCCACGAACTCGTTGCGGTTGGAGTGGTTATTAGGGATGATATAGGGGACTAGGTCAAGGGTGTGGCTATTAATCTTGGAGCTGCTTCCGTGTAGCGCCCTGTTTTTAGCCTTCACCGCCCTCGTGGTGAAGAGGGATGCCCCTACGGCCAGTCGCGGCCGGGTCAGCCGCCCCCGCGGCTGACTCCAAAGCGCGCTGATCTGTTTTGATTCCGTATTTAATTCCTTCCATTCTTAGAAGATCTGATCTTCTAAGATATGGGCCGGCTTTCCTTCTATCTTCTAACCCTAAATCTGATCTTCCTTTATCTTTTCCCAATCGTTCCCTATAAATTCCCGCCTTCTCTTCCGTTTCTCTCTTTTTGCTTACATTTTCTTCAACCTCGAGCAAAGTTGCGGCCTTTTCCTTGTGATCTTCTACAGAAGGTGTAAGTCTTCATCCATTTGATCTTCCTTACGTTCTTGAGCTTGTTGCATGCTTCTCTTTCTTTTGTTTCTCTTTCTCATTTCTTCTTCTTTCTCTTCACATGAATCAAGATCGAGTCTTGATTCTTATTTGTCTTCCGTTGCTGATACGTATATGTTCTCAAGCTCCCTTGGTTGAGAATTGAAGCGTGTGGATCGAAGAATCGAGGATTTGGGTCTCCTTGTTGTGCCGTGTTGTCAAAGGAAGTCCCGATAGTAACTTCTATCACGCCGCCGCCCCCGCGTCTCTATCTGCCACCCCGTGGTTCTTCTGTAGTGACTACTGTCTTTGGTGAGTTGCTTCCTTCCTTTCTTCCTTTTCCCTTTTCTTATGCTAGATCATGTTAGGATGGACCTAGATGATTAGTGTGAATACCAGTTAGTGGCTTATTGATCCCCATGAGTTGGTTACACCCTTGAGTTGTGTTGTTGATGATGTTCCTTGCAAACTTTGAGACTAGGAATCCTTCTCCTAGCATGTCGTCGAGTAGATATAGCACATGAGTTATTGCGAGACCAGGCTCATCATTGGTGCAGGACCCTTCGTAGTAAGGTCACGAGTTATAAGCAGATGAAGATTGTGATCAGGGATCGTTATTGCCCTGCATCTATGAGGAGAGATCGACTACAGGATTTCTTCGAGGTTGGATTCGAGGATATCCCTATTGTTGAGATTTTCAGCAAGTTTCAGGAGGAGTTATCTTTCCTAGGTCCGTCAACACCACCCGAGGATCAACACATATATCTGTTCTCTTGGAGTTTGAGAGAGTCTACTCGCTCTTATCTTGCTGGTTTCCGTTGCAAGTCTTTGATGGACTATCAGGATAGAGCATCTGCTTACGAGAGAGACCGACCAGGTTAGAAGAGAGCTTCTCAGGCATGAGGTCTTGAGAAGAGGTAGAGGACTGAACCAACAAGTACTGAAGATGGAGCCGCTGGATTCGGGCGTAGTCAAACGTTAGGACACTCTGGTTTCCAGCAGTCGATGCAGAGTTTCGACAGAGGACGGCAATGTCATAACTACGGAGGTGTCAGACACATCCTAGCTGATTGTAAGAACACCGCAGTGACTTGCTTTTCTTGTGGCAAGTCAGGACACAGAGCTGCGTTTTGCAGTCAGGACAAGACACCATCACAACAGGGTTCATCACCTACTAGCATTGTTGGAGGTGGGCAGAGGCGACCTCAGTATCAGTATCAGCAGCAGCAGAGAGCTCATGGATAAACTGCTCCTCAGGGTTCCGCTCAAGGACAGGGGAGAAGTTAGACCTGTACAAATCCGGGTTTGGGCCGGGCCAAAATAAAAAAATCTGCCCAAAATGTACGGGCCGGGATGGCCCGACTTGTTCGGGCCACTAGTTTTGTCCGTTACCACCCATATAAAACTCGGGCAGGATGACGGGCCGGCCCGTCCGTTTTTTTTAACTGGACAACAAAAATGTTGTCTTTCCCTGTGAATTTTACAAGCTAAAAAACCCTGCAGAGTGCATTACAATGTACAAGCTGAAAACCAACAGAACTACCACACAAATGACACAATCCTGCAGAGTGCAGTCTTGCATATTGCATTACAATTCACAAGATAAAAAACCAACACAACTACCAAGTCTTAAGTCTTGCATAACGTATTACCGACACGGTAAAGATTAAATATAAGTCACACAATTCGTGGAAAATACTCATTCAAGACATACAAAGTGAAATCAGTGGACAATGCCAATTTCGTGGAAGATCCTCTCTTATTCTTCATCGTTCGCTTCTATTCGAGGTGTCTTACCAATCTTGAAAGCACTTGAAGGACCTACCAAATTATAAACCAAAAAACACAATTACATTAGTAAATAACTTCAGAAACAATTGTTACAAATTGTAATATGAACAACTTTGTTACGAGGTTTGAATCCTCTTTCACGTAACCAATCTTCTAAGCATGCAAGTGCTTCAACTGTTGAGGATGCAAGTGAACTTCTAGTAGAAGATATGATTTTTTACCCCATACTAAATGCAGAATCGGAAGGAACTGTATATATTGGAATGCTAAGAATATCCCGAGCCAATGTAGATAGAACAACAAAAGGAGATTCAACCCTCTTCCAGAATTGTAGAATGTTGAAATCAGATTTAGACAAATGAGAAGGCTTTTCATTCAAATACAAATCCAACTCCGAGCTGATTTCTGTTTTTAACTTCTTACTCATGAAGTCATCAAGAGTCTCACCATCTGATCCACTATCATACTCAACAGTTAATCTACTATTGATCCCCACATGTTGTTGTCCAACATAACTACATACTCACCATGTGCAAGCTTATACTCATCCAATAGATCAACCAAAGCAAATTTAATCTTATCATCCACTTCATGTGCATAAACTTCCCCAAATAACTTCTTGTAAGAAAATTCAACACCCACCAACTTCTTCCTACGATCTAAGACTGTAGCACAAGATAAAATCACACTATGTTCATCTCAATATTTTTCAAACTTTGCATGCATTTCTATTACCATCGGAGATATAATAGTAGTAGGCCACTTTGAAGTCTTTGTCAACAACTTGTGAATTTTCCAAACACCATGAAAATACAGTTAAGATGTAGGAGTTTTAGAAGTTGAAAACTCATTTGTCACATCATAAAATACTTGCAAAAACTTTCTTAGTTGCTGCAACTTTTCCCATTCCTCCGTACTAAGGCGACAACTTCTCAAATCTGAATCCTTACCAACAAAACTGTCAATGGCATCTCGAAAATAAACATAATGATCAAGCATAATGAAAGTAGAGTTCCACCTAGTAGGTGTGTCTAAAGGCAGCTTGTTCTTAATGTCCAAACCAAAACTAGTTGAAGCAATTTCATAGAATTTCTTATTTTTTGACATAGAGTGCTACAGATGATTGATAACCCTTATTATCTTAAGAACAACTTCATCTATGGCCTTTAAACCAGCATGCACAATCAAATTAATGATATGACAAGCACAACGTAGATGAAAGAGTTCTTCATTCAACACCAATGAATTAGCAAGAGTGATGCAAAGGACCTTTTCACTGATTTTCCATCCTCCCAAACACAAAGAAATCTCATCAACAAGAGAAACACCATCAAGAGGAGGTAACAAAGCAGCAAACTTAATAATTCTCTTTTAAAGCTTCCAGTTTTTATCAATCCAATGGGTAGTTATACACATAAATTCATCAGTTTGGTGTTCACTCCTCCAAATCAGTTGTCAAGCAAATACGCCTAGGTTCATCATGTAATTCTTGAGCAACAATAACTTTTTGGGCCTTATAACTACTTATTGTATCTCTCTGCACAGTAACCCTACTCAATTGGCTAAAATAAGGTGCCATAACGCTGATCAAAATCCTAAATCCCGGTGACTCAGCTAGAAGGAATGACTGATTTGTAGATATGAAGAAGTCCTTTGCTTAGTAGAGATGAGCTTGAGTGGATGACTTCATCATATGAGGATATTAGACATCCGGGCCGTTCAACGTTGTTAGTACCAGAGCAGAAAGTGAGAACTTAAGAAAGACCACCAAAATATGGCATTCTTTAAACAAGGAGAGAACCAAGTGGGTTCGAACATGGTTTTGGATCGGCACGTCCATATCCGCGAGGTCGTCCACCAAAAGCAAGTCAACATGCGGAAGTTAAGGTTGAGGAGGCCGAACCTGAAGAGGCCGAACCAGGACATGTAGTTGAAGTTAAGGTTGAGGAGGTTGAGCTGCGTATTAAGAAAATCACATCCCGACGTTCTAAGAACTATCGGTTCAAGAGTGATCAGATGTAGAAGTTCATGAAACCCTTCATTCTTTCAGCCTATGATGTTAAAGGCGATGGACACTATGGATTTAGAGCCCTAGTTGTGGTTTGGGATTACTCGGAAGAAGATTACTTGATTGTTAAAAAGGAATTGGCTACAAAGATGTTCATGAGAAAGGACTTGTACACAGAAGTATTTCTTTTCTTCCCTTAACCATTGTTTGTTGATAAAATGAAAACAACTTCTTCACTTTTAATTTATTTTTCTTTCAACAGTCGGTTATACGATGGACATTTGATGAGTTACTTTCTGGATTGATCCTATACCTTGTGGGCTGGAGAATTGGATGAAGTGTTACTTGTTTGCACGGCAACATCGACATATTACTGCTGCGTAGTGCTTATACTTGGATCAAGTCCCGGGACATGTTTGCCAATTGTTACAACGGTTGAGGACCAAGAATCCCCTACGCAGATTCGTGCAATCGCGTGGGTTGATGGAAATCACTTTGTAGTTGTAAGTTTTCTTTCTTTACCTTTTATAACTCCTTCATTACATTTTATTCAAGAATGAAAAAAAAAAGATAATGACTTTTTTTATTTGTCATTCACTTCTTCTTAGGTTTGGATCAAACCCGACTCTATGGAGGCGTGGACATGATTCTAGTGTTGATGGATAGGATGCACCATTTCGTGATAGAATCAAATTTTTCGATGAACTCCGGTGCAAAGAGTGTCCTAGAAAAGTAACAATTAATATCTCCTCTTCTTCTTAGATCATATGTACTTCATGGATGCTTGGTTTATTGTTATTTTCGTTGTTGTCGGTTTATATGTAATTCATGGATGCTTATTTTGTTGTTATTTTCAATTGTTTACATCGTTTAGAGCAACGATTACTCTTTTTTCTTTAAGTGTCACTACCCTAATCAAACGATAACAAGCAGTGTTGATGAAGAGAGTATAGAACTTTGAAAAACAAGACATAAGAAAAAGGTAAAGTATAGAACAAGACATAAAAAGCTAGGTAAAGTGTAAAACAACACATAAAATGTAATATTTACAACAAAAGGTAAAGTATAAAACAAGACATAACAAAAAAACAAATCAATCTCGTTTGGGTTGCGACGCCCTGACCTGAGATGGCGCAATATGAAGCTCATGTGCCACCGACTCGTCATATATTGCTTGTAGCTCCTCTAGTAGCTCCTCTACAGTCGGTGCACCACGACTAATAACATCCCGGAGGTGGGCCTGTATGATGTAGCCTCTGTATTGGAATATACACTTGTGAGCGCAAAAGGTAAGGTATAGACATTTGAAAACAATCAAATAAATACAATAACACGTACCCGAGTATCTGAAACAGGGACCAGAGGAGGACGATCTGCTGGTGGAGTCAGTGTAGCTGAGCCAGGAAGTTGAAATGGATGGCACCGCTCGCTAAACCAAGACATGTAGTCTTGAGATACAGTCCATGGGTCAAGGGCCCTAGTCCGACCCTGAAGCGTAAATCGGCTCGTATCCTCGTGTCTAGCCGCCCACCGATCATATGCAGAATGGAATCTGAACCTATACCCCTTACTGCCAGTAGGGGGCGGAGCTCCAAATACGGGACGATCCTCTCAAGCAGGATCGTCTGAACGTACCCAAACTGACGGAGGACCCGATCCGGCATGTATGTCTCGACGATGTCTCCAATCTGGATCGTCCCCCGGTACGTGGAAGCAGCAAACTCGCCCACGAAATCTAGAACTCTGTCTCCGTAAGGCATGAACTTGATGTCTCCGCTCTCATCTGATCCAACTGTGAGCGCGAGGATCTCAGCCTCTCAAGAGTGGATGGTGGGGTCTTCGGGACAAAAAGTCTCGAAGTCCACCTCGCTGATCCATGCCGTTCTGGATCCTCCGCTGTCGAATAACCCAATGAAGGGAAGTGGGCGTAGATCCAAAACTCTAACCATTAAAATAAGAAATAATGAAAAGTAATATAACATGAAAGTTCTTATCAAATGCTTATTAAATTAAGAAGTGTCTTACTAAGAAGTGACTTATTAAATGAAAGTTTTTACCTGAAGCAATGATATCCAACCTCCGATCGTCTTCATCTTTAACCGTGAAGCGTCGCTCATCATACTGTACGAAAAGTTCAGATTTGTCATTTGTAATAATAATATAAAATTAAAGTTATTAATTAGTGAAGTAGAGTGATAGTAATAAGTACGAGTATAAGTACGCCAATACGCCGGTGTCCCAAGCCAAGCCTCTTGTAAGGTGGTGATCACGTACTAAATCGATCAACCAAGGTCGAATCTTGTTCGTCGATTTATCGACGAACAATGATGACCCCAAGAAGAAGAGGAGAAATACAGAAGCAACATCCTCATCTGGGGTGGTTGGGTCGCATCGAATAATATCAAAAGCTATCCTTTACGGATCGACAGGTAGAGTTGTCTGGTGCCCCCGAGCCTCCACCTCTGATATATGGAAGATGTCACTCAACCACCTGGAACGCTCTCGTGCAGACAAAGGTGTCACTAGGGCGTCTCCATCAATCCTAATGCCTATGATGATGGCTGCATCGTGAAAGGTGATTGTCATCTCACCCCATGGTAGATGGAAGCTGCTGGTATCCACATGCACCGCTCGACAAATGCATGTATAAGTGCGTGGTCAACTTCAGTGAAAGAGACGTCAAGTAAATCCATCAGCCCACTCTAAGATGCAATAGCAAACCAAGAAGTGGGGTCGTCTCTGTCAGCATCGGAGATCCATCTACTCAGCACAACGATGTGCTCTATCCGCCGCAATGCGGTCATGGGTCTCCTATAGTCCTCCTTCATAAAACAATGCATATTCAATTAAACGATTTATTAAGTTAGCATCTGCAACATAATGTGTTACAACTATGATTTAGTTTTCTACCTCTCCCATCCAGACACCGCGAGCATGGTGACCGGCGTAGCAAGTCAGCACATCACTGATCAATGGTGCCCTTGTGTCTGCAACAACACGGTCTCGATCAGCCGGTATAAATGGCTCTTGTGGTGAAGCATCAAAATGAAATTTTGCCTCCTCGTTATGGTCGCTAGCTGGTGAATCGATAGGTACGTCTACGGGTCGCTCTACTTGCTTGTCAGCAGTAATATATGTATGCTCGCCAACTGGTGGATCTATCTCCCCTGGCTGTACAGAAGGAGCGTCCACCTCATGCTCAGACTCTGACCCATAAGTCGGCTCTGGAAGAACCTCCCTACGGACGGTTGGAGATGGATTTGATAGGCAAGGTCTCACTGGTAGCTGAGCTGGTGGTGATGTGATCCCCACCGAAGAAGAAATCATCGTCAATATGCCGGAACCAATCGTTTTGCCACCAACCGTCCAAGCTAAAATTCATCCGGAACCTATCAAAATCAATACTTATATATTGGAGTTCATGCCTAAAACTGAGCCAAAACCTATTGAATCAAACGGAAAATGCTTGCTCCGAGCACGCCCAATGCAACCCAATTTTCACTCTCTTTGGCTAAGTTGTCAAGTTTGCGCACTCTCAGTAAAACGCTTATAACTTAAGCAATTCTTGGAATTAAAATACCCATGAAAACTACTTTGAAAGGTATTTTCAATATCTACAACTTTCTAGTTTACACAAAGTCGAGATTCCAAGAGAAAAATGGTGAAAATAACCCTACATTGCAGCAACTACGGTACTTGTATGGATTGTTGGGCAAGATCATGGATGAAGGCATGAAAGATTGTTATACAAAACATATGCACCTCCAACCAATACATATATCATGCACCATACTATCCTCATATTATTCATATATTATGCATGAATTTATGTATTAATCATCTGAAAGTAGGTGGAGAAAAGTAGGTGGTAAAGTAGGTGGTGAAAATCCTTTTGTTTTTCCTTTGTTTAATTTCAAAATTCTTGAGCTTGTATCATTTAATTGTTGGGAGTTAGGTGCTGAATTTTCAGCCTATATAAGACCTCTCCCACACCATTTTATAGAAAGACAAATTTGAGTGATTTTTAATCAAAAGTTGTGTTTTTACTTTGAAAAAACAAACCTAGAGACTAAGGTGAGAGGTTAAAGTTTTGAAACCCACAAGGTGAGAGGCCGAGTGGTGTCCTTACGATGAGAGGCTAGGAGGACAAAGGAGATCCAATCCCGACGTGAGATTCCAAGGGAAAAGATCTCGAGCCAAGGAGATCCAAGATGTGAGGTTGGACGATCCTTGTTTGAAATATCCCAATCAAAAGAATAATCAAAAAGAAGTGTACGGAAGGAACAACACCGGTGGATCCTCGATTTCAACCGACGAAGAGCGCATCAGGAGGTGTGCCGGCCGCCGGACCAGCAACCTAAGAGCTACTCTCCGTCGTCACAACTCTAACTCTACGAGCGGAGGCCGTAGGATGCCTCCGCCTCTCCATACCTGTAATAACTATAGTTTGGTATTTTATTGTAGTTTTATTATTTTTATTTAATGTAGTTTACTTTAGTTTCATTTTAAATGAATTTAAAGGAAATTAAATGATATTAAATAAAATTAAAAGTAATTAAATTAATTTTATTTTATTTAGTTCATTTTCATTCCCTTTTAAATGAAATTTAAAGTAATTAAATAAAATTAAAAAGTAATTAAATTAATTTCATTTAATTTACATTTCATTCAATCTATTTTAAATGAATATAAAAGTAATTAAATGAATTTAAAAAATAATTAAATTAATTTTATTTAATTTAATTTTTTCATACCATTTTGAATGAAATTAAAATTACTTAAATGAAATTAAAATTTTATTAAATTAATTTTATTTAATTCAATTTAATTTATTTTATTTTATTTTCATTCCATTTTAATTGAAATTAAAATAATTTTATGAAACTAAAAAGTGATTAAATTAATTTTAATTAATTTAATCTAGTTTATTTTCATTCAATTTTATTTAGATTAAAAAGTGATTAAATTAATTTTAATTAATTTAATCTTTTGGATTTGTATTATATTATATCCACACAATTTTATTTGTTTTTTGAATTAGTTATTTCGAATATATTTTTGCATTGCATAGATATCGTTTATTTTTTTGACATTTATTAATATTATGATTTTTATAATGCATATATATAGTGAACACTCCTGACTTGGTATGCCCCAGATGTAGTCATATTTATACGACGAATTAGGTCAGTAATTATGTTGTTATTATTTCTCCTACAAGCGTACATTTTATTACATAAACATTCGTAATCAAATCAACGAAATAAAATAAGAAAAATACATCTACAAAAAATTATTAATACAAAAAGAAAATAACAAAAAATATATTTTCAAATACTCGTACAAGGCACGAGCACTAAACTAGTTAACCAATAAAATAATTTATATCTCTAGTTTTTTCCCAAAGCTTATTCTAAGTTTATCTTAACTAAGTAGGATCTACCTCTTTCACAAATCATTCAATAAACTATGTTATAGGCTGAAGGTAGAGTGCATTAATATGATTATAGACGGAATGAGATGTATTTGTCTAAGCAAGACAAAGTCATTGTTCAATTGTTCTAATTGAACTTTTGTGTTCGGTTTTTTTAATATGAAATATAATTGTCTACTATATCTAGACTTCTACAAAGCGGGTTCGGTTAAATTTGGGTCGGGCCATAACTAAAATTTTTAATTAAATAATACATAGATTTATCATTTAAAACAAATAATATGATGTATATAACATAAATTTTCAATCCAATTATAATTGCATAGTGCATTATCACAAAGTTCAACAACAATTAACACATAAAAATGAATAAATTTAAATACTTACAAAACAACAATTACTAATGCAGTCAAATTATCACTGCAATCATTATTTACAAACGAGTATAAGTCGTTAAAATACTCAAAACATGAGAGAATACAAATACAAATGTTGAATAAAAGTTATAAAACACTAAAACAATAGTAAACTATATCAATATATCTATTTTATAGATTAAAAAGAGAAAGAATAATGTAAGTATATGCCTAATTGTTTTATAAAATACTAACACCGTAGTATATTATATCCTAATTCGATATAAAGATTTACAAGTACAAATATTAATAAAATGAGCGGATAATTCTTGCAGAATTAGGCTCGTACCGTCTCGTCCCACATGGGACAGGATCCATGCGGGACAAAAAAATATATTATGAATCCCATCCAATCCCGTTCCGCTTAAAATATGTGGGACGGGACGCGGGACAACCCAAATCTCGTCCCGGCCCCATGCCCAGCCCTAATTTAATGGCTAGGAAGGTAATTTATGCAGAGCGACTAAATGAAGGTAATGTTCTCTTCAAAAATTGATTTACAGCGCTACAAATTTGAAGCCATATTTGACATCCTTGGATAGCTTTACTGGCGAAACATAATATAACCGCAGTATGAGAGCTGCTGCAACTGTTGTCAAGTCCTCTTTCTCTATTTATTCTCCTCCTTCCCCTTTCCCTCCTCACAAGTCTGAAACAACTTTTACAGGTAATCCCCTCTTCCTCTCTCACCATTCAAAATCAAACAATCCAGTTAATCAATTTTCATCGACTATCTTTCCTATGTTATTTGTAGAGTAAAGGGAGAAGAATGGGGTCTCTGGTTGGATTCGTCTTGGTTGCTCTGTTTTCAATGGCGAATAATGTACAAGCTTGGTACGGCAACGGATGGATCAACGCTCACGCCACTTTCTACGGAGGCAGTGACGCGTCTGGAACAATGGGTATATATATATAACACATTCGATTAATTCGTAGGTGAGCCCGTCGGATGAATTGTAAGTTGTTTAATTGCTCTGTTTCTTTAACAGGAGGAGCATGTGGGTACGGTAACTTATACAGTCAAGGGTACGGAACAAACACGGCGGCGCTAAGCACGGCGTTGTTTGACAACGGGTTGGCGTGTGGCTCGTGTTACCAAATAATGTGTGTTGACGACCCACAATGGTGTCTCCCCGGAGCCATTACCGTCACGGCCACCAACTTTTGCCCGCCGGGAGGTTGTTGTAGCCCTCCCTTCCATCACTTTGACCTCTCACAGCCTGTCTTCCAGCAGATCGCTCAGTACAGAGCTGGGATTGTCCCTGTTATTTACAGAAGGTGATTACACTCTCCACTGCATCCCCATACTTCAATTCTATACATTTCTTAGGGGATGTTGGGTATTTTTGGATACCCTAATATTCTAAAATCTCCTTTTTGATATTGGTATATTTTTGGAGGAATGGATATTTCTTTTCTCTTCTACATTTCGGTTATGTTATTTTTCATATTCTGAAATGAAGGATATGAGTATGAGATTGATATCCTATATAAGATGGCGAGATATATAACATATCAAGAGGGAGACGTGAGAGGGAGAAGAACGGGATACCGGTCTATTTGTAAGGATATCATAATCTATAAAAAAAATAAAGTATTGATATACGAGTATTTCACTTTGATACTAATATACTCAACTACAAAACAAGGATATCGGATACGTGATATCCATACTCATATCTCATATCAGATATCAGATATGGGAAAAGAACATTATTTTCTTCTTCATCATGAGCGGCTCTTCTTTCCTTTCTCCCATATCCTGCTGCGCCCACCGTGATATCCACGGTCGAACCTACTGCTAGTGCCGTCGACCGGAGTTGCCAACCGGAGCAAGGAGTCATCTTTCTTTTCTAGGGTTCTTTCTTTCTATGGTGAAATTTTGCTTCTCCTTACAAGGGTTTACCAGATTAAATTCTAAAGATAGATTCTGCGTTTTGCTTTTCTGAGGATTTTGATTTGGGACTGAAGTGAAATTCTAAAGATTTTGATTTTTGCTTCTTTCAGTTTTGTGTCTTGTTTTCTTCTCTATTTCGTTTGGTTGACATTTCTTCAAAATAAAAAATATTAGAAACAGAATCTCACGTTGATACTTGTACTTGATACTCATATCTAAAAAGACTACTCCTACTAAATGAAATTCTCTATTTATCAATTAACACATTTTGAGCAATACCCATATGTTCATTGTGGCTAAGCACATGTCTATAATTTGATGATGGCGCAGGGTGAGCTGCAGGAGAAAGGGAGGGATAAGGTTCACAATCAACGGCCATTCTTACTTCAATCTGGTCCTGATCACCAACGTCGGTGGCGCAGGGGACGTGCACTCTGTGGCCGTCAAGGGTTCGAGGTCACGGTGGCAAGCCATGTCGCGAAACTGGGGACAAAATTGGCAAAGCAACTCTCTCCTCGACGGCCAGAGCCTCTCTTTCAAGATCACCACCAGCGATGGACGCAGTGTTGTCTCTTACAACGTCGCCCCCGCCGGTTGGTCATTTGGCCAAACCTACACCGGCTCACAATTCTGACACATCTCCGGTGACGAAGCTAATATATATACATATAGGTTAAATTACATAAAATTCCGCATAATGAGAACCAAATTATACTAAAATCACTTACTTTGCTCCAAACTCTTCCACTTTTTAAAATCATCAAAAGTAAACAATTCTGAGTGATAAAAGAGTTTTGGATATTTCTTTCTTAAGAAAATAAAATAATAAAGCGTAAAAGTTGGAAGGTTTTGCATAATTTCTTGTTATAAGGGTACTGCTTTGAAATTCTCCAAATTAAGAGGTATTTTGTGTGATTTATCCTATATGGTTACCATTTACAGCAGCCCGCAGTAAATATAATTATATATGTGAGGAAGAACGAGTACCAGTACCAGCTATAGCTAAAACAAAAGAGGGGATGGGTTGTTTTTTTGAAATTTATTTTCCCTTGGTTTTAAAGGTTAAATTTAATTATGTGGTTCATTTGAGTTGTAAAATAGGGTTAAAAAGAACTCTATTTCTAGCGCTAAGGCTATTATTTTTGCTCTTCTTGGTGTTGTAAAATAGAAGGATGAGGTGAAATATTATTGTCAATTTTCATATTTTTACATTTGGTATGAAATTGCCGACTTTGCACCCAACTATCAGGGTTTCATTATATAATGTATAATATTTATTGAATACGTTTTTAATCTATTCTTTTAGTTTTAGGACACGTCTCAATGAAGGTTTTCCTAAAAAAAAATTATACTCAAGAAGAATAAATATTCAAAAGTAACTCCGTAAGTAAATTATGAGACAATCTTGTAAGTTAAAATTTAAGCTATATGAATCTTGAGATTGTTAATCTTATCTTATATATATATACACACTAGCGGCACGGCCGTGCGCTTCGCGCTCGAAAATGCGAAAATAACGTAAAAACACACATACATGAGTTTGTTTAATAATTAAACATTGTTTTTTCATCAAGTAAATCATACATAGTTTATCAAATTTTAGTTACAAATATATATTATTTTAAATATTAGACAAAACTACCCATTAATTAAAGTCCTATTATCTAAGGTAACAAATATTTAATTAAAAAATTATATTAATTTATATAAGCGATATCATTGGTAAGCTTCAAATCTTTCGGAATTGTGGTTTGAAGATAATAGTGCAAGATTAGTAAGTTAATGTTTTAATTATGTAATTTAAGATTAAACTTGTTTGATTTAATATTGTTATTTTTTATTATTAAAAATCTATTATTCTTTTTCCTAACTCATACTCTAGCAATCATGAAAAAAAGGATGTATCAATCAAGTAAGTACTAATTCATTCCCTTTGGCGCTCCAACTTCAACAAAATCCGCGTTGTTATTGCTTAACTTTTCTGTTTGTCAAAATGATAGTTTCATTTATGTGCTTAATCGGTTATAAAAAAAACACTCATCGGTTTTCAATTCTAGGTAGATGGTGTAGATAAACGTCTTTGAATGAAGTACGTCCAACACACATATTCTCTTATGATTAGTATGAGAACGTTAATCTTCCATAATATGACACTGAAATGAAGTATACCCAAAATACGTTACTAATTTTTTATGAATTGGAATGAAGATTTATATACTATCAGTTTTGAGCAAACAAATCTTGAAAATATAACTTTTTATAATCATTTTTTTCATCAACTTTCCTTTAAATAAAACCACCTTATACCAGGTGTATTCTTTGGATCACTTTTGTGTACAAATTACACCATTGAACTTTCCATGATATAGTTAATTATTTAATCTAATAATTTTTGTAAAAATATATTTTTACAGAGGGCCTCGTGGGACTGATGGAGAAGACGGAGGCTCCAGCTTTGGGTTGGGGATTTTAGATCTAGTGTGGTATGAGAGAATCCAATGGTGGGGAAGCGAGGAAGATGGTGGCTCCAATTCAACGAGAGGGGAAACAGCTTGCGAGAGTATTTCCGGCGGTGGCGAGCAACAATGGTGGGAGGCGCATATTCCGTTCTCCGGTCTAGGTTGAAGATCAATTGAGAACCCTGGTAGCGAGAACGGGTTCGATAAAGAAGCACCGAAAACTATCTCTAACTTATTTTAATTCAGTTTTTTTCTTTGTTCTTGTGTGCCCTAACTTGGTCTGGTTACATCTGTGTTCAGGAGAAGGAGGCTCTCTTGAACGGCAAATGTAAGTTGAGTGAAATCAAGAGTATTATTGATAAGTATATATGTTGGGTTGAAGTTCCTAAAATTTGATTGTGCTTGTCTAGTTTGTGTTGAACTGTTAGACATGGTATGTTATATTATTATAAACACACTCCTTGGTTTCTAATTTTAAACTTGACTTTGCTGGTTGAATTCTGCAACAAAGCATATAGCTTGTGTGAATGAGTTTACAGCTCAGTTGCAGATCTCGGAGTTGCTCCATAATGTATGTACATTCCCCTCCTTCCAATATTGTTCAAAAGCATTTCTTACAAGTAATTTTGAGTAGAGATCAACTGCAAGAATTCTATATAATGTACAGAGTATTCCCTCACCCTCAATCAGTTACAGATGCTGGATTTTAATTTGTGATTCATCTCCTAGTGTTAGGCTATTTTTAGCTCCGGGTACAAGGCAATCTTGCATCTTCACTCTGTTCTCGAGGAGTATGAGATTATTGAGCTGCTACATCAAATTGACCCGAAGACGAAAAAACCAATGAAAAATAAAGCTCTATTTGTGAAGAACGGAGATGTTGTTATGTGCCGTGTTCAGGTTCATATCTCTTATCGTTTTATTCACTTGAGACCTTTCAAACTCATGTTCTTTCCTCCAATAGAATGTCTTATGTTAAGTCCTGTACAAAACGGATAAATTAAAAAATTGTCAAGACTTAATGAAACTCTTATAGATCATCGATTGATATTGAATCTAAAGTATTATGTGTTAAATATAAAACATAAACTTAATAGAAAAATAAATAGGTAGGAGAATGGGAAAAATAACAAGATTACTCTCATGATACATAGCTAAATAGAAATTTGTAATTCCTTTCTAAAAGGACATGACAATTAGACTGTGTTACTGCTTTTTAGATCATGGAATAATTTTGAATATAAACTATAAGATTGTGTTGTTACAATGCTTTGTACTTGTAGTAGAAAGTAAATTATGAAAATTAGATATTTTTCCATTACCTCCTATTGAATTTCCAAGTTGTTAAATGCTTCCTTGAACACAATGTTTCTTGTTCTATTGTTTGGTTGTGTTGCTTCTTGTAACATGACTATCTTCAATCCTTTTGGGCTTGTAACTTGCGATATTGCAACATACAATTGTCCATGACTAAATACCGGCTTTGGTCAATAAAGTATTAAAGACCCACATAATTTAGAGACTGACCTCGACTTTTATTGATTGTCATTGCATAACATGGTGTTCGCTCCAAACGGTGTGTGCAAGCTTTAAATTTATATCCCAAGAAATATGCTTAAAACAAGGATGCGAACCCGCAGTGTATGGATCAATTGTAATAAAAAGCAAGAATTACAGGGGTCGATCTCAGGGACTTAGGTGAAACTAAGCAAGAATAGGTTGTCAATGTAACTAATAACCACAAAAACAATTAAAGCAATCAAAGATGATAATAAGGTCAAATAAGGGGAAATGCGGATTCTAGGGATTAAAGCATCTAGTTGTGGTTCCGACTCAAGATCTCTAAGGATAACGCGGACAAAGCTGATGTTTTGCAAAGGAAGGTGTTTCTAAGGTGGGAATAGATTACCGGATAAGTCTCACTACTCACTATCCCAAACCAAAGCTCCTATTACTATGTAAGTCTCAAGGTACTAAGGAAAAAAAACTATAATCTCAAACCAACACACCACCTAAGGGAATAGAATCAACCTTTACCGGGTAAGTCTCAGGCTAACTCACAAAGATGGGATGAAGGCACACTCAAACCCCAATAAAGGACAAACCTTTATTACCTACACTTATGATCATGGGTAAACAAACTAAGGAATCACCGGGTAAGTCTCATCCTAGGCTTGCATTGAATCAGGAAAGGTGTAATAAGAATAGGATTTGACAAACTAGAACACTTAACTCTCAGTTTCGGATCAGAAAAGGTCACCTCGTTAAGTCAAGTTCCACCCCGGCCGAGATGTTCATCGACTGAGCGAGGTACTCTAGGGTTAAGGTTAAAGACTCGAGCTTTCAAGGTCCTGTTAGATTAAGATCATTCTATCATTGTCTTTCCCACAACTTTCAGCCAATCACCCTAGAATCGCACAAGAAATTTAGCCACTCATCATCATGAAAACAATAATTGAATAAAATGTGAAGGAATGAATATTCGAACAAGTAAACCTTAAGAAAAAGGCCTCAATAACTGAATTGAATAAACAACAAATCAGCGTTTCTCAAATCACAAGTCGAACAAGACAACAAACCAAAAAGGGAATCTAAGAAAGTCTTACAAACTCCCTCTAAAGCTAATCTCCAAACTATGAATCCTTCCTTGATTGATCTTCAATCCTTCCTTCAAGCTTCCAGAAAATCTACTAACTGCTGGTTATTCTCAACCTCCAAGCTTGCGGTGATACGAAGATTCGAAGATTTCGAGATTCGAAGATTTCGAGATTCGAAGATTCAAAAATGGCTGAATTGTGGAAAATTCAACCCTTTATATAGGAGAATTATCTTCCAAAGATAAAATATCTTAAAAAGATAATTTCCTATATAAAATATATCATATCTCTAAAATAGATCTCCCAAAAATAAGATCTTCCTTCTAGAAATCCATACAAAAAATGTAAGATATCTTCTTTCCATAATTAAAAGATCTCAGCCAAAAAATATGATCTCGCCGGCGGGAGGGTGTTCGCCTCAGTCGGGATGCTCCTCAGGATCACCTCGGTCGAGGTGACACTGTAGCTGACCGAGGTGAATCTCAACTGAATGTGAAATCTCTCAAATCTGGTCCAAAGTAAATCTTCTTCATTAATTCCATGCTTCCTGAGTTCTTCTTCAAGCTCCAGAATGTAGCTCCTATGACTCCTTAGCTCCTTAGCTCCATTTCGATCCAAAACGTGCCATTTTACCTACGATTACAACGAAACTAGGTGTAGACCTCGATTTCCCATAAAGGTAGATGAAACAACAATATAATCACATAATATACATCCATACATGCAGATTATTGAAGATAAAACATCCAAACAAGTCCCAAAATATAGACTATAATACATGCTATCAAAATACCCCATACTTGTCCCTTGCTTGTCCCCAATCAAGTTCCAAATCTTAAGTACAAGATAGGATGGATTATAGGTCATAAAGATCAATGAAAAGTATTTTAAAACATTTTCGGTGGTGTGCTCCACTCATAGATCACTCTAAGAGAATGTTTCATGGCAAATAAAATCAAAACATGATCAAAACATTTTATAAATATAATAAAGTTGTTCATCTTTGCATAAAATCATAGAATGCATAATAAATCATATTTATCGAAATTAATCATGTATAATCCAGTTTAAACCACCAAGTCAATCAACAAGCTCAAGGTCTCAAGGGCTTCCAAAAGAGGTCAAGAAACGTGTGAGGGTAGGATGTATATAGGGAGATGTGGTGCTAGAATCCGGGAAAAGGATCTTACTTCACTTTCTTTGAAACTCAACATCTTCCACCAATAAGCTTTGCTTATTTTTACTTTACTTTTTGGGATGCATGGACAGAGGTGCACAATAACCAAAGCCTAGGAGATCAGCAATCATCAATTTCTCGAGATGCCTCAAACCCTTGATGCACATACCATGACCCGTTAGGAATATCACTCAATCCGACTTTGACAAGACACAAACACCCGGCTATGTGAATTATGCCGAGTTACTCATCATCATGATTGACTTCCCCAAACCTATTTGTTTATTTCTAAAACTTCCAGCCAACATCTCAACTTCACTTTCTTTTTCTTTTTCTTCGCTTGCTTCCAAATTCCCGGATAGGTAAAAGGAGGCAAATATGTATATGAGAGCTAAAGCATGATCAAGAAGAAGAAGAGAAGAGAATGAATTGCCTTAATCATTCCAGGAAGAATGTGATAGAACTCATCATGTGGTGTCAACCTTCAAATTCAACATAATTTTGATAAAAACAAAGTATTAAACATACCAAAATTTCAAACAAAGCATTTTGCAACTTAAACATATCATAAAACATTTCAAGCATATAAAGATTTCAAAACCAATCTGCAAACAAAATCATCACTGAGGTCATATCAAGAAAAGAAGCACAAAACGTTTCGAAAAATCTCTCAGTTAAACCGCCTCGGTCGAGGTGTTCTAAGTCATCCGAGGTGCTTTACCTCGTTTGGCCATAATCATCCGGTCGAGGTCATTAAAAAAAAATTTCTTAAACCAATTTTTTGACGTTTTTCTCAATTAAATAAGTTGTATGCATGCATGTATTCTCAAATAAACACATAGAGCATAAAGAAAATCATAAATATCCAACTCGAGTCATACAAGCATACACAATGTCAATTCATACATATAAATACCCCATACTTGGGACACATTGTCCCAATGGTTCAAAATAAGTCTAAAACAAGAGAACTCACCGGACATAGCTGAGCTGCAAAAATAAATAATAAAGAAAATCCATGCTGCTCTAGTCCTGATCCGCTGGTGGTGGTGGATATGGGATGAAGGGATGCTGATCGAGATGGGTCAAACAGATAACCCATAGTGTGTTGAAACTAGATCTCCATCATCCTCTGCTGGTAGTGTTGGCTCTCTCTAAGCTCCATCATCTCCAATGACAAGGTTGCGTAAGAGTCGATCATCTGGTCCGTCAACTCATCGATCCGTCGGTGAGCTACTAGATCTCTTTGTCTGCGGACTCTACGCCGGGCAGGTTGTGATGGTGCAGCCGCTGCCTCCTCCTTTGTAGCCTCGTCGTCTAAATCGACAACTAGCACACTAGGGCCGGCTATATCTGTACCAGTCTCCATGGCAGTTCCGCCATTATCATACTCCTCCTCCTCTACAGCTGGTCCAGCATCTCTCGCATCCTCTATATAGGGCATCCATGCAGAAGATCAATATTGCGGATCGAAGACTGTAAACTAGGCTGACCACAAGATACTCTGAGGGGCAGTCTGCTCCCAAGGCATAGCTACGTAGGGTGTATTGAGGCCACGAGGAACCAGAATCCTCCTCGTGATCATCTCCTGAAGTCCAAGCGGCTTTGTAGCCACCACCAATGTACAAGCAGTCAAGTCTAGACCCATAACTGTAGCGATATGGGTCACCAGTCCTCCACAACAAATATCCCTCTTTGCCTTGCCCTTGATCCGGTGCAGATCCTCAACTAGCATGCCTCCAAAGTCAGGCACTCCTCCAGTCACCATGCAGAACAGACTCAGCAACTCTCCATGTCTGATCTTCTGGGGCGTCTCAATACACGCCAGAATAGTCTCACTAAAAATATGGTGGGCTAGACGGAATGCTAAATGGAAAATAATGTGTTCCCTACAATCTCCAGGTCTCCATCTGTCTGCGTGCTCCACCACATGGGCAATCTGCCCCCAGAACTGTCGAACCACTGCTCGGGAAGGGAAGTCTGGAACTGTCGGGGTCGGGAAGCCAAAAATCTCTCGGAACTGATCCATGGGTACAATGTAGTTCCGGTTCAGCAACCGGTACTTGATGTTGTTCCTCTTTGGAATGTGAGTGACAGAACTCACAAACTCCATCATCGGCTCAAAGTAGGTTGGAGGTCGGATCTCCATAAAGTGCTCCAGCCCCACCATAGAAATCATCTTCCTCAATTCCTCCACCACGTGGAGGCACTCGAAGGTTGGCATGTCTAAAAAGCACAGGGCAACTATGGAGTGCCCGCATATGCGATCAAAATCTGCCTGGTGACGCTCATGGATCACCGGGATAGAAGGTATAGAAGAAGGGGAAGGAGAAGAACCACTGGGAGCATCCCTCAAAACAAGTTGGCGATCAGATCGAGAACTCATATCTGCTGACAGGAAAGCACCTCGGTCGGTCTGATAGACTGAAGAACACCTCGGCCGAGACACAGCTCGATTGGACCGAGGTGAAGTTCTGTTTGATTTCTCCTCTCTGATTTTCAGATCTTTTCCCCAAATTCACTACCAATTGCTTCCTATGGGGTACTTATACTCTTTTCAGCAATAAAATGTGGCAACCAAAGCCAAAAATCTCTAAAATCAGTAAAGAGAAGAGGAGTTAGGGTTTTCGACAATTTACCCCAATTTGCGCAGATTCAAGGCGTATATCTTGCAGTTTGTTGCTTGTAATCTGATCCTCTTACTTTTCTTTACGAGATCGGAGCAGAAATTGTGGAAAAATGATTGAAAAACGAAGAAACCGAGTTAGGGGTGCGCCGCGGTCGAGAAGAGAAATGGGAGGGAAGAGAGAGAAATATGTTCTCCTTTTATACCCCTCTCCGATTCTGATATCACCTCGGTCGAGGTGGTCCCGACCGGACCGAGGTGGCTGACTGGATTGTCAGACCTAGTCGCCTCGGTTGCCTCCAAAACATCTCGGTCGAGGCGTTGTGACAGCACTCGAGATATGTCTCAGTCAAACTCCGTCTTCTCAATTTCTCGAACTTTTGTCCTTCCAGTGTTGCTCCTGAGTTGTAATCCTTCTTTAGAGAGTACCTGATTTCTGTCTGGGACGCCAAAAACAAAACAAAAACAAAGCAAAGCAAATCAAAAGCAAACTATCTAAAACTAAACTAGAAAAAGGGAAAAGAAAGCAATACCTTGGGTTGCCTCCCAAGAAGCGCTTGATTTAAGGTCGCTAGCTGGACCGTACGGCATCCCTAAACGTGTTGGAGGGTATCATCACCCCATACTTCACCTTCATCATGGGGTGAGATAAAGAAGTCTATCAAACGTTCCAGGAAATGCAAATGCTCGTCGGGAAATGAGTCATTTATGGGTATGTCGTCCTTCTTGTGTGAAGAGGGAGGTAGCCGGCTGAGGTGATCCGCAACAGAATTCTCGGACCCCTTCTTGTCGCGAATATCTAAATCAAACTCTTGAAGCAAGATAATCCATCGAATAAGACGCGGCTTCGCATCCTTCTTAGAAAGCAAGTAACGAATAGCTGCATGGTCAGTGTAAACAATAACTTTCGCTCCTACTAGGTAAGAGCGAAACTTCTCAAAAGCATATACAACCGCCAAAAGCTCCTTTTCGGTGGTGGCGTAGTTTAGTTAAGCTTCATCTAGCGTCTTGCTAGCATAGTAAATGGCGATGGTCCGGCCATCCTTCTTTTGTCCAAGTATCGATCTTATGGCCACATCACTCGCATCACACATGATCTCAAAGGGCAAGGTCCAATCCGGAGGTTGAATAATGAGAGTGGAAATCAACGCTTCCTTTATCCTGTAAAACGCATCAAGATATTCCTGCGAAAACTCAAAAACAACATCCTTATTTAAGAGTTTAGTGAGTGGTTTAGAAATCTTCGAGAAATCCTTGATGAACCTCCTGTAGAAACCTGCATGCCCGAGAAAACTCCGCACACCCTTAACAGAACAAGGGGGAGGAAGTTTCTCAATAGTCTCTATCTTAGCTCGATCGACCTCAATACCTCGGTTGGAAATGAGGTGTCCTAGCACGATTCCTTCATTAACCATAAAGTGACACTTCTCCCAATTCAAAATGAGATTAGTGTCTTCACATTGTTGTAGTACTAGAGAAAGGTTAGATAAGCAATTATCAAAAGAGGAACCATATACTGAAAAATCATCCATAAATACCTCCATGATCTCCTCTATGTACTCGGAAAAGATAGCCATCATGCAACGCTGGAAGGTAGCGGGTGCATTACATAATCCAAATGGCATCCTCCTATCTTCTTTTTTCTTCCCATCGGGGTTATTTCACAAGTGAATGTTCGCCATGGACAAGTGAAAGTGGTCTTCTCTTGATCATCCGGATGGATTAGAATCTGAAAGAAGCCACTATAACCATCTAAATAGCAAAAATGTAAATGCTAGGCTAACCGTTCGAGCATTTGATCGATGAAGAGAAGTGGAAAATGGTCCTTCCGAGTGGCCACGTTCAGCTTCCTATAGTCGATGCACACCCTCCAGCCCGTAACGGTCCTAGTTGGGATCAACTCGTTGTTCTTATTCGTCACAACGGTCATCCCTCCTTTCTTCGGAACTACATGCACTGGGCTCACCCACTTGCTATCCGAGATAGGAAATATGATACCTGCATCCAACAACTTAAGAATTTCTTTCTTCACAACCTCTTTCATTTAACCGTCTTTGAGGTTCCCGTGAAGTCTTATGATCATCCTCCATTAGTATTCTATGCATGCAGAAAGAGGGCTTAATACCAATAAGATCATCAATAGTATAACCCAAAGCCTTTTGATGCTTTCTCAGGACATGCATCAGTTTAGATAATTCAGTTTCGGAAAGGGAAGCACTAACAATAACGGGATAAGTAGAATCCGGTCCAAGAAAAGCATACCTCAAGTGACTTGGAAGCGGTTTAAGCTCCACAACTGGGGGTGCTTTCTGAGGGGATCCTTGCTTCCTCCTTCTAGTGGAGTAGACTTAGATCGAAGAACTGGACTTTCAGAAGTCTCAGTTGACATCATCTCGCTTGTGACCTCGGTCGAGGTCCAAGGTGGGTGACCAAGATGTTCTTCAGATAAGAACACCTTGCTTGGTCCAGAAAGTGCCTCAGTCGAGGTATTGGAAATGGGACCGAAACTTGAATTTCTCCTCTCCTGGATCAGTTTTTCAATCTTAGCTCCTTGATCTACTTCCAGTACCTTTAAGTTCCGTATATCTGCATCACAAGAAACATCTATACCTTCCTCCATTAAGCTAAAACTAATAACTCTTTCAAGAGGGTCATTAATAAGGATAGAGCTTGTTCGCCCCTAAAGGTGTGTGCAAATAAGCTTTAAATTTATAAAACTAGAATCAAGCAAGCGAACCCGCAGTGTACGGATCAACGTAGTTAAGCAAGAATTCCAGAGTATCGAACACAGGGATTTGGGTGGGAACAAATTTAATTGCATGTTATCAAGCGAGTAAATATGAGAGTTTTGCAAATATTGGGAACACAACAATCCTAAAGATCCAAGTATCCAGCTGTGGCAATCGATTCAAGATATACTAATGATATAAAGACAGAGTTAAGATATGCAAAGGTATGCTAATGTAAGGTAATCGTACGGTGAAGTTCCAAAAACCTTATATGACTCACCTACAAGACACTCTCTATACAGGTTGTTGAGGCTCAATATAGAAAGGTTCTAAAGGCAAGAATCAATGTCAAATACCCAAACTTGTAATCCAAGGATCAAGACTAACTTAGCCGATTACGGTTATGACACTCACAATCGAGGTAGAGGTTGTTGAGGCTTCACTACCACCTAGAAAAGGCAAGCCTAAACTAAGTTAAAGCAAATCTTTAACTTTGGATTAAAGTAAAAGCAGGTTCGTAAACTTAAGGGAAATTACGGTTGGATCTTGAGACTCCACGGCCGTGGTACTCAAGAACAAACCGTAATTTAGGGTTTGTCGACGATTCTCTCTAACTCTCAGGGTCTAATTTGTTTACGATCGATCTATCATCATCTAAGCCACAACTATCAACCCTTCACCTTAGAATTGTTAAGGGTTTTTAGCCAATAACAGTCATGTTGATACCAAATTCAAGAATTAAAAGATAGAAAGATGAAAACTTCCGAAAACTTTCAATAATCTTCAAACCAATCTCAAAATCACAACCAAGAACAAATGTTGTCAATAGATTCAGAGTAAGCAAACAATCACAATCTTAGGAAAGAAGGGAAAACGGGATGTCAATCCGTTTTCCAAATCAAACCTAAACAAGAAGAGAGGTCTTCTTGCAACAATCTTCCAAAAACTTCGATCTTCCGCTAATCCGGAGATCTCAACAACAATCTCCACCAAAAGTGCGAGATTAGGGAAAATCCCAAACACGAACTTCGATCTCTAATGAAATGTCAATACCTCCAATCGAGGGCTAAACGGGCGTTCAAATTCTCTAAACGGAGATCTAAACGAGGTGTAGGCGTCGATGAATGCCGCTGAGCGAAGATGTAAGCGTCGTGTAAGCCGGGATGACGGAATCTTGCTTTGTCCATCTTTTTATAGGGCAAGATAAAATATCGGCCCGGCCCAATCTTCAAAAGATCGTGGCTTCAAAGTGTGACGAAAAAGATCGCCAAGATCACGGTCGTGGAAGATTCCACGACCGTAATTTAGGGCGTGGATTATGTCACGGTTTGGACCATATGTTCCACGACCGTAATAGTTACTGGAATGCATCACGCCTCTCTTTGCAGAGTTCCACGGCCGTGGAACTAGACGTGGTTTGTAGTACGGCCGCATTTTAGAGCGTGGATTAGGGCAAGAACGTGATTCTTCCCTAGCCTCGTGCATTCCTCAAGTTGAATCCTAATTTTCTCCTAAGAATGCCCTCAATCCATGGACATATTCAATCAACTCTTCTTTGCTTGATTCCGTTCGGAAATGACTCTCAATCACCTATAATCAACATAAAGCTAGTGTAGACATCCATATCGACAATATAGGCAAACTAGCTCACAAATGCAACATTGCTAAATCAAAGACTATCAATATGAATCAAATACACTTAGAAAACGTGCCTAAAATATCACAATATTTCATGCTAACAGAGCTCACCAATTCTCTTGATTCTTCTTCATCATAGATGTTGAAGATGTCATCCTCCAACGGCTCTCCTTTCATTGCAGCAAGCAATGCAAATTCCACTTGATCACCGCCAATGTTGAATTTCAACTTGGCGTTCTTACAATCCACATTGCCACCCAAAGTTGCTAGAAATGGTCTCCCGAGAATGATAGGAACGGGATAATCTGCGGGTATATCAAGTACAACAAAGTCTATAGGTAAATAGAAGTTACCAAACTTAACGGGAACGTCTTTCAAAATTCCCACGGGATGGGTAATGGAGCGATCGGCCATGTACAACCTTATCTTCACCGGCTTGGGATCTCTAAGTCCGATCTTCACACATAGCTCCAGCGGGATGATGCTCACGCTGGCTCCTAGATCACACAATGCCTCACAAGTCACATCCCCAACTTGAATTGGAATGAAAAATGAGTCGGGATCTCTCAACTTGGGTGGCATCTTCTCCTTCATGATTTGAATGAGCTCCGAGGATTTAGATGTCATCCTTACTTCTCCAAAATCTTCCAGTTTCCTCTTTCTTGATAGAATCTCTTTCAAGAACTTCCCATAGGTGGGCATTCCTAGAATAACATCAAGGAAAGGGATGTTAATGTGTAGTTTATTCATCAAGTCAAGGAACTTACCAAAATGTTTGTCTAGATGTGCTCTGGCCCTTGACTGAGGGAATGGAAGTGGTGGTTTATATGCAAGAGGTGGGACATAAACTTCAGATTTGTCCTTCACTTTTTGGGACTCCACCTCGGGTGGTACCTCAACCGAAGTGTTCCTCGTCTGTACCTGGACCGAGGTGTCATTCGTCTGCACTGGCACCGACCGAGGTACTGTATCTGCAGTTTTTAGTCCACTTCTCATCGTTATTGCCATAATATGTTCCTTAGGGTTGCTCTCTGTCCTTGCTGGGAGCTTCCCTGGATCTCTTGGCACTTCATTCGCCTTATTAAAGAATTGTTGCTCTAAGGCTTTTTGTGCCTTCGAAAATGAGGTCATAAACGCCTCCATAGCGTTGAGCTTGATCAAGATGGCCTCCAACACTGCATCTTTCTTCTCTGGCTGGGAAAAACTTGATCTAGGCTCCTGGCTCTTCAATGGATTAAAAGAAGAAGAAGAAGAAGAGGGGTTAAAAGAATTATTAGAATTGGAATTAAAATAAGGGTTACCCGAATTTTGTTGATTAGATCTTCAATTGTTGTTGTTGGAGCCTCTATTGTTGTTGTAATTGTTATTCGTGGACCCTTGGTTGTTGTTCCTTGACCCTTGATATCCTCCATCTTCCTTCTTCGTGTGAGCCACCAAAAGGTCCTTCAATTGCTTCACATCGTTCTTAAGGGAGATGAGTTGATTATCATTTGATGGAGTATCCTGGAAATTAACTCTCTTAACTCCATTTTCGGCTCCTTGATGGGAGTATTTCTCCATATGCAAAGCTTGCTTCTCAATGAACTCTCAAGCTTCGTCTATCGGCATATCCATGAATGTGCCGGCAGAAAGTAGTTGAAGATTGAATTGAGTAGCTCCATACAATCCCTTGAAGTATATCTCCAGCAATTCTATCTTTGAAATCCCATGATGTGAGCAATCCAATAGAACATCCTTGAATCTCTCCCATGACTTGGACAAACTCTCCTTGTCCTTCATGATGAATGCATTAATCTTCCCTCTCATTTCAGCGGTCTTGGAGGGGCGAAAGAACTTTGTTAAAAACTCCGTCGTCATCTCTTCTCAAGTGTTGATCTTTCCGGGTGGAAGAGATTGATACCAAGTAAGCGCCCTGTCCTTCAAAGAAAAGAAGAAAGGCCTTAGCTTGTAGTTGTTGTTTTCCAGCCTTGAAGGTCTCAAGGTCTCCATCAGGATCTCATAGATTTGCAAATGTTGATACGGAGACTCCCTCTCTAAACCTCCAAACTGGCATTGGCGGATCATGGATAGAACTTGCGGTCGAAGCTCGTAATCATGCTCCGCTGGATCACCTAGGTTGACTCCTGGACGCCTCACTTACTGATTAGGGTCAATCCTCTGTCCTAGGGTTTGTGGAATTCCAGCAAAAAGAACATCTCGGATAGGCATCCGAGGTGGATGTATCTCGGCCGCGGCAACTAGGATTGGGTCCTGCCTCGGTCGAGGATCTGGTCGATGCAGAATCTGGGCTCGTAGATCGGCCATATCTGCTTCAATCTCTGCAGTTCTTGTGTGAGTCTGCTCTCTTTCTCGCTGCATTTCTTCCTTATTGAGGCGTAGCTGTTCCAGCACCTCCTTCAATTCGGTCTCAAGATCGCGATTGTCTTGGTTGGCCATTTTAGCTTCTTTCAAGCGTCATTTGTATCTCTTTTCTGGTTCGGATCGTAAGGAACGATTTCCTTCCCAACACGGGTTCTTCGCATAAACCTAAGAAAAAGATCCTGCGAAAACACTCAAGTAGAGTGGTTAATAGCAACAAGGGCAATTGCCCCGAAAGACAACCGCAACCGGCTCAGTCTAGACCAAGTCCCCGGCAACGGCGCCAAAAACTGGTTCGCTCCTAACAGTGTGTGCAAGCTTTAAATTTATATCCCAAGAAATATGCTTAAAATACGGATGCGAACCCGCAATGTACGGATCAATTGTAATAAAAAGCAAGAATTCTAGGGGTCGATCTCAGGGACTTAGGTGAAACTAAGCAAGAATAGGTTGTCAATGTAACTAATAACCACAAAAACAATCAAAGCAATCAAAGATGATAATAAGGTCAAATAAGGGGAAATGTGGATTCTAGAGATTAAAACATCTAGTTGTGGTTCCGACTCAAGATCTCTAAGGATAACGCGGACAAAGTTGAGGTTTTGCAAAGGGAAGGTGTTTCTAAGGTGGGAATAGATTACCGGATAAGTCTCACTACTCACTATCCCAAACCAAAGCTCCTATTACCGGGTAAGTCTCAAAGTACTAAGGAAAAGAACTATAATCTCAAACCAACACACCACCTAAGGGAATAGAATCAACCTTTACCGGGTAAGTCTCAGGCTCACTCACAAAGATGGGATGAAGGCACACTCAAACCCCAATAAAGGACAAACATTTATTACCTACACTTATGATCATGGGAAAACAAACTAAGGAATCACCGGGTAAGTCTCATCCTAGGCTTGCATTGAACCAGGAAAGGTGTAATAAGAATAGGATTTGGGAAACTAGAACACTTAACTCTCAGTTTCGGATCAGAAAAGGTCACCTCTTTTAGTCATGTTCCTCCCCGGCCGAGATGTTTATCGACTGAGCGAGGTACTCTAGGGTTAAGGTTAAAGACTCGAGCTTTCAGGGTCTTGCTGGATTAAGATCATTCTATCATTGCCTTTCCCACAACTTTCAGCCAACCACCCCAGAATCGCACAAGAAATTTAGCCACTCATCATCATGAAAACAGTAATTGAATAAAAGGTGAAGGAATGAATATTCGAACAAGTAAACCTTAAGAAAAAGGCCTCAATAACTGAATCGAATAAACAACAAATCAGCGTTCCTCAAATCACAAGTCGAACAAGACAACAAACCAAAAAGGGAATCTAAGAAAGTCTTACAAACTCCCTCTAAAGCTAATCTCCAAACTATGAATCCTTCCTTGATTGATCTTCAATCCTTCCTTCAAGCTTTCAGAAAATGCTGGTTATTCTCAGCCTCCAAGCCTGCGGTGATACGAAGATTCGAAGATTCGAAGATTCGAAGATTTCGAGATTCGAAGATTCAAAAATGGTGAATTGTGGAAAATCCAACCCTTTATATAGGAGAATTATCTTCCAAAGATAAAGTATCTTAAGAAGATAATTTCCTATATAAAATATATCATATCTCTAAAATAGATCTCCCAAAAATAAGATCTTTCTTCCAGAAATCCAGCCCAAAAATGTAAGATATCTTCTTTCCATAATTAAAAGATCTCAGCCAAAAAATATGATCTCGCCGGCGGCAGGGTGTTTGCCTCGGTCGGGATGCTCCTCAGGATCACCTCGGTCGAGGTGACATTGTAGCTGACCGAGGTGAATCTCAACTGAATGTGAAATCTCTCAAATCTGGTCCAAAGTAAATCTTCTTCATTAATTCCATGCTTCCTGAGTTCTTCTTCAAGCTCCAGAATGTAGCTCCTATGACTCCTTAGCTCCATTTCGATCCAAAACGTGTCATTCTACCTACGATTACAACGAAACTAGGTGTAGACCTCGATTCCCATAAAGGTAGATGAAACAACAATATAATCACATAATATACATCCATACATGTAGATTATTGAAGATAAAACGTCCAAACATGTCCCAAAATATAGACTATAATACATGCTATCACATGGCTTAATTAGAAATTGACGCCGCTTCATGACAAATGGCCATTTGGTCTTAATAGAGGTTAAAGATATTCTTGGTATTAGCACCTTCTTCCCTAGATTGCTACCTGTAATTATCACATCCTATATAACCCATTGTCCTAGATGAGAGATGATAAGTCTTGTTCCGTTACACAAACCTTGGCTGGGATTTACATTGTGAAGGAGCATGCTAGGGAATTGTAGACCGTTGAGGAATTACACTGGATACATTTGCTCTTGTTCAGATATATCAGTCGATGCTATGCAAATTTCATCAGAGCTCCTATATGTTTTAACCGCTCCATGAAGTGCTTTGAACATATAGTCGTTAATTGCATCAGCATCTTCATTTAGAGGCGTCAGATTGCTCTTTCCTGGAGATAATTTCCATCAGTTTGATTTTCGATGAAATTTGGAAATACATGTTGCACAATTTTCTCTATTCCAAAGGTCTTGTCTTCAAGAATGAATTCCTTTGTAATTTCAACCCAACTCGGTTGATCTTCTCCGTCTTTTGTTGTAGCGGGAACATCTCCATCGCCAATCTTTAACACCCATTGGTTGAACTTTTTCCTGTTGACATCAACCATATCATTAACATCTAGTTCATTAACTCTCATGCTTTGTGTTAGACGTAACACTTGACATTTTTGCCACAAAGGAGAGTTATTAATGCATGCTTGCACGATCTCTTGCCTTTTTCCTTTTGGTATCACTGGGAGGATTTGTCTGAAGTCTCCTCCTAGTAAAACTGTAATTCCTCCAAATAATTTTCTTCTGCTTGCTTCCTCTTTAAAACCACGAATGTCTCTAAGGGTTTTGTCCAACGCTTCAAATGCAAATTTTTGAGTCATTGGAGCTTCATCCCATATAATCAGTTTTGCATGCCCCATTCATCAATTCTGCAAGATGTGTGTTTTGCTTAATTCCACAAGTGGCGTTTTCCAATTAATTCTATTGGGATGACAAATATGTTGTGTGTCGTTCTACCTCTTGGTAGCAAGAGTGATGTTATACCTGACATTTAGATAAATAGTTTGTAAAGGAAAATTATAACAAAAAAATTATATCCAAATGATTGTATACATGTGTAAAATATGTTGTTTTTAAATTGTTATTGTATATATTGTTTACTTAACGATGCAACTGTTATTACAATGTTTCTCTCTGATCTCAGCCGTGCAATTAACGTTTGATATAAGTAAGTTTTTCCTGGACCACCTGGACCGTATACAAAATAAAATCCCTCTTTATGCTGCTCCATTGATTGAATTACCTTGTCATAGATCAATCGTTGTTCCAAATTCAAGCCGTTGTGAAGCTTTTGATGCTCAAAAGCTAATTCTCACAATTATAACTCATTTCTTCTCGAATAAGTCAATTGTCAATGCTTGTCAAGGGGGTTTTGTCTGGCATAGGAAAGTCTGCGTAGTCTGCTAACGATTTGTCATTTTTGTTGAGGATCTCCTGAATTTGCAACAAGCAACAATTTTTAATCTGGTCTTCCGTCAACTCCAAATTCAGGAACTTGACTTGCTTGCATTTTTGGTATACAATATCTTCGGATAATGTTTCCTAATTTTCTTCCCAAAACTGTTTTGCGTTGTTAACTTCACAAAATAACAATATTGTGACAAATAACTCGCGCAATTGGACCACAGTAGCCCACATTCTTGCTCTGTAATAACATCTGTCCATTCTCTGTCATCATTAATCATCCCTAGAGCGTAGCAAGCTTCCCTAAACATCTTACATAATCTTCCGTTTACCATTCTGATTTCTTGAAATGACCTTGGTCCTTTGACAACATTTAGAAGCATTCTCAAATAATATATTTCTCTAGAAGCTGGATGTGAGTATATAATTCGTCCAATGGTCCTTCCTTGTTGTCTTTTCTTCCAATGCTTTTCATCGGCATCCCACACATAATGTTTAGGAATTTCTGCATAACATTAATTCCTTTCATCTGCATCAACTTTATTTAAGTTGAACCATTCCGTGAACATTGTGTCTTTAATACCTTCTCGTCTTAACAATCCTGGAAGCTCTGCGAGTATTGAACTGTGACGGTATTTTGATCTGGCAAATGGAAAGTTAGACTCCTTACTGATGGGGTGCAGTGGTGAATATCAAAAGAAAATATGTGTCATGACGCTTCACACGGAGATAGATACCGACAATCTAGATATTTTTTGATCTCATCCACTTCAATAACGTTTTGCATACCTGAAGCTTCAGAGATTGTGACACTTTCTCGTATTATAGTTGTAGTCCTATCCGGACCCTTATTCAAGTACTTGAATAAATACTTGATTGTTCTAGATCTATTGCACCACTCAACATAATATGTGCTCGGTACTTGATTAATAAATACCGATTATAGGGAACAACATATTTATTGTCATACCTTACCTTACCCTTCATGACACACATCCCATTGTTCCTTATTTGATATTTTGGGAAACCATCACCATCAAGAGTTGTTTCCTCATAATACGGCTTTGGGAAATGCTTGGTGCATGCTCCATCACGCATGCATTGAGCATTTTTGTTTGTCTCACCACACGGGCCATGTAACATGAATTCTGTGACATTTCATAAGCAAGCGGATCTTGTTCCTTACACGAGATCTCTGCAGAAATAATGTTGTCGATGTCACTTGTTGTTCGACATTTACTTTCATCAGCTAACCATATTAGAATGTGTGCATGTGGTAATCCCCTCGTTTGAAACTCGATGGTGTACACCATTGCAATATATATACGTAAAATAGGGTTATTTGAACAATCATAAGACCTAATTATAGAACTTTGTAGGTGTTTAGAAACATACCAGCGTTGCACTCCCTGAATATGCCTCCATTTTGAATATCTGACATAAGATTTGTCAGTTTTAGCTTGAAAATTCTTGTCATTAAGTCAGGTCGATCAACTACTTGTTGCCCAGGGATCTCTGATAAAATTTCAGCGACTTCAGGCCACTTTGTATTTGCAGTGAATGTGATAAATAACACTGGATTTCCAAACTTGCGACAAAGTGCCATTGCGTCTTGGTAATTTTGCATCATGTATCTTGGATTGCCGGTAAAAGATGAAGGTAGTACTATTCTCTTTCCCACTACAGTAGCCTTTGTACCACCTCTTGATACTGCATCACATATGTTTTGATACAAATCTACCCGTAAATCATCTTCATTGAGGCTAATATATCTTAATTGTTGTTCCTCAATTGTAGTGAAGGCATCAACTAAGTACTGTTGGAATATTCTACCCCCTTTTATCAGTGTCATACCCTCGTCTATTCGTTGTTGGATTCTATATGAGTAAAACTCCCTCGTTGTGACAAATAATCTTTTAGTTTTCCTTCTTCTGGTATTGTTTTGATATAAAATCTTTTCGTGGTATCCATCTTCACCAAAAGGAAAAAGTAGGGGATATTGCAATGCCATGTATAAAGGATGCAATTCAGATATTCTCTACAGTCCACTTGCTTTGCTGTCAATGATTACATCTCTAGCTTCATTGTTATGTCCAAAATTCCCAACAATCAACATCGCAATTTCTACCACTTGTGGTGTGTTGATTGCCTTTGTGTTGATTGCCTCTCTCCTATAAGTTTCAGCTTGAAATCATAAAAATTGTGTTGCATAGCTCAATCTCTTGCCATCCTAAAAGCCTTTGTAACACAGCTATGTGTGTCTAACATATTCAAAAACTCAGTCACTATTGATTGATCAAGATTTATTACATCATCGACTATGCAACGCATTCAATTGGTGACTTCATTTTCCGGGTCACAGAAGTATGTCTGAGCATATCTTGGTTGTACTCCCTCCTCTAGCAAAAAGAGATCCAATACTTTGGTAATTTTGATCAGAAATTTTGAATGTGTAAGGACCTCAAGATTCGTTGACTGAGCGATCAACCCGACCTCCAAAAGATGTAAAACAAAACATCCATTATAAACTCTTATCTTTTGTTGAAATTTCGTTGATTTTGGGTTATTTGAAAGCTCAAGAAAGTCTTTCAAGGGTGGTGGTGTTTCTTTCAGCTTTTGCAATCGTACTTTTCCTTCTTGGCAACAAATAGTAAACGTAGGATTATTTTCAGTTGATCTTGAAATCCTCTCATCGGACCATACAGTTGCATTGCAAATTTTATATTTTTTTGGCGGAGACTTCAGTAGTCGGTCAATTTACTTATTGCATGTTTTGATAGCTTCGCCGAGCTTAGGAAGTTTCGGAATCTTCGCCGCATATGCTGCAATGCAAATGACCTTCAGGTTGCCATTTTTTGTAGTTGTTTCATCACGTATAATGAATTAATGGTACTGTTGTGGATAAAAAGATATCAATTAAAAATAATTATTCGGAACAAAGCCATACTAAACAAAAGTATACAAAACCTGATTTTTTTTCTTTTTTTGATGTGTATGTTTCAAGGCGCAGAAAGTTTGCTTGACACCTTCTCTTGTGACATGAGTCTGGGTAACAATTGATAAAAAAATGTAGTCATATCGGTCTGAATTGAAAATGATGTGAATCTTGTGAACAAAGCTACATAATTTTGGATTGCATATATAATAATCAATATATAGTTATTCTAGATTTTAGAACTCATATTGGAAAAACATTTTGAAACTATTTATCACAAAGTATGTACCTTCATCCATTTGGTATGTGATATTTTCCTACATTGTCCATGAGATTAAATATAAGAAAATATAAAAAAGAAGTAAGAATTATTAGTTAACTACAGATTAAATAAATAAGATACATTTACGCTGAAATTGCTTTTTATGAAATGAACATAACCTGTAATTTGAACAGCTCTTTCTTTCTTTTGGTAGTCTGTGAGATGAATACAAGAGCTTTATAGTGAAAGGTGTTAGAAATATATTGTTTTAAATGTTTGTATCTATTGTGTATTCGATTTGATTATGATGGTTTCAGTTTTTTTTCTCCACCCATATAAATGAGGGCAGTTAATACGATATAATAATTTTTAAAGGTGTATACATATATATTTAGGAAAGAAAAGATATGTAATAACATCTACATTTGCTGACAATCTAATCTAATATAATTAAATATACTAATAGCAATCATAAATCTCCTAATATGTTATGCTAAAAATCCACCAGACATTAAACAAGTGATAATAGTTGATTGTATCAGTTGATTGTAATAGTTGATTGTAAGAGTAGCTAGCTTCCTAATATGTTATCTTTATATTTGACAGTTGAGAATCCAAGGTTTACTTCACGCCCACCAGCTTACCTAAGTCAAGAAGCCACTTGGAATAATCTCGTGACTGGTGATAATTTTGCATCAGCTAGTTCTGGTTATTATGACAGGTTAGCAAAAATATCAACCAATTTTTTCTCATTTCCATGTTTGTAAATTTTAAAATATTAACTACTATATTTTTTGGGCATGCAGTATTTTGTTACATTGACCCAACAAGTTGAACACTCAAGGACTATCAGAGCAAAGTGGTGTGGATGGATGAAAGTGCAAAAGCTAATGACTTGTTTTCCGGATTAAAACCACAGTTTAGCATTTTGGATTTATGGGGAGTCTCGAGTTTCTGGTTGGGAGCTCTAAAATTGTTAAATACGAATTTGTTGTGAAGCTTGTACCTATGAATTGAGAAGGTTTCTTGGTTAAATTGAGGTCATATATACTCTATTTTTTTTCGATCAACAATGTGATTCTTTCTCAATCAATCTTTGCCTCTATTTGTGAAGCATTACCAGTGTGGGTTCCTTTGAAAACATTTGTCTCTAATATTTGTTGTGACTTGATGATTCATTACTTTTATATACTATTTGCTTTTCTCAAAACAATAGTTAGATCTGAATGAGTGAATCTTTTACAATTCAGATCAACATCGATCTCATCAACCGTCTTATAGATGATGGTGAAAAGAAGAAAACTTCTTTGACAATGATGAATTCATGTGGAAATAAGGGGAAGATTGAAGTGAGAATGACATTATATAACAGGGTTATATGTCATGATCGAACCTTGATGTAGGTTTCACCACATCATAACCAACATGTGATGATTGGTCTTAGACCTAAAGGAATCAGCAAAGTGTTATATTTTTTAATATTTCTTTTTTCACTGCTTTTTTATTTCTATGAATGTGTTTTGCAGTTGTACGCATTGGTGCTGCACTTTTGTTGTTCGACCATTTGACGGCACAACAAACTCTAGCAATTTTCTTCTACTGTTTAGTTGAAACATACTACAACGCGGTGATGTATTTGGTAAGAATGTTTATCTGTTTTTCTTACCTTTTTATTATTAATCAGTTCGGTAAGAGCATTTTTGTGTTCTTTTCTTACTTCTTAAGTTGATTGTATTATTAACTTTTAGTTTGAGGTTTTATGGTTACTTGAGCAATTCATAAGAAAGAGTAGAAAACAATTAAGCAAACATAATAATAAACTATGTCAAACTTGATTTCTGATTAGTAATGACACTCAAATATGCAAAACGTTACGTCTATTGTGACAACAAATATTTTTAGCATCTAAAACAGGAAAAACACCAAACAAATTAATTAAAAGAAAAAACATAGGGGGAGTTGTGTTGCATCTTATTGAGTTTGACAAAGACCGGTGCAATCTTTTCTATCCACGTCTTCAAGCATCGTGTGGATTGATTTCTGGCACACTACCCTCCACGTTGTCATCCACGGGATTGGAAGACAAGCTTCCAGGACCGGTGTTTGCTCCACTGCCACCCGTACTATTAATCATTGTGTTGTTGTCCGACTGAATGAGTTGAGTACTTCTGTAAAACCAGAAAAAGTATGAACATAATACCACCTCAAATATATATTAAAAAAAAGAGAGCAATTTTGAATTTAAAAATTAGGAGGGATTTTAGACAAAAGTGCATTCATTGGAGCTTTGTGGTCTGATTATCATTTGCCTTTGTTGAGTGTACTATGGTAGCTTTTTGTGAGCCTTCTATGGTGTCTTCTCTTAGGCGCTTTCTGGAGGAGGGAACCGGTTCAATGATGTTGGTACATGTGAAGCTTTCAAATGTTCCATGCTCGTAATAGGTATGAGATTTAATCTCTAAGGTGTGTTTGCTATTTATCAAGCTAGATATGGCACTTGGAAGAATGTCTTCATCACCTTGAGCATAGGAAAGGATCAAAGCATTCAGTGCCAAAAACACTCACACATATGTATATAATAAAAGTATTTGTTAGGACATACTTCAATATTCTTTCATAAAGTATCAGCATTAGCCTTCACTATTTTTTCAGCAATGTCATCGAACATTGTAACTATAGTAGTACCAGTTGGATCTTCAATTTCAAGTTGCAACTTGAACCTGTGTAAAAATGAATGAAAGATGTTAGTTGTAAGATGGAACGAAACATGTATGTTTGATGCATATTGCATTCTTTCATATCCTTAAAAAAGAGTAATAGATAAAAACAAACCTAGTCTTGAAAAAATCAATATGCGTATCACAAGATTCACACCAAATGTCCGGAGCGACGTGAAACACCTTTCTTACATTTCCCACTACTACATGAGAAATAGTACCAGCTGCTTTGTGTTCGAATGATTTTTATCCTTACAAGACACGCAAAAGTTGTATCCTGATTTCCATTTACAAAATTTAAAATAAGTTCGACTTCTTTACGAAAAGATAAAGATAATTTGGATTGTTTGGTACATGAGAAATTAAGTATTGAAATACCACTTTTTTTCTTCTACCTAGTTGTAACAATTCCTCATTTGCTCCCTGTTTTGCTCCTTAGAGCACCTTTTTTTCAGCATTTCGGAAGATATGATCGTCGCTGAAGTGTACACAAAAACATAAGGGTTGGCTATTGTTGTGAAGGTATTTTTTTATTATGCATTACTTTATGAAAGAAACTATGAGTTACATCAGTTTTTTGAAATCTAGTAGGTGTGGACTCTCATCTGTAGTATAAATATGCGTCGAAGAAGAGCTTGAGAGGTACACCTCATCTAAAAATATTTTAGGTTACATAGGAATAAAATTAGATATAACCACATTATAACTTCAAATGAATAAAATTAGGTATAAGCACATTATAGTCAATGATCATGTGCGGTAAACAAATAATGCATCCCCTTGTCATTCATTGCTACTAATATGATGACGACCTCTGTCTCATGTTAGATTTTTTAAGTAGAAGCTCATCCCCCAAATCTCCCCATAAGGTCACCCTTAGGATTTGTCCCCTATAAATTAATCAAATTAAATGTATAATTTGGAGGTTAAAAATATTACTTTGTGTGAAAATTTAGACAATAAGAGGATACAATAGAGGCCATAAACCTATTATTCACTAAGTTGAAATCAAGTGTCCTTGAAGAGCGGGTTGTCTTTGTTGCCTTTTCGATAGTAGTCACACATCCAATAACATCTATTTTTGGTCAAATCAGAGGAATAATTAATAGTTAGACATGAATAAACGAATATACAAATTGAATGCTTATTACCGATAAGTGTTTTGTTTTGAGTTGGTTGGACGTTGTGAAATTCCACCAGCTGAAAAGAAAAACGAACAAATCCAGTAGCATCGATGTCCACTTGATTGACAATCGTAGATCCGTCAAGCTCAAGCATATGAGGGTTATTTTTAACAACTTCAAATTCAGTCTTGTTAGGCACAATATTAAATTTCATGATGTCGTAGGTAAGCCCTTCTTTTAGCTTATTAATAAACCCGTGAACATATTACTTTTGATTGTTGCATGAAAAATATTTCCCTACAAAAAGAAATATCAACATTATAATCTTTACACAAATAAATAGAAAAAGACCGAGTAAATAATATACCAACCATGTTGTCGGAGAGGATTAAATCAGTGCTAAGGTATCTCCCAAAAACATTGAACACATCCCATTAACGACACACCATGACCTGTATTTCAGCATCAACACCTTCAACTAGGGGTGTTCAGAAATTATCCGATCCGCCAATAATTCGACAATCCAAGTTCGAAATATCCGAGTTTTACACTATAAGACGGAAAGTTATCCGTATCCATTCCGATCCGGCAAAAATTTTTGGATACACGGATCGGATACGGATCTTATTTTTTTTATACCCGGATATCCGTTATCCGAGTATATAGGAAATAAAAATAGAATTATATCACTTATGTTCAACTAACTAAGTTGGTGAGAGGGAGTACCGGATTTTAATCTTTTTCAATAAGGTTCGAGATTCGACTCTCCATGACAGCCTTCTCAATTTATTTATTTTTTGCATTTTTTTAAAGAAACCCTAAATATTTCATTCAAAAAATATTAAGCAGCCGTCTGAGACTCTGAATCATCTCTACTCTCTCTAAGGTGATAGGAAACTGGAGACCAGCGAGTCGGCGAGTAGGTGACAACCCTCTCGAGTCTCGACTTCTTTTCTCGGATCGTCTCTCTCATCTTCGTCGGCTTCCACTCTCACGGGCTCACTGTCACAGAAGACCACCGACAACCCTCTCTCGAGTCTCAACTTCTCTTTTCAGATCGACACTCTCTCTCGTCTTCGTCGTTTCGTCGGCTTCGAGCCTTCGACCCTCACAGGGAGTCATAAACTCACAGTCACAACCTCCGAACCACCCTCAGTCTCTCAGACTCTCACAGTCTCTACTCTCTCATCTTTGACATGCGGCTCTCTCACAACTCCAACTCATCCCTCAGTCTCTCACAGTCACAATCGAGTCTCTTGCTGCACCAGATCTAGTCTCAGGGGAGTACTCAGTAGCACATTCAATTTGCTACTGTAAGCCCTAAATCAGTACTCAATAGCCCATTCAATTTCCTACTTTAAACCCTAAATCTGAGGTTTAGGCAATTTCTTATGCAGATTTACATATGCAGTTTTTGCAATTTTTAACGCAGATTTTTGTATCCGGATATCCGATCTGTTTAAACATCTCGGATCGGATATCCAGCAACTTACAGATCGGATCCGGATACCATATTCACACAAAAAATTCCCGGATATCCGATTTCGGATATATGAACGGATCGGATATCCGAGAATGAACACCCCTACCTTAGCCAATTGATCGATGCTAGCATATTTTGACTGTTTTATCACTGTATTGGTTTGCTTGCAGGGAGGACACACCATAACTTGTACTTCGGCAGGTACACCTTCAGCCAATTGGTCCATGGTAACACTTGATTGTTTTGTCATTATAATGGTGTTATGGTAGGGAATAAATGTGATTAGGAATTTTGAGATGTGGGGGTGAAGTCCATTTATATAAGGTAGGAGCTGTACGTTTTTTAAAAACTGTCAATTTTTTTTATTTTCATATTGTTCATATTTAATGAGTAAAAAACTATTTGGAAGAAATTTAATCCTATGCTATTTATTATATTATTATTATATCATTTTTTTAATGTGTAAAAAATGTATAAGGAATCAAAGTTTATAGTTATGGGTCAAAGGAATTTATTTGCTAATTAAGTCCATAATTAATGGTAAAAAACTGTCAAAATAATTAATGGTAAAAAAACTACCACTTTGTTATGGTGGTTTGGTGGGTTTTTGAATGTGTAAAAAAATATGCAGGGAATCAAATTTATGTATATGGGTCAAAGAAATTTATAGCTAATTAAGTCCATAATTAATGGTAAAAAACTGTCAATTTTTTAAAAAATTATTATCCTTAATTTATTTGCCTCTAATCTTTGAATTTCAAATTTGCAAGCAAATTGCTTATAACACCGACCCAACATGTAGTTTTTCTGATTGATTAATTTATCTAGCTCAAACTTAGATGGTTCTCTCCATGCTTCACACATATTTGTGCTTGTAATGGATTCAAGTTTATGTGACTTATCCTCTTTGAGAATACCACATTATGACAATAGATTTTAAATTATAAGTTCTTTCTGAAGTACTTCCTTTGACATAACTTGTTTGCTGAATTTAAAAAGGAGACAATGCGTGCTATTTTCCTTGAATGGTGATCTAAAGTAATCTTGTATGGATCGATTGATTAGTGATAAATTTTATATAAGCTCATTTACTTCTTTCTCGTAATTTTAGAGGATTATGAGGATCTGGATTATTTCACCTTTTAGGAACTAAAAAGGAGGGTAAGTCAATGCGAACCATTTTCCACTGGATTTAAAATTATATACTTTGCATATAGTGAGTTGTTTGGCAGATCTAATGATATGAAGTTGATTTCTCAATTAGACAAATACTTAAAAGACACGCAAGACTAGAGAAGTTGAAGAGGCTGCTCGACGCTCAAGGGTGACAAAGGTGCATCTGCAAACCATTTAGGGATGATATATCGGTTCGATTCTCTAGAACCTTCTTCTAGTCCTGGACACTTCTCTCTTTTAGGGAAATGGTTCGTATGTCACTAATTCCTTGTGCTACTCCATTCAGGTTGTTGTTGATGACCTCAAGTTCCTAGGATCATTTTAAGAACAAGGGAGTGATTTTGAAGGTGAGATGGAAGCTTCTAATATTCTGAAAAGGGACGTGGGAACAAATTGTAACTGTAAAATTTGTTGAATACATTTCCCTTAAAAAAATTATTTCTATCATTTTGGAATGATACACAAGTTACTATGAAAAAATTGTAAGATGTGAGGTCAAGAAAATAGTTTATATATGAAATCAATATTAGGAGTTATAATATATAGGAATTAAATATAGGAGTTACAAAAATTAAACTTTAATGAAACAGTTTGGTTTACTAGGCTTTTTCTAGTTTTGTGTTTAGTAATGTACCCTTTGAGAGAAGAGTGTGTAGAGTTTGATAATAAATACAAAAGGTTGTGGTATATTTACTTAATTAAAACATTAGAAAGTTTAGCTACTACTATAGTTTTTCAAAAAGGCCTAGTTACCAAAATTGTCCTTCTTTAATTGAGAGAGTTAAAATGTGGACATTATTATGAAATTAATATTAGGAGTTATAAGCATAGGAATTAAATATAGGAGTTACAAAAACTAATCTTCAATTGAGAGTTAATTGTGTAGTAATGGGACAAAATGATAAAGCAAAATGTATGCATTTAGTGCTCTCAAAAGCTGAAATTATAGTATACTAAGATTATAAGAGAAACACTTAATTGCACATGCCTAACCATGAAATTTTTATATGTCACGTGTCATTTTAACAATTAATAACAGCTCATAGGTTTTTTAATTACTATAAACTAATAGATTTTATAGTTATAATTTTTTTTAAAAAAAAAAGTTAACAATATCTCTAAGACAATTTAAATTTATAAAATTAAAAACACAAAGTTAAAGATTTAAATATGAAGATTTATATCACCATTTAGAAAAATCAATTACTTAATAAGTTAATAAGTTGTTGAGATTCATTTGTTAGAAATAACGGATGAAGTAACGCATCATTACTATTGCACAACAATTTTTTTTATACTTTGAACTTTATTTTAATATATCATAATATTTATTATAAATTAAATTTAAAATACAATCCAGCACAAGGTGAGGGTAATACACTAGTATATATTATAGGAGAATTTAATTTCACGTGTTTAACAATGAGAACTCTAACTGCCACGTGTCTTTTTAGCAATTAACAACTGCCCAAAAATTTTAATTAAATTTCTTAATTACTTAAAAACTTATAGATTTTATAGTTAGAAACTATATATATACAAAAGTAGACTACATTAATGCTAACGTGGCGCCCCCACAATTTTTCTCGGATTAAATCTTGAAAGAATTTGGCATACTAGGCTCTTTTTGGTTTTTGTTAAAGAAACTATACCTCATATTTTTTTGGGCAATTTTGGTAAATAGGCCTTTTTGAAAAACTATAGTAGTAACTAGGCTTTTTAATGTTTCAATTAAATAAATATACCCCAACCTTTTGTATTTATTCTCAAACTCTACACACTCTTCACTCAAGGGGTACATTTACTAAACACAAAACTAAGAAAAACCTAGTAAACCAAATTGTTTCTATTTCTCTTATCACTTTCATTTAATGGTAGGTAAAACTAATTAACCCTTCTATTTAAAAAAAATGTTTGTTATTTGTTATTTAAGTGTAAGATTTAATTTTTAAAAATTGAATTTGTTTTTTTATTTTCTTTTATTAATTTTTTTCTCTTTTTTATTTTTTTTTATTTTTTAGAATGAAGAATTTTTCACATACCGGAATTTTCACATACCAGAATTTTCACATACCGAAATTTCCAATACCGGAATTTCACATACCGGAATTTCACATACCGGAATTTTCACATACCGGAATTTCACATACCGCAATTTCACATATCGAAATTTCACATATCGGAATTTCACATACCGGAGCTTCACATGCCGGAAGTTATCATATCATACCGAACGTTATCATATCATACCGGAAGTTATCATACCGAAAGTTATCATATCATATCGGAAGTTATCATACCGGAATTTATGTTTTATTTTCTTTTATTTTTTTGTCATTTTTATTTTCTTTATTTATTTATTTTTTTTTAGAATACATATCGGAGTTTCACATACCAGAAGTTTACATACCGGAATTTCACATACCGGAGCTTCACATACCGAAAGTTCACATACCGGAAGTTATCATACCGAAAGTTATCATACCGGAAGTTGTCATATCATACCGTAAGTTATCATAACGGAAGTTATCATATCATGCCGGAAGTTATCATAGCGGAAGTTACCATACCGAAAGCTATCATACCGGAAGTTATCATACCGGAAGTTATACAAAACAAACTGATTTTATGTCATAATTTAGAATTAAGAATTACATATCGGAAGTTATAAACATGGTATGAGCAAAAACACAACATTTAGGTATCAACCTTGAAGCACCAAAAATGTCTCAAAAAATGGTATAACCTTCTTCTTTGCCCAGAGACGATCAAGACCACTGTCAGCATCACCCTGAGCGAGCAAAGGTTGTAAATTCACAAGTGTAAACATCATTGGCATCCGGTATGAACTTCCGGTATAAAAAAATTTCGGTATGAACTTCCGGTATGAAAAATTTCGTTATGAACTTCCGGTATGAAAATTTTCGTTATGAACATCCGGTATGAACTTCCGGTATGAGCGGTATGAACTTTCAGTATGAATTTTTGGTATAAACTTCCGGTATGAGCTTTTGGTATGAACTTCCGGTATGAGCTTTTGGTATGAACTTCCGGTATGAACTTCCTGTATCAAAATTTTCGTTATGAACTTTCGGTATGAACTTCCGGTATAAAAAATTTCGGTATGAACTTCCGGTATGAAAAACTTCGTTATGAACTTCCGGTATGAACTTTCGGTATAACTTCCGGTATGAACTTTCGGTATGAACTTTCGGTATAAAAATTTCGGTATGAACTTCCGGTATGAAAATTTTCATTATGGACTTCCGGTATGAGCTTTCGGTATGAACTTCTTGAATGAACTTCCGGTATGAACTTCAGGTATGAACTTCCGGTATGAACTTCCGATATAAAAAATTTCGGTATGAACTTCCGGTGTAAAAAAATTTCAGTATGAACTTCCGGTATGAAAAACTTCGTTATGAACTTCCGGTATGAACTTTGGGTATGAACTTTCGGTATGAACTTCCGGTATGAACTTTCGGTATGAACTTCCGGTATGAACTTCTGGTATGAACTTCCGGCATGAACTTCCGGTATGAAAAATTTTGGTATGAACTTCCGGTATAAAAAATTTCAGTATGAACTTCCGGCATGAAAAACTTTGTTATGAACTTCCGGTATGAACTTTCGGTATGAACTTCCGGTATAACAAATTTCGGTATATACTTCCGGTATGAAAATTTTCGTTATGAACTTCCGGTATGTAAAATGTCCGGTATGTAAATGTTCGCTATATAAAATGTCAGGTATATAAAATGTCCGGTATATAAATGTCAGGTATGTAAAATGTCCGGTGTGTAAATCCCGGTATGAAAACAGAAAATAAAAAGAAAAATAAAATAAATTAAAATAAATTAAAAATTCGGTAATTAAAATTAAAATTTACATAACAAACATCAAATATATTCTTTCTTTTTTAATAGAATGGTTAATTAGTTTTACTTTACCATTAAATAAAAGTGGTAAAAAAATCATGGGGTATATTTACTAAATAGAAAAATAGAAAAGGCAGTTAATATACAATAAAATAAAAAAGCCTACTTACCTAATTAGCCCTTAAATCTTTTGCTAAATCACAAATTAAGCAATAAAAATTTTTTTACTAAAACAAAATCTAATTCCAAATATTTTTTTAACTAATCTTTTAAAAAAATTAATCCAAAATAAGTTAAGTATATCATGTTCTAGAAAAACGTTTATCAAAACAAAATCTAAAAAATCTTTTTGTAACTAATCTTTTTTTAAAAAAATAAGTTAAGTATATCACTTCTAGACTTCTCCTGTACGTTTTATAAAAAAAAATATATCAAAATCTAATAATATCTACTGATTTCACAATTTACGTTGGTTGATCATAAAACCCAAACTTCTCTTGTACGATTTATTTCTCCTCCACGTTTTATCTCTCCCTCTATATATGTAGATTATACCCCAGCCTTTTCCTGACAGTTTTTATCTTTCAATATTAATCATATTTCTTCATCTTTTTCAGGGTTGTGATAATTTGAAGATCGGATTTTTCAAAGTTGTTTCGTCTGAATTTTCAGGTTATCCCCTACGCTGTCTATCGTCGCATTCATTTTGTTATTGTTTATTCATTCCGTAATTTATTTTCAATAAGTGTTATTTCAACAACTTTGATTTTAGTATTCTTCATCTATGAAATTCTCCCCCCCTTCCGCATTTCTTCTCACTTCCCTACTCGCACACAGATCTTCCGAGATCAGCCTTTAAAGATTCATCAATTTCATTTTGTAAATCATTTAATCTAACATAGATCCACTCAATTCAATCAAATTCCTCGCACCTTCACTTTCATCATCATCCATGGGAAAACTAAGACTGAAAAACATCCGATGCAAGTCACCGGTCACAAGTTGTCGAAAGGAAATCGGCCACAAACGAGTATCTTCATGCCGAAAGGAAATAATTTAATTTTTTTTCATAAATATATCATTAGTTCCCACATACACATTTTGATGACATTTTATTAAAAAAAACATCAATATTTAAACATACCCGCACAAGGTGCGGGATATGAACTATTTTTTTAAAAAGCAAGTTACCAATATATTTGAGACAATTTAAGTTTATAAAATTAAAAGCACGAAAAATTTAAATTTAATTAAGAAAATTTATTTCTTTATTTAAAAAAAATCAATTATTTAACAAGTGAATAAGTTGTTGAGATTCATTTGTTGTTATTTTTTTGGATGAAGTAACCCATCATTACTATTGCAAAACAATTTTTTTTTTAAACATTGAACCTTACATTTAATATATCAAAAATATTTATTATAAATTAAATTTAAAATACAGTCCCGTACTGTAGATAATATATTAGTGAGAGTTAAACCCATAGTGAAATCTACTAATTCTACTATTTTTTAACCTTAGGCTATTTACAACTAGTAAATATTATGATAAATCAAAAAGTTCAAGTCACACCGTTGTTTTTTAATAATGTATAATTTGTATGGTTTCATATTTAAGTTAAAATTAATAAATAGTATTATATTTGAACTTATATTTTTATATGTATATAAGTAACATTTTACTCACATGTTGCGTCCTAAGAATGTTTTTGACTTATTTACATATTTGTCACAATATATTCATAGATTTTGACATTATTTAGTTATAAAAAAAATTTATATTATAATTAATAAATTATAAAAAGTCAACATATCACATCAACTTTAATCTAATGTATCACCATTAAAGCCACAAAATTTTAAAATAACTATTTATGTTTGGTCGTTGACATTGAGCAAAAAAACCCGATCCGTCAATCCAATAGTCCGACGTAAAAAAAATCCGATCCAACAAGATTTTATCCGAATCTGATCCGATTCTGGCCATTTTTCCGGATAGTTGGATCGGATATGGCATGGATTTATTTGGTCGGATATCCGGACATATTATACATATATTACATGTTTTAAACATATAATAACAAAAATCACTCAACACACCTAGTTATGGGCTTCAGGGTCTTTAGTTCAATTCTCCCAAGTCTTTGGTTCAAATCTCTTTGGTGGCATGTGCAGAGTGTGTTTTTTTTAAAAAAAAATTATAAAAAAGTAAGGGAAAAAATGATATTTGATATTAAAAAAATCTGAAGACATAAATCAAAAGACAAGTCGAAACCCTATTCTTTGTCAATCCTCTTCGACGTCTTCGATCTCTTCAGTCTTCTCCGGTCCTCTTTTGCGGTGCAACAACAACACAGATTCATTGTACACGGTCTTCGACGTCTTCGTTCTCTTCAGTCTTCTCTGGTTCTCTTCTACGGCGCAACGGCAACACAAACTCACAGTACACACTAACACAATCAGAAATTGAAAGACTCGAAACCCTATTATTTGTCAATCCTCTTCAACATCTTCGTTCTCTTTTCCGGCTCTCTTCTGCGGCGCAACATGCTAACACGAAATTGTTCTTCACTCAACCTCAATCCATGGTAATTGCTTGTACACTTCTTCAAAACTTTTCCTAGTACTTATTTTGGAAAGAATACTGAGTTTGTGTTAAGTATTAATTGTTAGCACCTGTTCAGGAAAGTGTTAACTTCTTTAACCAACTCCTTCATTCAAGAAAGTGGAACAAAGAGAAAGGGAAATGAATCTATTGCGAAACCAACAAAACATCCGATCAGATATCAGTTGGATACTCGGATTGGATATCTGATCCTTGTCCGAAGCTTCGGATATCCGGCCATGGTCAGATCGGATTCGGATATTGGTATTAGGAATTTCCCAAATCGGATATCCGGAGATTCTGATCAAATATCCGACTTTACTCAGTCCGAAAGCACAGGTCACGGTTCATCAAGTCAAACTATATAAGTTCCTAGTATTGGCATACTATGACGTAACCACTAAAACTTTAACAAATAGTTCAAGCATAATAAACGATAAGAAAAGGTATGTACACTAATTCAGTGAATTTATAAACACATTAACTTTACAGAGGTGGTGCAACCAAATAACAAAATTTCCTCAAATGTATGAGTGACACTATAGTGGTAAACATATATCGCACTAATTACTCTAATACACAAAAGTGATGGTATTGCATCTTGTTCATAATGCTCTGCAAATAATGCAATGCAATGAATGTGTCATCTCTCAACTCTCGGCAACGCAAGGTAACACAACGCTCTCTCAATTACGCATGTGCCCCTCCGGCGTACTAATGGTTACGAAGATCTGTAATCACGTCTCCCATTTTATCTATCTACCTTCTTTTCTTGGCTCGGTCTTTACTTGAGCACCGTCCAAAACATGTATGCAAGTTTTATATATGGAAGGGACTCCCCCACGTACGATCATACTATAAGACCCCAGTTTTGCCTTTACCGCCCCCGCGGTGAAGAAGGCCGCTCATGCGGCCGGTCGCCCCTACGGCCGAGGTGATCCGCCCCTACGGATGACGACAAATCGTGCCCGATCTTTCTTCCGTTCTTTTTATCTTCCTTCCATAGATAGAATATCCGATATTCTAACTTATGGGCCGATTTTCTGATCTTCTTTCTAAACCCTGAACGCCTTTCCGTCTATCTTTCCAGCACGTCCCTTTTCTATTCCCGTTTTTTTTCTCTTTTTCCCGTTTCTTGTTACGTCTTCTTCAACCCTAGAGTGTTGCAGCCCTCTCCCTGTGTTCTTGCTGAGCGTGTAAGTTCTTCCTCCCTTGTTCTTCATCACATTCATGTGCTGCTGCACCTTGCTTCTCATTCTGTTTCGGTTTCTTCCTTTCGTTCTTCTCTTTTCTTCTTCTCCAAGGATCAAGCATGAGTCTTGACGTGTTGGAATCGAAAGTGCGAACCTTGGTTGCCCCTGCTGTGAGATTTGTTGAAGAGAAGCTCGACAGTAGCTTCTGACGAAGATCCGCCCCCGCGTCTGCACAAAGCCGCCCCTGCGCCTCTGTCCAACCGCCCCTGCGATTTGCTCTGCAGTAACTCCCGTCTTTGGTGAGTTGCTTCCTTCCTTCCTTTCCTCGTTCCTTTCTTGGTTCCTTTTAGTTGTTCCTTGTTCTCTGAGTTGTTGTAAAACTAAGGTTGAGCCCTTAGCTTGTGGAGATCGTTGAGACTAGAAGTTATAGACGTCTAGCAACCGTTTCGTTCCTGATCCGTGTTGCTTGTTCGTACAGGCTTTCCTTGCTCCTTTCCTAAGGGAAACTGAGTTTTTTCCTGAGCTGTTGTTGAGCCTTTGTGTTACCTTCGAGTGAGGTAAGTTCCTTGGAATTACTTAGCTTCATTCCGCGTATTAGTTGGATTTTATTAGCTTGTTTGTGTTGTTTATCATGGTTATAACGGATAACTAGATATAGGATTCACTCTTTGATAACCTTAGCTGACTCAAGTGTATTATAATCGGGTGACGACCACTTGTCTAGTTCTATAGGAGACTACAATGTGTTCTTGCAACCCAGACTCGTAGGTAACGGATAGTACTGATCTATTCCTATTGGTAGACGGAAGCGGAGGCGGGTTTCGGGAGATTCTCGTGTGACAAAAGAAGTTGAATTAATAATGGATAACTTTAAGAAAGATAATAACCGGTTGTGTGCAAGCATGTTGTGTTTTTCTTTACCTTATGTGTGTTTGTGCCTTTACGCTCTTATTAGTATCTAGAATGTTAACTAACGGTTTATACCGTCGTTGTAGATGTTCCGCAGGTTCAGGATGCTGCTGAGTGATCCGGATGGTGTGATCAGTCGGGGTTCCCGTACATTATAGGACGGGATCGGGTTTTTGATTCTTCTGTTGTTTCCCTTTTGTTTTGAACTCGGTTGCGGAGCTTTTTGTGTTTTCTTTAGTTTTATATTGAGTTTTGGTTTTCATTCGTCTGTGCCTTGTTGTAAGATCAGTTTGTTATTGCTACTCTGAGGGTCGGGACCCATTGTGTGGTCCTAGCCCGTAGCGCTTCAAGTTCCCAGAACTTGGGGTGTTACACATACTTGGAACATCACTTCCTTATCAAGGTAACTATATCTATGACCGTACCGGTGGTTACCAATTGTATAATTCTTTAATCATACTATATATATGTATGTATATGTATATGTATGTATATAAGCCTATAAATTATCTCTGGAAACAGATTAATCCAACTATCCCCAAATGCAACACACCCTAACTTCCAACACGTGGTTCTCAACATCATTCATCAACATATATGATTCCAACACATCATCACATCATCCTCATAGTCAACCATCAAATTCACATCACACAACACAATCATCTACTCAACTACTCATCTATGAATTCATAACACACCATATCATTCTCGCCCCCTACACATCTATATATGCAAGGTCTCAGAAGATAAAATACTAAACACTAACACGACACCAAATAAAACTCTTTAATTAATCGAATATCCTTAATAAACTATTTACACCAATACCTACCTAAGATGACACAACTATCAACCATATCTAACAATTGAGAACCTACCATACATATGTTAATTCCTTCAATTCTCTTCAATAACAAGATCACTATTCACTCACTTGGCTTATCACAATCCTCATCATATCATATATACTTCCTTGACATGCAACCATAAACTTATATCTTATTCCATAACCGTCATCATATCCTATTATTCATACATACATTCAAGTGTCAACGTCTATATCATCACCTATGACATCATATCTAGATACTCATAACAAGCTACAACTCACACTCTCATCTCTATTTGTAACACTTTCCATAAACACTTTTCATCAATCTATAACACGTTTACTAACCACCGTCATCATAAACAACCACTCAATACGCTCAAATTTAAATAATTATCAATTTGATGAAAATTATTTAAAACATAAATAATATATGTATAATCCCCAAATTATGTTCTACCCACAATCAACCACAAATTTAGTTGAAATAGAACGACAACTAAGCAAGTCAGTATGACTTACTTGAAAATATGGATTTCAGACCACCGTGATAACTATCCCAAAATAAGTCATCAACATTAAAGTACCTAATATCAATACATAACATAAAAATATATCATCAATCAACTTAACAAAATTAAACAATCTACAAACAAGTTCCATGCATCCTAAATAAAGCTTAGGATTCCTTAAGTTACGTATCGAAGCAAATGTTGTGCATCAATGTTAAAACAAATCTCTCATCGTATTCAAATGTATCTCCAATGTTTAAGGTACCTAAACAAACTAATTACACAAGTTTTAGCTCTATTTACTAAAACTTGAGCCATAAAATGTAATTATAAATGTTTGAGACATTTCTTGTAATTACAAGTTTAGGTCATTTCCTGTAATTATACAATTCAGGGCATTTAGTGATCTTTTAAAAGTCTGGGCCTTTTTTTCAAAAATAAAAGCTGGGTCATTTTATGTAATTATCCAATTTGGGGTATATTGCAAATTCAGAAAGTTCGGGTCATTAATGTAATTACAAAGTCTGGACGTTTTATGTAATTACCTAAAGTTTGAGTCAACTCGTCCAACTTGTGAGTTGACTCGTTCGACTCGGCCAAACTCAGCGATCTGACTCACCGAGTTCCAAATCTGAACTCGGTCGCACCATCTCTCTCCCGTGTCGGCGGTTGCGTTTACACAGGGGCTCGTGTGGCGGTGTTGGCTCCGTTCAGCGGCGGCGAGGGCAGCAACTACTGAGGGTGACGACACAGTCGACGGCGGCCGGCAAAAAGGCGGTAGAAGGGTGGCGTAGATCCGGCTTGGGGTTGTGATTGGGTTCGAACTGAGGCTTTGACCGAGGCGCTGTAGAGGGCGGTGGTGGCTCCGGTGGGTGCGGCGAAGGGATTTCGGCGGTCGATAGTGGTGGCAGTGTTGACGGGTTCCAGCAAGACGGTGGATTTGGCGGATAGTTGGGTGGCGATTCGGAGGCGGCCAACAGTGAGGCTTTGTCTCCTGGTCTGCGCTCGGGGTGTCGATGGCTCAGAACGACGACGGCAACATGGTGCCAGTGGTGGACAGGAGTGGTAGGTGTGGTGGTGATGAATAGTAATTCCGGAGAGGATTGAAGAGAGGTAGAGGGATGGTTAGGTTTTAGTGCATCACTCGGAAAAAGGAGTTGAAAGTATCCCGTAATTGTGATAATGGAAAGGGGTTCGTTATCTATTGGATTGAAAAGATGGAAAAGATCGGCAAACGCATTATAGAAAAAAACACAAAAATACATCATAAAATCCCGAAAGCATGGAAGTCTTCTAGGGAAATCAGAATGATCTAGTCCGCCGGAATCTACGAGAATGAACGTTCATCTTCGAAGGAAGTACACGGGCAGGAAGCATGTGGAATAGTTGTGGACACCTCAGATTTGGATCGCAACAGAGCCTTCAGAGTCGATCACACATCCACACCCCCTTCTCGACAAACACCCGAAAACGTCACCAAAGACAGCATCAAAACAGAGAAGACGAAGCTGCAACAACAAGTATCGTGATATAAAAATGTGTGCAAATTTTATGGTTTAAGAGCACGATTTATAAGGAAAACATTGTTCGAAGTGAGTTTGATGTTTTTAGTAACACACATTATGAAAGTCGTTTTTATATTGTGATAGTGGGATTTATAAATCCCTTGTATTTTATTACATGGGTTCCACCATATGTTTGTGTTTGCAAAGTACTAAAATAAAATTGACGGAATAGGGTAGATAGGCCCAAAAACCAACAAGTACATGTTGTGATTATCATGTTCACACAGGCCAAACCAAAGGGCTAAAAGTATCAATCAAAATCGTTTTTTCAAGAAATGGTGGTCAGCGGCATTTCCCCTGAGTCATTAGAAGTCAGTCTATTGATGCTTTTTTAGCCTTTGATTTTTTGTATTAACCAAGCAAATTTTAGGAGCCCAAAAGGTAAGCCTTTGCAAACATAGTCATTTTTGGTAAACAGTTATCTAAGCACTATAATGCCCAACGAAAACAGAACACCAATTTAACACCAAGCAAGAATAGGTAGGATGTGATCCCATCGGAAACTTGTATACTTTTTGGAACAAAGAGATAATCAATATCAAGAGAGAAATTGATTGATCAACAATGTGGTTTTTTTTTTTGGAATTAAGGACACTCGGATCACTTTGAAATACAGAGATTGAGTCATGGGTTGTGACCCAAGAGCAAAGAGGTGTACCCCAATAAGATTGATAGTAACATCATAGAAAAGCAATGTTATTGCTAGTAGTGTTAAAGCTTAATTTCTAGGTTAAAACCAACCAGAAAAATGATGATCAATTGAGTAAGGAAAATCCAGATTGTGTAACAAATAAAAAAAATTGGTGACATTTAGAGGTGCATGAAGTGATGTAAAGATGCATTGTGGAGGCGCTCGCGAGAGGGGTTTGGCCCCTGATTTAGTTAGTTTGTCTTGAAAGTTCCGTCGAGACACCAACGAGCTGAAGCGGGGGTTCTCTTTGTCCGAAGAGGTGAGAGATCTTCGGATCTGAGCCATCTTCCTACTCTGCTACCATGGCTTCTTCTCTTTTCTTCACGATTTAGGGGCTTAAGTACCTTAATCCTTCGATCAAAGTGATGGAAAGATCTCCAGGCCTTTATCTTCTTGCTTCTTTGTCCAATTATTCCTGAAAAAGGAACTCACTTTCGCTGTAATGTCGTTTCTTCCGGATCTAGCATCAAGTTGTTTCTCATCTTCAACAGGGTTGAAAACCGTACTCATCCACAATGGATGATTCTTGCTTCTACACATCACATGTGAGGATGAGACTTTTGGATCTGTCGATATCTATGTTCGGCGGCTACACGGGTCTAGGGTTCGGGTGATTTCCATCACTTTTCTGATTGGTGGGTTGAGGGGATGGGCAACACGTATTGGCGCGTTTATTTCAAACGCCCATCTGACAACACAAACAGGCTGAGGAGAGCGAGAAACGGGTCAAACATGGAAAACTTGAGGAGATCGAAGGAGACAAACGTTGAAGAAAAGAAAGAGTCGAGCACTCCGGAGAAAGGCTCGAGTGCAGTCGAGCAAAACGGAGGCGGTGTTAGGGTTTTCCACGACGAAAGGGTTTCCCCACAAACCGTACGATGGTTTTGGGACTTTTTGAGATCTTTGATCGGAAACACCGGTGGTGCAAAGACGAGATCTTGGTATCCTGTAATTGTGTGATACCTTAACGGAATTTCTAATTCCAAAATAAACTTCAATTAACTCTCAGTCATTATACCGCAAAATCTTCAATTGGATCGTTTTTAACTCACCGATAACTTGATCCACAAGAATTTAATCCAAAAAATAATTCGATTAAAATCCCGAAACACGGATATCACATATACCGCCACTAAAAATAAGTTTCGTCCTAAAACTTAAAATAGAACGAGTTTTCACAAAATATGCAAGTTATCAACACGTTCAAGCTATCTCTAAGGTTTATATCACCATTCTCAACCATTCAAACTAGACCACCAAAACATGATATGTATATATAACACAATATATCGTCATAAGTTAAATTCATATCATAATTGATGCAATAACATATCTGCTCATTTGTCCCCTTCATCTGAAGTTGGCAAATCTTTTCTCCTCCAACTTATTTTACCTTTCCCAATCACGACCCTAATCGTGAGTAATCACTAATACAAACTCGGCCAACTTAAAACTTTTATCATGTTCTCTATCGGACAATTATTAAGTTAAGTTAGTAAATTGGCCGACTTTGTATGATCTTCTCAAAAGCTTTAGTTTCAACAGACAATAATATTAACCCTAAATTTATCAAAATGTCTAATTCGGACTGGATAAATGTATACTTGTGTCCCTTGCGGGGGTTGCGGATGGCGAGGAAAAACCATAAGGTGGATTCGGTTCTAACCAATATATGGATTGTGGTAAGCGGTGGTGGATAATAGTAATAGTGGCACGGTGAAGGATCCATAACTCAATCCATCCAATAGTTTATAAAAGTCGGACTTTTAATAAAGCAATTTAATGCATCATAGCGGCGATTCAACCCAGGGGTGAACATTTTCGGATATCCGATCCGATAGTTTATAAAAGTCCGATCCGAAAGTACCTGGATGTTCGACACTTTTATCGGAACAGATATTTGATCCGAATATTCGATCCGAGTATTTATTACTAACTAGTTGGATCTTCGAAAAATATTCTCGAATCAGATCTTCGGATTCGACGAATCTGACTTTTTTACTCGCCACTAATCCAAACACCCTAGCATGAAACCTAAAAAATTGACATAATATATCCAAATCAAATAAAGAAACATCAATATTATAATTGTGGGAGTTTGAATCTATATTCACTTAGACACAATACCAAATCCAACCCATCTTCTGAACCTAAGATGAATATGAGATGCATCACAAACTGCCATACCAATTCCACTTTTACCTTCATTGCCAACTCCTCTATAGTACAATCTCCATTGCTCATCTTCACTCCCATCCATTTGAACCAAACAAGGTGACCCAACTCCTTTACAATCCCATCCATCTTCCATTGAAGGGCTCAAAATCGGGTCATCATTCACCCGTCTCCACTCCTTCAACCCATCCGATGACACCGCCAATCTAATGCTTCCTCCACCCGACTCGACTACCTCATAAGCCATCAAATACCTCTCCTTCTTCTTATCTCTCACCACACAAGGATTCTTCGCTCCAAACTCATCACCATCTCCGCCTTCCATCACGATCTTCCCGAGCTTAACCCACTTCAATCCGTCTCTTGATCTCGCCATCCCGATCACGAATTTCTTAGTATTCGGATCAAATGAATGGTAATACAATCTTATATCCTTACTACTATGAAAAACTACATTAGGAGACGCAATCATCAATGAATCAAATTCCCCATCGGATCCTAACCCGAATAGCGCTCCACTATGATCCTCTCCTTCGATCTTGGCCCAGTTCCGACCGTCTTGGCTCATCGCAAGACCCGGTAATGAACACAAATCCGATGCTTGAGAGGTGAATCCAGTGTAGTAAAGCCAGTAAACGGCATTAGAAGCCCTGAGTTTTGAGCTTGACATGATCATCACATCTGAAGGCCGTACACCCTTGGTCTCAAATGACCACCAATCTTCGCCACGGCTCATTACCCGGCCCAGGCCCGTGCTCGAGCCCGCAGCCTCCTCGCCTCTTTCCCAGTGGACCCCATTGCTTGAAATGGCTAACCCAATTGAATCATTTGAATTTGAATTTCCATGGTACCACATGTACCATCTTTCTTCATCGTCGCTCAGGAATCTTTTTACTACAGGTGATCCGATTTCAGCCGAGTCCCATGAGCCATTGATACCCAAATCAAACACCAACCCTCTAGACGATTCCGAGGGTGAAGAGACCGGTTTGTTCGAGCTTGAGCTCGAATTTGGCGCCGCTTGTTGAATTTCACTGGATTCTGATACTGATTCGTCGATGAAACCCTCGTTAGTAGTGCCCAGATTTGTGTTTTGCTTTGTGGAGCAATGAGAAAGAAACTGAGACGAGCTTTTGTTGTTAAATGGAAAATGAATCAATATCTTAGGCTTGTTCGGAGTGATTTGAAGAGTCGAATTTGGTGTTAGAGTTGGAGGGCATGTTTGAAAGTTAATGGAAGTCATGCTGCTGCTTGTTTTGTGTAATTACATAAGTTGGAGAAGAAGGGTTTTTGAAACATTGATAATATGATGAGGAAGATATTGTGAGGGGATAAAGAGCCAATCAAATGATGACAAGCGTAATTGTCGTGGAATAAAGCCAAAGAGTTTGAAAGCTTGAATTACCGTAGAAAAGATGTGGACAGTAATCTAATTCCTCTGCCTTGCACTTTTTTTCCCCTCAGATTTTCTTTTGTGTTATGATTTTCTATATTGGTTTTGAGGTGATTTTTTTATAAGCGGAGAGGAGTAAAGGTACTAGAACTGGCTAGTAGCCCAAGAGGTTGTAAAAACACATACTAAAAGACCTCGTGACCTCGTGACGTAGATATCTGATACACTAATCGTCGAAGTTTATTATATTGGATGAGGTCTTCGATGGTTTGAGGAATATCAACATAGACGACGGAAGATAAATGGCCAAGAGAAGTAAGAGCATCGACCACAAAATTGATTTTCCGGAAACGAACTTCTTCAAACGATTTGGTAAGCGTCAAAAGGTCCCCAATGAGTATCTATGCTTGCCAAGGGGCTTCCAACTATCCCGAATACAATTAAAATACCGCTTACCGTAATGGAAAAAAAGTCCGGAGAAACTTAATATTTGTACCAGTGAATGGACAAAAAAAAATTGTTTAAAAAGCGGTGCCCTTAATTTTGTACACGTGAAAAAAAAATATAAAGAGTTGAAGTTGGCCATTGTGTTGCAAGACCACGAATTCGAAGAAATTAAGAATCGAAGTTTGTAATTTTGGGACAAGTTGGAAAGTCGTGTTTATGTGGAGCAAGTGAACAATGATGAAGAGTATGACAATGACAACATGTCAATGACCAACGATCACCGAACCATACAAATTTAACAAATTACTCATTTTATCCCTAATTTTTGGCGTGTATAATTTAATTTATTTAAATATATAACTAATGATTTGTATTTAGGGGTTTCAATTATTATATTTGAATTTAAAAAATTTAACACATACGGGACTAGATGAGTCTGAGGAGATGAATGAGTTAATATCCGTATTCGATTTTTTTTTACGAACGGATGGACAAAAGGTTGATATATTGGAATGAAATGTCGTCAAGATCGGAACCTGATCAGGATTTTGGGAATTTGCGAACTAGTTGTATATCAACAAAAATGTCAACTTATTAATAGTCGATATTAACTTGTTCTACACGATTCTCATGGCAGGGGTTTAGAAAGGGTTTAAAAACCTAACTCTTCGCTCGGAAATTCCTTGTTCACCTGCTCTTCAGAATCTAGCACTCTCTTGACCTTTCAAAACCCTAGCTCATCACCCTCCTTCCCAGCGGCTGCCATGTCGTCTTCGACCCCCAAACCTTCAGAACCTATCTCAGATTCAAAAGATCTAAACGAACAAACACCAAGAGAACAATCGGAAGAGGGCGGACAAGCCGAAGGCCGAGATACGGAAGCAGAACGCGTCGGAGATGAAGAAGAAGAAGAAGAAGAACAAGGAGAGTGCGGATTCTGTTTGTTCATGAAAGGAGGAGGATGCAAAGACACCTTCATCGCTTGGGAAAATTGCGTGGAGAAAGCAAATGAAACCAATGAAGATGTTGTTGAAAAGTGCTCTCAGGTCACCTCGAATCTAATGATGTGTATGAAAGCTCACTCCGATTACTACGAACCGGTTCTCCGGGCGGAGAAAGCGGCTGAAGAGCAGGTGAACAAGGAGCTTCAGAGCGAAGAGCAAATTGCTAATTCGGATTCGACTGCTGGTCCAGACCTTTCAGAGGAGCAGGTGAAATCGTAATAATAAGGAGATAACAAATTTTTGGCCAACGAAAAGTCATTCTGACACAAATTGTGTTGATTATATGTTGTTGTTTTAGCGTTTCCATTTCAATTGATGATTAAGATCTTCGATGGAGGCATTAGACACTGAACTGGTTGAGTTCTCTTTTGTTTGATGTTATAGAAGATTACAAGAAATAAATTGCATCCTTATGGAAATTGAAGAAGATGCAATTTTTGGTGCAATGTGCTTATATTGAAAATAGTTCTCAATTTTTTGTGCCATATTTGCTGCATTTCTTAATCAGCAGGGCCCTTCAGCTCTTGAATGTGAAGGAGAAGATCACTGTTTGTTGTTTGGTCTTTTCTGCACAACATGGCGAATTACTCTTCAGCTCTTGAATTACTGTGTTGAAACCGATGTAGTTTGTTGAGTTACACCAAAATATGGGCTGAAGCTGGGTTTTTAAGAGATCTAGATTGCAATTTACGGTACCGAATCAATCAAGTCCGTCTTGTTTTCAATCTAAGTCAAGTAGATCTTTCTTGACTTGTTTAGAGGTTTATTCAGGCTATCCTCTAAACAAGAACATCACTTTTTGCACATATAGATCTGAATTTTTTTTCAACATCATTATGCTATTAATAGATCAATTTGAATCAAGCCTGAACTCAACAAGGACGTCAGTTTTTGCACAAAAAAAAACAACAAAGAACTGCATTGTTGTTCAGCATAAACCCCTTTCACTGTTTACACAAACATTACAGAAATGATAAGCCATCGGTGTTCACAAGTCGAAGCATTTACCACAAGCGAGAATGCGAGCTAAAAATCTAACCATTTGTTATAGTACACACAGGTAATTGGCGATATGGCACCATCAGGAGTGCACTGGTTGATCCTAGGACAAACACCACAAGGTATCGAAACCATGGCCCCACCAGTCCCGACCACATCAGCCGGTGGTTTCCGGTTGATTCTATAACAGTACGTCCCGGCAGGAACAGAAGCATACTCCCCTAAGCCAGTACTCTTAACTTCCCCTAACTCACCATCCAAAACCAACGTCTTGAGTATTTCCTTAATCTGCTCAACTGATATTTTGACATTAATAACTCGAGAGTTCTTTACCATCTCTACAACTTGCTCTGCAGTCGCAGCAACCTTGTTTCTCCGGATCAGGGACAGCGAAATCTTCATAAGCTTGTCAATGAAATCTGTGTCAAGTTCACCGTCGCTAAACCACACGCCTCCTGTGAGCTCCTTTGATGGCTCGAACTCCACAGCCATGAAAATCTTCTTGTTTCTAACACTTTTTACCTCTTTTATTTTCGCCTTTGCTTGGAGGCTCTTGATGCAGCTGGCCATAACCCTCTGGCGCATGGTTATCGCTTTGTTCAAATCTACTGTTGTTATCCCCATGTCGGTTTTGCTCTTAATCACATTGTAAACAACTTGCTCGTCGCCTGTTAGTTGCGGTCTACCCTTCGAATCTGGAAATTTCCTCTTTAACATACTAGTTGCTTTGCAAGTGAATTCAGTTCTGAGAAAACAAAGATGCAATTAACAAAAGTTAGCAATTCTAGTTCTAGCATATTTTCCAGCCAACACACAGTACTACAGTAGTTAAGTTAAGTTTAATTGAAGATCAGAACAAAGCACATGCAATCTTTCTTGATTTCTTATTGTATCTTCAAGTATAATTGTTGTCGGAGAAGCACAAATCACAGGTTAACCTACACAAATTGCGATAAATAATCAGGTTTAACAAAAGAATGCCCAGTCAATCGCCCTAAAGACAATTACAAACAGATTGTGCATCTTCAACCGATTGACATTCATTAAAATTGTTCGATTGGAAGCTAAGAGCAGTAAGAAGCACAAATCTAACTAATTCAGCTCCCCAAAATCATCAGTATAGGGACTGGAATCAACCATAACTGGTTTTAAAACTGAATTTCGTCTAAACCCTAAACTGAAGGAGTCACTTATAGAACATGCAGTTGAGGAGCAAATTCAAAATTTCGGCTGACAACTACAAAATAAGCTTATCAAATATTACCATAGAAATCACTTTTTAGTTTCGGAAACCCTCTTTGAAATTGAAAGCACAAAGCAAAATCAAAACCGATGAGAGAGAGAAATCGAGTGAAGTTACCAGAAGAAGGAAAGGTGTCGGAATCCGGTAGGTTGTTGGAAGCGGAAGATGAGGTTATGGTGGCCGCCGGTGACGAGCATGAAGCCGGCACAGCTGAAACGACAAAGGGAGGATCGTTCGTATATGAAAATAAAATTGATTTTAGAGAGGATCGATCTCTGGCTCCTAAGCAACGATGCAAACCCTTATACCAATGGGTTAAGTGCTATTTTCTGATATTTTTTCTTTCAAAACAAATATATAATCCGAAACAATACTATTTTAAAATTATATAAAAAAGATTGGGTGAGTTGGTTAAGTAGGTACGTAATGTATTTTTTGTAAATAATAGGTATGTTTTGTAATGCATAGACAAAGTAGGCACTTAGAATTAAGTCGAAAAAGATTTAATTGAAAATAATGACATCTATTTACCTAATTTGAAGATATTCTCTCCCATAAAAACTTAAATGTTTTCCTAATAAATATTATAACAGATTTGCTGATAGGTTATTATAGGAAATAGTTTTTAAAATTTTCCTAGAATCTCTCCTAATTGATTTGCTGTAAATATATACTAATATTGCGTATTATGTGAAGCTCTCTATTGTTAAGCGAGATATATATATATATATCAGAGCTTTTAATTACGATCAACAATGGAGGATTGTAGATGAAAGTCGGTGCTACATAAGACGAAAGTCGATGAAGATATGTTCTACATAACTCAACAAAATTATGTAGTAGATGTGTATTCCTTGTGGACCCGTTATGAATACATATTTTTTGTGACTTTTTACACAAATATTACAATTATGTAGTAAACATGGATAACATATCTTGGAGTGTAGAATATGTATGTCCAATGCATTTTATGTAGCTGATATTTGTGTTATATGTATTAACATTGTGTAATTAAAATTGTGTAATTGAAATTATGTATTAAAATTGTGTATTAATATTGTGTATCATCAAAATAATACACGAAGTTTGATTAGTATAACCGGTAAAAGGGAGGGGGAACTCGTCCAGAGTTCGAATCCTACTTATTATAATTAAGAGAAAATTAGGGTGTCTTTTTTATATCTAAGATAAAAAAAAAGTACCTTATTCAAAAGATTATACCTTTAACATATACTCAAAAGTATATACCAGATAAATCATTTCAAATTATACATTTTCTAAAGCTTCACCTCTATTTTCAACGAATTCATTACATTTAAAACGACTTATTAAAGTTGAATGTTATTTTTATTTCAAACGAGTTGTTAATTTCGATTATTATTAATAGTCTCAAACATTTTAAATTGGTTCAAAAATCTTTAAAATGACCTTTCTAAATCCTAACATTTTAAAATGCCTTTTTTATTGAAATTTTTTTCTCCTACTCACTTTCTAATAGGCTAATTGTCAATAAAAAAATAGTAATTAGTTTTTTTTAATAATATTGTCGCAATAATGTGTTAGTTAATCCATAAACTGTTAACCGGAAGAAGGAACCACAAAAATATCTCAGCAATAGTTAAGAGTAATGGAAGCGTTCTTGTTCAGGAAGAAGATATTGAAAATGAATTCATTTCTGAATACGAGACCAGATTCAAAGCCTCACCCACTAACATGACTGAAATCCATAAACAACTTGAAAACATCCATCATGAAATCACAGATCTGGAGAATGATAAATTAACAGGCTCTTTCACTAACATGGAAATAAAAAATGCAGTATCAGAAATTGGTTGCGACAAATCCCCAGGACCAGATGGGATGCCAGCTGGCTTCTTCCAAAAGTATTGGCATATTGTAGGGCCTACGGTCATTCGAGCAGTCAAAAGTTTTTTCTACTCCGGAAAAATTCTCAAACAAATCAACCACACATTCATTGCACTAATTCCGAAAACGGATAACCCATCGGAAACAACACATTACAGACCAATCAGTCTATGTTCCACTATATACAAAATTATTGCAAAAATCTTGACGAACAGATTAAGAGAAGTAATCCCAAAGCTAATTCACCCATTACAAGGGGCTTTCACCAAAAATAGATCAATTCATGATAACATTCTGATTGCTCACGAAATCTTTCATGGATTCCGATCGAAAAAAGGAAAAGAAGGTTATGTGACAATCAAACTGGACATGGAAAAAGCTTATGACAGAGTGGAATGGCCGTTTATTCTGGCTGTCTTAAGAAAATTTGGTTTCTCAGATAAATTCATAAAGTGGATTAATGAATGTATTTCGACAACCTCCTCAATTTTGATTAATGACAAACCGACTAAAATCCTTTATCCTCAAAGGGGACTGCGTCAAGGGGACCCCTTATCCCCGCTTCTCTTTAATCTCGTTGCGGAAGTTCTGGCAAGAAATATCCAGAAAGCAAGTGATGAAAATAGGAAGAGCATTGGATTTCCCATCTCAAGGGCTGGAAGTCTGGAACCATCATTCCATTCCTTGCCTTTGTGGACGACATAATCATTTTTGCAAAAGCTAGTAACTTGGCATGCAAAAAAGTTCTCGATACCATAGATGACTACTGTCAAGTTTCGGGTCAAAAAGTGAACTATCATAAATCGGCATTTCAAACATCCCGAAATGTAGATAATGGAATGAAAAGAATGATCCAACAAAGCACAAATATTTCGCCACGTACATGTCTTGAAAAATACCTTGGTTGTCCTATCATTAATGGGCGTGTGAGTAAATCCTTGTTTGAGGATGTAATTACCAAATCTAAACAACAACTATCCAGATGGAAGGCTTCCACCCTTTCTCAGGAGGGGAGAACTATCCTAATTAAAGCAAATCTGAATGCTAAACCTAGCTTTATTATGCAAAGCTTCATGCTTCCGACAACGATACATAAAGAACTGGACCAAATCAATAGACAATTCTTCTGGAACAAATATGCTAATTTTCATCCACTTATTAGTTGGGACAAAATTTGTAAACCAAGTGAATTTGGTGGTGTTGGAATAAGGAAAGCTGAGGACATGAATAAAGCACTTCAAATGAAACTCCTTTGGAAAATTATGGCTGAACCTGACAATATTTGGGTCAAAGTGATTGAAGAAAAGTATCTGAAAGGAAAACATCTATGGCATTATACGGTGGGGAACAATACCTCTTGGCAATGGAAGAGACTCATGAAACTTCGATCAGAATTTGAAGAAGGATTAAAATGGAACGTTGGCGACGGCCAAACTATTAGAATCTGGAAAGACATCTGGATAGGGGATCGGATACTAGAAAAAGAGGTTGAGAATAAGGAACTCATCATTAACAAAGATGAAACAGTCAATAGCCTCATTAAGAACGGTGCATGGGATAAGGAGAAGATCAAAATTCTAATTGAACCTATAACATCTAAGGATGTGGGTGATAAAATTCAAAATATCCCGCTACCATCCAACCAGATCCGTGACAAGGTCTATTGGGCACTCAGTAAAGATGGATGGTTAACCACCAGAGAAGCGATGCAACTGATAACTAAAACAAATAAAATGGATCCATATGCTAACAAGTGGATATGGGAGTTGAACATCATGCCAAAGATTAAGAATTTTGCGTGGAAACTATCATTAGATAGACTACCAACAAAGGAAAATTTGGAAAGACAGAGAGTCCCAATTCCTATGTGTTGTGTACTTTGTCAACACCCCTATGAAACTGCTGAACACATTTTTTCAACTGCCCATTTACTATGCACAACATAAATAATGCTAAAATACAAAACTGCATACAAAATATGAGTACAATACACAAGAAAGTCCCAGAAACTTTGTATCAGATTAGAGTTAAGCTCGATGATGGCTCCATTGTTAAACTTATTCTCACTTGGTGGAATATTTGGCACATGAGAAATAAGATTATCTTCGAAAATATGAAAGCCGCAAACATCTCCCATTTGGTTGATAATCAAATCAAGGAATGGAATGAACATAACACAAGCATAAAAACAAAAAAATGTAACTCGGCACAAAAAAGAAAAACTAGGAAACTAAGATGGACACCGCCAAAAGTTGGAGCGATTAAAATTAATTTTGATGGATCAAGGAGAAATGATGGGGAATGTGCCTATGGATACGTTTTAAGGAACCATAATGCTGAAGTGATTGCCTTTGGCCGGGGAAAGTGTTGGGAAATCAGCGATAGTAGGGGCAGAAGCTTATGCTCTCAAAATTGCCCTACTAAAAGCAATCGAGCTAGGAATAAAAAACGTAGAAATTGAAGGTGACAACCTGACAATCATCAACGCTGTTAAAAAAATCTGGAAACCACCATGGGAAATGGACATTATTATTACTGATATCTCAATTTTACTAACGAAGTTCCTTAGTGTTCAGGTTAATCACATTTTCAGGGAAATTAATGGTGATGCGGACTGCCTTGCAACTAGTGGTCATGATAACCCTGCTGACGTCACAGAGATTCCAAATGAAGTCTTGTCGTTCGTCCGTAAAGACGCTATAGGATGGGCAATTGATCGTAATTGACCATGCCTAAACCAATTACCTTATTTTCAAAAAAAAAAAAAAAAAAAAAAACTGTTAATTGGTTTCAATTTGCAGCCTAAAAGAAAAAATAGGAATTATCGGAAATATTATGTACAGTCATCAACCGTTCCATGATAATTTATCCAATGAAATTATGCCACGCGGACAATCAATGTCACGATCCAAAAACGGCAAAGGATCACGAGCATGCGCATGTCGGTCTTTCTCTTTCCATTGTAGTCGCAGTCCTCCATTAATCAACGTGCATCAAAAATTGAGCATCACTCTGTATCTTCGATCTCTTACATTTACACAAGTTCGCCATTGTTCCTCGGAGAAGATTCATCTCTCACGATGATCCACAGATCTGGATCTTTCATCATCGTGCAGGTTCTGATTCTAGGGCTTTTGTTTGAGTCTTGTCAATCTCTCAGTTTCGATCTGGAGTCGGGTCGCACGAAATGCATAGCAGAGGAAATCAAGGAGAAATCATTGAGTGTTGGAAAATACCACATCGTTAACCCCCACGATGGCGCCCCGTTGCCTGACACACACAAGATCACCGTCAGGGTAAGTTGGATGTTATTTTGGTCAATGATGTAGAATTTGTGAGGAAAATTGTTCAAGTTTTGTTTCAATTGGTTCTTTTTAGGTTACGGCTCCGAGCGGGGTCAGCTTCCACTTCGCAGACCAAGTGTCATCGGGGCAATTCGCGTTCACGGCGGTAAAGTCGGGAGACTACATGACTTGTATCTGGATGGAGGATCATAAGCCTCCTGTGACGCTGACTATTGATTTTGTTTGGAAAACCGGTGTTGCTGCTAAGGATTGGAGCTTTGTTGCTAAGAAAGGCTCAGTTGATGTAAGTCAACAACACTTGTCATCCCTCTGTCAAATTGTTTTTTTAAATAAACTGGAAATCCACACTTTATCTCTTAAGTCTTATTGCTTGTCAATAAATATTTATATAGTCTTTTTTTGTTTTTGAACTGTTGATTGACTTGAGGATACAATTTTCGGTTCTCCATGTAGAGGTCCCATAACAATGTGATACTACGTGAACCAAATATATAAGTCCTAATGTTACTCAAACCCTTCGTTGTCCATTAATAATGAAGTTTTGTCTGAGTATTCTTAAGGCAGCACAGCAAAATTTTCCCTCTACCTTGTTTCTTTTCTATAGTGTGTATGATTTAGCGAAGTTAGTCTAACTAGATTGATCTTCTGTTCGAACTCAATGTGAAGAGTGGTTTCTTTATGGCCTTGTGTTTGTTAGAATACTATTTTAGCCAGTATAAATACAGCTTATTAGCTGCATGATTATTGTATATTTGTGGGATGATTTTAACCTTGCAAGATTCTAATTTGGATTTTTTACTTGTTGCTAGAATATGGAGATGGAATTGAAAAAAATGATGGATACTGTGACCTCGATCCACGACGAAATATTTTACCTTCGTGACAAGTGAGTTAAAGCATTATTCATCTCTTTTTCCAATCATTGCTTCCGCTTTCGTGGATCTGATGAACTGACACTTTGATGGTTACTTACAGGGAACAAGAGATGCAAGAGCTTAACAAGTCGACTAGCTCACAAATGTTTTGGTTTGGTTTTGGTTCCCTCTTCGTCTGCTTGTCCGTCGCTGGCTTGCAGTTTTGGCACTTGAAGCACTTTTTCGAGAGGAAGAAGTTGCTTTGATTCAATCTACAAACTTACAATATTACCCTTTTGTTTAGTTAAAGACTTTCAATGGATATTTTTCTCAGACGACTACAGAAAGTAAAGGCAACATCTTAATATTAGAGAGTTCCTAAATTTTTCGTTTTCCTTGAACAATCGTTACTCACGTGACATTCTCTCCTTGCCGTTTATACAAGTTCTCGTCTCCAAACTCTGCGTTTGTTTATGAACAATTGACTACGCATGTATAGTTGTAAACTCGGCTCCTGAGGTTTTTCACAAGTAAAGATGAATGCTTATACAAATCCTATACGATTGTTTGGGCAGAATCATAGACATCAGAAATGTAATTGATATAGATTTCAATATTTTCTTGTGCAATCTAATCCAGCATTTACAAGGGGGAAACAAATTAGAAAAATGTGAGGGTAAGGTAAAGTCAATCTAAACAGAATTGAAATCAAAGTTGTAAAATAGAAAGAGAAAAACCGTTACAGTGATGTTTGTCAATACAAATTTCCAATGGGGGCAGGTTCACAATCTAAGCCAACAAGGTTTTTCAAAAAGAACTGTATATCAGACGAGGATTACTTCCTTCGTTGCAAATGATCCTGCAAAGATTAAGAAAAGGCTTAAGAATGAGAATAACGTGTTTGAATACAAGGGTCAGTAGAACATAAATCATACTATATGGTTTATACCTAGTCCACGTAATCGTTTTCCGATCAGGAGAAGAGATTCCAATGATGCTCACTTGGAAGACGCTCCTTTATTTTCTCGAGCCTCTTGAGAATATCCAAGAAAGAAGGCCTTTGCTTCATATCAGCTGCCCAGCATTGCTCTGTCAAGCTGAATCACAGACGTTTGATAAGGTGTTTAGACAACTGAAAAATAAAATCACTGAAAGCAACTACATTCAGCTTATTCCCTAACCCTACAGATCTTAATTCGAATAACTCACTCTTTCAGGTCAGCGGTGTATCCTCTTGCTCTGAACAAAGGTCTGTGTCCTTCTGCAGCGTATTTTGCAGCTTCATACGGCTCATAACTGTTTAGTGGTGGTTCACCCTCCAGCATCTGAGGCAGTGTAAAATACAATGGTTCGTATTTTCAAACAAGTAGACCCAACTAAACAATTCAAATGGGAAATTCAGAAGAGGTTACCTCGTAAAGTATCATTGCAAAGGAGAACACATCAACCTTCTTATCATATTTTCGATGCTTGAATACCTCAGGAGCCATATACCTATCTGGTATGTTGTTGAGAAACAATAATGATAAATCAAATCTCAAGAGTTGGTCATGCTTACATACTATTTCTAGGCATACCATAGCTATACTAAGTAATAGGTACTCACAGCTTCCTGTCTCGCCAGTCAGTTTGTATACATCATGAGCATGTTGAGCTTTGATCAGCTTGCTCAAACCAAAATCTCCTACTTTTAGATGGTCTGCACTCGAGTTGACTAGAAGGACATTCCTGAATTGCATAATATATGCAATAAGTCATGGTGTTTTTCAGTTTCTATATTGAATAGCATTTGCAGCTAGCTTGTCAAGGCTCCATATTGTGAAACTAGTGCACTAACCTGGGTTTTAGATCCCGGTGAATAATGACATTTGGCTCATTATGAAGGTAAGCCATTCCCCTGTTCAGATGAGGTTCACAACACTAATATTAGCATGCTTATACAAGTCCTCAATGCTATGTTGAAGATACGTTGAAGTGATAAATGCCAAGATTCTTAGTGAAGTACAGAGTTTTCTACTGGGTTAAAATCAAAACAGGTGAAGACAGGGATAAACTAATAAACAACTGAACATTTTCATGTATATAAAACTAATAAAAGGCATCAGGCTTTCTGAGAATCTTTTTATTTCTCTTGTGTGTTCTATTTCCCTTAAATGCATACAAACATTGCTCTCTCCATGTCATTTGAATTGACGTTGATCAAGCATTTTGATGCAAAAGCAAAAAATCTTAACCTAAATCGCACTTGCCAGTATTTAGAAAACAGTAATTGTTAAGAGAAAATGCACAATTTGAGATACCTTGCAATATCCATTGCAAAATTTATAGCTGTTGCTGGACTTAAAGCTCCTTTTTCTTTAAGATACTGATGAAGGTCGCCCTGTCAAGAAAAAACCTTTCATGCTTCACATAGCGAAATGGATTTCAAATTTTGTTGAAACAGAACTTACGCATGAATATAAATCGGGCGAAAAGTCTATACCCCTCGTAAATACTCTGTAATTAGCATTAGGGGCTTCCTTTCTGTAACAGCTCCAAGGAATTGGACTATATTGGGATGGCGAAGCTTAACCAGCAAATTAACTTCATGCCTGAAATCCTGACTGAAAATGGAAAAGAGGTCGGTGACAAGTTAATGAAGACACAACTAATTTCAATTGTGGGGACATAATTGCATAGAGAGAGAATATCACATGATACAATAGATCATTTTCTATGTATATAGGTGGCCATGAATAACACCCGGCTAAAATGCTAAATCATAAATAAGCAAGTTTCAGATCAGCTCAGTTTGATTATACAGAAATGAGTTTGGCTCAATTACATAATTGAGTTCGAGCTTGGCTTTTTGAATCACTTGAGAAAAATCAACTTCAAACTAAATCATTGGAAACCAAAAAACAGTATCTAAAAACACATTGTAGTTCTTCCCCTCATTGCAATTTTATCCTGTACCTTTTTCATCTTTACGATTCTGACCGCCGTGCTACAAATATTACAGCTTGCACGGGCTTATGAAATTTCAATCCCAATAACATTCCCATCCATTCAACATTAGTTGGTTTATTAAAAACAAGTCAAGCTCAAATGAAAATTAAGGGAAACAGCTTCATTTTTTTTGCCAAATGTATATCCATAGGAAAGAAACTGAATCACCCGGCGGAGTTAGGATAGTCATTTAACAGAAGCTATAGGAGTGATTAATCCTTCGAAAATCTACTACCTAACGGTACCGTGCATACAGGCAGAAAAGAGAATTCAGCTTTTCAGGATTTGGCTTCAGAATTTTATGGCCAAATTTTATAATCTAAACTGCAGATATGGCACATGAAATTATAGCAAATAAGTTAAATTGCCAGAGTCAAGTAAGCACAGGATCGAAGTTGTAATTGATCTTACATGACCAGTCTATCATCGGAGAGGGATGGAAGTATACGCTTGACAGCAACTGGGGTTCCTCGCCAATGAGCTTTAATGATTTCACCGAATGAACCCTGCATAAATTGCCGGTGATGATTATGTAGCATTTCAAATATAGAAACCAGCATAGAGCTAGAATGATAACGTCCCAATCTAGATTTGCCAGAGCAAATAGTGTGAGATAATAATGATCATCAATGAAATAGAATCCAAATGAACCAGATAATAATAAAATAAATTAAAAAATAATTAATTTGCAAACCAAGTCACCGGTCCTTCAAAGTTAATCTGTTTGAGGTTTCCTTTTGTTTTCTTAGTTCAATACACAAAGTGAACTATCAACACAAGGTATAAAACAGCTTTAGAACTAAAGGAAAGAGCAACATTGGAACTAGATATTGATAAACATATTTTGGTAATCAGCTAGTGATCCCCAGGCTACAGCAATGAACTCCAAGTCACAAAGGAATATAACTTCAGAAGAAGAATGGGTATAAATCCTTAGACATGAATAAAACAATAATATACAGACATGAATTAAAACAATCATATACAGACATGTAAGCATACCTTCCCAATTGCAGCTGAGTTATTGAAGTCCAATTCAGAAGGTTCAATCTCCCAGTCACACTTATTGGGCAAAGGAGGGGCAACTGGCTTTGGTTCAAAATGGCTTCCATTTTGTCCCTGTACATACAAAAGGAACACGTGCAATCAATAGAACTCACAATATGTTAACATCATAATGCCAAGTAGTAACCCATTTCCTGCTGCTAAAGTAACAAGCAGGAAGGGTAGACCAATTCATCCAAGACTCTGTACCACTGAACATTCCTAAGAATTCATCCACCTCCTAAATATGGACATACACACGCACAATATGTTAACATCATAATGCCAAGTAGTAACCCATTTCCTGCTGCTAAAGTAACAAGCAGGAAGCGTAGACCAATTCATCCAACACTCTGTACCAGTGAACATCCCTAAGAATTCATCCACCTCCTAAATATGGACATACACACGCACTACAAATGAGATATCACCAATAATATATCCGTAATCTGCTGTTAATACCACTGCCTTTCATGGTTTCACCACTCGTCTCCATGAATCAAATTATTTCTTTCTCAAGCCTGTAAAATTTTTACAGTTGCAGTTTTTGTCTAAATCTCCAAACTTCTTCAACTTATTATTATTCCAGAGGCTTCAATAAGAGTACTTGCATACACACCAAGAGTGTGTATGTCTGTGTGGTTGGGGGTGGCTGTTGAGAAATTACCGAAACAGAACAACATAATAGTCCAATCAAAATGTTGGTCATAATTTAAGCAAGTGAAAGTGCACTTACAAAAGACAAACCACCATATGAGCTCAGCAATTCGATCATGCTTTGTTTTTTGGCTCCTTCTGCATCGGCTAAAGGCTGTCATAAAGTGAAACCTGAATCCAATTAATCCAAATACAACCGAAACATAGTGCGATACTATAAAAGAAGGATATATTAATGACTGAACTTGGTGTCACAACAACCAAACCTTGTGCATTCAAAACAAAGATAAAAGTAGAAGCTCCAAAAGTGCGAAACATAAGATAGTGGAGGAAAGAACAAGTTCAATACATAAAAACAAGCAGGAACTGAGTGACTGGTAGAATGATCTCCTTAAGTTGGACCAATAATCCCGAAATTCCAGCATTCCATGCTCGCAGTATACCGAAATTATGCAAACTAGGTTACTAGAACACCGGGTATCAGCACCACGCAAAAAATAAAAAGCAAGTTTCTACCGAAACTATCACACTTGAATTGCCAAAACTTTGAATCCATGGTAAAATCAGCGAGGACGTGCTCCTCAAAAAGTATATCGAAATCGGAAAATCTCAAACGAAGTCAAATTTAAAAAAAAAAATACAAGAAAAGGATCAAATAATTACAGTATTCTTCCAGCGATCTTGAGCGTTGACATCAGCACCGAACTCAATCAAAGTCTTAGCAACATCGATCCAGCCATGAAGTGCAGCAACGTGAAGAGGCGTCCGACTATCGTAATCCCTGGCGTGAACGAGCGATCTTTCTTCTTCTAGAAGCCTCCTGACGGCTCCGGCATCGTTCTGATGAGCGTGCCAGAGTACTGCTGACGTTTTGCTCACTCTCGCCTTCTCCTTCTGCTTGTCGGTCTTGACCGGTGCCGGAGTAACGGTGGGATCGCGCGCGGTACCGTCGGAGGAGCTCTCACCGCCGTCGCTCATGGATCTGGAGATGCAGGGCAGATCAGACGAAAAATGTACGGATAGAATCGAACGGATCGGACGTTCAGATCGAAAAAATGATAGTTTGAGAGGATGAATCTCTCTGAAATCTGTGCGTTTACACGAGGAATCGGTTGAGGAGGAAAGCTGTTCGTATTGGTTGCGACTTGGCAACTTGAGTGGAAAACTGAAAATAGATATTTTATTTCCAGAATGATGATTGGTGGTTACTATACAAGGCCCAAACTCCCAGTGAATGGTAAAATATTTGTTCACCAATTTTGATAATGTTTTATTCGAAGGACATTAACTAAATTGAATATTCGATTTCTTATACCCAGTGAAACCTCTAATGTTTTGATAATGTTTTATTCGAGGTACACGAGCTGCTAGAATTGCAATCAAACTCGTAATATTTTTCGTTGTATAAATAAGTAACATACCATATTATGCTCTATATAGCAAAAAAAAAAAAAAAAACTAGAATGACACATCATCAAATCTTTTATTTAAAGTATATAAAAAATTTTGGATACATTTAGTGAAATTGTGTCAAAGGGTAGGATTCCAACATTGACGAGCTGCACCTCCCACCCTTATATCAGTTGAAATTAATTAAACTTGTGTTTTTTTTTGATGATACGCAATATTAATACACAATTTCAATTACACAATATTTATACATAATTTCAAATACACAATATTAATTAATAAAAGACTTGTGTAACCAAAACATTGTGTACGAAATACCTTTCACGGAATTTCTTTCCTGAATAATATGTATGTACATTATGTATGCTCGAGTCATTTTATATCGCTCGAATATTTCGTTACACAAGTCTTTTATTTATTTACATTGCGTATTTGAAATTATGTATTACTATCGTGTAATTGAAATTGTGTATCATCAAAAGAATACACAAAGTTTAATTAGTTCAACTGGTATAAGAGTGGGAGGTAGGGTCAATTCATCCAGAGTTTGAATCCTACCTTTTACACAATCTTTTATTTATTATAATTATGAAGAGAGATTCAATGAATATTTAGTATTTTTTTTCCTATTATAACGATTCAACATATCCGATTATATATCATAATGTACCTACTTAACCAACTCATCCTTTTTGTTTATTTAGAAAATATGGTTCAGCCTAATATTACTTTATGTTTTATTACACTTTTTTTCTAATAAGGCAACATTAAATAGTTTTGGATTATTGAACATCGCATTGTACCTGAAAATGAGGCAAATCTTCATTTCTTTTACCTTTGTTATTTTATTTTCAGCACAGAACAACAGTTTTCTTTACTTTTACTTTAGTTTGTAGAAGAAGAAAAAACAAAAAACATAATATTCATCTGTAATTCAACTACTACATTTCCCGAGCATGAATGGTTACATCCATTTATTTTCTGCATGCACTGTAGATTCCTTAGTAAGGTTCACAAGATGAAGTTTTCTTCTTCATTATATTTGTTGGTTGATTTGCTTCTTCATCCTCCCTCATTCATTATTTAAAAATTTTCAATCTCTACCTTACATAATTCTTCGTTAACTTATTTCCCAATTATTTTCTTCAACCTAAAATATCTTTTCTTTCAAAATTTCTCATCAATCTACAAGTAAGTTTATTTATAAAATATTTTATATTTTATTTGTATTATATATTTGGTGATTATTAATTATTTGCTGTTCAATTGTAATTATGGGAAAATATCGGAAGTTCACACTCAACGTAGCATCGATAATTGTTCTTGCTTATCGGTTAGTTAAATTAAAATTAATTTTGTGTGCCTTCATGATCAATCTATTACGTACATTTATTTTTACAAAAAAAATATAATTATGATATTAAACAAATGGTTGTATTAATTATGTTAATTTTGATATTTATACTATTTTTAAAATGTTACATGTGATTAAAGTTGATTATTATACTTTATATGTGATTAAATGAAATATAAATTTGAACTAGAAAGATGGACAACCACAACAACTATTCATCATGGGAAGGTATGGACTCATATATGAGGTTATTGACCGGTAATGAGTATGCACAAACCTTTCTAGAAGAATTTGCACAAATTACTGTACAAACAACATATGCAGGAAGTAGTTCATATATACCACCATTTATGCAAGCATCCTACAACGAGCCTCATGTACAAGCATCGTACATCACAACACCTACTTGTATTGGCACTTCAACATCAAGGCCGACACCAAGTCTTCACGAACCGAATGAAGCTGAACCTGTGGTTGATATTCTCGTTGATGGTTTAGGTATCGACCACGAAGATGAATCCCAATCAGAGGAAGATGAAGAGGATGCTAGAGAGTCTGCTGATCAAGCCATTAGAGCTCAATCCCTAAATCTAAATTGGAATGTTATTGAAGACTCTGTTCCCCACACAATGAACATGTGGCAATCTTGGGATCTTATGGATGATACGTCCATTGGAGATGAATTTAAGAATGGTCAACTTTACAATTCCCTTGACGAGTTGAAGTTGAAGTTGGCAAACTTTTCCATAACAAACGGGTACCCATATAAGACAGGTAGAGCATCAACCTATTATTATGTTGTTAGTTGTTATAGAATAGAACAAATTGCTTGCACCCGGGGTTTGACAACGAGGCCAATAAATGAAGTCATTGGTTTGTGGAAGATATGCTCTTATAGAGGACCTCATATACCTACTTGTGTTGGTTCAATATGCAACTAGACAATAGGAATGCAAGTGCAACTTTCATCAGCAATGAGATTCGGTCTCTTGTTCAAGAGGATCAAAATATCAAACTACGAGTTATCATGGAGGTAATCAATGGAAAGTATGGTGCGGGGGACACTTACAAGAAGGCGTGTATGACAAAACAAAAAGAAAATGCGGATATCTTTAGTGATTGGGACCAATCATATGTTGATTTGCCTCAATATGTGGTGGCACTATGGTGGCACTTCAAAGTGCAAATCCAAGTACCGTGGTTGAATAAATTTAAAGCTAATTTTTTTTATTTTTGAATCAAAATAGACAAAATAATATTTATTTATTTTTAAATTGAAATTAAATACAGAAAATTAAATTTAATAATAATTCAATAATAAATAAAAATTTACTATATTTTTATTTTAAATAAGGGTACATAATTAGTTTTAAAACTTATTATGACCACATTAAATTTTAAACTTATTAATTTTATAAAATATTAAGTAATGTATAGAAGTATTTTCTTGTGTTTTAAATTTTAAATCTTAATTTTAAATTTTTTTAATTTATAAAAGTCTAGTAAAGTATATTTTAAAATTAAGTATGTATCCTTATCTAAAATAAAAAAAATTATTGTAAATTTATATTTATATTCGAATTAATTTAAAATTTTAATTTTCTATATTTTTATTTTAATTCCAAAATAAATAAAAATCTAGTATATTTTTTATTTTAAATCAAAAGTAAAAAAATTAGCTTTAAATTTACCTTTTTAGATTTTTTAAATAAAAAATAAAAAAAATGCATTTATACATTACTTAATATTTATTAATTTAATATTTAATATGGTCATAATTAGTTTCAATTTTTTATTTAGATTTTTTTATTTTATAATTGAATTTATAATAAAATATACTAAAAAAGGTATAAAAAGGAAACAAATCATACCAAAAGGATACTAAGAGCAAACTTAAAAACTAGTTGCTATCCCGAGAGAAAGTTCAAATTCAAAGGCACTAAAAGGAAAAATTCAAAAGAAAATGAATGATTAGTAGATTAAATGATGTTTTTAATAATTCTATAAACTAGGGCAAAAAAAATCGAGCAGAAAATTGTTGGGTGGATAGGGTATGTAAGTAAAGTTGAGGACACACCGGATACTGATAAGCAAATACACGACCTACCGCCTGAAATTGTTGTTTGAAACCCAGATCACTGGCCGCCTGAAATTTTATACCCGGACTTTTCCATGAATATGGTTGCTACAAATCAAAGAGAACTATCCACTGAATGAAAATAACTTTCGACCACAAAATTGTGAGGAATTCCAAGAAACTTTTTTATAAAAAAACAGAGAAAATGAAAGGATCTCGGATGATGACCAGTATGAATTTGATGAAGACGATATGATTGACTATGTACATCAACATTACAGGCTATAAAAGTCACATTTCTGTGATGCAGCAGTTTAACATGTAGAAACCAAATTACGCTGAAATTACACCAAATCACCAGAATACAATTTCCATTGCTGCAACAAGTTTAGAAATCGTTAAACTGAACATCATCATGATTCGTAACAATGTTTGCGAACTGGAGTAAGATCAACGGATGAGCTTGAAATATATGATGACGATGATAGCCAAAACAAGAGCTGCAATGACCGAGCCAGCAATCCATTTGTTCTTGCTAATCCTCCGGGACATGGATGTTAAGATCTTCTTACTTTTGTCAATAGCGTTATCAACCTCACTGAGCTGCAAAATGGCGCAGATAAGCGTTATGAGATTCAGAGGTACAACATAGCATCAAAGGCCTCGGAAATCATACTTACATAACCAAATAAATCTTATGCTGATAAATTCAAATACCTTTTGGTGTGAATGCAGAAGAGTTTCACGCTGTTGGTGCAAATCTTCAAGAATTGAGACGCCCAACTGTTCTGTCTCCAGTGCAGTTCTTCTAGTCTCGGTTAGCCTGTCACTGGAATCATTAAGTCTATCTGATGATAGCATCAATCTGTCTCTCTGGTTTGAAGATGCCTGCAGTTTCAGCAAATATATGTCAACAGCAAGGTTTCTGTCAACAAACAGGATTCAATTGGTGCAAGGCAGGTCAAACCGTCAAGTAACCTACTGATCATGAGTCACAACAATGGCACCTCTGTCTCTAGCTCCTGGAATTATTCTCTATACTATGCCATTTGTGCTATTCTATGAATGAATTCTAAAGCATACTTTGACCTTTCCTGGAAATGAATGGATCAACAACATACACAAATGGTTTTTCTAAAGGTGATTTTTCCCTGATAAACAAGGTGCAAAATTACATTCTGAATAAGTTGGTACCTTATGCGTGTCCAACATTCCAGACTCAAGTAACTCATCACGAGCAGCTTGATCATGATTAGGCGAGCTAATCCTCCTGACTTCTCTTTTCAATTGGTTGAGGTCTGATTTATATTCTCTCAACTTTGCGAGGAGCATAGCCTTCATATTTGGTTGCAAACTTCTTGCCTCTAGGTCCATTTTGCGAATCTGAACATCGTTAAAAGAAAGGTCAAATGTGCCAACAAGTCTTGGATTAAAACACCAAAAATTTTATATAGCTATAGAGTATATTAAATAAACACAAGAATTACCAATATATCAGCCTCCTCAAGTCCAGCTTTAACTTCAGAAATTTTCTGCTGCTTCTCTTCTACAGTTTTAAGAACAAAGAATAAATGCAAATTCAGCATCACTCCTTAACTTTTTGTTCAAGAATGATGAATAATTCCTTTACTGGACATATAAGTTTGTTCTAAGAGCATAAGCCGTTTTTCTCCATGAGTTCCTTCGTCACACATGAACGGATTAACAGGTAAAAATGAATAAAGCAACAACTGTTACTGTTAAAACATTGAAAATACATTTCTGATCCACATAAAATTTAGTTAAAATTCCAGAAAAGAACATGCGAAGATCAAGCACCGCAAGTATAATTAGAGTTTCCAGATTGAAGGAAACAGATCTGCTAAGTGCTGATAAACTTGAAATTAAATTCCAACCACGGCAATACCAAAAGATAAAACAGAAATATTCCGATCCGGTGAGATCTAGCTACTGAAGCCCTAAGTTAATTTAATCTCCAGCCTAGAGAGGCTAGATCAGGACGAATATCAGCAACAAGAGCCATAATCATGACGAATTTCATAGCCTTAGCGAATTGAGTTGGAGCATGTAGGGTTTGAAAGAGGATACCTTCGCCGGAAGCAACGGCAGCGGAGGAACATTTTCTGGAGAGATTAGCGGAGAGCTCGCAGTACTGGCGCTCGTAGCCCTCGAAGACCTCGCTCATCTTGGCTTTCCTTGTTGCGGAGGAGGAGGATGGATCGATTCCTACGAGAATTGTCAGAGGGAAGCCTTTTTAGTTTTGAAGAAGGCTTTTCGGTATTTGGGTTGGAATTGGGAGAAAGACACAAAGATTAGAAAGAAGGTGACAGGGATTTCCACAGTGTCCCCGTTTCGGTTAAGGTGGTGAAGGCTGTAGGTAGTCCCAAGTCCCAACTAATGATCTCATTGGTCAATCTGTTTTACAACATTTTATTATAATTTGTAAAAGGGTAAGGAAATTTACATCGTATACATTTGGAGTATCGAAAACCGAAAGAGTTAAATGGACAAGCCATCGAAGAACCATCAAAACACCAAAATTGGATGACAAATCCAACGATTGAAAAAGAAGTAGAAACTCATGTACATTCTATAAGAAGAAACGAAGGAAAGACAAACAAAAATAAGAAGGTGATGAAAGCTCGAAGATGATGAAATCATAGAGAGAACACATATGAAATACTTACGGCGTCTCGTCGCCGGAGAACATGACAACATAAGTTCGTAACAAGGGACAAACACTATTTGAAAAAAAATGTGGATTTCATGTCGCTCCCCCACCTGAGGTAGTTTAAGAGACCTCGAACACACTCACGATCACACACAATCAAACACGGGCACTTGAAAAAAATGTGCATTTCCATCCTTTTCTTGAAAAGAATTTAATGGCTTTTATGGAGTGTAGTAACTATTTTTTTGTTATGATGATTTTTCTTTGAATGAATATTACTTTCGTAGTATTTGATAACCCATATGATAATAAATACTCATGGATTATACGTAATTTGTCTCGGTTATATGCAAATATCAAATGCATAGTAGTTTGGATCAAGATTCTCAGTTCAAAGCAGTTTAATTATATAGTTTCTAGGTCTTTGTGGTATATGATAGATGTATATGTTTAAATATATTAGATGTAGGGTTCTCTTATAAAAGATGTTTCATCATACTTTGAAATCATAGAGTGTTAATCTTATGCATTGCATAATATGCATTCAAATATAAAAATTCAAGACTATATCTGAATTAAAATTAAAGTATTCAATTTGGTGGTACTTTTTAAAGTGAATTTCAAGAATAAGTAATATCCAAGAGAGATACTCAAGGAAATTTGGTTTGCGAAAATCATGCATTTTCACAAGTTCCTCATTATTCAAGTAATAACAAATGAGTTTCAATGAAAACAAACAGATTCAAGAAATACAAACAAATCAAAGTTCTAGTTAGATGCCAAGAAAGTCTAACTCTTGTCCATCACACACAAGTTGCAATTGGTGTTTTGTTCTGAAGGAGCCTTAATGGACTTTGGTTCACCCTCTCAAACAATTGAAAATCTCAAGAGTTGCAACTAATAGAACTCCATTTAGCGCTCTTGTCATCATCATTCTATTCTATTCCCTACCTCTTTTGGGTTAAATGACATATCTTGTCGGTATTTTTTCTTCCTATTAGTGTTTTAGAGATGTATCCAGTTAGTTTATGTGATTGCAAATATTCTAGACTTTTGTGGAGTAAAAATGATATACATGTAGCAAAATAACCTTACACAGTAAGAATCTCCCTACAGTCATATAATTCAAGGTCAAGACGGAAATGACTAAGGTCCGAAAGTGAAGTGATGAATATCGAAAAAACGTTCAGAATGCTCCAACACACATCTAGTCGCTCGACCACCACTTCCAGCTTCTGCACATGACCTCAAAATAACCTTATGTTGAAGTATTAAAGCTATGATCTTTAAAGATAGGTGATAAAGGAAGACGATAGATTGAGAAGAAGGAAGCATCAAAACAATGCAAGCCTCGAGTGCACCTCCGAAGAAGCACACTTACATCGAGTGGGAGCATCAAGTAACCCTTTGACGATCTCACATGATCGAGTTTTTAGAAACTCGACCAAAGGCTACCAAGATCTTAACATCGAGTGACCCTCTAACAAGCTCACTTGATCGAGTTTTCCAAAAACTCGACCAAAGAGAACCATTTCCAACCTCGAGTGAAACAAACTAAAGTGATTTTCTCTTGTGAAACTTTCAAGGAACACGACCTAGCTTCTACTCTTCTTCTCCTTTGCTTCAAATTAAGCTATCTTTCGTTGTTATTCATCTCCTATCCATGGATTGATGATCGAATGGTTCAAGCTTAGAGAATGAAAGGGAGGCACACCTACAAGTCAAAGACACCATGCATCTTGTAATTCTTCTTAAACTCTATCTCTTTTCTTTTGGTTTAGGAACAATGAAACTTAAGTATGGGGTATGAGAATGCTTACATTCATTTGTATATATTATATGTGTTTGCATGTTTTTTCATTTTTCTTTTTCATTTTGTGTTAGGATTATTTTTTCATAAGTCAAAAAACATTTGAAAGGTCTAAAATCGAAAAAAATGAAAATTTTGTATGCTTCTTACAATGAATGATATGATCGTAATGATACCAATAATCAGTTGGTCTAGTGGGATGTGGTGCTAGACTCCTTAAGTGGTTAGTCTAAAGATTCGAGTTCGAATCCTCCTGGCGTGAAAAACTGATATTGGGAGGGTATCCCCCAGTAATGGGCCACAAATTATTCCCGTCCCGGATGTAGAGCGGCAAAGTCAATCGAACCGGGAGTTACTTATCAACCTTTCAAAAAAAAAATGATCATGATGATGAAACCTATGTTAAAGTCATGGAAATAGTTTAATACTTGTTGATTATAAAGTTTGTGAATTGAGTATATTAGAAGCATGAAATAGTAATTCATGAAGTGTATATGAAAGTTCAATTTAGTTATGCACTTATACCTTTCAATTGATTGATGTTTAGATTAGTGATTCCTAAGTTCTAAAATTTGAGTTCAAGTCACATGTTTAGGTCATGAGAGTATATATTGGTCATGAACTCTTTATTTCTCGCATAGGGAAGCTTACATTAGTTGACACTCACTTGAGTGAAAAATATTAACTCATAAGGCAAAAGGCATATGAATGAAAAAATTTAAGAAAAAGACAAAGTAATATCTCATCAACGTTCAAATACCAATTGGCTATGTGATGAATGCTTATTTTTTTTTTTTGCTTTTATGCCAATAAGGTCATGTATGCACATCAAAAGATGAATGTCAAGTGAATGTAAATCATGCCAAAAAAGAGCATGAAGATTTTATTTGTTTGGCCGAGTTCAAGAAGAAAAACATTATAAATGTGTGAGAATGTGGATAATATTCCCCGAGGGTTTCCATCGTCAGATGGGTAATATTAATAGAGTAAACGTATTTACAATAATTACAAAAGGTAGACCCCTATTAACGTTATTTATAATAATCTATCATACCCCCGCAGTCGACACTAGTGGAGGATGAACAGTAAGACTGGACCGAAAATCTAAAAATAACTGTCTAGGTAGACCTTTGGTGAATATATTAGCATACTGGAACGCAGAAGGCACATGAAGAACTTTAACGTGACCGAGGGCAACCTTTTCGCGAACAAAATGAATGTCGAGTTCGATGTGCTTGGTTCGTTGATGTTAAACTGGATTGTTGGCAAGATATGTAGCAGATATGTTGTCAGTGTATACCACGGTGGCTCTGGATAAGGGACAATGAAGTTCCAGCAGCAGGTTCCGTAGCCAAGAACACTCAGAGACAACATTCGCAACTCCGCAATATTCAGCTTCAACACTCGACCGAGAGACCACAGACTGTCGTTTCGCGGACCAGGAGATAAGGGTGTCATTGAAGAACACACAGTAGCCGGAAGTGGAACGACGAGTATCCGGACATCCTCCCCAATCAGCATCTGTATAGGCAATTAAGTCCGATTTGGGAGAAGGAGAGATGGTAATACCGAGATTAGAAGTGCCTGCAATGTAGCGGATTATACGCTTAAGGGCGGCAAAGTGCGGTTCCCTTGGTTCATGCATGAAAAGACAGACCTACTGAACAACAAAACTAATATCAGGGCGAGTGAAGGTAAGATATTGAAGCGCACCAACGAGACTTCTATAAAGAGTTGGATCGCTGACTGGTGTGCCAGATGATGCGCTGAGCTTTACTGAAGTCTCTGCAAGGGTGACGGCGGGTTTACAGTTCGTCATTTTTGCTCGTTCAACAATCTCTCGAGCGTATTTGTCCTGGGACAAGAACAAACCAGAGGAATTCCGGCGAACTGAGATGCCCAAAAAATAAGATAAAGTGCCCAAATCTTTGAGTGCAAATTCCTTAATCAAAAGCATAATTAGACGAGTTCTCAGTAGATCAGAAGATGTAGTGAGTATGATGTCATCAACATAAAGAAGCAGATACGCAATGTCAGTGCCTTGACGGTAAATAAAAAGGGAGGAGTCGCTCTTACTACCAATAAAGCCAATGCGTGTCAGGAAGCCTACAAAGCGCTGAAACCAAGCGCGGGGAGCCTGTTTAAGACCATAAAGGGACTTCTGAAGAAGACAGACATGATTAGGTCGAGAGGGGTCACGAAAACCTAGAGGTTGAAACATGTAGACAGTTTCGTTCAAATGTCCATGAAGGAAGGCGTTTTGAACGTCGAGCTGATGAATGGACCAAGAACGAGATACTGCAATGTTAAGAACCATGCGGATGGTTTCCGGCTTAACAACTGGACTAAAAGTTTCATCACAATCTACTCCAACCTGCTGAGAACAACCATTAGCAACCAAACGCGCTTTGTAGCGTTCAAGAGAACCATCAGACATGTACTTATGTCGAAAAATCCACATACACCGCACAATGTCAGCATCAGTGGGACGAGGAACCAGAATCCAAGTCTTATTGCGCATAAGGGCTCGATATTCATCAAGCATGGCATGGTTCCAATACGGGTCCTGGAGAGCTAGGTTGTGTGATTTGGGTATGGGCGAGATAAGACGGGAAGATGAGGTAGTGGAGACGGAGAGATCGAAGATGGGTTTGGGTTTGACAATACCGGATTGACTCCGGGTCTGAGGACGGGTGGGCACGGTAGGAGGTTGTGTTGGTGCCGGATTTATATGCTGGGAGGTGGTAGGAACTAAGTCATTTAATTGGTGTGGGTTATTAAATGAGCTGATAGGTGAAAGTGGGCATGTATGTGGTATTGGGCCGGGAGCAGCGACTGGGCCGGCAGGAGAAGGCTGGGATCTGGGAGATGCGCTGACAAGGTCAGGGGAAAGGGAGATGGGCCGCTCGTGACATCTGGGCCAGATGCAGCAGGATAGTTGGACGGTGGGCCTGGCAGTGTGACTGGGCTAAACGCAGCAGAGGGATTGGGCTGGAATGGGCCAGGCGCATGTGAAGGCTGGGAAGTGTCCTGAATATTTCTGAGGAAGGCGTTGTGATACGGTGAAAATTCGTCGTCGGTGAGAAAATCATAGTTTTCCGGGGAGGAGCTATTCCGGGTGGAGAACGGAAAATGAGATTCATCAAAAGTGACATGACGGGAAAGGATGATTTTATGTGTATCCAACTCTAGACATTTGTAACCTCGATGATGAGTGGGGTACCCTAGGAAAACGCACTTTGTAGTGCGAGGTTGAAGTTTGTGGGATATAGTAGCGCTTTGATTTGGATAACAAAGGCAACCGAAAACCCGGAGATGACCTAAGGATGGTGTAGTGTGGTATAACACTTGGGTAGGAGATCGATTTTGAATTGTGGTGGAAGGAAGAATATTGAGAAGGTAGCAAGATGTCTCTAAGGCGTGAGGCCAGTAGGAGACGGGAATAGACGCATGAAAAAGAAGAGACCACATCATGTTATTGATTGTACGAACTGTACGCTCGGCTTTGCCATTTTGAGGAGAAGTATGAGGACACGAAAAGCGAAATGAGATGCCATGAGTAGCAAAAAACTTGTGAAAATTCGTGTTGTTAAATTCACCCCCCATGTCGCATTGAAATTTTTTAATATTTGTGCGAAATTGTGTTTGAACGAGTTTGTGAAATTGCCCAAAAATTTCAAAAACTTGTGACTTAAACTTGAGCGGATAGATCCATAAGAAATGAGAAAAGTCATCAAGAAACAACAAGTTATATTTAAAACCTTCCCGGCTAGGGATAGGAGAGGTCCAAATATCACTATGAATGATATCGAAAGGTGCAAAAGTACAAGTAGATGAGCGATCAAACGCAAGTCTATGATGTTTTCCAAGTTGACATGCATGACAAAGAGGAGGTGATGTCTCCTTAACACATTTAAAAAAGAAGAATTTCGAAGAAAATTAAAGACTGGTAAGCCGGGATGACCTAGACGAGCATGCCAAGTGGAAGAAGACTCTGCCGAGAGGGCATGTGGTAAACTAACTGGAAGATTAGTAACCGGATAGAGCTCCCCGGAGCTATTACACCTCAGACGAACGGTCCCCGTTTGTAGATCCTTCACAGAGAAACCAAAAGGGTCAAATTCAACAGTAGCATGGTTATCAGTTGTAAAACGTCTAACGGAAACTAGGTTTTTGACAATTTTGGGTGCGACAAGGATGTTGGATAAACGGAGAGGTTTGGTTCAGGTGGGTAGGATAGCATCACCAAGACTTGTAGAAGGAATACGCATACCATTGCCAACACTTATCGAATTTAATGGACCATTATGCGAAAAAGACGAGAGATTACCGGAATTATTCGTCATGTGCGAGGTGGCTCCCGTGTCCATGTACCATAAATTATCCGTCGGATTTAACGTCATTGTTGCAAAAGACTGGTCCAGTGAAGTGGGCTGAGCAACATAGGAATTAAAATCCTGCGTGTAGTGGGCCTGCTGGGGACTGAAAATGGGCCCAGATCCAAGAAGACCCTGCTGAGTATTTGGGTAAGGACAAGGCGAAGGAGGTATTGGGCCGGTATTGGTGTGGGCTGGTATCCAGGTCTGCGCAGCATGTGGCCCGGCAACAGAGGTCTGAAGAGGGACCCACCCCACATTGGGCCGGAAGAGGAAACGCTGGGCTGGAGCGTTGTGGCTGTTGGACCGGGCCTTGCCCTTTCTTCCCTTGGGTCGACTGCTACTGGGCCGGTCTGCAGCAACTTCAGGGTTTCCAGGAGTTCCTGTTGACGCGGTTGCTGCGGCGGTGAGTGTTGACGAAGACTTGCTGGAGCCAGTTTGTGCCGCTAGCCGGGTTTCCTCGAGAAGCAGTTGAGACCGAGCTTTTATAAAACTCGGAAGAGGATCCGTTTGCTGAATAAAACTCGCCACGACATTGTATTCAGATGGGAGACCCGAGATTAATTGAAGAACTAAACGAGTTGCAAGAACCGGTGATCCGACTCCTTTTAGTTGATCTGCCAATGACTTGAGATGTTGACAAAAGTTATTAACAGAGGAGAAATTGGATAGCTTACAGTTGGAGAACTCGTGTTCAAGATACACAGCCCGAGTGTTTTTGTTATCTTGAAAAATATCCTTGACGCGATTCCAAGCTTGGAGCGCGGTATCGTCGGAGTCAAGGATTTGAAGAAGAATGTCGCGGGAGACTGTACTGTAAATCCACTGAAGAACAGTGGCATCAACTTGAAGCCATAAGGAATTGTCGATGTCTGTAGGTCGCGGAACTGATTCATCAATATGATCAAGAACATTATGAGCCTTCGCAGTAACGCAAAAAAGAGTGACCAAAGATGTATATGGGGTATCATGATCCAGAACAAGAGCGATGTTGTTCTTGATATTCGAGATTCCGAGAGCAGAGTAGAAAGAAGGCTTTTTGTCGGCCATCGGAGCAAGATTGCCGGCGAAAGAGGTGAAGGGGAAGGTGCAGCGGATTAGGGTTAGAGGATAGAAGCCTCTGATACCATGTGAGAATGTGGATAATATTCCCCTTGAGGGTTTCCATCGTCAGATGGGTAATATTAATAGAGTAAACGTATTTACAATAATTACAAAAGACAGACCCCTATTAACGTTATTTACAATAATCTATCAAAATGATCTAATCACATTTCATTGCACCTAAATATGTGGACTTTAGCTACTTTTTATTCATAATGTTGAACAATACAAGCCATATGCAAGCATCGTTAAAGACCTCTAAGTAGCAAGCATGAGTTGTCTTAACTTAGGATGATTGACTGTAGGTTTTATGAGTGAGCATTTAGCATATATTCTTTCATGCTTATTTTCATACTCATTATTCTCAATTATGTCTTATGCCTTGTCATGACACTAATATTTTGAAAAGTGATCAATAATTTGAAGCATACTTCAAAAAGATTTGCTTTGCTTATTTTTCTTAATTTAGCCTTTGTATTTATTCTTACTTGGGGACAAGTAAGAGTTAAGTATGGGGTATTTTGATAGCATGTTTTCATGCGACATTTCTAGATGTGTTTTTGTGTGATTTTTCTTTGTTTTGCATGGTTTGGGCAAGGAAGACGAGCCTAAGTCGAGAAAGGAAGATACAAAAGCTAGAGAGAAGAAGACATGACACTCGAGCAAGGAAGACAAGACTAAGTTGGTGGAACCACTCGATGTTCAAAGGAACCCACTTGACCAAGGAAGACATGTTACTCGAGGTAGCCCAACATCGAGTGCAACTTGTGTAACTAATTCTTGCAACTTGATCCACTTGCCTCCAACTCTCCAAGGAGGGACCACGAGTTCTAGGCCTATCTAAGGGGCATTTGGCTTATTGTAAATGTACCAATTCACATAGACCTATCTCTTGTACTCTCTTCGTTAGTAGTTGGTTATAGAAACAACACTTGGAGTTTGAATTGGCCGGATTTGGATTTAATCAAAGGAAGAAGAATTGGTGTTATTCATTCTTGTTCTTGCTATATCTTATTCTCAACTTGTTTTGCTCATATCTTTGTATTGGTAAGCCTAAATTCGTCCATTATTTTTCATGCATTCCTAATTTGTTTTCTACTTTGCAATTATTTCAATAGTTTCTACTGTTACCATGTCCTTATTTTTATGATGGGTGAGTAATTTTCTTGCTAGGTTTTGGGGTGCGAATTCTCAAATCATGCTAGACTAGTATTGTTCTAATCTTGTGTTATGTTTAATTTTTGAAGGAAAACTATGCATGTTAGTAGCATACCGAAGGTATCAAATCGATTTGTTATTCATTTATGTTGGATTTATTTTGATTGTCGGATGTTAGACTATCACTAGTTTAAATTGTTCCCTTAGCAAATTGTATATTTCCAAGCATGAATAAATGATGTTTAGACTATTCATCCAAGTTGAGACTTATAAGTAATATGAGGATAATTGTGCAATGTTGAGATGCTTATCATGATAGAGTAGGGAGATTATAACCGAAAGGATCATCATCCTACTTGTGATGTTGTCCAAATTATGGTGATATTGGATAATGTAAGCAAAATAGCAAACACCATGTGCTGCTTATGTTGTCTAGTATCATCATAATTGTCACCAAGCTTAATCAAATAGTGTGCAAATAGCACACACCATGTGATGCATATTAGTTGACATAAAGTCATATGTTGTGATAAAGTTCACCTAATTACACATGTTACCTTCATATTTCCCTTCATTGATTGATCATAACTTGCATAACTTGCTTGAGCATGCTACTAGCTATGGTTTGAGAGTAATAGCCCCAAACCTAGTGTTTTCTTATACTAGATACTTGATTGTGTTACTTGTCTACTTACTACACAAACCCTCCAAAGATTTGATCCTTTGATCAACCCTGTTGGTTTCGTTTACACACTTAGACCTTACTCTTGAACTTGAAACACTTCAGACTATATAAAGTTCTCTTGGGAAACAATCATGAAGAAAACATCATATACTTGCATTGACAATGACCATATACTTGTTGGAATATGTGATAATTGAAGCGTCTCCTCACTTCACATCAAAAATAATACCAATGCTAAAATTAATAAAAAATTTTTACAAATATTCAAGTTTAGAATAAATATAATTTAAATTTAATAATCTATCAAAAAATAGTATAACTACTTACATATAACTTACAATAACAAAATTAATCACTTATAGTATAAATCTCAAACCTTAATATACTCTACACTCTATCATCCAGATTCCAACACTCCCAAACTTCATATTATGAAATCCACTACCGAACTCCTCTTTACTGGCCCAAAGATAGGCGGGAGTCGAACTGCAACCTTCAATCCAAACTCCTGTCTTCTTGTACCCTAGCATCATATACACAACTCACTCTATGCTTTTTTATTCATTTTTTATATTGGAATTCTTGACATTTTATTAATAAGCAAAATAGGACAAAGAGAGTAAACAAAAAAATTAGGAATTGAAAGGCAAACAAATATGTGTTCACATAATTGTCTTCTTCCTCGTAACTTATTCATTTTATCGGTCTTAACCACTAGATATTAGTTGGAGGGAGGCTATTTGCAAGTTAACCAATCTAGAGTCAAACTGGAAATATTGTGTTTTGGATTATAATGAATTTGGAAGAAAAAAGCACAATATTAAAATAGATGGTTCTTCTCTTACAACAAACAATCAAAATGCTTAAAAATAAAAGTTAGAAAGCAAGAACAAACAAGACGGTGATGGGGCGAATAAGGCCGTATATGCAATAGGGCGGGTGCCGGTGTTAAATCGGGGACTCTTGAGCGGATGTAATTATGATAAATGTCATACTCACACCAATAGCGCAAAGGGCAAACCTCATGTCTTCTATTGAGTTGGGATGAAGTGAAGATGCAAGAATTTTAATATTTGAAAAGTAAAATGTGAGAGTTGAGTTTGAAACCTTTCATTATTATATGTTCTATAAGAGTTTTGGTAGTCTTGGATTGTTATATGAAAAATGCGAGAGTCTGGTGTGAAACCTTTCATTACTATATGTTCTTCAAGGTGTTGATGACAAAATGAGAGAGTCGAGTCACTCATACATAGAAGATCTCGTACGATGTGTAATTAAAAAAAGAAGTGTTGTCCACGTGACAATCGATAATTCGATACCACCCGGGTCAGGCCGCCCAAGTACACGGCCAAGGCGGATCCGGTCAACACTAAAAGCCCGACCTAGATTAATATTATATATATTATTTATAATTATATAGTATATTTAATTATATTAAGTAATATATAATATTATGTGTAAAATATAATATTATGTACTTATTTATAGTTTAATAATTACATGTTAAAAATACAAAAAAGGACCCCACCCAAGTATCCGGCCCGGGTGGGTACAGACAGACGTCCAAGCACAGAACCGGGCTCGGGCCGGATTAGGCTTGGATAAATAGACAAAAAAAAAATTCCTGAATCTTGACCGGATCCGGTTCGAGCCTAGAAAATATCACCCCTAGTGACAATCAAGAGAAATTGTTCCCTACATAACATTATTTACATTCTAGCTCAGGCCAGTTACCCACTCACGCAACCCGTTTTTTTCTTTTTTAAATATTTTAATATATTTATTAAAATTATAAATAAATATATAATATTATATGTCATATATATACTATTTAATATAATTAAATGTATATTATTTAATTATAACTAATAATGTATAATATTTAATATAGTTGAATATATATATATATATATATATATATATATATATATATATATATATTATATTAATCTAGTCCGGCAAAAAGCCTCGTTGGACTTTTGGTGTTGTCCGGATCCAACCCAATCGGTTTTCAACCATGTCAATACCTGCCCATTTTTCCAATCGACTCAGTCGGGTTTGATCAGCTCTACAATCTAGCATGTAGAGTACTCAACCCCACCATCGAATCAAACCATTTTTCCTAAGACACACGGACCACATTATGTAGCTGAGGGTGTGAAAGTCAAATGTCCTTGAAGTGAAATGATTGTATGTCTTGTTTAAAGGATTTAGGGTGTTAGGGATAATAATTACTGTTTATGGTCAGACGAAAGGGGGTGGACAGTAGCCTTGCTCCAACGCGTACAACCCTCGAGGTCTACAAAGACGTGATCCGTCCTTTTTGACACATGATGCTCAACCTCCTTACCTTGGCCAAGTTTACTTTGGAACCGTTGTTCCCATGTCAAAAAGATGTGTCTTCTCAGCCCTTTCGACTTATGAGCCCTCAAAACAAAACACACAAGTTTACATACAAGACCCAATCATAGTATAAGGTCAGATTAAACACAAGGAAATCGTGTAATGATTCGAATGATTAAAGTTAAAGCTCTTAAAACAAAACACACAACAAATTCAAAAGATGAGGGATCAACTCGACCTAGAAGAGGATGGACTCGACCGAGATAGAAAGTAGATGAATCGGGTAGATTTAAAACACAACATAAGCAAGGCTAAAAACATACAAAATCGAGTCGACCTAGGGTATCAATCGACTTAACTAGTAGCAATAAGGGAGAAGAATGTTTTTATTTATCAAATGATCAAAAACCATCGAAAGAAGTAAAACAACAACAACAATAGACTGATAACAAAGACATTCTAGAATATGAATAACCATAAAAATCTATAATCAATCTCAATTGCCAATAACAATATCTAATGTTATATACACAGTCATGTTGTGAAAAAAAACAACTCTACACAACTATCACATCTTGGAGGATATATAAAGTGTAATTCATGCAACTCTCACATCTCACAGACAACACTTTGAAGAAAAAATAGAACCAAATAATGTCTATGTGCAACTCTCACATCTTACAATAGACAAATCTTATATTACCATAACATATGAATGACGACATATAATCAACAATATAAATCATCATCAGCATCATAGATAATACCATGCAATATCAAACTCTTCATACCCTATAAGAGAGAAATCTAGCAAGATAATGGGGTGCATCTCGATGATGGACAAGCTTAACTGCAAGTGAACAATTTTTTGTAGTTGTAGTACATGATAGAAATCAAGTGTTGTTTTCACAAGGACTTGGTATATTGGTTGACAAATAAGCAACTAAATTGTCTAAGCAAAAGACAAAAAGATGGATAACATGGATAGTTGACCAAGTTGTGATAAGTAGATGCTATAGGTTGATCATATTAATAAGACGTGACTTGTTCTCGATCGAGTATCGCACACCACAATAAAATACTTATAGATCGAAGATCTTCTTTTATTTTTGAACTTTCTTATAAACAAAAGGTGCACAAGACTTCCTTTTAAACAAAAAGAGGCCGAACTAAAAGGTTTTCTTTCTGTGTGCGTAGGGGGACCTCGTAAAGTTCATTAGTGTTACATTTACTAAACATATTTGTACCATGAGCTAGTTACAATAGAGAGAAATCTCAAAAAGACAATATTATTGTTCTTATTATGATATTTCAGATGAGTGCTATATAAGAAAATGACCCCCCCTAAATAATAAGAAAAAACCGGAAAATTAAAACCGAAATAAAAACACTGACAAAAAGGAAGTCTTTCAGCTTCGGGACAAGCCCGTTATTTAAAATTACGGGTTATATGTCGAAAGCGTGGTTTAAAACTACGGTTTTATTTCAATTTTTGTTCATAAATGATAAATTCGTAGTTTCAAACTAAGGCTATTTGTTTTTTTAAAGTGAATAAACCGTAGTTTCAAACTGCGATTTATACACTTTTAAAAACATTTGTTCATAGACCTCAGTTTCAAACTACGGTTTGTGTTTTTTTTTTCCCTTTTTTGAAACAAAATTTTAGTTTTAAACCACAATTTTTTCGTATAAAATGTTGTTTTAAACAGCGGATATTTCCCGAACCAGAGAAACTTTCTATAATTGTCAAAAATATTATTGAAATAAAATCGTAGTTTTAAACCATGACTTTTTCGTATGACTCGTTGTTTTAAAACTGCGGATATGTCCCGAATATGTGAAACTTATTATTTTAGTCAAAAATTTTATTTCATTCTTAATTTCAGATTTTTTTTCTTCTTCAAATTTTATTATTTGAGAAAAAAAGTTCTAAAAAATGTAAAGGTATCCTTACATATACCGTATATCCTATAATATTCTTGTAACAGAGTTTATCAACTCCCGAAATAATCGTTCTTCATGTCCTACGTAAACTTTTGGTTATTTTCAAGACCCATCCCAGATTTTCATGATCTTCCAGATATAGAGACAACAATAATAAAGTATTAATAATGATGATAATTAAAAATATTAGTAAATATTAATTTACGTTATTTTATTACTGTAAATATAGTTGGAGAAGTACAAAACAAAATTATATAGGCGTCGGTGCCGACAGCGCCTGTCCCACTTACATCTCTCCCAAACCAGCAACCAAACACTCTGCACGTTCCTCTTCTTCCCCACTCGCCACTGTACTCTTCCGCCAATTTCTAGGGTTTCCATTCCCACTCTTCCTCCCAAAATTCAACCTCCTGCAACTCCCAATTCCTCTCCATGTTTCACAGTTAACTAGCCAGGCCGGTTTCCCCACTCTATTTCTCCCTAATTTCTCCTTCCCTCCAAGTTCCAGTCATGGGACAAGAGGGCTTCACTCCTCAGAAACGATCCGGTACAGGCGCTGGAAACGGCACCGTTCTCCCCACCACTACCACCTCCGGTGGCATGTTCGGTCGTCCTCGCGTTCGCAGCCGCCAGATCGTCAAGACCTTCAACAATATCAAGATTACCATCCTTTGCTTGTTTATCACAATCCTTGTCCTCCGTGGTACGATCGGGATTAATCTGATCAGCAGTCAACCTGATGCTGAGAAACAGAATCTTATGGAGGAAGCGAATCGGATTATTGCTGAGATCCGATCTGATGGTAAGGAACCGGACGATGAGCCGCTGATGAATCCAAATGTTACGTTCACTTTCGGGAATAGGATCTCAGATTGGGATGAGAGGAGGAGGAATTGGTTGATGGAGAATCCGAATTTTCCCAGCATGGTGAATGGGAAGCCCAGGATGTTGTTGGTGAGTGGTTCTCCGCCTAATCCTTGTGATAATCCTATTGGAGATCATTATCTTTTGAAATCTATAAAGAATAAGATCGATTACTGTCGAATTCATGGGATTGAGATCGTTTACAATATGGCTCATCTTGATAAGGACCTTTCCGGTTACTGGGCTAAGCTGCCTTTGATCCGGAGGTTGATGTTGTCTCACCCTGAAATTGAGTGGATATGGTGGATGGATAGTGATGCATTGTTTACTGATATGGTTTTTGAGATCCCTGTGAAGAAGTACGAGAAATACAATATGGTGATTCATGGGTATCCAGATTTATTGTTTGAGAAGAAGTCGTGGATTGCTTTGAATACCGGGAGCGTCTTGTTTAGGAATTGTCAGTGGACGTTGGATTTGCTTGATGTTTGGGCGCCTATGGGTCCAAAAGGGCCGACTAGAGAAGAGGCAGGGAGGATCGTGACTGCATTTTTGAGTGGTAGGCCATCATTTGAGGCTGATGATCAGTCTGCTTTGATCTACTTGCTCATCACACAGAAGGATCGCTGGATGGAGAAAGTATTTGTGGAGAACTCGTATTATTTGCACGGGTTCTGGACTGGATTGGTGGACAAGTACGAGGAGATGTTGGAGAAGTATCACCCTGGGCTTGGTGATGAGAGATGGCCCTTTGTTACCCATTTTGTGGGTTGTAAGCCTTGTGGGAGTTATGGTGATTATCCCGTAGAGAAGTGCTTGAAGAGTATGGAGAGGGCATTCAATTTTGCAGACAATCAGGTGCTTAAATTATATGGATTTAGGCATAGAGGTTTGTTGAGTCCTAAGATCAAGAGGACAAGAAATGAATCAACTGCTCCTTTGGAGTATGTAAACCAGTTTGATATACGACACTCAGGGCATATCACCGCATCAGAACCATGAGGTTTCTTAAGACCTCACCTGATGTAATGCAACATGACCTTGCCCAATGGTGACTGGTACTTACCTGTTCAGAATGCGTTTGAGATAGAGATATTGATGCCAAGGGCATTGTTATCTTATTTTAATTGTAGACGGTTGAAGCACACGAATGCACAGTCTTCTAGCTGAAAGAAGAGTAATTGTATTGGTTTGCTCAAGTTTCCTGTCCTGATGCCTCAAAAAAAAGAAATAGTTGGTGACAGTGACTGGAAATGAATACTTTATTTTCAGATGCTCATTCTTTTCACTTTTCAGATTGTATTCTCACTTTATGAAATGAATTTGGAAATTTCTCACGAGTACTTTTATACATGATCCTACTATTAGTTTACTGTAAGCAGAACTCTTAGCCGATTGAAAAAACTATTTGGGTTTTCCCTGAGAATTTGTGGCCATACTGCCATAGTAACATTAATCTGAAATTATCATACCTGCTCATGGTATTTCACATATCTGTTACATGGTCATTTCTGAATATTGGCGTAGCTGACAGCTAGTAAAACTTATATTGAGGCTGACTAGTTCTGATTCTGGTGAATCACAGATAATATTTCTGTGAGCATTTTTTCCCGATGATATAGGAAAGCGGATCAGGAACGGTTGCTTTCTGGAATTGCAAACATTATGGTTATGAAGTTAACTTCTCTAAAACAAAATGCAGATGATGTTATATAATATTTGCAATACATAGGCATGATTTTTTTTGTTGATGTTGTTGATAAAAATTTCCAGCAGAACCTCGAGGTGAGTTCCCCATTTCCATTGTAAAGCGCTGCATTGCATAACTGTATTGAGTTGATTGCCTGCTTTGTTAAGCTAACTTGTATGGATTGTCTTTCAAGCAATCTGCAGTTCTTGAAAACAAAAGTACTGCAATGTAGTAATATTTCAAGCCTTTTGCTTAAATAATTATGTTCATATGGTGGTTCAGAAGCATTCCTAATTTTTACATTCATTTGCTCTTGGTATTCATCTTTGCTAAAGTGAAGTAATGGTGCAGGCCTTTGTTTTACATAAAATTTTCCTGCTTTAGACTGTAGGCACGTCTTTGCAGTAGGAACTGATTTCTGTAAATACTGATATATAAGGCAATCTTGCATTTTGTTGGAAGGAAGATAATATAGGCAACAAATGTTGATAAAATGCCTATAACTAGTAGGAAAAATAGTATACATGCATATGTTACTACTTACTAATGGCATGATAAATCTGCAGGGACACGGTCCCTTGCCATCATATTCTCAAGTAGCTTCTCCAAAAAGGTTATGTTTTATATCCGCCTTTTGATATAAGTGCACGGTTACCCATTGCATCTCACTATTGAAAGAAGCATCAGTATATGGTGTGTTGAGTAGGTGCAAACAACAGATTATTCGGACAGTGCTGATTAGCAGTTACGTAGAACTGGAACCCTGCGCCTTGCTGATAACATTTCATTCATCTGAGCAATTTGAAGCAAAAGTTGGCTTATTTTCTGCAAGCAAACACATAACTTTCAGAATAATGAAAAAGGATTTCATACTAGTCGATTTCAGCATCTTGACAAATTTTAGTTGATTTAAAATAAAAATCTGATAGAAGATATTACCCGTTCTTGTTGTCTAAGGAGGATGAGTAATCTTGTATTACTTTCTTCCACTGCTTGCTTTTGCCAACGATTCATCCTTGCATATGCCAATGTAAAAGCCATTGCAGCCATGAATGTGGTTAGTGAGTTGAATGTCCATACTTTTGCTCTACAGGCTGCACAAGGCCAAAAGGATGAAGTTGCTGATACAATTGTTCTGCTGATGTTACTAATCTGCAGTCTCATTTGCCTACCCATCTGAACCGTAACATCAGTCCATGAATCTGGTTGTGGAGCCTGCTGCAAATCTCCGTCCTCGGACTCAGAGTGTGCTGAAAACGATGACAGTGAACTCGACTCAAAAGATTCATCATTGGAGACTTGTAGACCTTCATGCTCACTTGGCGGAAACACAGCACATTTCTCGTAGAAGTTTTCTTTGACGAAAACCCCCAAATCATCTCCTCCCAATTGTGTGGATGGTGCAGATGGCTGTTCGGCGTACGGACTCGGGATAACTTCCCAACTATCAAGATCCTCCATTTTCCGGCAGTAGCTACTCCATTGCAGCCTTGTTTGCTTCTGATTTGAAGAATTGGATTAATGGATATTTGAGCATTGGAATAATGTGAATCACAGAAAACAGATTGGCCTTCCGTTTGTCAATCTTGGTGCTTTGCTGCTTAAGTACAAACACTTGCACATCAGGTGTTGCTTTCATTAGACACTCAATTACTAAGTTCAAAAAATATCTTCCAAGATATTACCCATAATAGTGAATATCTATGGAGCTTTCCTCGTTTCAGCGGCTATTGATTGAATCCTGCTGGTTTTGACAAACACTTCGTGGACCATCAAATATTTATAATTTTTCCATATGTTTCGTTTATGTAGCTTGTATTTTTTTTAATTAGAGAGTTTATTAAATTCATACTTCTTTTATATATATTAGTGTAAAAAGTGCTTAAAATTTCTGGCTTTTATTTTTTTTAAAATCCTAGTTACTATTGAAAAAGTTTTTCGAAAAATAATTTTGAAAACTTTTTTTTTATTTATCTTAAAAAATTAAGAAGTTAATTTTTTTCCGTAATTCTAACAATTGTTGTCCGTCCAACTGGTCAATCAAAATATCGAGAATTTTTTTTTTTTTAAAACTTTAAGCGATAAAAAAAATCAATAAAACTTGAAGTTTAGTTTTCCAATTTTAAAACTTCAAAGGGTTTACATCCCTACCAACTTTTTTCTTACTATATTTTTTTTTATAAATTTTATTTATACGGTATTACTATTTACATAGAAGTAGAAGGTAAGCGAGCAACAAGTTGCACCGCTATTCTTTTTGGATGGCAAAATCAAATCTTTTAAAAACAACATCTACATATATAGTAACAAAATTTCTCTAACTTTTTCTTTCGTTGTCTAATATTATAAACTTGTGGAATCCCACTCTAATTAATAATTTCTTAACCACTATGAAAGAAAGGATTATGTTTTGCTAAATTTATCTATAGACATGTCTTGAATCTCAAAGCATCTACATCCCTTTGATTCCCTCATTTTTTTGAAACCGTGGAATAAGCGGTTAGGTCGGATCACCTCTTATGGGTGGATCAACCTATTTATGGATGAGGACTTCAACTTTTGGTATGGTCATTGCTCTAGTTATTGGGTAGTCATGACCAGGAGACGTGAGTTTGTCAACTACACCGTTAACTTTTGTGAAGATGTGATGGATATGAAACCGTGAAAAATTAACAATTAAGTGAGAGAGATCTGAGAGATTTTCATAAAGGATAAATGTAATTAATAAGTGAGATGTTGTCACTCTCGATTTCAATATGATTGAGTTTTATCTCGCGGAGCTTAGTCAGACTTTTCCTTAACGTGCCTGCTTCGGCCATGGAGGACATATGTACATGATGTCACATTGTCCATAGTTAGGGTAATGGCCGAATAATTGTGGTCTCTAATGATAAAGACAAAGGGAAAGTTCAAATGTAACTTCCTCAAAGAGTACCACTGATGTTGTCTGATCTTGCTGAATCCCAAAATTGTTGTCTAGTCTTGCTGAAGCTTTAGATGTTAAACAAAAAGGCTCCAATTGCCCTTCCCTTGAACATTTCAAATGTAACGTCCTTATGGTGAAAACCACTTATGTTTAATAAAAAATATATTTAAAAAAAGAGATCCCATGTTTATTTGAAATAAAGAAAATGAGTTATGCTTAAATACATATCGGTTTCTATGAGAACAGACTTATCGTGTAATCATGAGAACAATCTTAGACCGTCGAATGGTGAATATTAAGGGTCGAGATTTAGGGTAGATTTCATAATTAATAATAACTACGAATAATAATAACTACGAATAATTCATTCAACCAACAATAACTACGAATAATCCATTTAACCACAATAACTACGAATAATATATTAAACAATAATGCCTATATATATATATATATATATATATATATATATATATATATATATATATATATATATATATATATATATATATATATCATATGAGAATAGGCTTATCGTGTAATCATGAGAACATATTCGTAATTATTATTAGGTTTGTTACGAAGGTGTCATATCGTTTAATGTATTATTCGTAGTTATTGTTGGTTGAGTGGATTATTCGTAGTTATTGTTGGTTGAATGCATTATTCCTAATTATTATTATTATTCGTAGTTATTATTAATTATGATATCTACTCTAAATCTCGATCCTTAATACTCACCATCAGACGACCTAAGATTGTTCTCATGATTACACGATAAGCCTGTTCTCATGGGAACCGCACCATATATATATATATATATATATATATATATATATATATATATATATAATGAAAAGTAAAGTAGAGTTACAATAGAGCTTCTCCCGCAATTTTTACATTAGAAAATAGCTCATATTAGAAGTTTTTTTTTTGTTTTGTGATTTTCCCACAAGCTTTACTATTATTTTAACTAGTTTATAACCCGCACCTTGTGCGGGTTATAAATTAGTGATATAATATTTGCAAATATAAACTAATGATATATTTACGAACATTATAATACACATTCAATTATTCTCACGATGATAAAATATTTGCAAATAAAGAAGCTAGTGTCTCATTATTTAGACTTTAATTTTATTCTTATACAACATACCCTTTTTTAAGCTTATAAATAAACTACCCTAATTATGCCCATGCATATTAATTATGTTAGGCACTACAAATGAGTAAAGCGCTAAAAGTTTGTGAGGGAAGATTTTCTTCTTCTTCTTCTTCTTCAATGTTGAAATGTATTTGTTCCGCCGGCCGACTCTTCTCTCCATTCTTCTTATAATTTCATAAATTAATTTTGAATATTTGATTACTAATTTAATGATGAATCTTTCTTTGTTTAATGTTGAGTTCGTTATTCTCATACTTTCGCTTTTTCTAATTTACAAAATTTGTAATATTCTTTTCCTTGGTTGATCATGTTGTTCGGTTATCGTTGATTTGCAAAATGGATGTTCAATTTTCAATTTTGCAACTAAGTAGGTTTATTTGATATTGTAAGAATAAATATGTTTATTTCTATGTTTTATAAGATTGAAAATGTTTGTTTCGAGCTTTTGTTTTGGTTTTTTTTGTCATGTTGATATTTTTATCTAATCATATATCATTGATTTTTTCATATATGTATCTCGTTATGATATATGAATTCTACATTTCAATAGTTTTAAAATGATATATTACTTTTTTTTTCCTCACCGTGTCACCATTTTCTATGCTTTCGAGGATTACCGCTTCCCCGTTTCTCGCCGTGTTCGTTTCTCGTATCCATGTCCGTGTTTGTGTGTCATAGGTTAAAATAAATCCTTAATTAAGTATTTCTAATTAAATTGTTAGCTAATGAACAAACCCGCACCTAAAGAGTCTATTTTAATTAATTTAGTATGTTCAATTAAGTTGTTAGTTATTAAAATTTATACTCCAATATAATATTTTTGAAACAAAATTAATTAGGAATAAGCAAAAGACTATTCTTGGTTAAAAAAGATAATAAATAAAATATCTAATGAAAGGACATAATTAAAAATAATTAAAAATATATAATGAAAGGACATAATACATAAAATATAGATAGTTGTAGATTTGGTAACAAACAAAATCGTATTGTTATAACCATAAGATACTGAAATGATGAGCTAGAAATCTTTTTGTTGAATTGGTATGATACTATGATGAGATGGAAATTTTTTTAATTTTGATTTAAAATTGTAATTAAAATATGACAAATCTGTAATTAAAAATATGGCAAATCCGTAATTATTTGTCAAAAAATCCTATGTGGCATGACTAATGTGTTGACATGTGGACTAAAAGGTTGTGTTTTAGTAGTATATATAGATTAAAATTCAAGGTTAAATAGAGCTTCTCTTGCAAGTTTTACGTTAGAAAATAGCTTATTTGAAGAGTTTTACTTTTTTTTTTTAATTAAATTTTAGGTTAAAATAGAGCCTCTTCAACAAAATTGTTATTGATTAAATCTTAAAGTTATTACAAGGATAACCACCACAAATTATAAGAGAAATTATTTCTAAAAAAAATCATGAGTCCTCAACAACATCTCTTGGTACAACAAATTCAAACACTATTCCAAGAAAAATATATTACAAATTATAAGTGCATGTGCATCCCAAAAACGGGGAGTTTCTTTAACCATTCATAATTATAAATTCAAAGTAAATGTCATAATTGATTAAAGAACCAAGGTGTTGAGTGGGGAGAGAATTTTGTGTCAAACTCCACAAATTAAGATGGATTTAGATTTTTAATTTTTTTTGTCTAAATGTAATGAGTTAAATAGTTCTTTGATAAATTTATATATCACAAAAATAATTGAAAAAAAATTTGATAAATTTTGGGATGGAGGAGAGAGGAGTTAAAATATTTTTGTAAAAAAAAATCTCTTGGTACTCTTTTTTTTTTTGTATTCACAAGTTTTTTATTTTTCTCTTGATACCCTCATGATTTATTTTTCCTTTATACACTTTTTAATATATTTTATCATTTATAAAAAAAATAATCTACAAAAATATAAAACTAGTTATGACAATATTAAATATTAACTTTATAAAATACTGAGTAATGTATAAATTTTTTTTTAATTTAAAAAATTTACTTTATTGTAAATAAGGGCACATAATTAGATTTAAATTAACTCTTCAAGAATTTTTTAATTAAAAAAAATATATATAAATAATTCTATTATATAATTAATTAGTTTAAATTTAATGAGTTTATAATTAGTTTGAAATTTATTTTTTTAATTTTTATATTTTATAATTAAAATTTTAATGTAAGTATATACAGAATGCTTGTAAGAAAAACCGAATTAAATTATAAATAAGGGTATCAAGATAAACTTGAAAACCTTACATATCAAAAAAAAAGTTTAAACGTGAAGGAATAAGAAAAAAATGATAAATAAATCATAATTTAAGGTTACGGGGTAACGATGCTCTAAAACTTGGATCTAACCAAACAAGGAGCGAGAGACATGCACAGGTGACAGGTATTGTCGTACTGATATCCGTAAGCTTTATCCATTGATCAACAATTTCGAGCGATTCTTATATAAGTTTGCGTAGCTGCATGAATTCTGCTACGAACCCTTCTTTCGGCTGCAACCATCTAGAATCCCCATTCAAGCAAACCCACAATCATCCCATTCGCAGACGTTTTTCCAACGATCCCATCAAGTTTTCCTTTCAAATTATGTCATATTTCCTATCCTATTAACGATAAAAGTTTATCTGATTTACGACAACAATCTTCTTCGCTCCGCTTGCACAAACAATTTGTGAAATTCTTCATCTCCTAGTAAGTAGGTCACTTCACTTTCCTCTTTACATTTCTATGCCTTTTTTTTTTTCTGCAATCGATTTTATACCTTTTCGTTTTCTCAATAATGTAGCTGTTCTTGGCTACATCCAGATGCTGGACGAATTTTGTTTCATTATTAGACGAGGTTTTATTAGGGTTTGTTTTATTATAAGATGCCGAACTAATTCTGGAGAATGTGATCATAGGTTAAGCGTAGTCAAGCTGTCATTGATTACTTGGAAAGCTTATTTCCATTGTTATTTCTGGATTGGCTGCTTGTTTAGTAATTAAATTTATCAATGGGAGTGAGATGCATTTACATTTTAATTTGCTAACAAAGTCAATTGAGCTTCTGATATGTTTTGTATGATTATCTGCATTTTGGATAGGGTAAAGAAAATCTCGTTTGATCTTGCGAATGCAGCTCTCGGTTGTGGAAATTTTGTGGGGGAGCTTGAGAATTCGTTGTAAACATGATTGTTTCGGCTCTTCTAATGTCTGTGGGAATAAACTCTGGCCTGTGTATATTATTCTTCACATTGTATTCCATCTTGAGGAATCAGCCTGCAAACTTTCAAGTCTATCAACCACGCATATTATCTGATAGAGGAGTCCAGCGAAGTAATACTTTCCACATTGAATCGCTGTTGCCTTCACCTGGCTGGGTAAGAAAAGCATGGAATCTTACTGAGGATGAATTGCTGTCCATTTCTGGGTTGGATGCTGTAATTTTTATGAGGCTTATCATATTCAGGTAATTAGCTTCTCTTTGTCATATGATGAATTTTCAACATAATCTGCAGCTTTTGTTTCTAGTTTCATAACCATTTGCTTTCATCTGTTTGATATGCAGCCTGCGAGTATTTTCTTTCGCTGGGATTATAGGGGTTTTTGTTCTCCTTCCTGTAAATTGCTCTGGCAATCAGCTCAGTAAATTTGATATTACAAATATCTCAAGTGATTCCTTGGACATATTCACTATTTCTAATTTACATAGTGGATCAAAGGGGTGAAGATCATACAGTTCTCTTGTTCTATCTACCTCAGTTTTTATATTAAAAAAAAATCAGTAATTCTTTCTGATACAAACTTACTGCATGACACGGACTATTTTTGCAGGTTATGGATTCACTTTGGTTCTGTGTATTTGGTCACTGTCTTTGTTTGTTATCTTCTTTATTATGTGAGTTATCCCTATGAACTCCCACTTACTGGAGTATGTAATGAGATTTCGAATCATTAAGTCAGTTTTGACCTATATAGTCCTAATATATACTGAAGTAACAGAATTCATTGGATTCTCCAATTGGTTACTGAGTACGTAAATTGATTTTGCAGGAATACAATTACATTTCTAATAAAAGGATCCAATATTTCTATTCATCTAAACCTCAGCCACATGACTTTACGATTTTAGTTCGTGGTGTCCCTGTACCTCCTGGGGGCAGTGTTGGTGAGAGTGTGGATAATTTCTTTAACGAGTATCATCAATCTACATATCTATCCCATACAGTGATCCACCGATCAAATAAACTGCAGGTTCTCATTGTAAGGTTTCTTGCTTTTTGTTTGCTATCTATGAGGGCTGAACTCGTAGCTAGCTTTAAATATAATCGATATCTATATTTTTGTTCAGGATGATGCCAATAAATTGTGTAGAAGACTAGCACACTTAAAATCAGAGATTGGTCAAGAAAATGTCAGTCGGGTTGGACCCTTAGGCCACAAAGTTGATCTTGTCGATCATTATGAAAAGAAGCTGGAAGATGTTGAGCATAATCTGAGAGTACATAGAGAACATTCTCGTGTTGCAGCAGTAAGTCTTTAACTGCTGATATGTGACTATGGCTAAGAAACTATGCTCTCTTTTATATTCCTTACTTTCCTTGATAAGACAATTTTCACCAGTATCTTTCATTCTACACATAGGAAGTACGCGCCGCCTTTGTATTCTTCACATCTCAACATGGAGCTGCAGTTACTCTGAGCATGCAGCAGTCAACAAATCCTACAGAGTGGATTACTGAACGAGTTCCTGAACCGCATGATGTTTACTGGCCTTTTTTTCAAACAACTTTTTTTCGGAGCTGGATCTCCAAAGTGTTCGTCTTAATGGCTTGTTTTCTCCTTACTATTCTATTCCTCGTACCTGTTTTGATCGTTCAAGGTCTGACCAACCTCGGTCAGTTGGAGACTCTTTTCCCATACCTTAAAAGCGTCCTGTCAATGTAAGTCGGTTTTTCTTCAGATCATATGATGATTCTAGCATAGTTACTCGGATTCTTTGGAGGAACACTATAACCTTGGCTATGCTTTCAAACGTGCAGAAAGTTTGTGAGTCAAATAGTCACTGGATACCTTCCCAGTCTTATTCTTCAGCTATTCCTGAGATTGGTTCCACCTGTTATGATGTTCCTTGCATGCATTCAAGGATACATCTCTTTCAGCGAGATACAAAAAAGTGCATGCAACAAGTTTCTATGGTTCACAATATGGAACATCTTTTTTGCGAACGTGCTCTCTGGATCAGTTCTACATCAGCTTTCACTCTTGCTTGACCTCAAGAACATTCCTTCAAAATTAGCAGTTGCTGTCCCGGAACAGGTAAGGCCTCGTGAAATTATGAACACAAAGAAGAGAGTGTTCTACCCTTCATTATATGCATTATATTGTTTTTGCTAGTAGCGGCATACATTACCCATTGTACAAGTATTATTCTACCAAGATTCATTATAATGTAGGATATCATGATTCATCATCTTTGTGATAAGAGTGAAAATCATGAATCACACAACACAAACACATAGAACACGGAACCTCTCTGGTCATACAGACTAATGCTTTTACACACTAATAGATATCTACATGCGTTGTTAGAAGGCCTCACACCATATCTATACTTCCTCGTGTACTCTTTAAGTCTTTAATTGTAAGTTCTACGCCCTTCATGGTCACAGCATTGATTAGCCCGTTTGCTTGATCCTTTAAAATAACTCTAGCCAGTTGTTGTAAAAGTTTTCTTTTGGTTCTGCAGTCATCTTTCTTCATTGCGTATGTTGTCACGTCAGGATGGACGAGCACCTCATCAGAACTGTTCCAAACGGTCCCATTCATTAACATGCTGCTGCAAAAATGTTGCTGTTGTACAAAACGTGACAACGTTAGCGAAGAATTTGTAGCTCCAGGCATTCCGTATCATGTAGAGATCCCTCGACTTCTATTCTTTGGGCTTCTGGGGATAACCTATTTCTTCCTAGCACCCCTTATTTTGCCTTTCCTGTTAATCTACTTCTGTCTTGCTTACATTATCTCCAAGAATCAGGTTTGCCTCTCTTCCTTTATCTTCATTCATTCATTCATCTCATCGATATTCATTGATTGACTGCGCCTGTATCATTCTGGGTAATGGCGTATGGATTGTGAAATACAGTTCATGAATGTGTACTTGCCAAAGTATGAAACAGCTGGGAGGTTTTGGCCAATTGTGCATAACTCAATGATTTTCTCCTTAGTACTGATGCATGCTATTGCTGTTGGCATCTTCACACTTAAGAAGCTTCCTATGGCATCGACATTGATTTTCCCGCTTCCAGTCCTAACACTGCTCTTCAATGAGTACTGTCGAAAGCGCTTCCTTCCCAACTTCAGGGGCTATTCTGCTGAGGTACTTTTGATTCTTTCTTTTCCGGAATCTATTTTATGAATCAAAGAAAACAATTATATGAACATATCAATCATACAGCAAAGTTGACATTGGTCCTTTTGACCTCCTGTGGTTTCTTGTTATCCAGACCCTTATCAAAAAGGATAGAGAAGAAAGCAATGACCCTGCAATGGGTGAATTTTTCAGCAATCTGGTAACAGTTTATCAAGATCCTGCACTCGCTCGACTCAGTTTCTCACACAACCCTGATAGCCAAACTGCTCCCCTGCTCTCTTCTGATCACAACTCTTGATACAATTCTGCTAGAAATGTCAATACAATTCTGCTAGAATGCTTCCTTTTCTGTGCGATTATTCATGTTAGCGAGCATTGTTTTTTAGAACCGTGTACAATGGGATAGTGAAAGATCGTGTTCTTTGATTGGCGGTGGGCTGTGGAATTTCCTTGCAGTGTGAAGAGTTATGCTGAAAACAAAAGGAATGCTGGGCAGAAAGCCGTCTGGCCATTTTTGTAATCACAATATTGTAACTTTGATGCTTCTAACTCCAGCTTTGGAGGTTTTATCATACAAAAAGTTCAGTGGAGTGCATTCAATGAGATGTTCTAACATAACCCACATTCTAAAATACATTCAATATTGTCCTACAATATGCAGGTTGGTGTATACACCAAATCAGTAGATATGAACTTCAATCTGAAATTTGAAGCAACTCCCTGATTGTCCCGCTTACCTGCATAACAAAATAAGAGCAATTAGCAAAGAATGTGCATTACATATTTCGCTTGTTTTTCAGCCTAAGATGTAAGTTCCAAAACATACCATCTTGCTATCTGCCTTGATTCTTGCAACCAGATGCGTGTATTCGTCTATTTGCCTAACATCAAATAAGAAAAAAAATAATATTTGGAACAAACCTAACATTGCAAAGTGCTAACCAAGGGATTCATCAATAAGCATAAGACTACCACCGATAATCATGCAAGTACAGCAAAAATTGGTGGCTGAGAAGAAGTAAGCAATTTCGGCTATACAACAGGGGAAGCTTCTCTTACTTGGCTAGTCTTTCCTCTTTAGCTTCTATGAAATTTAAAGCTTCAGACCAGGTGAACTCAACATGAAACCCCAGTCCAATGTCAACAAATATGCGACGCGTATCAGGGCTGTATATAAGATCAAGCCGAAGTGAGGAAAATATTGGATAATTCTCATTTAATATAGTGGAAATAGAGATCATCGCTTACACATCTGCGTGTGCATACACTTCTGAGCCAAGATTAACTAGTGTCCTCAAACTAGTGACACTATTCTTCTCTAAATTCTGGATATTTAGTTTTAGATCTGAGCTACAAGTTGTTGAGTCAAGTAAATCAAATAATCCAAAAATTCATGTCTTGGTTATGGATTGTGATTTTACTCTTACAACCACAAACATAAACAAAAACAAAAACAAAAACAAAAACAAAAGAGGGGCGAGGAGATGCACATAAAAATGAAATACTGAATACATATGACAAAAGTTCACGAAGGATACAATATCTGCTGTTGTTCAAAAACCTTATCCCTGCATTCATCAAATCAAAGAGGTCAGCTTAATACATGAATATGACATTGCTAGATACTTACTATTTCCAAATATTGCAAGCAAACTGACAGTCTTAAGAGAAATTCAAATTTTGCGAGCAAGTTCTTTATCAAAAGTTCAAAATTCGGCATAGAATTTGGTGAAGATCATGACAACACAAGTAGGGAATAATTTGTTGAAAGAAGACAATGGTATTCGGAAGGATTTGGTCATGCAAGGGAACTTTGTGCTGCAACAATTAAAGAAGCTGATGTATGTTGTCTTCGAAAGGAGCATAGATGTATCACATGCAACACAACTTGGCTAAGATGAGAACTAACAAACTTGAGTTTCATAGTGCTAGCAATTATAGACATGGGCACCTTTCTCTATCAAATATGCACATATAGTAAGAAACATCTTGAAAAAGATTCAAATGTTAGAACAAAGCCATAGTGAATTCAGAATTCTACCTGTCAGCAATAGCTCGAACAAGAGCCGGTTTTAATCGACCATCAAGAAACTCCTCACATTGCTTTATCTTTGCCTCCCGGTACTTATCCATTGGCGAACTTTCAACAAGTCTTAAGTACACAGGAAGCAAACAAATCTGTTATTGGCCAGAGTTCATTTTACACTTGATACATATAATGCAGGCAAATAATCAAGACAAATTTTCCCTTCCTGCAAATATATCCTTCCAAACCATTCCATTGATATCTAGAATGAACATTAAGAATGCAAAAACTGAACCAACCAGCATTGATACAAAAAGAAAAACCCTAGAGTCGAAACCCTACCTAGAGTTAACCCATTTCAATGTTCAAACTGGTACTGACATTATGAATACGAAAACTTGTAAAAGATTAAGCAGTCCAAGTGAGCACTACATAGTGAATTTATCATATGAGCCGAAAACTATAGCTCCAACCATGTTATGAACCAAGAGAGGACAAATTAAACATACTAACGACTGACCAGTGTTTTTAAAACTAGAATTGAATTTTCAGATTTTCAGTCACATAATTCAACAATCTCACTGTCCAGTAACCACAATTTTTTAACAATACAGTAACCAGTTACACTGATGACAGATTCATATTTCATCGTTTTGTGCTGATCATTTTCAAGTATTTAACAATCGTTGAAGCAGAGAAGGAGAAGAGAAGCCTGACTGAGACTGTGAGGAAAAGGAAAACAGAGAAGTACTACATTATTGTCTATTACGAACCTTTACCTGGATGGAGAAGTAGCAGTAGGCTAGTCACTGTCTCGCCGCCGCGCCAAAAAATAGGGGGTGAATCAGCCGCCGCCGTCTCCGGCGCCTCGCCCTAGCAGTTCGCCGATGCTCTCTTCAGTCTCCTCTGGAAGGCAAAAGAAAAACAATCGTTGAAGCAAAGAAACGTGCTGACTCGGCCCTAGCCCCTAAATCCCAATCTCTAACTTCAACCCGATTGGGTTTTTTTTTAAAATCGGTCCGAATCGCGGTTCCGATTCGGAAATAAACCGGATCGAAAACCGGTTTACTAGAAACCAAACCAAGCCGATTTGCTACAAAGCCTGAACCGATAACAAAACCTACTATTGCGGTTTAGGCTCGTTTTAAACCGAAAATGTCGGTTTAAGGCTCGGTTCATGTGAACCGACCTAGTTCTGCTCTACCCAAAATCCAGATATCCAACTATATTATATTTTTAGTCTTTTTATAAAAGAAAGTGGTTCGATGTATTAAATGACACGCCATCTAATGAATCGAAATACCGAAAAAGTCGGCAAACATAATTATCGTCTGAAAGAGCATAAACAAAAGAAAAACAAATAAATACGCAAAAACACAAAGGATTTCTTGGAAGCATGAAGTCTTAAGGGAAAGGAGAACGAGCTAGCCACTTGAAAGTGGAGAGGCAAAGTCCATCGTCGAAAAAACTGCACAAGAAAGAAGTTTGGGAAACAACTGTCGACACCTCAGATTTGAGCTCAAAGAAGAGGCGTTAAGAATTGATCACAAATCCACGACTCTTCCTAGACGAACAAGTTGAACCGCCAGCAGAACAAGCTCCAAACTCGGAAGACTCAACAACAACACATGGAAAACATGACCCTACAAGTGTATATCATTTTGCAAAAAATATTTTTTGGAGAAAGAAGTTGGTTTCGCAAAAATAGAAAATTCAGGCAAAAGAAATAACTTATCAAATAGTATCGTTGTGTATTCAATCTTTTGTTTGATTATTTTGTGTAGCAACGAGTGAGTTCCCCCCTCTTTTGTTTTTTTTTTTAATTTTTGTTTTCGATCATGATCTGACACAAATTTATTAAATTATATTTTTAGCTTTTAAAAACAATAAATGCATTTATGAAATTATATATATTAATTTTTTTTATATAACTTAATTTGGCGTACTACTCTTCTTTACATTTATAAGACACCATATTATACTTTTGTTTATTTTACATTACATATAATGATTTTTTTTTATGGAAAGCATACCAAATTATATTAGGGCTTTGTCACCGTTATAATACATTAGAGTACCCACATTAGTTGATCTTGTGGGTGTTTTTAGCTTCCACATAGGAAAGAGAAAATTTGTTTTGCTTGAACCAAGAAAATTTATTCTTCTTCAAGATGAAGCTAAGATTAAAAATGTGGGCTCCATTGTACTTTATTTGTACCTCATTTTAAAATAGGACTTATATATCATTATATATAGAATTTTTTCTAAAAAAATATTTACAATTTATAAAATAATTTTGTCTATCTATAGACATCCATTTTATTACACTTATTTTTTTTAAAAAAATTATAGCTCTTTACATATAGATTTATTGATATGGGTTAAATATTGGAATGTGTTTTAAGGTGATGTGGATGAAAGAGAAATTTGAACAAATATTGAAAAATGAGTTAAGACTAATCTTAGGCGTTCTCTAGTGTGGATACTCTTACAACCCTAGTGGGTAGTTTGAGAAAGATAAGCTAGTGCAACACCGGGAAACACGATTAAGAGCAGCAACTCCCTCCCTACACAAATGCATTACCTAGTCCAAAGGACCAATACCCAAGCAAGGATGTTGAAATAAATGAATCATTGGGAGGCAATCTGACTCGACAAGAATTGAATGATAATCAAACCCTTGCACCAAAAGTAAACACCATCTTATTGCCTCAACTCATGCGACATCAAGAGGAATCCTTACTTGAATAGGCTTTGGGCCCATGAAAATCACGTCACTAGAGTAATTACGGACAATAACCCCAACACCACACCCCGAACCAGACACAATACCATCACAATTCATCTTTAGAGATCCACGAGGAGAAAACCATGCAAGCTACGAAGGTACCACACTAGGACAACCCCTGAAACCTGACATTTGGCGTTAACATTGTCCATGTGCCAAGACACGTGTGAATCCAATAAGTGAATCGGATCACACTCCACCCTATCTGTAATAGCCATAAATTTTGCAACTATGAGGTACTATATTCTCGGATATCACCCAAGTCGATTCAATTTATCCGAAATTTTTATTTTCTTAGAAATATCCTTAAACTTTTCTTGTTATTATATGTGGAAGCTTATTCCCTTTACAATGCACTTGGTCTTTTCACTCCCTTGACTTCTTTGGTCATTTCTTTCCTATTCAAATGAACCCATTTCTTTTCCTCTTTCACCCTTATCTCACCTCTCACGTTAACTCTTTTCCTTGACCCGTTGGAATAATTATTTCCTTGAACCATAAACCAAGGATCAAAACCATGCTAGAGTTATTAAGGAATCGAAATTTACATAAATGGTTCCATAACACATCAATTAGATCAATCTTTAGTACGGAATCTACAATCCGAAGGAGCGCCACAGTTATATTGTCTTCCCTAGCCAAATCTCTTAGAGTGTCTTTAGGTCTTTCTTTTTGATGGGTAGAGAATTGAATACGGTTGGTTGATTTGACGTATTAGGAACCATAATCTAATATCCTGTTATATATTGACCTAATAGAATCTCATTAATCCTATTGAATCAAAATCTGGTATCCCATGAGTGAATTGTGATCATGAATTTTGTCTTGATTAGAGTGAGGATTGATGATCGAAATTACATGCTAGTTCTTGCACACCATTTAGGAGTGATTAAGGCAATTCATTTTTTCTTTACTTCTCATCTTGATCATGTTTGAGCACCTCAATTGATATAAATTTGACCTCTTTTGACCCATCCGGGAATAGGAGCATGCTAGTGTGTTGATGTGTGTGAAAAGCAAGTGTAGGGTGAAGTTTTGATGAAAGAATGTGGTGAATGAAGTGCTGAATTTGTTGTGAAAAGTGTAGAAAAAATATAGGTTTGGGGACTTTGGTTTTGATGACGAGTAACTCGGCACCATTCACATAATCGGGTGTTTGTGCCTTGCCAAAGTCGGATAAACCGAATGTCCTAACGAGCCTTGGTATGTGTGCCCGGTGTGAGGCACCTCAGAAAAATCCCGAGGTCCGCTAATCACCAAGGTTTCGGCTTTTGTACACCAATGCCATTGCCTCAAAAATAAAAGAAAAAGAAAGTGAAAAAGAAAAGAAAACAAAGAAAAGATGGAGAAAATATACACTTATGGTGAAGATGATCAAAAATGAAATTGTGGAGTTAGTTCCTTTCCCGGATTAGCATCACATGACCTAAAAATTCCCGCCTATTCACAACGTTTCTTAGCCTTCTCTTTTCTAAGTCCTTGTGACCTATTTGCATGTGTGTAAGACTTAGTGATCTAGATTGGACATGCTCATGATCATCTTGACTTCTTCATTTTTACCATTCATGCATGCTTTCTAGTTAAGTATAATTGTCTTTCCATGCCTTCATTCGTTTGATGCATAATTGCTTGTCCATTTGCCATGAAACATGACTATGAAGGTGATCCAATATTATAAGCAAAATTCCAAAAAGATTTTGTTGTTTTTCTGCATGCATAAATCATGTCATCTCTTAGTCTATAGTTGGGACTTGCTCGGGAAAGAGCAAACCTTAAGTATGGGGTATTTTGATAACACGATTTATGACGTTAGTCTAGGCATCCATTTAGATAGTTTTCCCGCTATTCATGCATAGTTTAGCATTAGTTCGTGGCGTATACATTCAATACATGTATATTTGTCGAGATAGACGTCTACACGGACTTTTGCATGTTTTGTAGGTATTTTGGGAGCTTTTAGAGCCTAAACGATACATCCGAGGATCGTTCCTCGTGATGACACGTATCCGAGCTCATTGGGAAGCAGTTAGGAGCAAAGGAGAACACATGGGACCATGTTGGTGCATGCCTTGCACCAACTCACGGCTCAACGATCAAAAGAAGGCTGAAACACAAGAATCATGGCCACTGGGAGATCCACGGCCGTGGAAACTGCCCGTGATTCCTTCTGCACAGCTGGGACAGCTGTCCCACAATCTCCATAACCGACTCTTGCAAATGGTGAATGCTATAAGTATCCTTGCAGGCTGATTCTAAAGGGGATCCATCTATCCACTACACACCTTACCTCACACACATTCTCTCCCATACTCTCTCATTTTGGAATTGGATCGGAGTTACTCTTGGAGGAGAAGAAAGTCTTCTATTGGAGAAGGGGAGAAGAAAATACCATTCTTAGAGTTTCTTAGTTTTTAGAGTGAAGTTTGTTGGAAACACTTTCTATGGTTGTAAGAACGATTCAAACCTTCTTTTGAAGGGTTGTAAGTCTCTCTTCTAACATTTATTCAGCTCGTTTTTCTAGTTCTATTTGCTTCATCTCTCTTTCATTGCATCCTTTTGATATGGACTCCATGATTTTATGCTTGATGACTTTGATTGTGATGATGCATGTTATTGGCTAAATAGATGTGATTCTAGGGTAAGAAAATGATGGTTATGGCTTGAACTATGATAGAATAGACTTAAACGTACCTTTGGATGATTTGTTAGCTCGAACCTAGCCTATGTTCAAAATCACGGTTTGTTCTAAGTAGTTCCACGGCGTGGAAGTGAGGAACTGACCGTGATTATGTCTGACTTGCTTGTATTGATAAATCTAAGTGTTAGGTTGTTAGATTGTTGAAATCCTAGTGTTTGTTGAGCTAAATCTATCATAGGGTAACCTAGTGTTAGCAACTAAGTGTGAGAAGAGACCTACCCGGTGATTCTTGCCATTAGGTACCGAAGATGATGAACTCTAGGTAGTAGTGAGCCTCACTAGCCGCTATTGGACTGAGTGTGCTAGGATTTATGTTTAGGACTTGCCTTCCCGAGACCTACCCGGTGAGGAGAGGTTAGATCCCTAGATAGCAATCCGGTTTGTGTAGAATTCCTAACCTTAGGTTCTTTGAGACTTAACCGGTGATGAGACCTTAGGAACGCACTAGTGGACCATGAGACCTACCAGGTGATTGATCCCATTTTAGAAACACCCACTCCCAACATACTATAGATGATCTAAAGAATGACTAGATAGCTTGAGTCCTATGCCATAACCGGAATTTCTAACCCCTAGAATCCACTTCTCTATCTTCGATTACCTATCTCGTGTTTGCTTGTTTATTTGTGTTTGCTAGCTTAGTTGTTTGTTAATCTTGCATGATTTGTGATCCTTGATTGATCACCACAAAACTAAACCAAAAAACATTGAGATTTTCATTTTCTTTATTTCTTTCTCTTTTCTTAGCCTAGATTTTCACTATCCTTAGTCACTATTGACTCAATTTCACCTTAGTCTTTGTGTTCGACCTTGGAATACTATCCTTACTACAAAACGACCCATACACTGTGGGTTCGCTAGGAGTTAGGAAAAATATATCGAGTTATAAATTTAAGACTTTTGCGTGTCACGTTTCTAGCGTAACAAGTTTTTGGCGCCGTTACCGGGGACTAGGTCTAGATTGAGTCATTTTTGTGATTGTTTATAGTGTAGGTCTTTCTTGTTGCTTTTGATCTTGTTTGGTTTGTGTCTTTGCATTTTCAGGAAATCTCTCATCCTTTAGGTGTATGCGAAGATCTCGTGGCAAGGATTTAGCTCCATTCGATCCCGAACCGGAGAAAACCCTTAAGGCTAGGTCTAAGAGCATTAGAAAGGGAAAGGAAATGGCCGCAAGAGATCTTCAAGCTGAGTTGGATGAGGCTTTAGAGCAAATTAGGTTAAGGGATGAGCTCTTGGAGAATGAAAGGAGACTTGCCAATGAGAGGCAAGAAGCAACTAGGACGGAGATTGAAGAGATTAGGCAAGCTCTTGTGCAAAGAGAGCTTAATCGTCAACAACCTCCACCTCCACCACAACCGCAGCCGGCGGTTAATATTCGGGTTATGCCCATTCCTATTGAGGAGCCACAAACGTTAGGGCAACACATGGATCCGGCTCAAAGAGCACACCGTCGGGGTGTGAACTTAGGAGATCCCGCAACCTATGATTACGTGCTCCGCCCTCAAGTCCTACAAATGATCCGGCATAATCAATTTGGAGGCATGGAAGGAGAGTCCCCTCATCAACATTTGATGAATTACGAGATATTGATGGAGACTCTAAGGCCGCCTAGGTTGGAGAACAACAACCATAAGCTTAGGGCTTTTTCCTTCTCACTTAAGGATAAAGACTTGGCTTGGTACCAATCGATTCTCCTAGGGCGTGTGAATACTTGGGAGGAAATGACAACCGAGTTTTTGACTAAGTTCTTCCCACCCTCCAAGACTACCGAAGAGGGAAGATCAATGCTTTGTAATGAAGGATAGAGAAAGCCTATTCAAGTCTTGGGAGAGGTTCAAAGACCTTCTCCTAGATTGTCCACACCATGGTATACCGAAAATAGAGCTATTGGAGATCTACTTCAAGGGACTTGATGAAGATAGCCAATTCAAGCTTCAATCTCTTTCCGGTGGGACTTTTATGGAGAAGAATGTGGATGAAGCTTGGGAATTTGTAGAGAAACAAACTTTGGTGATTGAGAAGTACTCCCATAGGAAGAGTGATGGGAGGAAAGCGGGAGCATATGAGGTGAGTGAAGTCACCATGAGTAATTTCAAGCTCGATGCAATCAACAACGAGCTAAAGTCTTTGAGGGAGTTGTGTACTACAACTTTGAAGAGTCAAGCAAGCCCTCAAGTGCAAGTGCAAGCAAACTTGTCTTCCAAGGAAGAAGATGTGAACTATATGGGAAGGGGAAACTACAACAGCTATCAAGGCCAAGGAACTTCAATAACAATAACCGGCAATTCAACAATTACCGGCCTAACCACAACCATCCCGGGTTTTCCTATTCTAACCCGGATGGAGCCTTGAACCCTCCCGCTTCCACAAGCGCAGCTCCACCGCCTAAAGCTTCACAAGAGCCTCCACCCGGATTTACTCAACCTCCAAAGGATAGAACCGAGATGATGTTTGAGCAATTGCTTGGAAGGTTGAGTGGTCTTGAGAGCACGGTGACTTCTATTTCTAAAGCTCAAAAGGTGTTGGAAGCACAAGTTCCAAAAGGTGGGTGAAGCTCATAGAGATCCGGGAAAGCTTCCCAGAAGAACCGAAGATAACCCAAGAGGCCAAGTGTTGGCTATTACAACAAGGAGTGGGCTGAGCATGAAGGATCCCTTACCTAAGGGAAATAACAAGGGGAAGCAAGTGGTGATAGAAGAAGAGCCATTGCAAGAAGATGGAGGAAAGAGCAAGGATGATGAGCCAACATATGTGGAACCACCTCCATACAAGCCACCACTACCATTCCCACAATCACGAGCAAGAGCTCGTTTGGACAAACACTTCGGTAAATTTCTTGAACTTATGTCTAAATTGCATATTAAAATTCCGTTCATGGATGCTATTCTAGGTATGCCGACATATGGCAAGTTTTTGAAGGAAATACTCTCCAACAAGAGGAAGTTGGAGGAGTATGGAGAAGTGAGGATGACAAAGAGGTCCTCGGAATTGATCCAAACTATGAAGGAGGAGATGCCTCCTAAGCTAAGAGATCCGGGATCTTTTTGTGTGCCAATTGGAGTGGGAGAAGTGAAGTATGAAGCCCTATGTGATCTTGGGGCAAGTGTAAGCATCATCCTGCTTGCACTTTGCAACAAGGTTAGGCTAGGAGAGCCAAAGCCGGTCAAGATGACCCTTTACATGGCGGACCGTTCAATAACCCATCCCGTTGGAATCTTGGAAGACATACCCGTGCAACTAGGGAAGTTCTATGTGTCCATAGACTTCGTCGTTTTAGACATCCCGGCGGACTATCCGATTCCTATCATATTGGGGAGACCTTTCCTAGCCACTTCCGGATGTTTGGTGCATTGCAAAAATGGAATTCTCTCCTTCAACATTGGAGAAGAGAATATCAAGTTCAAATTATCCACAATGATGAAGGGGCCCGCCCTTGGTGAAGATGTGTTCAACATTGTCGAGCAAGAGGAATGAAGAGAAGTTGTGAGCTCGATTTTGATCAAGGAACCCTTGGAGAAGGTTCTTAGTTTAAGTTTGATAGAGGAAGGTGTTGAGGATGATTACAATGAAGAAATCAAAGCCTTAGATGCATTGGAGAAGGAGGCAAGTGCTGAATTTGAAGTACACGAAAGTATGCTGAAGAGCTGTAGGAATCACGGTCTGGCACAGGGAACCACGGCCGTGGTTTGTCCCGTGAACTCTCTGGAGTGCTCCACAATGATAGCTTCTCAGATTCCACGCCCGGGGTTTTGCCAGAGACCGTAATTTTGCCCGTGGTTTCTCCAGAAAGAGCCTTAGTTGTTGATCAAGCTTCAAGGAGCCTTGAGGAGTCTTCATTAGCTTTGGATTCATCTCAATCTACATTATATGGAGCACCTCCAATTGATAAAGGTCCTACTAAACTTGAACTTAAACCCCTCCCCTCTCATCTTAAGTATGCTTTTCTTGGTAAAGATTCTACTTATCCGGTGATTGTTAATGCATGCTTGAATGATGATGATAGCATGAATTATAGTCTATATTTTGGGGTTTGTTTGGACGTTTTATCTTCAATAATATGCATGCTTGTATGTATATTATGTGATTATATTACCATTTCATCTACCTTTACGGGAATCGAGGTTTACACCTAGTTTTGTTGTAATCGTAGGTAAAATGGCACGTTTTGCATCAAAAAGGAGCAAAAGGAGCTATGGAGTCATTGGAGCTACATCCAGGAACATAAGGACACATCCAGGAAGCATAGCCATGGATTAGAAGATTCACTTTGGACCAGATTTGAGAGATTTCACATTCAGTTGTGACTCACCTCGGTTGACTACAGAGTCACCTCGACCGAGGTGATCCAGAAGAGTCGACTCGACCGAGGCGAACACCTGGGACGCGGCGAGAATATTTTGTTCTTGGCTGAGATCTTTTATCTTTGGAAAGAGGATCTTATATTTTTTGGGCTTGGCTCCTGGAAGGAAGAAGATATGCTAGATCATATATTTTACCTATTTTTTTGGGAAGAGATCTTTCTAAGATATCTTATCTTTGGAGAGTAATTTTCCTATAAAAAGGGTCGGATTTCCCACAAATCCGACATCCTGCATACATTCGCTTACACCTACTACACCGCTGCAGCATACTCCAGTTGAGAGAATTGAAGAACCTTTTTGAAGGTTGAAGGAAGAAAGTCTATAGCTTTTATAGCTTTTGAAGGGTTTTGTAAGATCATCTTAGATTCCCTTCTTGTTTGTTGTCTTGTTGGATTTCTATCCAAGGAACGCTTGTTGGTTTGATAATTGATTCAGTTATTGAAGCCTTTCTCTTAAGGTTTTCTTGTTCAATTATTCTCTTTCTTCCCATATATTTGATTAATACTTTCATGATGATGAGTGGCTAATCTCTTTGTGTGATTCTAGGGTGATTGGCTGAAGGTTGTGGAAAAACAATGATAGAATAATCTTAATCACAGTAGGACCCTGAAAGTTCGAGTCTTTACCTTAACCCTAAGCATCTCGCTTAGTCGATGAACATCTCGGCCGGGGTGGAATTCTTCTGACCGAGGTGACTTATCTGATCCGAAACTGAGAGTTAAGTGTTAGAGTTTGCCAAATCCTATTCTTATTACACCTTTCCTGGTTCAATGCAAGCTTAGGATGAGACTTACCCGGTAATTCCTTAGTTTGTTTACCTAAGATCATAAGTGTAGGTAATAAATGTTTATCCTTTATTGGGGTTTGAGTGTGCTTTCATCCCATCTTTGTGAGTTAGCCTGAGACTTACCCGGTAAAGGTTGATTCTATTCCCTTAGATGGTGTGTTAGTTTGAGGTTATAGTTCTTTATCTTAATTCCTTGAGACTTACCCGGTAATAGGAGTTACGGTTTGGAATTAGTGAGTAGTGAGACTTACCCGGTAATCTATTCCACTTTAGAAACACCTTCCCTTTGCAAAAACCTCAGCTTTGTCCGCTTATCTTGAGATCTTGAGTTGGAACCACAACTAGATGCTTTAATCCCTAGAATTGTATATTTCCTTTATTGACTTTTATCATCTTTGATTGTTTTAATTGCTTTGTGGTTAGTGATTGCTAAAGCTTACCTATTCCGACTTTGTTTCACTAAGTCCCTGTGATCGACCCCTGGAATTTCTTGCTTTTTACTACGATTGACCCGTACACTGCGGGTTCGCATCCTTGTTTTAAGCTTACGTCTAGGGTTATAAATTTAAAGCTTGCACACACCGTTTGGAGCGAACAAGTTTTTGGCGCCGCTGCCGGGGACTTGGTCTAGACCGAGGCGGTTACGGTTTGCTTTTGGGGCACTTGCCCCCGTGTCTACTAACCACTCTACTTGAGTGACTTTTGCAGGTTCTTTCTTAGGTTTATGCGAAGAACCCGCACTGGGAAGGAAATCGTTCCTTACGATCCCGAACCAGAAAAGACATACAAAAGACGCTTAAGAGAAGCGAAGATGGCCAACCAAGACAATCGCGATCTTGAGGCCGAGTTGAAAGAGGCGCTAGAACAGCTACGCCTCAGCAGGGAAGAACTAAGGCAAGAGAAAGAAGAAACTCGCACTAGGACTGAAGCAATCAAAGCAGATATGGCAGCCCTACGAGACCAATATCTACTTCGACCGAGGGAAGATCCAGTTCCCGATGCTAGACTGATGCAGGTCCCAGTCGCAGACCCTCGACCGAGGCAGGTTCTAGTACCTAACGCCCCGACCGAGGTACTTCCACCTCGGATGCCAGTCCGAGGCGCTCTTTTTTCAGGAATCCCGCAAACCCTAGGTCAAAGGATGGACCCCAATCAACAACTGAGGCGTCCAGGAGTTAACCTAGGAGATCCAGCGGACCATGACTACGAACTTCGACCGCAAGTTCTGTCCATGATTCGCCAATGCCAGTTCGGAGGGCTAGAGAAGGAATCTCCGCATCAACATCTTCAAAACTATGAGATCTTGATGTAGACCTTGAGACCCTCAAGGATTGAAAACAACAACTACAAGCTAAGACCTTTTTACTTTTCTTTAAAAGATAGAGCTCTTACTTGGTATCAATCTCTTCCTCCAGGAAAAATTAGCACTTGGGAGGAGATGACTACGGAATTCTTGACTAAATTCTTTCCCCCCTCTAAGACCGCTGAAATGAGAGGGAAGATTAATGCATTCATGATGAAGGACAAGGAGAGCTTGTCCAAGTCATGGGAAAGGTTTAAAGACATTCTTTTGGATTGCCCACATCATGGGATTCCAAAGATAGAGTTGTTGGAGATATACTTCAAGGGACTGGACGGAAACACCCAGTTCAACCTCCAACTACTCTCCGCCGGTACATTTATGGACATGGCGATTGACGAAGCTTGGGACTTTATTGAGAAGCAAGCTTTGCATATGGAGAAATACTCCCACCAAGGAGCAGAAGGTGGAGTTAAAAGAGTTAAATTCCAAGATGCTCCGTCTACCAACAATCAACTCACGTCTTTGAAGAATGACGTGAAGCAATTGAAGGAACTCTTGGTTGCTCAAACCAAGAAGGAAGATCAAGGACCAAGGAACAACAACAATGGATACCGTAACAACAACAACAACGGTTCCCGGAACAACAACTACAACAACAACAATTGGAGGGTGAACAACCAAAATTCTGGTAACAATCATTCTAACTCCAATTCTAACGATTCCTCTAACCCTTTCCTTTCTTCCCCTTCTTCTTCTTCTTATTCTACTCCATTAAAGAGCCAGGGGCAAGGATCAAGTTCGTCTCAGCCGGAAAAGAAAGACGCGGTGCTGGAGGCTATCTTGATCAAGCTTAGTGCTATGGAGACATCCATGACTTCATTTTCGAAGGCCCAAAAGGCCTTTGAACAAAAACTTGCTAGTAGGGCGAATGAAGCACCAAGAGATCCAGGGAAGCTTCCAGCAAGGACGGAAAGCAACCCTAAGGGCCAGATTATGGCCATAACTATGAGGAGTGGACTGAAAACTGCAGATCCAGTGCCTCGGTCGGTGCCAGTACCGACGAAGACCACCTCGGTCCAGGTGCAGTCGAAGAACACTTCGGCCGAGATGCCAACCGAGGTGGAGCCACAAAAAGCGGAGGGGAAAACTGAAGTTTATGTTCCACCTCCTGCATACAAACCACCACTTCCATTCCCCCAGTCAAGGGCCATAGCACATCTAGACAAGCACTTTGGTAAGTTCCTTGACTTGATGAATAAACTGCACATTAACATTCCTTTCCTTGATGCTATTCTAGGGATGCCCGCCTATGGGAAGTTCTTGAAAGAACTCTTATCAAGGAAGAGGAAGCTGGAAGATTTTGGTGAATAAGGATGACATCTAAATCCTCGGAGGTCATACAAATCATGAAGGATAAGATGCCACCTAAGTTGAGAGATCCCGGCTCCTTTTGCATTCCCATTCAAGTTGTGGATGTCACTTGTGAAGCCTTATGCGATCTAGGAGCCAGCGTGAGCATCATTCCGCCGGAACTATGTGTGAAGATCGGACTTGGAGAGCCCAAGCCGGTCAAGATTCGATTGTACATGGCGGACCGCTCCATTACCCATCCCGTGGGCATTTTGGAAGACGTTCCGGTCAAGTTAGGTAACTTCTATTTACCTATAGACTTTGTAGTACTTGACATTCCCGCAGATTATCCTGTTCCTATTATTCTCGGGAGGCCATTTCTAGCAACTTCGGGTTGCAACGTGGATTGTAAGAACGCCAAGTTGAAATTCAACATTGGTGGAGATGAAGTGGAGTTCGCGCTACTAGCGGCCATGAAAGGAGAGCAACTAAGCGATGATATCTTCAACATCTACGATGAAGAAGAATCAAGGGAATTGGTGAGCTCTATCCTTATTAACGATCCACTTGAACGAGTTATTAGTTTTAGTTTAATGGAGGAAGGTATAGATGCTTCTTGTGATGCAGATATACGGAGCTTAAAGACACTGGAAGAAGATCCAGGAGCTAAAACTGAGAAGCTAATCCAGGAGACGAAGATCTCCAGTTTCGGTTCCAGTTACAGTACCTCGACCGAGGCACTTTCTGGACTGAGCGAGGCGACTGAAGAACATCTCGGTCAACGCCTCTGCGCCTCGACCGAGGTCGAAGGCGAGACGATCTCAATTGAGACTTCCGAAAGTCCAGTTTCTAAATCTACTCCACTGGAAGGAGGAAGCCAGGATTCCCCTCAGAAAGCACCCCCAGTTGTGGAGCTTAAACAACTCCCAAATCACTTGAGGTATGTCTTTCTTGGACCGGATTCCACTTATCCTGTTATTGTTAGCGCTTCCCTTTCCGAATCTGAATTGTCTAAACTAATGCATGTCCTGAGAAAGCATCAAAAGGCTTTGGGTTATACTATAGATGATCTTATTGGCATTAAGCCTTCTTTCTGCATGCATAGAATTCTAATGGAGGATGATCATAAGACTTCACGAGAACCTCAAAGACGGTTAAATCCGATCATGAAAGAGGTTGTGAAGAAGGAAATTCTTAAGTTGTTGGATGCAGGTATCATATATCCTATCTCGGACAGCAAATGGGTTAGCCCGGTGCATGTAGTTCCGAAGAAAGGAGGGATGACCGTTGTGACGAATAAGAACAACAAGTTAATCCCAACCAGGACCGTCACGGGCTGGAGGGTTTACATTGATTATAGGAAGCTGAACACGGCCACTCGGAAGGACCATTTTCCACTTCCCTTCATTGATCAAATGCTCGAACGGTTGGCCCAGCATTCATATTTTTGTTACTTAGACGGCTATAGTGGATTCTTCCAGATTCCTATCCATCCGGATGATCAGGAGAAGACCACTTTCACTTGTCCATGGGGGACATTTGCTTATAGGAGGATGCCATTTGGATTATGCAATGCACCCGCTACCTTCCAGCGATGCATGATGACTATCTTTTCCGAGTACATAGAGGAAATCATGGAGGTATTTATGGATGATTTTTCAGTATATGGTTCCTCTTTTGATGATTGCCTATCTAACCTTTCTCTAGTGCTACAAAGATGTGAGGACACTAATCTTGTTTTGAATTGGGAGAAGTGTCATTTTATGGTTAATGAAGGCATTGTGCTAGGACACCTCGTTTCTAATCGAGGTATTGAGGTCGATCGCGCTAAGATCGAGACTATTGAGAAACTCCCTCCTCCTTGTTCTGTTAAAGGTGTGAGGAGTTTTCTCGGGCATGCAGGTTTCTACAAGAGATTCATCAAGGACTTCTCCAAGATTTCTAAACCTCTAACTAACCTCTTGAATAAAGATGTTGTTTTTGAGTTTTCGCAGGAGTGTCTTGATGCATTTTACAGGATTAAGGAAGCGTTGATCTCCGCTCCCATTATCCAACCTCCGGATTGGACCTTGCCCTTTGAGATCATGTGCGATGCTAGTGATGTAGCCGTAGGAGCGGTGCTTGGACAGAAGAAGGATGGCCGGACCACCGCCATTTATTATGCTAGCAAGACGCTAGATGTAGCACAACGCAACTACGCTACCACCGAGAAGGAGCTATTGGCGGTTGTATATGCTTTCGAGAAGTTTCGTTCCTACCTAGTAGGGGCGAAAGTCATTGTCTACACTGACCATGCAGCCATCCGTTACTTGCTTGCTAAGAAAGATGCCAAGCCACGCCTTATTCGATGGATTCTCTTGCTTCAAGAGTTTGACTTAGAGATCCGCGATAAGAAGGGATCCGAAAATTCTGTTGCGGATCACCTCAGCCGGCTACCTGCATCTTCACGCCATAAGGACGACCTACCCATAGACGCGTCATTCCCCGATGAGCACTTACACTTGTTGGAGCGTTTGATAGACTTACTTACTGCACCCCACGATGGAGGTGAAGTATGGGGTGAGGGCACCTCCCACCACGTTTGAGAGACGCACTATGGTCCAGCTAGCGACCTTAAATCAAGCGCTTCTTGGGAGGCAACCCAAGGTATTGCTTTCTTTTCCCTTTTTCTAGTCTAGCTTAGATAGTTTTGCTTTTGCTTTGCTTTGTTTTGTTTTTGGCATCCTAGACAGACAACAGGTGACATCTAAGGAAGGAGTACAAACCAGGAGCATAACTGAAAGGACAGAAGTTCGAGAATTTTGAGAAGACGGAGTTTGACTGAGGCACATCTCGGTTGCTGTCACAGCACCTCGACCGAGATGATTCTTGAGCAACCGAGGCGACTAGGGTTTCTGAAGATCCACCTCGGTCCGTACCACCTCGGTCCAGTCAAGACCACCTCGACCGAGGTGACAGCAGTTCCAGAAAGGGTATAAAAAGGGGGCTAAATTTCTCTCTCTTCTTTTTTACCTCTCCTCGACCGCGGCAGCCCCTCGCCTCGCTTTGCCCTTCTTCGATCGTTTTCAACGATTCTTGCTTCCAAATTGCTAAGAAAGGATAGAGGATCCAGTGCAAGTGTCAATCTGCGAGAAAATCGAACCGAATCGACCGAATCAGGGTAAACATAAAAAAAGCCCTAATCTCGCTCTCTTCACTGTTTTGCTTCGAAACAGATTAAGTACCCCATAGGAACCAGTTGTAGTGATTTTGGGGGAAAAGAATTGGATTTTTGAAGAAATTCGTCGCGCAGTTCTTCGCCTCGGTCCAGTCGTTCTGTGCCTCGGCCCAGGTGTTCTTGAGTTGTGTCAGGCCGACCGAGGTGATCTGACAAGAGTGTTTTAGAGATGAGTTCTGATAGACAGCTTGTCCTGAGGGATAGGTCCTCCGCTTCCCCTTCTTCTTCCTCTAGACCTTATAGACCGGTGATCCAAGAGAGACACCAGGTCGACTATGACCTTATTGCAGCCCGTCCAGTGATCGCACCACGTTTCCTGGACGTATCAACTTTTGATTGTCTCCATGTGGATGGAGATCTTAGACGGATGATATCGATGGTAGGGCTAGATCAGTTACTGAGATCCGCGCACCTGCCTATTTAGAGCCTACCTTGGAGTTTGTCAACTCCTTCACCTACCTTCCCACAGAGCGAGCTGTGAAGTACCGGTTGATGAACCGGTACTTCTTAGTTCCTTTAGAGCACTGAAAAGATATTTTTGGTTTCCCGGCCCCGACCGCTGTTGATTTTCCTTCCCGGACTGTAGCTAGGGAGTTTTGGGGTCAGATTGCTCATATAGTTGAGCACGCAGACAGGTGGCGCCCTAGGGACTTCAGAGAGCGCATTATTTTTCACCTAGCCTTTAGGTTGGCCCACCGTATTTTCAGCGAGACTCTTTTGGCGTGTACTGAGACGCCACAGAAAGTCCAACAGGGGGAGCTTTTCAGCCTTTACTGCATGGTGCCTGGAGGGATCTCCGACTTTGGCTTGATGTTGGCAGAGGATCTGCACAAGATCAAGGCCAAGGCGAAGGGGGACATCTGCTGCGGAGGGATTGTGACCCACATTGCTAGCTATCAGGACATGGACCTCAGAGCTTGTACTATGGTGGCGGCTGCCAAGCCGCTAGGGCTACAGGAGATGATCACTCGGAGGATACTGGTTCCCCGAGGACTTACTACGCCATATGTGGCGATGCCATGGGAGCCGACTACACCACAGGGGATCAGATGGTCACCTCAGTTCTCTGTTTATGATCCTCACTAGTGGCAGACTGCTTGGATTCCATTGATGGAGGATGATAGAGAGGCAGCAGCTGCACCAGCTGAGGAGGATGAGGTAGAGGAGGAGACAGCTGATGACGATGTTAGGGATGGTGGAGTTCCTATGGATACAGGGACAGATACTGCTGGGACGAGTGCGCCGGTTATTGACATAGATGATGATGATACTGAGCCTGCACCAGCCACATTACTAGTGAGACCTGCTAGGTGTAGGGTACGCCGACACAGAGATCCAGAGGCTCACCGTCGGATCGATGATCTGACGGATCAGATGATCGATTCTTATGCTGTCCTATAACTGGATATCCGTGAGATGCAGGAGAGATAACATTACCAGCACATGATGGCTCAAATTCAGTTTCAGCACATCATGGGCTACCCGTTCGACCCATCTCGGTATCCGTATGTGCCACCACCACCACCACCGGATCGTGACTATTGAGAGCCGCAGGATTTTCTTTCTTATTTATTATGCAGCTCATCTTTATGTCCGGTGAGTATTTTATTTCTTTAGACTTATTTTAACCCACTGGGACAGTGTGTCCCAAGTATGGGGTGTTTATGTATTTTATCGACTTATGTGATGTATGCCTCTACATTATTGGATATTTATGCCTATTTTGCTTCTATGGATTTTATCTGAGATTACATGCATACACACAGGTTATTTGATTGAGAAAAACGTCAAAACTGGAAAATTTTTTTTTTTGACCTCGACCGGGGTAGTTCCGGCCGAACGAGGTACTTCACCTCGGTTGACCTAAGAACACCTCGACCGAGGTGGTTTGACTGAGAGCTTTCAAAACGATTTTTGTGCTTCTTATCTGGATATGATCTCAGTGAAGATCTTGCTTACTGACTGGTTTTGAAATCTTTATGTGTTTGAAAGGTTTTATAACATGTTTAAGTTGCTAAATGCTTTGTTTAAAATTTTTGGCATGTTTAATACTTTGTTTTTATCCAAATTATGTTGAATTTGAAGGTTGACACCACATTATGAGTTCTCTCACTTTCTTCCTGGAAAGACCAAGGCAATTCATTCTCTTCTCTTCTTCTTCTTGATCATGCTTAGCCCCTCATATACATTTTTGCCTCCCTTTACCTATCCGGAAATTTGGAAGCAAGCAAGGTGGTGAAAGCAAGTGAAGTTAAAGTTGAGAAGTTGGCTGGAAGTGAAAGTGTTAGAAAGAAATAAATAGGTTTGGGGAAGTCAATCATGATGATGAGTAACTCGGCACCATTCACATAGCCGGGTGTTTGTGTCTTGCCAAAGTCGGATTGAGCGATATTCCTAACGGGTCACGGTATGTGCATCAAGCGTTTGATGCATCTCAAGAAATTGATGACTGCTGATTTCCTAGGCTTCGGTTATTGTGCACCTCTGTCCATGCATCCCAAAAAGTAAAGTAAAAGAAAAAGTGTGAAATAAGCAAAGCTTATTGGTGGAAGATGTTGAAAGTCAAAGTGAAAGTGAAGTATATCCTTTTCCCGGATTCTAGCACCACATTACCTTACATACATCCCTACCCCACACGTTTTTTGACCTTTCTTTTGGAAAGCCCTTGAGACCTCGAGTTTGTTGATTGACTTAGTGGTTTAAACTGGATTATGCATGATTAATTTCGATAATTATGACTTATTATGCATTCTATGATTTTATGCAAAGATGAACAACTTTCTTATATTTATAAAATGTTTTGATCATATATTGATTTTTAATTCCATGAAGTATTCTCTTAGAGTGATCTATGATTGTAGCACACCATAAAAATGTTTTTGAAAGACTTTTTCATTGATTTTCTTGACTTATAATCCATTCTATCTTGCCTTTTATATGCGGAACTTGCTTGAGGACAAACAAGAGCTAAGTATGGGGTATTTTGATAGCATGAATTATAGTCTATATTTTGGGGTTTGTTTGGACGTTTTATCTTCAATAATATGCATGTTTGTATGTATATTATGTGATTATATTACCATTTCATCTACCTTTACGGGAATCGAGCTCTACACCTAGTTTTGTTGTAATCGTAGGTAAAATGGCACGTTTTGCATCAAAAAGGAGCAAAAGGAGTTATGGAGTCATTGGAGCTACATCCAGGAACATAAGGACACATCCAGGAAGCATAGCCATGGATTAGAAGATTCACTTTGGACCAGATTTGAGAGATTTCACATTCAGTTGTGACTCACCTCGGTTGACTACAGAGTCACCTCGACCGAGGTGATCCAGAGGAGTCGACTCGACCGAGGCGAACACCTGGGACGCGGCGAGAATATTTTATTCTTGGCTGAGATCTTTTATCTTTGGAAAGAGGAAATTATATTTTTTGGGCTTGGCTCCTGGAAGGAAGAAGATATGCTAGATCATATATTTTACCTATTTTTTTGGGAAGAGATCTTTCTAAGATATCTTATCTTTGGAGAGTAATTTTCCTATAAAAAGGGTCGGATTTCCCACAAATCCGACATCCTGCATACATTCGCTTACACCTACTACACCGCTGCAGCATACTCCAGTTGGGAGAATTGAAGAACCTTTTTGAAGGTTGAAGGAAGAAAGTCTATAGCTTTTATAGCTATTGAAGGGTTTTGTAAGATCATCTTAGATTCCCTTCTTGTTTGTTGTCTTGTTGGATTTCTATCCAATGAACGCTTGTTGGTTTGATAATTGATTCAGTTATTGAAGCCTTTCTCTTAAGGTTTTCTTATTCAATTATTCTCTTTCTTCCCATATATTTGATTAATACTTTCATGATGATGAGTGACTAATCTCTTTGTGTGATTCAAGGGTGATTGGCTGAAGGATGTGGAAAAACAATGATAGAATAATCTTAATCACAGTAGGACCCTGAAATTTCGAGTCTTTACCTTAACCCTAAGCATCTCGCTTAGTCGATGAACATCTCGGCCGGGGTGGAATTCTTCTGACCGAGGTGACTTATCTGATCTGAAACTGAGAGTTAAGTGTTAGAGTTTGCCATATCCTATTCTTATTACACCTTTCCTGGTTCAATGCAAGCTTAGGATGAGACTTACCCGGTAATTCCTTAGTTTGTTTACCTAAGATCATAAGTGTAGGTAATAAAGATTTATCCTTTATTGGGGTTTGAGTGTGCTTTCATCCCATCTTTGTGAGTTAGCCTAAGACTTACCCGGTAAAGGTTGATTCTATTCCCTTAGATGTTGTGTTAGTTTGAGGTTATAGTTCTTTATCTTAATTCCTTGAGACTTACCCGGTAATAGGAGTTACGGTTTGGGATTAGTGAATAGTGAGACTTACCCGGTGATCTATTCCACTTTAGAAACACCTTCCCTTTGCAAAAACCTCAACTTTGTCCGCTTATCTTGAGATCTTGAGTTGAAACCACAACTAGATGCTTTAATCCCTAGAATTACATATTTCCTTTATTGACTTTTATCATCTTTGATTGTTTTAATTGCTTTGTGGTTAGTGATTGCTAAAGCTTACCTATTCCGACTTTGTTTCACTAAGTCCCTGTGATCGACCCCTGGAATTTCTTGCTTTTTACTACGATTGACCCGTACACTGCGGGTTCGCATCCTTGTTTTAAGCTTACGTCTAGGGTTATAAATTTAAAGCTTGCACACACCGTTTGGAGCGAACATATGATAAGTTGAATCTATTGTTGCATGAATTCAGATTACATAGGAAGGCTATTGGCTATACCATTGATGATTTAGTTGGAATTAAACCTTCTTTGTGCATGCATAAGATATTAATGGAAGATAATCACAAACCTTCAATTGAACCTCAAAGAAGACTAAACCCAATCATGAAGGAGGTAGTAAAGAAAGAGATCCTTAAATTGCTAGATGTGGGAATCATTTTCCCGATTTCGGATAGTTAATGGGTTAGTCCCGTGCATGTGGTTCCTAAGAAGGGTGGGATGACCGTAGTGACTAATGAGAATAATGAATTAATCCCAACTAGGACGGTTACGGCATGGAGGATGTGTATAGACTATAGGAAACTAATTGTGGCCTCTAGGAAAGATCACTTCCCTCTTCCTTTCATTGACCAAATGCTAGAAAGATTAGCTCAACATTCCCATTTTTGTTACTTAGATGGCTATAGTGGATTCTTCCAAATCCCTATCCACCCCGATGACCAAGAGAAAACTACATTCACATGTCCTTGGGGTACATTTGCGTATAGGAGAATGCCATTTGGGTTGTGTAATGCACCCGCCACCTTTCAAAGGTGTATGATGGCTATCTTTTCTGAGTATATTGAAAACATCATGGAAGTGTTTATGGATGATTTCTCTGTTTATGGATCTTCATTTGATGATTGTTTAACTAACTTGTCTTTGGTGCTTAAGAGATGTGAGGAGACAAATCTTGTCTTGAATTGGGAAAACTGCCACTTCATGGTAAGTGAAGGCATTGTGTTGGGACACTTGGTGTCCAACCGTGGCATTGAGGTTGATAGGGCTAAGATAGAGACGATAGAGAAGTTGCCACCACCTACCTCGGTGAAGGGGGTAAGAAGCTTTCTAGGGCATGCCGGTTTTTACCGGAGATTCATTAAAGATTTCTCTAAGATTTCTAAGCCTCTTACTAACCTACTAATAAAAGATGTTGAGTTTGTTTTCTCCAAGGATTGCCTTGAGGCTTTTTGTAGGTTGAAGAATGCTTTGATCTCCGCACCCATCATGCAACCTCCGGATTGGAGTTTACCGTTTGAGATCATGTGCGACACAAGTGATGTAGCCGTAGGGGCTGTTTTAGGACAAAGGAAAGATAGGCTTACACATGCCATCTATTATGCTAGCAAGACGCTAGATGATGCCCAACTCAATTATGCTACTACCGAGAAGGAGTTGCTAGCGGTTGTGTACGCATTTGAGAAGTTCCGCTCGTATCTTGTTGGAGCGAAGGTCATTGTGTATACGGATCATGTTGCGATCCGTTATCTCATTACCAAGAAGGATGCCAAGCCTCGTTTGATCCGGTGGATCCTTCTTCTTCAAGAGTTTGATTTGGAAATCCGGGATAAGAAGGGGTCCGAAAATTCTGTGGCGGATCACCTTAGTAGACTCCCACCATTGGAGATTGAGAGAGATGACATCCCGATTGATGACTCATTCCGGGATGAGCAATTGCAAATGGTGGAGGAGTGCTTGTTTCAAGTGTCAACGGGTAATGAGCCATGGTATGCCGACATAGTAAACTATCTCGTTTGTGAGGAGGTACCACCCGGTTTATTCTATGCCCAAAGGAAGAAATTCTTCAAGGATGTAAGGCATTACTATTGGAGTGAACCGCTTTTGTTCAAGAGAGGGCCGGATGGAGTCTTTAGGAGATGCATACCGGAGGATGAGGTGGAGAGTCTGATCCGCCATTGTCATTCCTTGCCATGTGGAGGCCATACTAACTCACACAAGACATGTGCAAAGGTGTTGCAATCCGGGTTTTATTGGCCAAGTTTGTTCAAGGATGTGCAGAATTTTGTGGTAGCTTGTGATGCTTGCCAAAGGACGGGGAACATCTCAAGGAGGAATGAGATGCCCTTGAACAACATACAAGAGGTGGAGATATTCGATGTGTGGGGTGTGGACTTCATGGGACCATTCCCCTCCTCTTGTGGCAACCTCTACATCCTATTGGCGGTGGACTATGTTTCAAGATGGGTGGAGGCAATCGCCTCTCCCACAAATGATGCCAAGGTTGTGTTGCGGTTCTTCAACCGAGTGATCTTTCCTAGGTTTGGGACACCAAGGGTGATCATAAGTGATGGAGGAAAGCACTTCACAAATAGGAACTTTGGGACACTTTTGGCTAAGTATGAGGTGACTCATAAGGTGGCAACACCTTACCATCCCCAAACTAGTGGCCAAGTGGAGATCTCCAACCGGGAGATATAGGGAATCCTTGAGAAGACGGTTTCTAGAACGAGAAAGGATTGGGCTATGAAGCTCGATGACGCTTTGTGGGCTTATAGAACCGCTTTCAAGACACCAATTGGCACTACTCCCTACAAGCTAGTTTATGGAAAGTCTTGCCACCTTCCGGTAGAGATGGAGCATAGAGCATATTGGGCCATTAGATGACTGAATTTTGACCTCAAGGAGGCCGGTGAGAAGAGATTGCTAGACATGAACGCTCTTGAGGAGATCCGGTTGGATGCCTATGAAAACGCCCGGATCTACAAAGAAAGGACCAAACGTTGGCATGACAAGCGTCTCATCCCCAAGGAGTTGAGTGAAGGTGACCTTGTCCTTCTCTTCAACTCAAGGCTCCGGCTCTTCCCCGGAAAGCTAAAGTCAAGATGGATGGGTCCTTATGTGGTGAAGAAGATCTTTCCCCATGGAGCGGTGGAAATAGGAGGGGAGCATTGTGGAGATTTTAAGGTGAATGGGCACCGGTTGAAGAAGTACATCCCGGGAGCTCCGGTGTATATGATTGCCCCACTTCACCTTGAGTGAGACGCCCCCGAGTTTGGTCAAGCTAATGACCTTAAAGAAGCGCTTGGTGGGAGGCAACCCATTGGTAGACATCTTTCCTTTTCGTTTTTGTTTTTGTTTTGATTTTTTCTATTTTTGTGTGTTTTTTGTGTGTTTGGAGTTTGTGTGCTAGAGTTTAAGTAGCATGGAAGCCTTGCATGGCATGTGGATGATGATGATGAGCCCCTCATCAATTATGGGTGGAGCGAACGCGGAACTTGGACGGCTAGCGGTGCCTAGCGCGGGTCCGACGCCATAACGAACACCTTGAGCTCTCTAACATCGTTGATAGGATCATCCACCATCAATCCACTTGAGTAAACCCAAATCCCGAAGCAAACCATTTTTACATTGTGAGAACCCTCTTTCACTCTTCTTTACTTCATTTACACATTGGGGACAATGTGTTTCTAAGTATGGGGTGGGGTTTTCATGATCACTTGCATGATTAGCATCTAGGATAGCTTAATATTGTCACATGTTTCATTTTGTCTTGCATTGTACATATATATTTTGAAAATCCAAAAAAATCAGAAAATTTAAAAAATTTTTAGTGCTTCTAAGCTTGGGAATGACCCTTATGATAAAATTGTCTTGTGAATTGGCTATGGATGGCCTTATGTGTTGAATTGATGTATGTATATGTGGACTTGAAGTACTTATCTTGAATCCCATGAGTGAATTGTGATCATGAATTTTGTCTTGATTAAAGTGAGGATTGATGGTCGAAATTACATGCTAGTTCTTGCACACCATTTAGGAGTGATTAAGGCAATTCATTTTTTCTTTACTTCTCATCTTGATCATGTTTGAGCACCTCAATTGATATAAAATTTGACCTCTTTTGACCCATCCGGGAATAGGAGCATGCTAGTGTGTTGATGTGTGTGAAAAGCAAGTGTGGGGTGAAATTGTTGATGAAAGAATGTGGTGAATGAAGTGCTGAATTTGTTGTGAAAAGTGTAGAAAAAATATAGGTTTGGGGACTTTGGTTTTGATGACGAGTAACTCGGCACCATTCACATAATCGGGTGTTTGTGCCTTGCCAAAGTCGGATAAACCGAATGTTCTAACGAGCCTTGGTATGTGTGCCCGGTGTGAGGCACCTCAGAAAAATCCCGAGGTCCGCTAATCACCAAGGTTTCGGCTTTTGTACACCAATGCCATTGCCTCAAAAATAAAAGAAAAAGAAAGTGAAAAAGAAAAGAAAACAAAGAAAAGATGGAGAAAATATACACTTATGGTGAAGATGATCAAAAATGAAATTGTGGAGTTAGTTCCTTTCCCGGATTAGCATCACATGACCTAAAAATTCCCGCCTATTCACAACGTTTCTTAGCCTTCTCTTTTCTAAGTCCTTGTGACCTATTTGCATGTGTGTAAGACTTAGTGATCTAGATTGGACATGCTCATGATCATCTTGACTTCTTCATTTTTACCATTCATGCATGCTTTCTAGTTAAGTATAATTGTCTTTCCATGCCTTCATTCGTTTGATGCATAATTGCTTGTCCATTTGCCATGAAACATGACTATGAAGGTGATCCAATATTATAAGCAAAATTCCAAAAAGATTTTGTTGTTTTTCTGCATGCATAAATCATGTCATCTCTTAGTCTATAGTTGGGACTTGCTCGGGAAAGAGCAAACCTTAAGTATGGGGTATTTTGATAACACGATTTATGACATTAGTCTAGGCATCCATTTAGATAGTTTTTCCCGCTATTCATGCATAGTTTAGCATTAGTTCGTGGCGTATACATTCAATACATGTATATTTGTCGAGATAGACGTCTACACGGACTTTTGCATGTTTTGTAGGTATTTTGGGAGCTTTTAGAGCCTAAATGATACATCCGAGGATCGTTCCTCGTGATGACACATATCCGATCTCATTGGGAAGCAGTTAGGAGCAAAGGAGAACACATGGGACCATGTTGGTGCATGCCTTGCACCAACTCACGGCTCAACGATCAAAAGAAGGCTAAAACACAAGAATCATGGCCACTGGGAGATCCACGGCCGTGGAAACTGCCCGTGATTCCTTCTGCACAGCTGGGACAGCTGTCCCACAATCTCCATAACCGACTCTTGCAAATGGTGAATGCTATAAGTATCCTTGCAGGCTGATTCTAAAGGGGATCCATCTATCCACTACACACCTTACCTCACACACATTCTCTCCCATACTCTCTCATTTTGGAATTGGATTGGAGTTACTCTTGGAGGAGAAGAAAGTCTTCTATTGGAGAAGGGGAGAATAAAATACCATTCTTAGAGTTTCTTAGTTTTTAGAGTGAAGTTTGTTGGAAACACTTTTTCTATGGTTGTAAGAACGATTCAAACCTTCTTTTGAAGGGTTGTAAGTCTCTCTTCTAACATTTATTCAGCTCGTTTTTCTGGTTCTATTTGCTTCATCTCTCTTTCATTGCATCCTTTTGATATGGACTCCATGATTTTATGCTTGATGACTTTGATTGTGATGATGCATGTTATTGGCTAAATAGATGTGATTCTAGGGTAAGGAAATGATGGTTATGGCTTGAACTATGATAGAATAGACTTAAACGTACCTTTGGATGATTTGTTAGCTCGAACCTAGCCTATGTTCAAAATCACGGTTTGTTCTAAGTAGTTCCACGGCCGTCGAAGTGAGGAACTGACCGTGATTATGTCTGACTTGCTTGTATTGATAAATCTAAGTGTTAGGTTGTTAGATTGTTGAAATCCTAGTGTTTGTTGAGCTAGATCTATCATAGGGTAACCTAGTGTTAGCAACTAAGTGTGAGAAGAGACCTACCCGGTGATTCTTGCCATTAGGTACCGAAGATGATGAACTCTAGGTAGTAGTGAGCCTCACTAGCCGCTATTGGACTGAGTGTGCTAGGATTTATGTTTAGGACTTGCCTTCCCGAGACCTACCCGGTGAGGAGAGGTTAGATCCCTAGATAGCAATCCGGTTTGTGTAGAATTCCTAACCTTAGGTTCTTTGAGACTTAACCGGTGATGAGACCTTAGGAACGCACTAGTGGACCATGAGACCTACCAAGTGATTGATCCCATTTTAGAAACACCCACTCCCAACATACTATAGATGATCTAAAGAATGACTAGATAGCTTGAGTCCTATGCCATAACCGGAATTTCTAACCCCTAGAATCCACTTCTCTATCTTCGATTACCTATCTCGTGTTTGCTTGTTTATTTGTGTTTGCTAGCTTAGTTGTTTGTTAATCTTGCATGATTTGTGATCCTTGATTAATCACCACAAAACTAAACAAAAAAACATTGAGATTTTCATTTCTTTATTTCTTTCTCTTTTCTTAGCCTAGATCTTCACTATCCTTAGTCACTATTGACTCAATTTCACCTTAGTCTTTGTGTTCGACCTCGGAATACTATCCTTACTACAAAACGACCCATACACTATGGGTTTGCTAGGAGTTAGGAAAAATATATCGAGTTATAAATTTAAGACTTTTGCGTGTCACGTTTCTAGCGTAACAAACTTTTTATAGACTTCTTCTTTACTTCAATATGGTCCATGTCATATATCAATAAGAGATCATGGAGGCATTCGTCACAATCATCGTAACTAAACCTTCCGTGTTCATCATATCAATACATTCAATGACATAGATCAAGTATGAATGAGTGACATGAATATGCAATGTGATCTCATAACATGCCTATTTTCAATTGATCCTACTTTATTCGGAGATTAATCCAAAACCAAACTTAAGTTTAAAATTATATATTATGAATTAACTCATAAAACTTTATTATGCATAAATCGGAAGGTATAGAACATTATTTCAAACTCCCACTAAGTTAATGGATTACAAATCTGTCAAGCCTCATATGAGTAGTATGTTCATAAAATACTTTAGGAGGCAATCTCTAGATTAATGGATCTGATAATTTGAGTTTGTCCTTATGTGCTCTATAGAACTTGACATTTTCTAAAAATTTTCTTTCACTGACATAAACATATTGTCAATATGTTTCTCCATCAAGGAGCTTTAGTAGGTGTTGTATTCAATCCCCATATATGTTATCATACAATAACTTTATTTGGCTCTTAAAGCTACTAAAAGCATGTAGCCAATGACAAACATATGCAACCATAGTGGAAGTAGTTGCAAGTGTTGCCTATCACTTTTCCTAAACATATCTCTTCCAACCAACACATAGTCTTAAGTTTATCGTATTTTATTTGACGTTTAAAGAAATCGAGATAAAATTATCCAATGATCTTCAAACTCTCGATTTCCATATTCTAGCATAAAATCTTTTATTCTTTGCAAGGTTGCATGGCTTCATGCACTTAATAATCTACTATATACTTTAGTCATGTACACTATATCCGGAAGTGTACACATCCAAATGACATTAGACTCCTTATGATAATTGTATAGGATATTTTTTATATTCTCAAAACTTCAAGGATTATCTTAGGACATACGAAAAGGCCGAAATTGATAACCTTTAGCTCTTTTGTGATAACTTAATGACACTATGAGAATTATATTATTGTATTTTTTGCCAAAACAAAAGAAGCGTCCCCAAGATCTTTCATCTCAAAACTCCTAATGAGAAATCTCTTTTTTTCGGCCAATAAGTCCATATCGTTGCAAATTTATAGTATATCATCGATAAAATTCTACTTACGCCCACTGAATTGTGATATACAAAATTTTCAACCTTATTTACCTTAAATTCGAATGAAGTAATAACCTTATAAACTTTATAATTTCATTGTTTTATAGTTGCTTAGACTGTAGATGGAATATTTATTTTCTGACCATAGTTTTCAAATCTTTAGATTCAAAATTTATAGTTGGACCACATAAGTGTATCATCACTAAATGTAGAAACGTTCTTTTATTCCATCTCATGTAACTCTAAATCAAAATGAGTCACATACGTCATTATTGTCCTAATAAGTCATTTAATGAATCTGAATGAATATTCATTCATTGTTAATGTCTTCCTTATGAGGGAATCCTTTCAAAATCCATTTTGACATCCCAATAAGATTCCAAGTGCCGTTCTCCTTTATGGATTTCATCTCACTCTATAATATTATTCTAGAATTAAGAATTAGAACTTTTGATAACCTCATGAAAATTCAATACATCGTCAATTGATGTGACTATTTTATCTTCTTGTTTCATATGATACACAATATAACTTTCTCGTATCTACCCCACAATAATCACTTATTCTACAAGATATACAATGTAATCATCTAGGATTTCATACCTCATTTCTCAATATACTCCTCAATGACACTTCTTGAGGTTTTTGACTTTTCACTCTAGGAGGAACCTTAGTGGGGTCATAATCTTGAATATCGATTAAATATACTTAAAATCGCTTTCAATAACAACTCGAGGAACAAATCTTGAGTATCATACCATCCTATATTCCTCCCTATTTATCTGACTATAGGGCTCGACTACGACAGTCTCGCAGTCTCGAGTGGCCGACGAAGACTAGCAACAAGGCAGACCTCCGACTCCGAGCAGTCTCCGGTCTCTCTCTCAGTCTCAGGTACGCTCTCTGCCCCTCTCTCGGAGTCTTTGGTATCCTCTACTCCTCTGTATCTATCTGCGTCACCTTCTCTTGAGTTGTTGAGTATGTAAAACTATTATACTTTGTTGAGTATGTAAGTCTATTTTCAGTTGGTGAAAGAAATGAATATAGACATGACTTTTTTACTCATGGATTTATGACGGTCTTTGCAAAGATGAATATATTGGAGCAGGATTTACTGAGAAGTTTTCACACGAGGTACTTCGTCTCTCAAGCTCAACTGCGTTTGAAGAAAGATTGTTCAATCTTTCTGGTAATAAGGTATGTATTTCCTTATGTATTTTAGCATTGATGTTCTTTTAGTTGTAATATTAATCTCTTGTGTACATTATTTATTTTTGTTCTTGATTTACATTTACATTGCCATTAGTAGTTGTGTTTATGTAACAATCATGTCAGTCCCATTTCTTATGATGGCATGATTCGACTTGAACTTGTCGCAATGACTTTAGTGTTAGCATTGGATTATAGTTATCATATTCCTGTCTGAAAATTTGTTGATTTAATCAATATATTTCTTCTATTAGAAAGTTATGACATAACTATTGTCAAGAATTACAATCAGCAAAGGCTGTGAAGAATCACAGACAACAATCAACACAAGTGAAAAAGGGTAAGGGTAAGTGTTGGTGAACTCACACTACCAGTGTACTAAGATGAGAAGTGAGTTGATGAACTGATAAGAGATTAAATGAGAAGGTGGGAACATGTAAGACATTATGTAATGTAATATTAGGATTTAGAACCACACTACCGGTGTAACACCCCAAGTTCTGGGAACTCAAAAGCGTTACGGGCTAGAACCTCACAATGGGTCCCGACCCTCAAAGTAGCAACGACACAACGGATCTTACAACAAGACACATACAAATGAAAACCAAAACTTAATATAAAACCAAAGGTTTAAACAAAGGGAAACGTACAAGACTCACAACCGAGTTCAAAACAAAGGGAAAGCAACAACATAAATATAAACCCGATCCCGTCCTATAATGTACGGGAACCTCGACTGACCACACCATCCGGATCACTCAGTAGCATCCTGAACCTGTGGGACATCTACAACATCAGTATAAACCATTAGCTAACATTCTAGATATCAGAAATAACGTAAAGGTACTGTTCGCTCCAAAAGGTGTGTGCAAGCTTTAATATTTATAACCCAAGAAGTATATTTGAACAATATGCGAATCCGCAGTGTACACATCAATTGTAATAAAAGCAAGAATTCTGGGGGTCGATCACAGGGACTATGGTGAAACAAAGATCGGTAATCAGGTTGTCAAATAACTACAAACAACAAATTAAAGCAATCAAAGATGATATAAAAGTCAGATAAAGGGAATGCGGATTCTAGAGATTAAAGGATCCAGTTGTGGTTCCGACTCAAGATCTCAAAAGATAACGTGGACAAAGTTGAGGTTTGCAAAGGGAAGGTGGTTCTAAGGTGGGAATAGATCACCGGGTAAGTCTCACTACTCACTATCCCAAACCAAAGATCCTTTTACCGGGTAAGTCTCAAGGTACTAAGGAAAGGAACTATAATCTCAAACCGACACACCACCCAAGGGAATAGAATCAACCTTTACCGAGTAAGTCTCACGATAACTCTGAAAATGGGATAAAGGGACACTCAAACACCAATAAAGGATAAACCTTTATTACCTACACTCATGATCTTGGGTATACAAACAAAGGAATCACCGGGTAAGTCTCATCCTAGGTTTGCATTGAACCAAAAAGGTATAACAAGGATAGGATTTGGCAAACTGAAACTCTTAACTCAGATAAGGTTCACCTTGTCCAGTTAAATTCCATCCTGGCCGAGATGTTCAATGACTGACCGAGGTGTTCTACGGTTAAGGTAAAGACTCGAGCTTTCAGGGTCCTGCTGAGATTAAGATCATTCTATCATCGTCTTTCCCATAACTTTCAGCCAATCACCCTAGAATCGCATAAAGAACTTAGCCAACAATCATCATAACAATAATCAAATATATAAGAAAGGAATCAATATTCAAACAAGAAAACCTTAACACAAAGGTCTCAATAACTGAATCAAACAAACAAATAATCAGCGTTCCTCAATCACAAATCATAAAAGACAACAAACAAACCAACTAATAAAGTCTTACAAACTCCTTCAAAGCCAACTTCAACTTGATACCTTCCTTCCTTGAACTTTAACATTCAAAACTTCCTTCAAACTCTTCCTTCAAACTCTTCAGAAAATCCTCCAGAAAATCAGTGATCCGAAGATGATCCAAGGATGGATGAATTGCAGAAAATCCATCCCTTTATATAGGAGAATTATCTTCCAAAGATAAAATATCTTAAAAAGATAATTTTCTAGAAAATATATCCATATCTTCCAAAATATATCAGCCAAAAATATTATCTTCCTTCTAGAAATACAGCCAAAAATATGTGATATTCTCTTTCCAAAACTAAAAGATCTCAGCCAAAAATAAAGATCTTGTCGGCGGTGAGGTGTGCGTCGGTCCAGACGCTCCTCAAGGTCACCTCGGTCGAGGTGGTACTGTAGCTGACTGAGGTGAATCTCAGCTGAAAGTGAATCATCTTGAATCTGGTCCAAAATTAACCCTCTAAATCATTTCCATGCTTTCTGAGATCTTCTTGTAGCTCTTCAATGCTCCAGAATGTAGCTCCAATGACTCATTGGCTTCCCTAGCTCTATTTTGGTCCAAAACGTGCTATTTTCCCTACAATTACAACGAAACTAGGTGTATACCTCAATTCTTGCAAAGGTAGACAAAACGACAATAATATCAGAGAATACACATCCATACATGTAGATTTATGAAGATAAAACGTCTAAACCAATCCCAAAATATAGACTATAATACATGCTATCAGGCACAAACACATATAAGGTAATATAACATATAGTATGCTCACACTCAACTAGTTATTATCTGTCATTAAGTTATCCATTTCTAATTTATCTTCTTTTGTCACACGAGAATCTCCCGAAACTCGTCTCCGTTTCCGTCTACCAATAAGAATAGATCAGTACTATCCGTTACCTGCGGGTCTGGGTCGGAAGAGTACATTCTAGTATCCTGTAGAACTATACAAGTGTTCACCGCCCAGTTATCATACACTTGAGCCAATTAAGGTATAACAACGTCAATCATATTCCGGTTATCAATTATACAACAATAAACAATGAAAACAAGCCAAAACACTCCAAACAATATATGTAATGAAGCTAAGTAAGTCCAAGAGACTTACCTCACTCGAAAGTAACACAACCGATCAGAGAACAACTCAGTTTTCCTCAAGAAAGGAGCAAGAAAAGCTTGTTCTCACAAGACATCACGAATCAGGAACATAAATGATTGCTAGAAGTCTATAACTTCTAGTCTCAATGATCTCTAAGAGATCTCCACAAGCTAAGGGCTCAACCTTAGTCTTACTGAACACTCGGGGGGCAAAGAACATCCATAAGAATCAAGAAAAGGAACGAGGAAAACAAGGAAGGAAGCAACTCACAAGAACGGGAGTTACGGTAGAAGAAACTGCAGGGGTGGCGGAGCAAGGTGCAGGGGCGGCTTGCCGCGGGGCGGGGATGTGCAGGTGTTCGCCACTTAGCGTGCGTGCAAATAAGCTTTAAATATAAAACTAGAAATCAAGCAAGCGAACCCGCAGTGTACGGATCGATATAGTTGAGCAAGAATTCCAGAGTATCGAACACAGGGATTTGGGGGGAACAAATTCAATTGTAGGTTATCAAGCGAGTAAATGTAAGAAGCTTTTCAAATATTGGGAAAACAACAATCCTAAAGATCCAGATATCCAGCTGTGGCAATCGATTCAAGATATACTAATGATATAAGGACAGAGTTAAGATATGAAAATGTATGCTAATGTAAGGTAATCGTACGGTGAAGTTCCAAAAACCTTATATCACTCACCTACAAGACACTCTCTATAAAGGTTGTTGAGGCTTCAGTATAGAAAGGTTCTAAAGGTAAGAATTAACGTCAAATACCCAAACTTGTAATCCAAGGATCAAGACTAACTAAACCGATTAAGGTTGTGACACTCACAATCGAGGTAGAGGTTGTTGAGGCTTCACTACCACCTAGAAAAGGCAAGCCAAGACTAAGTTAAAGCAAATCTTTAACTTTGGATTAAAGTAAAAGCAAGTTCGTAACTTAACACAAAATTACGGGTAGTTCTTGAGTTCCACGGCCGTGGAAGCTCAAGAACAGACCGTGGATTAGGGTTGTCGTCGATTCTCTCTAACTCTCAGGGTCCAATCTGTTTACGATCGATCTATCATCATCTAAGCCACAACTATCAACCCTTCACCTTAGAATTGTTAAGGGTTTTTAGCCAACAATAGTCATATTGATATCAAATTCAAGGTTTAAGAGATTGAAAGATGAAAACTTCCGAAAACCTTCAATAACTTTCAAACTAATCTCAAATCCACAAGTCAAGAACAATATCGTCAATAGATTCGGAATAACACAAACAATCACAATCTTAGATAAGAAGGAAGAACGGGATGTCAATCCGTCTTCTAAATCAAACCTAAGCAAGAAGCGAAATCTCCTTGCGAACAATCTTCCGAATCTTCGATCTTCCGTCAATCCGGAAATCCCGATGACAAAGCGCAAATCTCTCAAACACAATCTCCGCCAAATGCGAAATTAGGGCAATTCCAAGCGCAAGCGTAAGATGCGTCTATGCGTAAGCGAAGGTGACGGAATCTCTCTTCGTCCGTCCTTTTATAGTGTAAGATAAAATATCGGCCCGGCCCAATTGCGTAGGAGATCGTGGCTTGAAGTGTGGCGAAAAAGATCGCCAAGATCACGGTCGTGGAAGGGTTCCACGGCCGTAATTTAGAGCGTGGAAATCAACACGGTTTGACACAACTCCTCCACGGCCGTAGAAGTTGCTGGAATGAACCACGCTTCCCTTGCCATGGTTCCACGGCCGTGGACTTGAACGTGGAAATCAGTACGGCCGTATTTTAGAGCGTGGTTTAGGGCAAGAACGTGATTCTTCCTTAGCCTCGTGCATTCTTCAAGTTGGGACTTCCTTAGCTCCTAGGAATGCCCTCAATTCATGGACATGCTCAATCAAACTCCATCCTTGCTCAATTCCGTTCGGAAATAGCTCTCAATTACCTATAATCAACATAAAGCTTGTGTAGATCTCTATATCGACATTATAGACAAACTAGCTCACAAATGCATCAATGCTCAATCAATGACTATCAGTATGGATCAAATACACTTAGAAAACGTGCCTAAAATATCACAATATTTCATGCTAACAAATAACCCCATACTTGCCACTTGCTTGTCGCTAAGCAAGGTCTTTCAAAAGCTTTAAAACACAAGTTAGGATGAAATATGTGTACCTTCTCAAAGCAAAACTTCTTTTTGATGAATGTTCCTTCTAATCAATAGATCATTCTCAAATCTTGCTTCAATCGTTTATAAGACTTTCATATACTTAATCAAAGAGTAAAGAATAAAGAAAGCTCATGAATCAATCAAAATTCCATACAAACATCATAACCTTCAAACATTATCAAAATCAATCATAAGAAACTTCAATTTAGATAACCAAGTCATATAACATTCTTTTGATCTTAAGGACTTCCAAAGAAAAGGTCTAGAATGTGGAAAGGGAAGGAAACTTTAAGGAATGTGGTGCATGAATCCGGGAAAGTGGATAACTACTCTTTTCTTCTTCTCTTGCGGTTTCCGCAACACCTTCAACTTAGAGCTTCGCTCTCTTCTTTTCATTTTTCGACTTTACTTTTGGAGTTATGGATAGAGGTGCACAAAAACCGAAGCCTAGGAGATTGACGTTTCTCAATTTTATGAGATGCCTCAAACCCTTAGCGCACATACCATAATCCGCTAGGAATATCGCTCAATCCGACTTTGGCAAGACACAAACACCCGGCTATGTGAATGGTGCCGAGTTACTCATCGTCATGATTGACTTCCTCAAACCTATAATTTCTTTCTATTCCTTTGAATGCAAAGTATTGCTCTCATGGCCCTCCCACATCATACATGCCTTTTTCATTCAACTCCTCCAAATTCCCGGATAGGTAAAGGAGGTCAATATTTCAATGAGGGGCTAAATGATCAAAGAAAGAAGAAAGAAAAATCGAATTGCCTTAATCATCTCAACAAGAAACATAAGAACTTATAGTGTGATTTCAACTTCAATTCCTCAACATGATTTAAGTAACATTCATCACATTATGAAACTTGCAAAAGAGGTATAATCACCTCATTCAATTTCTTTTCAATTCACTATTCGTTTAAGCATGCAATTGTCATCAAACTCAATTCACAAGTAGCGATTATCATAGAAATCATCTCTATCCTTAGAAGCACAAAATTTTCAAAATTTTTCAATTTTTATGGGTTTTTTCAAACTCTTTTTCATGCAATGCAATAATGAAACATGCAACAATATAATGAACATGCAAGATAGTCTCAAATAGAAGCAATCAAAGTGAGTAAGAGTTATTACAACTTTTAGTCACACCTCACCCCATACTTGGAACAAACATTGTCCCTAATGTTCAAATAAAAGAAAGAAAAGAAGAAAAGAAAGAAAGAAAAAGAAAAAGAAACTCACAAAATGGCGGTGGAGCGGCTAAAGCTATCGGTCATGCAAATCATCACTGCAGTGGAGGTGGAGGCGGGAATGGAGAGAAGCTAGGATCGTAGTACCGCCCGAACTGCTGGCGGTAGACGTCTCTCATCATATGGTCGAGGTCGTCCATGCGTCCATCTCTAGCATCGGCTCGAATCTCCAATGCTCCCACTCTATCAGAAAGGCTAGTAGCCCACTCCGGCATCTGCTCATACCAACCCGGAGCCTGGCTGTACCACCCCGGTGCATCTGACGGTCCTGGTGCTGGTGGCGGTGGCTGCTGTGCGGACCATGGAGGTGGAGCTCCGTACCATGCAGGAGGTGTCTCCATCCATGTGGGTCTCTCACTCACGCTGGCGCGGCGAGAAGATGAACTTGAAGCTCTGGCTGGACGTGGAGAACGTCTGGGCATGTCAGGGGCCGCATCCGGCTGATCCGGAAACGTGCCGAAATCCTGCTCGGCTCCTCCTCCTCCCTCGTACTGATCTCTCATCTCCTCCTCAACTACTGGCGGTGGTGGGACATATGGAGGAGCTGCAATCTTGTTCGCATGCATAGCAGCGAATGTCTCCTTCCAATTATGGCGTCCAACCATAATGGAATACTCCGGGAGCCACTCAATGCCCCTCCCCGTCCTGCTCTCCCAAGGTATAACTGCATAAGGTGGACCTCTATGGATAGGGAAGATAAGACCTCTAGTCATGAAGGCCTGGAGTCCTAGGGGTACGGCGGGAATGCGTATACATGCAGAAAAATCCACCCCTAACATCCTAGCAAGGTGGGTGACTAACCCACCATATCCAATGTTGCCTGCCCTCTTGTTCTTTAGCTTGCTCATGGTAGCAACTAAGAGGGTGGCGCAGTCAGCAGGGCGCCCATAGAGCATAGAGTACAGAAGAAAGAGCTCATCCGTCTTGATCTTCTGAGGTGTCTCCGTCCTAGGGAAGAGACACTCAGAAAGAACCCAATGAGCAATCTTCAAGGATAAGTGATACATCAACTTAGCCTTGGTATCAGCTGGTTGCCAGCGGTCCTCGCTGGCGTAAATCATAGCTACCTCCTCCCAAAAATCTTTGGCATAAACGCCGCTAGGAAAACGACCATTGAAGGTCTCTTGGAACCCAAAGAAGGTCCCGAACTCCCGGATGGAGAACTCATAGTTCCTTTCCATCAGTCTGAAAGAAACTGTCCTATCAACGTGGCTGTGCTCAAAAGACGTCACAACCTCTCTCGTGATCTCCTCGTAGGCGTCTTCTCGGATAGCCGAGAAGACAACTAATCCGGCTCTATCCAAGAGCCACGTAAGGTCATCTATGATGTAGAGGGGAGCTAGATCCTCCAACAATAGGTACCTAGGTCCTATAACAGCCCTCTTGTGAATCCTCTCTAATGCATCGAGATGATCCTCGTGAATGGTAGGTACCCTAGGGCTAGGAGGTGCGGGTGATGAAGGTGATGATGGGGGTGAAGGGGAGGAAGGTGGTGGTGCTCTAGAGGATGAAGAGGAAGAGGGGTTACCCTTCCTCTTTTTGTTCTTATCCTTCTCATTTTTCTTCTCCTTAATCCTCCCAGAAACTCTCCTCACAAAATCCATTACTGTTCAAAACCACGGTCTGTTCTTGGTGTTCCACGGCCGTGGAAGTGACAGAGACCGTGGTTCGTCTCGCTTTTTCTCAAAACTCAGCAAACAACAGCCAAATTCCACAATCAAGCAGTCCTAGTCTAATTCCTTCCAATTTCAAACAGTTCTCCTATAATTTCTAGCAAAAACGAACCCGAATTGACAAAGATAGAGAAGAGCGAAAAAAAACCTAGGTTTCGGATTTTAAAATCTGAATTCTGCGTTCCTTTGTGATTTGCCGCTCGATTCGTTGCTTGGATCTCGTTGGTGATCGAATTTGCTACAGTTTGGGTCGAAGAATCATTGAAAACGATTAACGAACGGAGAATTAAGGTGAGGGGCGTGGAATCGGCGAAAGAGAGCGTGGAATTGGGTTTTGTGGTGTGTTTTTGTGAAGAACGTGGTTTATATAGTGGCCGACAAAATTTTTGAAAATCACGGTCTGTTGGGGGGTTCCATGGCCGTAGAAATGTACGGAACCGTGGTTTTGGTGATTTTTCAAAGGCTTTTGGAAATTACGGTCACTGTAGCTGTTACGACCGTGGTTTAGGCCGTGGAACTCTCTGTAATGCTCCAAAGTCCAAGTTTCGTCACTTTTCTTCAAAATTATTCTTCCCCTTTCCTTTTCCAATGTTCCTACATCCAAAAACACGAACATACCGGAAGGAATCGAAGGCAAAACAAAGAAAAAACGTCTAAACTAAGCTAAACTATGAATCGAAAACAAAAACGTAAATGCAATACCTTGGGTTGCCTCCCAAGAAGCGCTTTGTTTAAGGTCCGTAGCTAGACCAAATTCGCACTTATTCGAGTGCGGTGGGCGCGAACTCTTCAGCTTGGAGTTCCGGCATATACTTCTTGAGTCGTTGACCGTTCACCTTAAAGCTTCCGCCCGCTTCACCCCATACTTCAACTGCACCATGGGGGAAAATACGTTTGATTAGAAAAGGTCCGGTCCAACGAGATTTAAGCTTACCTGGAAAGAGACGAAGCCTTGAATTGAAGAGGAGAACTTGATCTCCTTCTTTGAAGTCCTTTGGAACGATATGCTTATCATGCCAACGCTTTGCTCTCTCCTTATAAATCTTGGCGTTCTCATAGGCGTTCAAGCGGAGTTCTTCAAGCTCATTAAGGTTCAAGAGACGCTTCTCTCCCGCTTCCTTCATGCTGAAATTCAACCATTTGATAGCCCAAAACGCCTTGTGCTCCAACTCCACCGGTAAGTGACATGACTTCCCATACACAAGGTTGTATGGTGTGATTCCTATGGGAGTCTTGTATGCAGTCCGGTACGCCCACAATGCATCATCAAGCTTCAAGGACCAATCCTTCCTAGTCCTTGAAACCGTCTTCTCTAGGATTCCTTTGATCTCCCGATTTGAGATCTCAACTTGTCCACTAGTTTGTGGATGGTAAGGGGTGGCGATCTTGTGAGTAACCCCATACTTAGCTAGAAGAGCTTCAAAGCGCCGGGCAATGAAGTGAGAACCTCCATCACTAATGATAGTCCTTGGTGTCCCAAATCGTGGGAAGATGGTCTTGTTAAAGAACTTAACCACCACCATGGCATCATTGGTGGGAGAGGCAATTGCTTCTACCCATCTAGAAATGTAATCCACCGCCAAGAGTATGTATTGGTTTCCACAAGATGATGGGAACGGTCCCATAAAATCAACTCCCCAAACGTCGAAAATCTCCACCTCTTGGATGTTATTGAGAGGCATCTCATTCCTCCTAGAGATATTTCCCGTTCTTTGACAAGCATCGCAACAGGAAACAAAGGATTGCACATCTCTAAATAAAGTAGGCCAAAAGAATCCAGATTGCAATACCTTAGCACTAGTCTTGTTCGAACTAGCGTGTCCTCCACATGGTAGTGAATGACAATGGCGGATGACACTTTGCATCTCATCTTCCGGCACACATCGCCGAATGATGCCATCCGGACCTCTCTTAAAGAGGAGAGGTTCATTCCAAAAGTATTCCCGGACATCCTTAAAGAACTTCTTTCTTTGTGCGTAGGATAATCCGGGCGGTATCTCCTGACAAACCAAATAGTTAACAAAATCAGCAAACCATGGTTCGTTACCTTTGGAGATCACATCGATACACTCCTCAATGATATGTAGGTGTTCGTCCGGGAAGGAGTCATCTATAGGTAAGTGGTCGTCCTCTAGATGTGTTAGGCGACTCAAATGATCCGCAACAGAATTTTCCGAACCCTTCTTGTCGCGGATCTCTAGATCGAATTCTTGTAGGAGAAGAATCCATCTAATTAGCCTTGGCTTCGCATCCTTCTTTGCAAGGAGGTACCGGATCGCAGCATGATCCGTGTAGACAATCACCTTTGCACCTACAAGATAAGAGCGAAACTTGTCAATAGCATAAACAATGGCTAAAAATTCCTTTTCCGTAGTGGTGTAGTTGAGTTGCGCTTCATCTAGCGTCTTGCTAGCATAGTATATGGCATGGGTTCGCCCTTCCTTTCGTTGTCCAAGAACAGCTCCTATAGCTATGTCACTAGTATCGCACATAACCTCAAAGGGAAGAGTCCAATCCGGAGGTTGGATAATAGGTGCTGAAACTAGACCTTCCCGGATCATGTTAAATGCATCCAAGCATTCCTGCGAAAACTCAAAAACAGCATCCTTCATCAATAGATTAGTTAGCGGTTTTGATATTTTTGAGAAATCCTTTATGAAGCGCCTATAGAATCCAGCATGTCCTAGAAAACTTCTTATCCCTTTCACCGAAGTTGGGGAAGGAAGCTTCTCTATGGTCTCTATCTTAGCTTTGTCTACCTCTATCCCTCTACTAGAGATTAAGTGTCCTAGTACAATTCCTTCCTTTACCATAAATTGACACTTCTCCCAATTAAGAACTAGGTTACTGTCTTCACACCTTTGTAAAACAAGAGAAAGGTTAGAAAGGCAATTGTCAAAAGAGAAACCGTATACGGAGAAGTCATCCATGAAGACCTCCATGATTTCCTCAATGTATTCGGAGAAGATGGCCACCATGCACCTTTGAAAGGTGGCTGGGGCGTTGCAAAGCCCGAATGGCATTCTCCTATAAGCAAACGTACCCCACGGGCACGTGAATGTGGTCTTCTCCTGATCATCCGGGTGTATCGGAATCTGAAAGAAACCACTATAACCGTCAAGATAGAAAAAGTGCGAATGTTGTGCTAACCTTTCAAGAATTTGATCGATGAAGGGTAGTGGGAAGTGATCCTTCCTCGTCGCGTTGTTGAGCTTGCGGTAGTCTATACACATCCACCATCCTGTCACGGTTCGGGTAGGAATGAGTTCATTATTCTTGTTGGTGATGACCGTCATTCCTCCCTTCTTCGGAACTACTTGAACCGGACTCACCCACTTGCTATCGGAGATAGGGTAGATGATACCTCCATCAAGAAGTTTAAGAGTTTTCTTCTTGACAACCTCCTTCATGGTCGGATTTAACCGCCTTTGAGGTTGTCTTGAAGTCCTAAAGTCCTCTTCCTTTAATATTTTATGCATGCATAGGGAAGGTTTGATTCCTACTAAGTCTTCTATAGTATAGCCTAAAGCTTTCCTATGTTTCCTAAGGACAACCATAAGCTTACTATGTTCATCTATGGTTAGATCAGAACTAACAATAACCGGATAAGTAGAGTTAGGTCTTAGAAAAGCGTACCTTAGATGAGTAAGAAGTGGCTTTAGTTCCATTGCTTTCGGAGCTTCCAATGGCTCTTGAGGAGCATCCGATGCCTCCTTAGAAGTGTCTAAGGGTGTAGAAGGTGTGGGAGAAGAATCAAAAGAAGTTGAAGATGTGGCACGATCACCCTCTTCCACGGCCTGAATCACGGTTTCCCTGCATCCTCCACGGCCGTGGTTTAGGGCGTGGAAAGGAAATACGGTTGCTCTGTTTCCTCCACGACCATGTAACCCTCTGAAGTGAGCCACACTTTGGTTTGTGAAATCCACGGCCGTGGAATATAGTGTATGGCCGTGGATTCTCACGTCTTCTGCTTCGTCGTGGAGTTTCTCAAACTCCTCTCACACACTTCCTCTTGTGCTTCTAAGGCTTCAATTGCCTCATTGCACTCCTCTTCTTCCCCTACATTCGTTAGACTCATAGTAATAACCTTTTGCAAAGGATCTTTGAAGAGAATCGCACTTACCTTCTCTCTAGACAACCCCTCTTCATCTTGGATATTGAATATATCCTCATCAAAGATTGGCTCCTTCACTAGAGTGGAAAGAACGAACTCTACCTTCTCTTCTCCTATGTCAAAGGCGAGTCTAGCATTCTTGCAATCGACTATGCAGCCGGAAGTTGCAAGAAACGGTCTTCCGAGTATGATCGGGACCGGACTAGCTGCAGGAATGTCAAGCACAACGAAATCAATGGGAACAAAGAATTTACCTAGCTTGACTGGGACGTCCTCTTCAATACCGACGGGACGAGTGATAGATCGATCCGCCATGTACAACGTTATCTTCACCGGTTTAGGGTCGCCTAAACCGATCTTCCTACATAATGCAAGTGGTATGATGCTCACACTTGCTCCTAAGTCACATAACGCATCATATGTGACATCTCTCACTCCTATGGGAATACAAAATGACCCCGGATCCTTTAGCTTTGGGGGCATTTTCTCCTTCATGGTCTTGATGAGATCCGAAGAATCCGAACTCATCTTAACCTCTCCAAAATCCTCCAACTTTCTCTTGTTAGAGAGGATTTCCTTTAAGAACTTGCCATAAGCCGGCATACCTACAATAGCATCAATGAAAGGTATATTAATATGCACCTTGCTCATGAGTTCTATAAACTTACCAAATTGTTTATCTAGGCGTGCTCTCGCTCTAGATTGAGGGAATGGTAGGGGAGGTTTGTAAGCCGGAGGAGGAACATAGACATCTTCCTTCTCCTTCCCCTTCTCCTTGTCTTTCTCAACGGGGACTTCAACAAACTTAGGTTGCGGATCGGTGGTAGTCACTCCGCTCCTAGTTGTGATTTCCATCACCCTTCCTTTAGGGTTGTCCTCCGTCTTTCCTGGAAGTTTCCCTTGATTCCTAGGAACTTCCTCCGCATGGCTGAACATTTGGTTTTCTAAAATCTTTTGGGCTTTATCAACCTTAGAAATTTGATCATCAACCTTAATGATGCGGTTCTCCAAACCTTGAAGCTTTCCCAAAATCGTTTCCAACATGGGATCGGGCTTCTCCTTCCCCGAAGTGTTTCCTCCATTAGATGTTTGCCCCTGGCTTTAAAAGGAGTAGAGGAAGAGGAAGGTGGAGTTAGTGAATTCGAATTGGAAGGATAAGAGTTACCGGAGTTTTGTTGATTGGAGCGCCAATTGTTGTTGTTTGAACCCCTATTGTTGTTCCAATTATTATTCCGGTTGTTGTTGTCATTCCAATTATTCCGGTTGTTGTTCCGGTTATTGTTGTTGCGGTTTGTATTCTCACCACCATTGTTGTTGTTGCCCAAGTAGCCAACATCCTTTCCTTGTTGCTTTGGAAAGTTGGTCTTGATAGCCTCCTTCAACTCTTTGATTTCATTATTGAGGGAAAAAATTTGATTTTGAGCTTCATGTGTGAGCTTTGCTCCTTGCTCCACACGATTTCCCTCTACCTTCCGGTGAGAATACTTCTCTATGACCCTTGCTTGCTTCTCAATAAAGTCCCAAGCGTCATCTTCTCTCATGTCCATGAATGTACCGCATGAGAGGGATTGGAGCTTGAATTGTGTCTCCATATCCAGCCCCTTATAGTATATCTCTAGTAATGCAAGCTTGGATATGCCATGATGAGGACAATCCAAGAGCAAATCCTGAAACCTTTCCCAAGATTGAAACAAACTTTCGTTAGATCTCATGGAAAATGCATTAATCTTACCTCTAAGTTCCGCCGTTTTGGATGGCGGAAAGAACTTAGTGAGGAACTCCGCGGAAAGGTCTTCCCATGTGTCTAGTTTCCCACTAGGAAGAGCTTGATACCAAGACAATGCTTTCCCCTTCAAGGAGAAGAAGAAAGGCTTCAACTTATAGTTGTTGGTAGTCGCGTTCTTCGGTCTCATTGTCTCCATCATACACTCAAAGTTTTGCAAGTGTTGGTGCGGAGATTCAACGCTTGTCCCGCCAAATTGGTTTTGGCAAACAAGAGTAATAACTTGAGGGTTGAAGCTAAACCCTTGTACATCATCAGCATCAAAGTTCACACCTAGACGGCGTGGTTGCTGCGTTGGATCCATCCTTTAGCCAAGAGTTCTTGGCTCCTCATCCACGCGTTCGATCCTTGCATTCCTAGGTGGAACACGGCGATTAGCAGCTGCCTGTGGATGGAATGGATTCACATTGATCGTTGGATCAATTTCCTCTAACGGTGGCATGGAGGAGTCGCTATCATCATTAGATGAGTTGGCTCTAACCGATCTTCCCGGTCTCCTCCTTTTCTTTTTCTCCTTGAGGTTGTTTATCTCAATCCTTATTTGGAACATCATGTCAGTTAGATCATCAACCTTCATTTGGTGACGATCCGTTTCTTCCCTACGTGTCTTCTCACTCCATAGGAGTTGAGCTTCTTTCTCCGCAAGCTCCGATTGAAGATCACGTTCGTGTTCTTCAGCCATTTTCTTTTCCTTTCGCTTTTGCCTTAAAGTCCTCTCTAGCTCTTGATCAAGAGGTAAGAGGTCTTCGGTGTTCCTAGACCTGCGCATGCACTTAAAAGGATATCAAATAACAAGGGAAGAGCTCCCAAGCTTAACAACCGTAAACCGAATTCGGCCTAAACTAAATCCCCGGCAACGGCGCCAAAAACTTATTCGCCACTTAGCGTGCGTGCAAATAAGCTTTAAATATAAAACTAGAAATCAAGCAAGCGAACCCGCAGTGTACGGATCGATATAGTTGAGCAAGAATTCCAGAGTATCGAACACAGGGATTTGGGGGGAACAAATTCAATTGTAGGTTATCAAGCGAGTAAATGTAAGAAGCTTTTCAAATATTGGGAAAACAACAATCCTAAAGATCCAGATATCCAGCTGTGGCAATCGATTCAAGATATACTAATGATATAAGGACAGAGTTAAGATATGCAAAGGTATGCTAATGTAAGGTAATCGTACGGTGAAGTTCCAAAAACCGTATATGACTCACCTACAAGACACTCTCTATAAAGGTTGTTGAGGCTTCAGTATAGAAAGGTTCTAAAGGTAAGAATTAACGTCAAATACCCAAACTTGTAATCCAAGGATCAAGACTAACTAAACCGATTAAGGTTGTGACACTCACAATCGAGGTAGAGGTTGTTGAGGCTTCACTACCACCTAGAAAAGGCAAGCCAAGACTAAGTTAAAGCAAATCTTTAACTTTGGATTAAAGTAAAAGCAAGTTCGTAACTTAACACAAAATTACGGGTAGTTCTTGAGTTCCACGGCCGTGGAAGCTCAAGAACAGACCGTGGATTAGGGTTGTCGTCGATTCTCTCTAACTCTCAGGGTCCAATCTGTTTACGATCGATCTATCATCATCTAAGCCACAACTATCAACCCTTCACCTTAGAATTGTTAAGGGTTTTTAGCCAACAATAGTCATATTGATATCAAATTCAAGGTTTAAGAGATTGAAAGATGAAAACTTCCGAAAACCTTCAATAACTTTCAAACTAATCTCAAATCCACAAGTCAAGAACAATATCGTCAATAGATTCGGAATAACACAAACAATCACAATCTTAGATAAGAAGGAAGAACGGGATGTCAATCCGTCTTCTAAATCAAACCTAAGCAAGAAGCGAAATCTCCTTGCGAACAATCTTCCGAATCTTCGATCTTCCGTCAATCCGGAAATCCCGATGACAAAGCGCAAATCTCTCAAACACAATCTCCGCCAAATGCGAAATTAGGGCAATTCCAAGCGCAAGCGTAAGATGCGTCTATGCGTAAGCGAAGGTGACGGAATCTCTCTTCGTCCGTCCTTTTATAGTGTAAGATAAAATATCGGCCCGGCCCAATTGCGTAGGAGATCGTGGCTTGAAGTGTGGCGAAAAAGATCGCCAAGATCACAGTCGTGGAAGGGTTCCACGGCCGTAATTTAGAGCGTGGAAATCAACACGGTTTGACACAACTCCTCCACGGCCGTAGAAGTTGCTGGAATGAACCACGCTTCCCTTGCCATGGTTCCACGGCCGTGGACTTGAACGTGGAAATCAGTACGGCCGTATTTTAGAGCGTGGTTTAGGGCAAGAACGTGGTTCTTCCTTAGCCTCGTGCATTCTTCAAGTTGGCACTTCCTTAGCTCCTAGGAATGCCCTCAATTCATGGACATGCTCAATCAAACTCCATCCTTGCTCAATTCCGTTCGGAAATAGCTCTCAATTACCTATAATCAACATAAAGCTTGTGTAGATCTCTATATCGACATTATAGACAAACTAGCTCACAAATGCATCAATGCTCAATCAATGACTATCAATATGGATCAAATACACTTAGAAAACGTGCCTAAAATATCACAATATTTCATGATAACAGCAGGCGCGGGGGCGGTGCACTGCCAAAAGCCACTATCGGCTTCTCGATGATAGAAGAACCTCAAAGGGACTCAAATCTCAAACCTTTGATCCAACCACGTCAAGACTCAACCTAAAGAGCCTGAGAAAATCAACACATCAACAACAGGGATGCTAACAAGAATCAAGGTTCAAACTTGATTTTTGGAGGAGAAGAAAAGGAAGAAAGAAAGAAGAAAACAAAACAGAAGGATGGACATGCAGTCACTACATGAACGTGATGAAGAACAAAGGAGGAAGAACTTACACGTTCAGCAAGATCACATGAAGCAAGGCTGCAACACTCGAGGGTTGATGGAAGCGTAAGCAAGAAACGGGAAAAAGAAGAAAAGACGGGAATATATAGAAAAGAGCTGGAAAGATAAATGGAAAGGACGTTCTAGGGTTACGAAGAAGATAGGAAAGCTGGCCCATAAGATAGAAGATCGGAACTTCTATCTATGGAAAGAAGATAAAACGAACAAAAAAGATCGACCGCGATCTGCACCGAATCTACAGGGGCGGATTGCCCGTGCCGCAGGGGCGACCCTTGTCACCACGGGGGCGGTGATAGGCACAACTTGCCACTGGGGCGACCTTCTTCACCGCGGGGGCGGTGAAGGTAAAAACTGGTGTCTTACATCAGATCCCCCTAAAAAGAAGTTTCGTCCCGAAACTTATAACAACCCGAACGATCACACAACAACAACACCGAAAAGCTGAACTCAACTCATGTATTCCCACTCGGGGCAAATAACTCAAAACGTCACAAAAGTGTACGCAAATCAACAAAAGAGAAACCGAAACATAACAACTATGCTAAAGGTGCAACAAGCTTAGCGTAAAACTCCGGATAGTTCCTCTGGATACTATCATCGATCTCCAAAGTCGCCTTATCAGCTCCTCGCATCGACCATTGAATCTTCATCAACGGTATGTCCTTCAAATGCAAGTGTCTCGTACTACGCTCTAAGATAGCTACCGGGTGCTCGACGAACGTATGATCTAGTCGACCACTAAGTCCTCATGATTGACGATGTGCCTCGGGTCTGGTACATACTCTCGTAATTGAGACACATGGAAGACGGGGTGAACTCCTTCAAGCTTGGTTACAAAGCAAGTCTGTATGTTGTCTCTCCAACTCGCTCAAGAATCTCGAAAGGTCCGACGTATCTTGGACTGAGCTTCCCCTTGACGCTAAAATGTCTGAAGCCTCGTGTCGGGGATACCCTCAACCAAACCCGAGCTTCAACTCTGAACTCCAAAGGTCTGTGCCTCTTATCTGCATAAGACTTCTATCGACTCTGTGCTGCTAGCATCTGATAGCATGAATTATAGTCTATATTTTGGGGTTTGTTTGGACGTTTTATCTTTCATAATCTGCATGTTTGTATGTATATTATGTTATTATATTACCATTTCATCTACCTTTGCGGGAATCGAGGTCTACACCTAGTTTTGTTGTAATCGTAGGAAAAATGGCACGTTTTGCATAAAAAAGGAGCAAAAGGAGCTATGGAGTCATTGGAGCTACATTAAGGAACATAAGGAACCATCCAGGAAGCATAACCATGGATTAGAGATTCACTTTGGACCAGATTTGAGAGATTTCACATTCAGTTGTTACTCACCTCGGTTGACCACAGATTCACCTCGACCGAGGTGATCCAGAGAAGTCGACTCGACCGAGGCGAACACCTGGGACGCGGCGAGAATATTTTATTCTTGGCTGAGATCTTTTATCTTTGGAAAGAGATCTTATATTTTTGGGCTTGGCTCCTGGAAGGAATAAGATATACTAGATCATATATTTTACCTATTTTTATGGGAAAAGATCTTTCTAAGATATCTTATCTTTGGAGAGTAATTTTCCTATAAAAAGGGTCGGATTTCCACAAATTCAACATCCCGCTTACACCGAAAAAACACGCTGCATACATCCGCTATCACCTTGCTTTACACCTATTGCACCACAGCAGCCATACTCCAGTTGGGAGATTTGAAGAACCTTTTTGAAGGTTGAAGAAGGAAGATTATAGCTTTTATAGCTCTTGAAGGGTTTTTGTAAGATAATCTTAGATTTCCTTCCTTGTTGTCTTCCTTTGTTGGATTTCTATCCAAGGAACGCTTTTGTTGTGATATTTGATTCAGTTATTGAAGTCTTTTCATTAAATTTTTCTTGTTCAAATATTCACCTTCTTCCCATATATTTGATTATTGCTTTCCTGATGATGAGTGGCTAATTTCCTTGTGTGATTCTAGGGTGATTGGCTGAAGGTTGTGGGAAAAACAATGATAGAATAATCCTAGATTCCAGTAGGACCCTGAAAGTTCGAGTCTTTAACCTTAACCCTAAGCATCTCGTTCAGTCGATGAACATCTCGGCCGGGGTGGAATTTGGCTGACCGAGGTGACTTATCTGATCCTAAACTGAGAGTTAAGTGTTAGAGTTTGCCAAATCCTATTCTTATTACACCTTTCCTGGTTCAATGCAAGCCTAGGATGAGACTTACCCGGTAATTCCTTAGTTTGTGTACCAACGATCATAAGTGTAGGTAATAAAGGTTTATCCTTTATTGGGGTTTGAGTGTGCTTTCATTCCATCTTTGTGAGTTAGCCTGAGACTTACCCGGTAAAGGTTGATTCTATTCCCTTAGATGGTGTGTTAGTTTGAGATTATAGTTCTTTATCTTAATTCCTTGAGACTTACCCGGTAATAGGAGTTACGGTTTAGGATTAGTGAGTAGTGAGACTTACCCGGTGATCTATTCCACTTTAGTAACACCTTCCCTATGCAAAAACCTCAGCTTTGTCCGCTTATCTTTAGATCTTGAGTTGGAACCACAACTAGATGCTTTAATCCCTAGAATTGCATGTTTCCTTTATTGACTTCTATATCATCTTTGATTGTTTTGATCACCTTTTGTGGTTAGTATTTACATAAGCATACCGTAATTGGACTTTGTTTCACTAAGTTCATGTGATCGACCCCTGGAATTCCTTGCTTTTTACTACGATTGACCCGTACACTGCGGGTTCGCATCCTTGTTTTAAGCTTACATCTAGAGTTATAAATTTAAAGCTTGCACACACCGTTTGGAGCGAACAACATTCACTCTCGGATCACTAGCACTACTCGCTCACCCCAACACAACGGTGTACGACATCTCTGTTCATATAAAGCCTCATAAGGAGCCATCCTGATCGATGCGTGCCAACTGTTGTTGTACGAAAACTCCACTGAGGGAAGGTGATCTGGCCACACTTGTCCCCAGCCTAACACGCAGACTACATATCCTCCAGATTATGGATGTCCGCTCTGACTGATCATCGGTCTGAGGATGATAAGCAGTCGTGAACTGCAGACTTGTACCTAGGGCAGTATGCACCTGCTGCCAAAACCTCGATGTAAACCGTCCGTCTCGGGCAGAGACTATAGTCATAAGTACTCCATGAATTCGCACTATCTGTCTAGTGAACTCCTCTCCTAGTTGACTTACCGGTCACGTTTCCTTGATGGAAATAAAATGTGCGGTCTTCGTCAGTCGATCAACAATGGCCCAGATGGAATCAAAACCTAGACTCGGTCTCAAACCGGTCACAAAATCCATCGAGATGTCCTCCCACTTCCACCGAGGGACAAGAAGTGGGTGTAGCTCTCCTCCTGGTTGATGATGCTCAATCTTGACTTGTTGACAGGTCGCACACTAAGCTACATATCTCGCTATATCTAGCGTCAAAACTCCACACTAGTAGGAGCGTCTGATGTCCTGATACATCTTACTCGCACCGAGGTGAATTGAGTAAGGTGAAGAGTGAGTCTCCTATAGGATCCGTTGTCTCAACTCTCGATCGGAGGGTACACATACGCGCTCCTGGCGTCTCAAAACTCCATCAACATCAACTACAAACTGCGGCATCTCTCCTCGAGACATCCGGTCTCGGATTTGTGTCAAAGATGGACAACTCTCCTGCTTTTGTCGGATCTCAACCAACAGATCTAGTACCATCTTTAAGGTGGATAGGTAGCTGTCGGAATCCGGAAAGTGGTTATCCATCTGTAGTCATGTCAAGTCTCGTTGCAATTGTGGCTGAGATGTCAGCCTAGCGATCGCTATCTCCCAGGGAGTCTTCCTACTGATGGCATCAACTACCACATTTTCCTTCCCCGGATGGTATGAGATCTCAAGATCAAAGTCCTTGATCAACTCCAAGCATCTACACTGACGGTTATTCAACTCCGTTGAGTGAATATATACTTTAGACTCTTATGGTTTGTGAAGATCTGACACGTAGCTCCGTATAAATAATGCCCCCAGATCTTCAAAGCGTGAACCATGACAGCCAACTCTAGATCATGGGTAGGGTAATTCTCCTCGTACGTCTTCAGCTGTCTAGACGCGTAAGCAAACACCTTACCCCTCTGCATAAGAACACATCCTAAGCCTAGCTTGGATGCATCACTATAGACCACAAAGTCCTGAATGCCCTATGGCTGAGCTAAGATAGGAGGAAAGGTCAACCTCTTCTTCAGCTCCTCAAAGCTCTGCAGGCACAACTCGGACCACACGAACCTCGTAGACTTCCTCAGCAAGGAAGTGAGTGGTCGGGCAATAACTGAAAAGCCCTCCACAAAGCGACGGTAGTAGCCCGCCAGTCCTAAGAATCTGCGTACCTCCTTGACGTTCTTAGGAGGCGGCCAAGATGCTACTGACTCGATCTTTACCGGATCTACCTTGATTCCTTCAGCTGAAACGATATGATCAAGGAATGCTACCTTAGACATCCAAAACTCGCACTTAGAGAGCTTGGCGTAAAGCTCTCTATCTTGTAAGACCTGAAGAACAATCCTCAAGTGTCCTGCATGCTCCTCTCTGCTGCGAGAGTATACCATAATGTCATCTATGTAAACAACTACAAACTGGTCTAGGAAGTCAATGAAGATGTTATTAATCAACTCCATGAAAACTGGGGGCGCGTTCGTGAGCCCGAATGACATCACTACAAACTCGTAGTGTCCATATCTGGTCTGAAATGCCGTCTTGGCTATTTCTTGCTCTCGCACCCTCAACTGGTGATATCCGGATCTCAAATTAATCCTTGAAAACGCTGAAGATCCATGCAACTGATCTAGACAATCGTCGATACGGGGCAATGGGTACTTATTCTTGATCGTCACCTTGTTAAGCTCTCGGTAATCGATACATAACCTCATCGACTTGTCTTTTTTCTTGACGAAGAGTACTGGTGCGCCTCATGGAGATACATTAGGGCGGATAAAGCCCTTCTCAGCTAACTCCTCGAGCTGCTTCTCAAGCTCAAGCATCTCGATAGGTGTCATACGGTAAGGAGCCTTCGAGATTGGTCTCGTCCCGAGCTCTAGATTAATGCCAAAGTCTACACTCCTCTGTGGAGGTAAACCTGATGGCTCTCCAAAATGTTGGGAAACTCGCAAGCTACCGGAATCTCCTCCAAAGCTAGACTCGTACTACCCTTTATGGCATAGCACCAGAAAGTGTCGCAACCCTGATTGATAAGTCTCGTAGCTCAAACTGTACTGATGATTGTACCGGTCTTCCCGAGATCCCATCCTCTGAAGATCTCCATATGGCCTGCATTTGTAGTTACCGTCATTGTCCTCTTACCGATGTCCAGAACTGCTCGACTTCGATCCATCCAATCCATGCCCAGAATGACCTCTTTATGTACGAAGTACATGACGAAGAAGTCAGTTGGCCAATCGCGACCTCCCAGTCTAATAGGGAAATCGCAAACCTCTTGTGTACCTCTAATCTTACCCCCATTGGACAATCCTATAAAGAAGGGTCTACCTTCTACGGTAACTAAGGTCAATCTACCTACACATGCATTAGATATAACAAGAATGCATAGCACCGGTATCAAAAAGAACTCTGACAAGAAAACCATTAATATGAATGGTACATGTGGTCGCTGGAGCGGTCGAGCTTCATTGCAATCCTCAACTCATAAACTCTAGTTGAGGCACCTCTAGTGTCCGAAGTACCACCTCCTCGTCCTCTGCCCTGAACCAGAGTGGAACCCTGAGGAGCGGTAGAACTAGGAACTCTCTACTGCTGTTGCTGATATCGAGGTCTCTGTCCACCTCCTACAACACTACTAGGTGAAGAACCCTGCTGCGATAGTGCCTTCCCCTGACGGCAGAAGGCGGCTCTGTGACCTGGCTTGCCACATGAAAAGCAAGTCACTGCAGCCTTCTTGCAATCAGCTCGAATGTATCCTGCACCTCCGCAGTAATCACATTGTCGTCCTCTGTCAAAACTCTATTGGAAACCAAAACGTCCCAGTGTCTGACTACGCCCAAACCCAGCTGCTCCAGCTCCAGCACTGGCTGATCCAATTCATGTGCCTCTTCTCAAGACCTCCTTTCTGAGAAGCTTTCCTTTGACGTTGTCGGTCTCTCTCATATGCAAAAGCTCTATCTTGATAGTTCATCATATAATCGCAACAAAAACTAGCAAGGTAAGAGCGGGTAGACTCCCTCAGCCTCCGGGAGAACAGATACACATGCTGATCCTTAGGTGGTGCAGAAGGACCCAATAAAGACAACTCATCCTGAAACTTACTGGTGATCTCAACAATAAGAAGATCCTTGAAACCAGCTTCAAGGAAATCCTGAAGACGATCCCTGCTCATGACTGCAGGGCATTAGCGATCCCTGATCACCGTCTTCATCTTCTAATAACTGGTAACCTTACTACGAGTTATCCTCCACCAAGAATGAGACTGATCCTTCAGTAGCGTATGTGCTATGTTGACTCGATGTCTCTCTAGGCAACCGATCGCCTCCATAGCAGAATCCAGCTGTCCTAGCCACATCTCCACCTCCAATCATGTCTTTCCCATAAAACAGGGAACCTTCAGCTGGCCGAAAGCCTTCAACCAACTATCGGGCCTCGGCTCTCTCGCCTCATTCGGAACTCTAGCAGCCTCAACAACTCTAGCAGGTGCAACAACAACTTGCGTAACTCTCTACGAAACCTCAACTGATCTCATGGGAACTGGTGGTGATGGTGCAGGTCCTCCAGTCCTGATAGCCTCCTCAACTCTCTGCACATAGTCGCGATATGCAGAAGCTCCAATGGACACTCGACCGGACTCCGTCGAAGGCGCTCTTTGTGCTTCGGACCTAGCGGCGGTCCCGTTCCGAACCCCAGGAACGATACTCTCAACAACTTCCTCAACAAATACCTCAACGATAGGCGGATCAGCAACTGGGGCTTGGCCCCGACCTCTAACTAGTGGAGGTCTTCCTGCACGTCCTCGTCCATGGACGGCAGGTGGAAGAGGTGGTCGACCCCTTCCTCGCACCATAGCAGATGTAGCTCTAGTACGCACCATTTGCAATATGGATATAGATTTATTAGACTATAAATAAGGCTACACTACAACTAAAGCAAAAATCCAGAAAAGGCACATAAATGCCAACATAAAAGAAACTACACTGCTGAGATCTACGGAGGTAGTGGTGGTCACCCGTACATCTATCCCAAACCTACAAGTTTAAAACAAAACCCCCCTTTTTAAAATATAGACCCCCTGCGGGTTCTGTATATTTATCCATTCGACCTTTAGAAGATTTCGAGTGTCATTATTGCCAACCTAGAGCTCTGATACCAATTGTAACACCCCAAGTTCTGGGAACTCGAAACGTTACGAGCTAGGACCTCAAAATGGGTCCCGACCCTCAAAGTAGCAATGATACAACGGATCTTACAACAAGGCACACACAAATGAAAACCAAAACTTAATACAAACCAAAGTTTAAACAAAGGAAAACGTAAAAGACTCGTAGCCGAGTTCAAAACAAAGGGAAAGCAACAACAGAAATATAAACTCGATCCCGTCCTATAATGTACGGGAACCCCGGCTCACCACACCATGCGGATCACTCAACAACATCCTGAACCTGTGGGACATCTATAACATCGGTATAAACCGTTAGCTAACATTCTAGATATCAGAAAGAACGTAAAGGCACAAACACACATAAGGTAATATAAACATATAGCATGCTCACACTCAACTGTTATTATTTGTCATTAAGTTATCCATTTCTAATTTAACTTCTTTTGTCACACAATAATCTCCCGAAACTCGCCTCTGCTTCCGTCTACCAACAAGAATAGATCAGTACTATCCGTTACATGCGGGCCTGGGTCGCAAGAGCATATTCTAGTCTCCTGTAGAACTAGACAAGTGGTCGCCGCCCGGTTATCATACACTTGGGCAAATTAAGGTATAACAAGGTCAATCCTATTCCGGTTATCAATTATACAACAATAAACAACGCAAACAAGCCAAAACACTCAAGCCAATATACGGAATGAAGCTAAGTCTAAGGGACTTACCTCACTCGAAAGCAACACAACCGGTCAGAGAACAACTCATTTTCCCTCAGGAAAGGATCAAGGAATGCTTGTTCATACAAGGCATCACGAATCAGGTACAAAAACAATTGCTAGAAGTCTATAACTTTTAGTCTCAATAATCTCTAAGAGATCTCCACAAGCTAAGGGCTCAATCTTAGTCTTATAGAACACTCAGGGGGGCAAAGAACATCCATAAGAATCAAGGAAAGGAACAAGGAAAGCAAGGAAGGAAGCAACTCACAAGAGCGGGAGTTACTGCAGAAGAAACCGTAGGGGCGGCTTGCCGCGGGGGCGGGGATGTGCAGGCGCGGGGGCGGTGCACTGACAGAAGCCGTTATCGGATTCTCTATAACAACAGAACCACAACAAGGGACTCAAAGCTCGAACCTTTTATCCAACCAACTCAAGACTCAACCTAAAGAGCCTGAGAACAACAACACATCAACGACGGGGATGCTAACAAGAATCAAGGTTCAAACTTGATTCTCGGAGGAGAAGAAAAGGAAGAACGAAAGAAGAAAACGAAATAGAAGGATGGACATGCAGCCACTACATGAACGTGATAAAGAACAAGTGAGAAAGAACTTACACGGTCAGCAAGAACACGGGAAGCAAGGTTGCAACACTCGAGGGTTGAAGGAACCGTAAGCAAGAAACGGGAAAAAGAAGAAAAGATTAGAATATAAAGAAAAGGGCTGGGAAGATAGATGGAAAGGACGTTCTCGGGTTAGGAAGAAGATAGGAAAGCCGGCCCATAAGATAGAAAATCGGATCTTCTATTTATGGAAAGAAGATAAAACGAACGAAAATAGATCAGGCGCGATCTGCAGTGAATCCGCAGGGGAGGATTGCCCGTGCCGCAGGGGCGGCCCTTGTCACCGCGGGGGCGGTGACAGACACAGTTTTCCGCTAGGGCGGCCTTCTTCACCGCGGGGGCGGTGAAGGTAAAAATTGGGCTCTTACAACCGGTGTTTTGGATAAGTTTTTTTTCTTCCTCCATTAGGAATCACAATGTATTTTGGTTGAGGTAGAGGTTCATATTGGTCAAAGATGGACATGTTGAGGGCTTATATGATGAGTAGCTCTGCTGTCTATAGTCCAAATTTAATTTATGCCATGAAATAAAGTATTAAAACATTTACCTGCCATCATATTGGTTATATTGCTCCTTGGTGAATTTTGGAACATCATTTGATTGATCTATATTTCAATGGTTGATGCCTTCATCTGGTTAAGAAGTGTTGCTGACCATTAGGATATTGTTTGGTTAAGACTTTGACGTGATACACTGATACTTGCACCAAGGTAAACCAGTCAAAGGACTATCATAAATCAACAAGGGAGTGATAATATATTCATTCACAAAACCTATATAATTTTATGATTTTATATGGGATAGTGTTTTTAAACATAGCTCCAAGAATACCTTCAACTACTGCAATCAATAGTATAATCAAGCCTTCATAATGCAACTTAAGCAATTGCGAGCATACAATCTAAAATTCAACAACAAAAATCACAGGTAAAGTGTACATGAGAAGAAAATTGGTGACGGATATTTCCGTCGCCAACATCCGACTCGAAATTTTAGCGACGGAAAAAGACCGTCGCGAAAAATTTTGCGGCGCTTGTTCTAGCTTCACCTCGTTCTGCCGTCGCAAAGCTGTTGCCATTGATGGTTGACGGCGTCAAATAGCTTTTCTGCCGTCGCCAACATCCGAGGCTAATTGAATTATTTTTTGTAGTGTAAGGATGAGTTGTTACACATGTCAACGATAATTCTTCTTTTCAAGTGGTCGAGTGAGGACAAAGAACTCTAGAGTTAAGTGTGCTCGTGCGGGATCAATTTCAGAATGGGTGACCTCTTGAGAAGTTTTTACGCGAGTATGGTTGGCATGGGGAGAACGTCCATAAGACATCGGGTCTTACAAAATATCCCCATGTATAACCTTATAATTGCCACACGTTCACCATCATAAATATTTATGGCCAAGTTTTTATACAACCTTTGGACTTAATACAACTCGCATGGACCAACATAGACATACCATTTAACATTTCTTAATGAATAATATATACAAGAGCGATCACTTTGGTGGCATCATGTTTCGATCATTTTACCTTAAAAGTTAGACTTGTACAACCAATACTTGTGTGCAGATTCATAACAAGGAGAATATATTCATGTACTCTAAATGCGTATCTATACTATATCTATATCTATACTATACTAAATGTATGAGTTCCCCCATTGAATAGGGAATTCCACATTTACCCTTATATTTTATATTTTTCAGTTTTACCATTACCTATTATTAGAAATTACGGTCAAACCGGTGCTTTTAGTCGGCCCAATCTATTGACCCAGTCAATTTTTTTTTACACGCGTTTGATGTTGGGTGCATGCGCCATATGTGTAACAATGAACCACTTCACACCTCTTCATCTGCAGCTCTTCTTCTCCAAGTTTCCTTTCTATGTCCTCACAAAGTCACAGCTTCTTCTATCTTCCCCTGCGGCCGCCGGATTTTGATTCTCTCAAGCCCTCACAAAGTCAAATATTTGTTCCTCTTGCAATTGAGGCTCACCTTCTCGATTCCGGTAATCTCAAACTGGTGGAAGCAGATTCCCAAACTGTAATTTGGCAGAGATTTGAGTATCCGGTGAATTCGTTCGTCCCTGGTATAAAACTTACATTCACCAAAAGCCCTAATTCCACTAACCTAATTTTTCTGCTTTCATGGAAGAGCAATTCAGACCTGTCTGAGGGAAAGTTGTATGTCGGATTTGATACGTTTTCAGTCCATCAGATTGTAATACGTGAGGAAGGTAATGATCTTCCTTTCTGGAGAAGTGGGCCATGGAGATAGACTCTCTCAGTGAAAAATCTAACATTTCGATTTACAAAAGAAGCTGCTCTTCTTCAATTACGGGTGATCCCCGAGCGTGGTATGAAAACCCAATCTTTCGATTTCTCTGTTCTCCGATTTTATATGACTAAATTGTAGCCTTTATTGTAATTTACTCTTTCTCTCGTCTTGTTTGGTCTTAGATTTGGTTCCGTTGCTGCCAGCACCGGGGACCGACGACTCCTCTATGCCTCCACCTCTAGCACTGGGGACCGGCGACTCCTTTGCAATCGTTTACCCTTCTACAATCGACATCACCATCACCCTCAAAGTTTGTTTCACAAGATCTCTCTCCAAATTCCTCTCTTTCATTTTTTGACGGGAATAAAATGAGGTCGTGTTAGAATTCAGAGCTTGAATGGTGAAAACTGACTTCCTTATTCAATTGATAGAAAAGCTATTATATAGCTGTTACAGACTCCTTAATCGAAAGTAGAAACAAACTGAACAAACTAGCCCTATGTTCTAGCTGAAATCAAGATAACAAAATAGTCCTATAAACTAGGGACCTTATTCTAGGGACCTTATTCTAACAGAACTCAAAACAACTTTATCATTTCCTCTCCTAAACTAGACTATCCCCATAGCTAGTTTATCACTGGTGCAACTGAGACTCCTAATTTCTTCCTGAGTTCCTGAAAAGTCTCAAGCTTGAGTGGCTTGGTAAATATGTCTGCTACTTGCTGTTTTGAGCCACAAAATTTTAACTGTATTTTCCCCTCGTTTACAAGATCACGTAAGAAATGGAATCGTACATCGATATGCTTACTCTTGCCATGCATCACTGGATTTTTGGATAGCTTGATTGTTGAGCTGTTGTCGCAGAATATGACAGGAGTCTCACTTCCGATGTAACTGAGTTTCTTCAGCACTCTTTTCATCCACACCAACTGACAGGCACAAGCTGCTGCTGCAACAAATTCAGCTTCCGTTGTACTTAGTGTAACAATAGGCTGCTTCCGAGAGGACCAAGCTACAGCTGCTCCACTCAGAATAAAAGTATATCCTGATGTGCTCTTCCGATCTTCCAAACAACCAGCATAATCACTATCACTGAAGCCGATTAGTTCTTGATTTCCTGCCATTTGATAAAGGATACCATAGTCACTAGTTCCTTGTAGATAACGCAGGATCCTTTTAGCTGCTAAGAGATGCAGCTCAGTGGGATTACACATGTATCTGCTGATCAAACTCACAGCATACATTACATCCGGTCTCGTGGCTGTTAAATACATCATGCTCCCAACTAATTGTTTGAAAAATGAACTATTCACCTTTGCACCATTATCATCTTTATGAATCTTAAATCCTGGAACAATTGGATTTTGAACATAATTGCAATTTTCCATACCGAATTTCTTCAAAACTTCCCTCACATATTTCTTCTGGCTGATGAAAATACCTCCATCAAACTGTACGACCTCTATGCCCAGAAAATACTTCATTTTGCCCAAATCTGACATATCAAACTCCTTCATCATGGAGTTCTTAAAGGTGCTCATCATCTCCTCATCATTTCCAGTATATATTAAATCATCAACATAGAGACTAATGATGAGATATTTACCTTGGTTGGTGACCTTAGTAAATAGAGTCTGCTCGCTGACATCTTTCTTGAATCCTTCTTTCTCGAAATATGACTCTATTCGGTTGAACCATGCCCTTGGGGCCTGCTTGAGCCCATACAAAGCTTTCTTAAGCTTGTACACTTTATTCTCTTTGTTCTTCAACTCATATCCTTTAGGCTGCTCAATGTAAACATCTTCGGTTAAATCTCCTTGAAGAAAGGCAGATTTTACGTCAAGTTGATACACTGTCCAGCTTCTCTGAGCAGCTAGAGCTAGGATCATTCGTATTGTATCCATACGTGCCACTGGTGCATACACCTCTTCATAATCAACTCCATGCTCTTGAGCATAGCCTTTTGCAACTAGGCGGGCCTTGTGCTTCTCAACTTCTCCAAGCTGATTGAGTTTAGTCTTGTAAATCCATTTGACTCCTATACTCTTAGCTCCCTGAGGCAAATCAGTCAAAAACCAGGTATTATTTTTCTCAATTGAATTTATTTCTGAATCCATAGCCTGTCTCCATTCTTCGTATTTCACCGCTTCCTCAAATCTGGTTGGATCATCAGAATTATTAAACAGAGCAAAATGATTTTGCTCATCTTCATCTTCATCACCAGTTACGTAGTCGCTCATCCATACAGGTGCTCTCCTATTGCGACTTTGTCTTCCACTTGAGTTATCCGCCTGTTCTGATTGCTCCTCATCAGTAGTAATGACATCAGCAGTCTGCATATTGGTCTGTACTTGCACATCAGTAGCATCCATCACAACTCCAGCGCCTTCATTTTCTGCTTCTTGAGCATCAGTAGCAGCAACCACAGCTTCTGTGCCTTCATTTTCTTCCTCTTGTACACATTGTTCATCTTCTTCCCACTCTAAATCTAGCTTAGTTGATTCTTCAGGACTTCCATTCCAATCCCACTTCTTACTTTCTTCAAAGATTACATCTCTGCTAATGATAATTTTCTTTGCTATAGGATCATAGAGCCGATATCCTTTTGATTCTGTACTCACACCAAATAAGACACAACTTCGGCTTTTGTCATCAAGCTTTGTACGACGAGCATCTGGCACATGGGCATGAGCTAAACATCCAAACACTCTGAAGTGTTCAATGGATGGCTTCACCCCACTCCAAGCCTCCTCCGGTGTCTTATCCTTTAATGATGAGGTTGGACATCTATTGAGAACATAAAATGCCCAATTCACAGCCTCTGGCCAAAATGATCTTGGAACAGCTTTCTCAACCAATAGAGTTCTGACCATATTCATGACCGTTCTGTTCTTCCGTTCAGCGACGCCGTTCTGTTGGGGTGTATAAGATGTTGTCAACTGCCTCTTGATGCCACTCTCTCTGCAATAAGCATTGAATTCGTTGGATGTGAATTCTCCTCCACGGTCTGTTCTCAAACACTTAATGAACACACCAGATTCCTTTTCAACAGAGTTCTTAAATGTTTTAAAGGAAGCCAATGCATCTGCCTTTGAAGCAAGAAATTGTACCCAAGCTTTTCGACTAAAGTCATCAATGAAGCATATAAGGTACCTCTTTTGACTGTTGGAGATTGGTGATATTGGACCGCAGATGTCTGCATGAACGAGCTCCAACCGTTCTGATGCTCTCCACATGCTCTTCTTTGAAATGATTTCTCTGTGTTGCTTCCCCTTTAAACAATTAGTGCAGACAACAGCTTCACATTTGGCAAAGTTAGGCAGACCTTTCACCATTTCTTTGTTCTTCAAAGCCATTAGTCCTTTAAAGTTAAGATGCCCATACCTGCAGTGCCAGAGAAATGCTAGATCTTGAGTGCTTGCCTGAAGACATACCTCCTTATGTTCTTGCTTTGAGGGTTGAATGTTTGAGGTTAGTATGAACATCCTATTTGCTGTCATGTTGGTTTGAATTATCAATCCCTTCGTAGGGTGATAAATGCGACACTGATTTGACTGCATTAGGATGGCTAGACCCTTTTCTTGTAGTTGCCCGACGCTGAGAAGATTTGTCTTCAACTCTGGCACATAAAAAACATTTTGCAAGAGATAAGTTTCTCCTGCAAAGAGCACTTTCACGGTTCCTGTTCCAACTACGTTCATCTGTGTGTGGTTCCCAAGTTTAACCGTCTTAATACACCTCGTTTTCAACTCAGAGAAAAGAGTTAGGTCACCACACATGTGGTTGCTGCATCCCGAGTCCAGAAACCACACATCACGATTCTGCCCAGATGAATCAAGATAGGCCATCAGCAACATTTCTTCTGTCTCTTCCATCTCAGCATAGTTGGCTTGTTTAGCTGCATTTGGACACTCGTATTGGAAGTGACCGAGTTGATGGCATCTATAACATTCTATAGTAGCCTTACTATAGTTTTGACGTCCTCTACCTCTTCCTTTTTGGAAGTTGCCTCTCCCACGTCCTCTGCTTCCATAACCCTCATCGTGTGACACCTTCAGTGCGTGCTCTTCATCTCCTTCCTTCTTAAACTTCTGCTCATGAACAAGAAGTGAACTTTGTAGAGAATCAACAGAGAGTGTATCAATATCCTTTGACTCTTCAATGGAACATACTATATAGTTCCATTTCTCGGTCAGAGTCCTCAAGATCTTCTCAACAATTTTGACATCGGGCATTTCTTCTCCATAGTTCCTCATGTCATTTGCGATCACCATGACTCGACCAAAGTAATAGTTGACTGACTCTCCTTGCTTCATAGCCAAAATCTCAAACTCTCTGCGAAGGCGATTGAGTTGAGCCCTTTTGACACGAGCATTCCCTTGATACTTCAGTTTCATGGAGTCCCACAGTTGCTTCGACGTGTCCCTCAGCGAGATCGTCTTCAAAATCTGCTTGTCAATTGATTGAAACAAGTAATTCTTGGCTTTCAAATCTTTCAATCGCATCTCCTCCAAGGTCTTCTTTTGCGCCGGCGTCAAGGTTTCTTCGTCAGTAGCCTCCTTGAATCCTGTTTCCACGACAGTCCAATACTCCTTGGAACGGAGAAGATTCTCCATGACCATGCTCCAATGGTCATAATCTCCATCAAATTTGGGAATTGATGGTTGGGCAAAACCTCCGTTGTTTCCTTCTGACGCCATTTGAGCACTCTTTTTCTCTCCTCTCTCTTTTTCCTCCTTTTAATTTTAGTCAGTAGTATTCTCTCCTCACTTTTCTGTGCTCTGATACCAGATTGTTAGAATTCAGAGCTTGAATGGTGAAAACTGACTTCCTTATTCAATTGATAGAAAAGCTATTATATAGCTGTTACAGACTCCTTAATCGAAAGTAGAAACAAACTGAACAAACTAGCCCTATGTTCTAGCTGAAATCAAGATAACAAAATAGTCCTATAAACTAGGGACCTTATTCTAGGGACCTTATTCTAACAGAACTCAAAACAACTTTATCAGGTCGCAGATGTTGAGATTGTCGCAATCGGATCTGACGAGATCATCTCGCTCATATTCCTCCCGATCTGGACTGGAGCGCAAGGTGGCGATCTTAGGTGCCGCCGGTGGTACCGGCCAACCGCTATCCATGCTCATAATCTCAATCATCGGATGATTAAAGATACGTGTAGATTTTAGATTTATGAACCTTCCTATCAAGAAAGCTTACATTTGTTGCTACTATTGTTATTCCTTTCCGATCATTGGATGATTGTCAATCGTTGCTTGTTCTTTTTCATTTTTGTTTGCTATATGATCCCCATAATCTCAATCATCCATGAATCTTCTCATGCAAGCATTAAAGATCCTCATGACGTACCTTCTTTAACTTTTTTTGACTAGAGTTCTTTCATTTCATTTGTTCAACATCTCATTTAGTTGCTTTTGCAAAGACTAAATTCTGGAAGTAGAGACTCGAAAGACCCTCTCTCCACCACCTCCGCCTTCTCCGTACTCGGGGTAAGCCCCGGCTGCTCAACATCGCTCAAAGCCGCTTACAGAGCCAAAGTATGAACCTTTGTTCTCTCTTGTTCCCACTCTATTTTTCTTAGGGTTTATTAGTTAATGAATATGTTTCATCTTTGAACTGATGCAAGGAGTGTTATCTGGATGTGAGGAAAAATGCTGGCCATTCCGATTTAATGATCCGCTGTGTGATCCAAGCTTATGAGGTGCATACAATACACGATTGGGTTTTTCAATGTCCTGACGAGTTTAATGTTTATCATTTAACTGTTTCCAAGTTATGTACTTATCTCTGTTGGATTCATGTTTCTCAGATGCTGTCTAACCTTAGTAGATCAGAGATAATTGAAAGGTAACGACACACTTAAGTTTTTTTTGCTTCTTGCATAATGATGTTCATTCATATTAGTTCATTATTGCAGCTATCCTACTTTGTTGATCTGCACTTTATAGTCCAAGATTCCCATGACTAATATGCTTTACAATTTTCTCGTTGTTTATTATGGTTGGAGTTGAAGTGAGTGCTTGTATCCCTTTGAGAATCCAGAATGTAAAGCTTTGGATAGTTTTGCCAACGAGGTTCTCTACATTGGCAAAGGTATCACTGTCCCAAGCTACAATCTTTAACAATATAATTGACTTTTATGCACTTCCCTCGTTTCCCTGTCCAAATAATATCTGTAGTCTGTCCTTATTCCTGTGTGACAAAAGCTCCACACGCGATTGCATTTTCTTCTGTTGGCACATCACGAGCATGTTCACAAGGTTTGGATCTTACTCTTACTTACCTTATAGTTAGGATGATCAGATTTAAGGTGCATGTATAATCATGACTATAGGAACTGGGGAGGATTTCCATGCCCGGCAAGCTATAGGTCAGTGCCCAAGGAGCTGCATTCACTATGTGTCCCCATCTCAAAGAATCACCCTAGAGGAGCTGCTTGATAGGTAAGAAATAAAATCTTTTTTCATCCAACTTTGAATTGCCTTCTTGCTTTAAAGTCTAGAAGCAGCTTTCTTCCGAGTCCCGTTTACACTACATAAAGTTTAGGCAAGAAATTGTGTTTGTGGGATGATATCGATTTTGGTTTTACAACTAAACATGTGGTGTAAGACACTTTGGCTTATGCATTGTAGGAGTAGCTGATGCTACAACCAACATTCATTCTTATGATGTATTTATAATAAATGGTTTAGTTAGGTTGGGAGTCTTATGCATGTTTTTCTATATCATTGAGATCACTGTCACTACATTTCTTCTTGTGCCTTTACTCAGTTTACTTGATGGTAATTGTATAATTGATAGTTATAACCTAATGTCTAGATTAATCCTATTGGAAAACCACCCACACCAAGGGCCGCATATATGGCTACTGCTGTTGTCACTATGGTTGTAATCTAGGTTGACATATTCAACACTTAGATGCTATTCTTTTGGTGTGTCTTTGATTTATTCAGTTAATTTGGCTCCATTTTTTTATTCCCTTATTACCCTCTTTTTTGATAGGAAGTCATTCAAGGAGTTTAGAATATGAATATTTCCTAATTTATTGCTAATGGAGCGCTTATATGGATTAATTATTTTTTGGTTCCTCATAGGTATGAGAGTTAGTAGAGAAAAACCACACAATGGGGTCCTCAGAAATCCTCCCTAGCGATGTTACCCGGTTTCTTACAACTATTCTCATTGGCACAACGTATTAACTCTTCTTTGGACCAAATTGTCTATATTGCTTTGCTTAGCCTTGTGAACTAGGGATGCTCATCCCCGTAACAAAGGTGAAAGTGAAACCCATGATATGGTTGTTGGTGATTGTAATGTACAAAAGTTGGATGCCGTGGAATCAATGGCTTGCAAGGATATAATATCATGGTTTGCAAAAATGGAAGTTGTGAAAATATGGCCGAAAATGACAATACAGTGATAGGTGAAGTTGGTAATGGTAAATGCATGGAAGACTCTGCCCCGGTGGCACAAGAGGGATGATGGTTTATCTGAGTAGTATGGGGGGAGGGTAACTGAAGGGTCATTTGAGTAAAACATTGAAAATTTGAGATGGTTTCCGGTGTTGGATTTTCCATATCGATTATGTTTTGTTATCTAATGGAGATTGTTGTAATAACCGAAAATTTAAGTTTTCGACGAATGGAAATTAACCAAATCCGATACGACAATCATAATTAAATAAATAAATAAGCTAAACAAAACGAGTTTAAACGTTATCATTTTATGTGACCTTAAATCACATAGAATGATAACACAAAATTTATTAATAAAATAAATATATAAATAATAAAAATAAAGATAATACAGAATTAATTCCGTATTATATAGTTTCCGTTCTTAACTAGAACCCGAGCGAGTGACGGATTCCTTTTCCGTGCTAATTTAAAAGCGGGCCGGATGTGGGCCACTGCGAGGCCCAATCAGCAGCCCACCTCCTAATTTAACCTAACCCTAAATTTTCCTAATCACCCTACTAATTAATATTTTTCTCCTAACCCTGCCGATACACTCCTGCGCTTACCTTCTCTTCTGAATATCGTGTTTCTGCATTCCTTCCGTTGCAACAGAAGAAGCGCAGCACCGCTACCTTCAACCGGAGTGCCAACCTTCGTCCTCCGCCGGAAACCTTGCGCCGCCTTGCCTAGCGTCACCGTCCACCGCTGCGACACTCAGCCCCGGCGAGGCACGCCTTTGAGCTCCGTCGCCGCTGCTGCCAACCGCCGCCCTCTGTCGCCGCTTCCCCGTCGACCACCAGGTGAGCCCCAGGGCTGTCTTCTCCTCCTTCCCTTCTGTTTTCCTGAGTAACAACACCTCGTACAACAGGTCTCGTGGCAGTCAGACCCGGACGCTCCACACGTCAATTTGCAGCCAGAACCGGACACCCCAGTACATCCATTTGCATCCAGACCCGAGGCACGCCGATCGCTGCAGCCGCCGGACGCCAGTGCGCCTGGACTCAGCCGCTGGACCGCAGTTCCGGTAAGTCTCCTTCCTCTGTCCATCCGTTTCCTTCCACTGCTGTTGCGATTCCGGGATCAATAATCGTCTTCTTGCGCAGCCGGATCCATCGCCGCCGGAAACGCTAACCCTTAACGCCGGACTGCAGATTCCGTAAGCTTGCTCCTCCTCTCTTCAACTTCACTGTCATCCATGTGTTTGTGAACTGCTGTTGTTGAGCCTAAGCATAAATAACATAACAGTAATGAGCTGCTGAGTATGTTCATAAAATGGAAGGAAGGGCTGCTGTAAATTTAATTTAGGTTCTTCAGCTTTTAGGTTTCGAACAGCCCATCTTGTCGATCAATTATAAAATGTTTGGATAAAGATCCACCGTTGAATTTTGGATATGTTGTAGACGGATATATGTAGTTTATCATATTAAAATTTGGTGAGAAATGAACGGTCGGATTGAAAGTTACGAGCTCCCGAAGTTAGGTAGTTGTGCAGTTTTATTAAACTTATAAATTTGACTAAGTATAAGAAAGTAGAGTGAGGAACCGACTTTGGGAATTATTATAAAAATATCGGCTGAACAGTTTGGTGAAATTCTTTCTTCTAAGGCTAGATAGAACCTCATAGATGATCTAGATATTAAATTCGGAAATTGTATAAGCCGTTAAGAATTTTATATTTAGAGCCGAAGTTAAACCTTTTTTCGGTTCTTCCGGAAAATAGAGACATAAGAAAAATGTCCGTTTCGCACCTAATAAAATTCTAAGAGTTAGGATATATTTTAGAACTTCAAATAGGAGTTTGGACATGAATTTTAGGGTCTTCGAGAAAATCGGAACCAAGGGTAAAATGGTCATTTTACCCTAAAACTAATAATGTAGCTAGTACGTCTTAATACTTATTTAATCTCAGAAGTTTTAGACTTCTATCTACGTGAAAGTGTGCTAATACACTTATCGCCTTTAACAGGCAACTGAGTGGGTACAGTTACAGAGCAAGTGATTACTAAAGAGTCGAGCATTATAACAGGTAAGTCCTTTGGGCTTACTTAGCTGACTGCTAAATATGAGTACAAATGATGATGGTGGTGTGTGATTGACATGTTAGAGAGATAGGTTGTGATATATAAATACCGACCTGTATTTTGGCCTAAGAGTAACGGGCGGTGGCATTCCGCTCAGTAGCTCGCAGGGCGCTGGGGGTTTCTTTCGGGACTAGTCCACACATGGTTTGTAGTGACGCTACCAAAGGAAGTCAGCTATACCTACACCAGTTGGATAAGGAACGGAGGCGAGAACTAATAATAGTTCTCGTGCCACAACTTAAATTGAATAATGTGAATCACTTAAAGAACAGATAATAATTGGTTGAGTGCCAGCATGATGTTTGTTTATTTTTGTCTCTGTTTGTGTTTGTGCTGTTATCATTTTGCTTATATTTGGTTAGTTAGCTAACGGTTGATATGTTGTTTAGATTTGACACAGGTTAGAGCAGATGCCGAGTGATCCAGATGGTAGTGGTCAGCCGGGGTGTCGTACTTTAGGACGTTTTGCAGTTTTTGCATTTGTGGGTTTTTCAGTTGAACATCGTTTCCTTCCGTACTTTGATATATTACTTTTCCGGCTGTAGTTGATCTGGTCACATTCATGCATTGATAAAAACTATTTTATGATTTTTAGTTTTTCCTTATCTGTGCCTTGTTGTAAGATCACGTTAAGTTGTTGTTAAACTAAGGTCGGGACCCACTGTGCGGTCCTAACCAGTAACTCCCTAAGTTGTAAAACTTGGGGTGTTACAATTGTAGTTGCAGGATGGAAAAAGTGAGTTGATCTTGGATAATGTTACTTTTGAAAGTCTAGGTCTGCCATTAAAGGTTTCCGTTGGATTTTCTCTTTTGTTATCATAGCTTACTTTCAAATGTTGTAGTATGAGTCTTAATGTTACGATAAGTACTTCCTTTGTAATCTTCTTCAGGTCATATAACTCTTGATATGTATGTGATGTCTCTGACCCTGGTTTCTTGAAAAGTTCATGCTCATATTGTGTTTCAAACATAAAGTTAACGTTACATGTCAGTCTAACACCGAGCTCATTTATATGTAACACTTTCTTATCTTGATCATTTAATGAAAAATTTTAGATTAGTTTTAATAGAATAGTTTCTCCTTTTGATCATTACCCGACAAGATTTATGATTGTAAATCACGGCGCGCGTGCGTAGCACGCACGTCCATACTAGTTTAAATAAATACAACAACCTAATGTACAAGAATACAAATAACTAGGCTCTTCACCTTCAAAGCCTCTTAAAACTCACAATCTGATGTCCTATAACAATTCATTTGCCAAATTGGACATACACCCACAAATGAAAAGTATAAAAGAAAAAGAAAATTGGTATGTAGTATATCAAAACACACTCCATAATTTTATCAACTAAATTAATTAAATTGACAAAACTAGAAGCGTGAATATTTTTTTGAAACAATTTGGTTTAGTAGGCTTTTTCTAGTTTTGTGTTTAGTAAATGGGGAAGTGTTCAAGTAAGGCCCATTATTCCGGTACGGCCGTGCAGCCGTCTGTACGGCCGACACGTGTCCCGGAAATTTTTTTTTTTTTTAAAAGTAATAGTTCAAAACTTATTATGAAATAGTTCATAACTTATAAAAGGATAGTTCATGAATTATAATAGAATAGTTCATAGTGTAAAATTTATAAAGGAATGAAAGTAATAGTTCAAAACTTATTAAGTAATAGTTCATAATTTCTAAAAGGATAGTTCATGAATTATAATAGAATAGTTTAAAGTGCAAAAATTTATAAAGGAGTGAAAGTAATAGTTCAAAACTTATTATGGGATAGTTCATGAATTATAATAGAATAGTTCATGGATTATATTAAAAAGGAAAAATAACAAAAAATAATACCAACTATCAACATTGAACCGAAAATAATACGAACTTTGAAAATTATTAGGAACGATACAAACTATCAATGTATTTACCAAAAATAATACGTCCTATATTTTCCGGCAAAAACCCTAGCTCCGGCGATGACGTGGCAGCCGGAATGTTACATGTCATCAAATAAATGGGTTAATTGTGTGATGTGGATTTTATTTTTAAAAAAATAATTTAATAATATTTAAAATATTAAAAAATATAAAATTATTATTTATAAAATTTAAATAATAATTTTTTAAAAAAAATTGTACAAATATTTATTTTAAAAAAATAATTTTTTAAAAATAAAGTTTGAAAATTTTTTTAAATAGATTTGTAAAAAAATGTAATAATATTTATTTTTCCAAAAAATATAATATTTTTTAGAATATTTTTTTAAAATTTATTTTTGAATTTTTGTATAAAATTTAAATTCTAAAAAATAATTTGTAAAAAAAAATATTCGAATTTAATTTTTTTTACTCTTGTACACTAATCCCTAAAAAAATTTTTCCCAAATTTTTTGTCAAAAGTTTTTTTTTCCTAAAAAAAATATTCGAAATTTTTTTTTATAAAAAAATTTATAAAAAAAAATATTTTTACATTTTTTACGAACATGCTTAAAAAAAAGTTCAAACTTTATTTAAAACTTTTTTTTTACAAAAAATATTTTTTTAAAAAAATTTGTACAAATGTTTTTTTTAAAATTATTAATTAAAATTTTAAATGGATTACATTTTTTTTTTAATATTTTAAATATTATTAAATTTATTTTTTTGAAAAATAAAATCCACATCACACATTTTATCCATTTATTTGATGACATGTAAAATTCCGGTTGCCACGTCATCGCCGGAGCTAAAGTTTTTGCCGGAAAAGTATGACGTATTATTATTGGTAAATACATTGATAGTTTGTATCGCTTCTAGTAATTTTCAAAGTTCGTATTATTTTCGGTTCAATGTTGATAGTTGGTATTATTTTTGGTTATTTTTCCTATTAAAAAGTAATAGTTCATGGATTATATGGGAATAGTTCAAAGTTTATAGGATAATAGTACATAAATTATAACATGGTAGTTCAAATAAAATTTCATTAGTTTCCGGAAAAAAAAATCGTTTCAGAAAAGAGGAAATTTTTTTTTTCTTTTTCGGGACACGTGTCGCCCGTACGGTCGGCCGTACGACCGTACCGCAATATAAGGGCCGTACCTGAACATTTACCTAGTAAATGTACCCCTTAAGAGAAGAGTGTGTAGAGTTTGAGAATAAATACAAAAGGTTGGGGGTATATTTACTTAATTGAAACGTTAAAAAGCCTAGTTACTACTATAGTTTTTCAAAAAGGCCTAATTACCAAAATTGCCCATATTTTTTTTGAGGCTCATAGTTACCAACCTTACGATCCAAGTGATCCAAATGGGAACATACATATAACTCTCAATAAAGTAAATTCAAGAGTACACAAAATCCTGTCAAATTATAGCCTTTTTTGGACCATCATTCACATGGACAAAATCCTCATATATAAATATTTTCAACAAGATACCTAACACAACTTGATATCTTGTGTTTGCACAAAATATCAATGGTAAGTGGTACTCTCAACGCAATAATCAAGTATCGATAACAAATCCGGTCAAATAATAACCTTTTTTGGACCGACTATTATTTACATGAATATCTTCATATATTTATCAATATTTTTTTATCATTTGTGTACTCGCTATTTGGCCAAACATTGAATATCCTTTGGGGAGATCAATGTTTGCATAAATAACAAAAACACTAACTAATTAATATTATATAACATGTATTAATTATTTGGCCAAATATTGACTTTTATTTGGACCGATAAATGTTTGCATAGATAACGAAAATACCAACTAATTAATTGTAACACCCGAAATTCTAGGAACTCGGGATGCTACGGGTTAGGACCTCACAGAGGGTCCTAACCCTAGCTTGACAACAAGTTTACCGGATCTTGCAACAAAATACAAATAAATATAAAATTTTAAATGGACAAAACCTCAAACTGTTTAATAAATGAAAAGAAACTGACTCTTAGCCGAGTTCTACAATAACAAGATCAATGCAACGAGAATATGAAAACTCACATCCCGTCCGATAATGTACAAGACCCCCGGCTGACCACTCCGACCGGATCACTTGGCAACATCCTTATCCTGTAAGACATCTACAACGATGGATAAATCCGTTAGCTAACATTCTATATATCGGAATAACTATAACAACACGATCACACATAAGGAACTACTAACACATAAATCATGCTCACACTCAAGCCGGTTATTATCTTTCGTTAGGTGATTCACTTTACTAATTCAACTTCTTTTGTGACACGAGGATCTCCCGAATCTTGCATATGTCCCCTTATACGAACAAGACTGGATCCGATGCATCTCACCGTGTACCTACCTGGACTAGTCGCAGAGAATCTCCTAGTCTCCTATAGAACTGGACAATTTATCACCGCTCATTACTAATTGGGACAAACAACAATAATGGTCGCCCTAGCATGTTATCATAATTAACATACACCACACACCACTATCACAACTAAGCTAACACACAGAAGTCAACTAAGTAAGCTCAAGGGACTTACCTGTCTCAAGATAATCCTAGCAATAAAACATGCTCAGCTTCCCGTAGAAAAGTACTCTATACCGGAATAACAAGTCACACAATCAATGACTACCCGATATGCTAGAAGTCATCAACTTCTAGTCTCAATGACTCTACAAGATCATAAACAACGTGCTCGGATGTTCCAAATCCTAGTCTCAAACCTCACAAGATCAACAACTCAACTCAAACACAACCCAAAACTCTGCATGCTAAAAACATACTCAAAGACACTAGAAGAGATAAAGATATATAACTAGCAAGTCCTTAAGTCGGAAGCCTGAACCTAAGGAACCTACTGGAAGGAACCCGCGACTGCGGATAATGGAAGGCGCAACTGCGGAAAGGTAAGGTCGCCACGACCGCAGTGACTCAAGGCCGAGGATCCTAACAACGCGACTACGGTGACTCCGGAGCGCGGGTGAGGCGGCAATGGGAAGACGCGATCGCGGCAGGTTGTAGGCGTGGTCGCGGAAGAACTCCCAGAACGAACGTCGAAGGATCTTTGATGAGCAACAAGCCTCCTTTGCCTCCTTGACCGGATTTGCCCTACTATGTGTCGTCCACCACAAGACTACAACCACTAATATATCTTGGATTCAACCTGTAACACCCCGAATCCGCGGGACTCGAGATGCTACGGGTTGGGACCTCACAATGGGTCCCGACCCTTAGCTTGACAACAATTTCACCGGATCTTGCAACAAGGCACAAATAAAGGCCAAAACCGAAATACATTTTTATGCAATGAAACGAAACCCAAAAGAAAACAACAAAAGACTTCAGCCGATATGAAACAGCAAGGGCCAAAGGCCACCACACGATATACAATATACATGAATAATATATAAAACTCAAACTCGACTCAACCCAAAACTCAATCCTAAAATGTACGGAACTCCGGCTGCCCACTCTTCCGGATCTCTCGGCCGCATTCCTAACCTGCAAGACAATCTACAACAATCGGTATAAAACCGTTAGCTCATATTCGAAGCATTAGAATTAATGGGAAAGACAAATACACAAGTAATCTCATCACAAGCATACAACATACATAAAAGCACACCAATCCGGTTTATTATGTTTATTATTATTAATTCGTATCCCGTTCTAATTCAACTTAGGTTGTGACACGAGAGTCACCGAAACCCGCCTCGGTCCCTACTTACCGGCATGGAATGGTACTGATGCATCTGACCGTCTACCAGCACGGGATAGTCGCCGAGAACCTCCTAGCTCTCGCGGGAGCCAAGCAAGTTGTCACCGCCCGTTATCATACACTTGGGCCAAAATAATATAAAGGTCGGTAATCCTAATTTCGGTTTAGTTGTTATAAACAATAAACAATAAACACACACCACCCAACACACATAAATGCTAATACAAGGAATACGAGCTAAGTAAGTCCGGAGACTTACCTCGTCCCAAAAATAATCCCGCTATATCCAGCTCTCAACTTCCCGCAGGAAGACACTCAATGCCTGTCAAAAGGCACACGATCAACATCTCTCACATACTAGAAGTCCTTAGACTTCTAGTCCCAATTGATCTCTCAAGATCACAAACCATAAAAGGATAACCACCTCCTAATCCTCACGATCTCACAAGGTTATAACCATCACAACACGTTCTAGGATACTCTTGTTCTAGTCACCACAATCTCAACAAAAATATAACCACAATCTCAATCTTCATAAGCTCACAAGATTAACCAAACACTCAACGCCTTACAATCCTCACAAGATAATAACACCTCAAGTTTTATAACGATCATAAATCCTCAAAACTCACCTAAGTTTAATGGCCACTACTTGGCATTCTCACTAGGTTATGCTAGATTATTCAACCTAGCATGATACTAATACTAAACATAACTAAATCGAGGAAAGGAATACTCACACGACGTCAATGTAATACCCCGAATCCGCGGGACTCGGGATGCTACGGGCGGAGACCTCACAATGGGTCCCGACCCTTAGCCTGACAACAATTTCACTGGATCTTACAACAAGACACAAATAAAGGTAAAACCGAAATTCATTTTAATGCAATGATATGAACCCCAAAAGAAAACAACGAAAGACTTCAGCCGAGATACAAAGCTAAAGGCAACCGCCATACACGCGACATACATAATACCCTAAACAATACATAAAAACAACCCCCAAAACCCATCCTAAAATGTACGGACCCCGGCTGCCCACTCTTCCGGATCTCTCGGCCGCGCCCCTAACTTACAAGGCAACTACAACAATATCGGTATAAAACCGTTAGCTAGCATTCAAGGCATTAGAATCATGGTATTGGCACACACACACATAAGGCATCATAAACACACAACATGTTCCAAAACACACAATCCGGTTTATTATCTTTTTATTATTAGGTCATATCCCGTTCTAATTCAACTTCTTTTGTGACACGAGAATCTTAAAGATCTCGCCCTTGTCCCCTTTCACCATACGGGTTTGTACTTGATGCGGATCAGCATCACCCGATGGGCTGGTCGCAAGGCACCTCCCAGTCATCCCCATTTTGGACTGGACAAGCGGTCACCGCCCGTTATCATACACTTGGGCCAAATATAAACATATAAAGTCGGTGGTCCTATTACCGGTTTAGATGTTATAACATAAGCAATTAACACACACATAAACAATAAACACACACCACCAAACACGCATTGAAACTAATACAGAGAATACGAGCTAAAGTAAGTCCGGAGACTTACCTCGTCACCACACTCAACTCACAACACTCTCGCTTCCTTAGGGAAGAATCCCATAACCTGCTCATAAGAAGATAACTATATCAACAACAACCCACTCACAATAGAAGTCTTAGACTTCTATACAAATGATCTACACAAGATCATTTGACTCTCATTCTAGGACCGCATCCTAGAATCTCTCCTCCTCACATCACACTCAACACAAGCTAGAAGTCTAAGTACTTATAGACCCTATGATCTCACAAGATCATAACCCCTAACACATACTAGGATAAACATGTCTAGAGTCAACAATCTCAACGGTATCAACACTATTCTAGGATACGCATATTCTAGCTCATAATCTCAACAACCATGTACTCCAATTCTCAACCTCACAAGCCTCGCAAGATTAACATCAACACCTCAAGCTTAGAATCAACATCAATCCATCAAACAATATCAAATCCTCAAAACTCACCTAAGGTTTAAAGCCACTACTTGGCATTCTCACTAGGTTATGCTAGATCCAACCTAGCATGATACTAATACTAAACATAACTAGAATGGGGGAAAAGATACTCACACGATGTCAACAGACGGAAGACGATCTATGGATGGCGAGTTGGACTTGTTAGGTCTTTATCGGGACGCTTCCGAACCTAACACCAAAATTAGACAAATTTAGCTCGTACGCTAAATTTGATCGGAATAATTAATATATGTAAAACTAAGGAAGAACTCGATTTCGAAAGCCCATGTTAAAACTCGCAAAAACGCTTACCGGGACGATCCATACAAAATTTATAAACATAGATAAAACCCAAAGTCAACTTTTCTGGCAACAAGGAAACTCATAAAACTTGGCCATTTTCGAAATAAGCTTTGGGTCAAAATTATAATTTATACCCAAGGGTAAAAGTTGCACATTTTAAGAATATAATATCAAGATTACAATAATACCATTCAGCAGGGTACACACAACAAATTCCAAGAGGATGGGGGTCAAAACTGTAATACATAAATGAGGGGGGGGGGGTCCAGATTGTAATAACAGTAAAAGGTTGGGCCGATTTACTAATTAAATAAAGGTGTCTCCTTCAACCTTTGAAACACGCAGGAAAGGGGATGGGGCTGAGGGTCGGCGCTCTTCCAGGAGGCGCGGCACGGTGCTCCGACGGCGAAGGCAAGGGAAGAGGCGGGGCTTCCTTCCTGGCGGTGGAGAGGGCGGCCTCCGGTGGGCTTCGTCGCTGCGATGGTAGGGGTGTCCAGATGCAAGGGCTCCAAAGCGGCCGTCGAGAGGGAAAGGGAAAAGGAGTGTGGCGGCGGGAGTGTGGTGCGGGAGTGTGGCGCTGGCGTCCTCGGTGGAAGGCGGTCTCCGGTGGTGCCCAAAAGGAGCAGCTCTCCTGCAATTTTGTTACCCAGAAGATACAGAGAAGAAGGGAGATGAATAGAGAAATTGGTGTGAATAAGCAAGGCAGGCTGGTCCACTGGTGTGTCATTAGGACAGGAGGAAAAAGAGGGGTCGATTGTGTGGGAATCAAGGGGTCGGGTGGGCAGAGGGCAACAGTCAGGCTGGTAGCGTAGAAGGCGAGAAGTCACTGTTGGGGAGAGAGACGCTCATCAGCCAACGATGAGAGAGAAAGGGGCAAGGAAGATACATAAAAAAAATTAAATAAAAGGAATAAGGAAAAAAAAATAATAAAGAAAACAACTAAAACAAAGGAAAACGGGAATTAACAAACTCGATCGAATTAATCGGAGTGAAATTTCCGGATTGGAAAATATTTTCAAACTTTTCCGTTAAATAATTTGCGGAAAAAAGTAAATCAATTATATGTAAATATACTTGGAATAGTATGATTTTCGATATAGAAAACGTTCTCGTAAAAATATGTATGAGATTACAAAATAATTTTAAACGGATAATATATGATTATGAAATACTTTGATACATACCTATAAACTCGTATAATTATTTAGGCTCTTAATATATCAATAAATATACAGAACGATACGAATCAAGAACACGCCTAAAATTGGGGCGTTACAATAGATCCCCCTAAAAACAAGTTTCGTCCCGAAACTTACCACACGTCGAACTTCTCGGTTCCTAAGGCCGAGGTATGAACACTTAAACTAAGAAGGCTTAAACCTTCTAATCTATACACACAATCTACTCAAACTACTAGCGCAAGATATATCAGGTCATATAACTCCTTCCCTCACAAGGCACAAACTACACATAACGTCACACATGCACAAAACTCAACCAAGGGAAAAACTAGGTCTTACCCGTCGATCCTATCGATGCGACTAGCTCAGCGTAAACCTCAACTAGAGATACTATCCTCCGTCTTTTAGTTAGCCTTATCGGTTTTTCGTCTGTCACTAGATCATCACGACTAACATCATAACTCAAGTAATGTATATACTCCCTTGACGGGTATGATAGAACATCAGAAAACACTCTCCACTCTTGGTGGCAACCCGATCTGTAAACACATCCTATTTTTCCTCATCTCTAAAAAAAAAAGTTTAGTAAAACGGAAACTTAACTTCCTTATCGGGTTTTTCTCTATACATCATTTCCATATGTTTCTTCTTTGCTTGTTTCTAACACATAAAGTCAAACTTCTCAATTGGTCCTGCTAACCAAACGTTGATGTTACATCTTCTCAATCTTGTTGTAAGTTCCAAGTAATGAAGGAAGGACTTTACTTCACACCACTTCGACCAACGAGACACCTATGCTATTACTCCTACATCGTTCCTCAATACTCAATCAAGACCTTATCTTGAAGAATCTCTTGACACTCCAAACCCATCATACCTCGAGGCAATTTCATAACAGTTGTACCAATGAATCTCCTCTTAACTATCACCAAATCCATTGTCAATCTTCGTCCCACTCAATACTTCATTGTCATCCGGAGTAGGTTAGTTATTGATTGTATTACTTGGAGAATTTTTCCACAAATCCGGTAATAACCAGCACATCCAAGAAAACTTATAACTTCTGTCACGTCCTTCGGGATTGCCATCCCGAGACAACTTGTCATACAACTTCTCTCTTCTTTCAAATTAGATCAAATTATCTTATCTTAGCATTAGTAAGCTCATATGGAATCACTAAAAACTTGTAGTGTTCATGGTTGTCCGGAATGCCGTATTTACAATATCCGAGTCTCGAATTCTCAATTGGTGGCAATCAGACCTTAAATCATTCTTAGAGGAGACTACCGACCCTTGCAACCAGTCGAGTAGATCCTCTATCTGTGGTGAAGGATACTTGGTTTTTCATTGTTATCCTGCTCGACTCACTGTAATCGATGTATAAACGGAGATAACCGTCTCTCCTTTCACAAATTGGTGTTCTACATAACAACTTCGAATCAAGAGTTTAAGATATATTCCACTACAAACTTCAAATCAAGAGTTCAAGATATATTCTCCTATGAACTTCAAATCAAGAGTTCAAGATATATTCTCATATGAACTTCAAATCAAGAGTTCAAGATATATTCTCATATGAACTTCAAATCATCTTAATGGAAGAAAAAAGAAAAATCCACCTTCCCGGTGCATTGGAAACTGTTCTATCTCAGGTTCCATCTTCTGTCTACCCATTTCATCTCGTAATGACCGACACAGTCTCGTCCTAACGCTTGACAAGTGGTCCATCCCTATCTGTTGGGGTGACTTCCTTCAACACGTGTAATGTCCCATCCATAGCTACAACGTCGACCGTCTTCTTTCAAAGATCATTCATCTCTTGATCTCGAGGAACTTGCTCGAGTCTTCCGACTCTTGAAGCCTTAGTTAAGCAATATATCATCTTAATCCCTCTTTTCACTTCAAAGGAAAGGAGATAAAACATCTCTTGATCTCTCGCATGTGTTTAGTCACAAAAGTCCTAACTACAAGACTCAAGCATGCCATATAACAAATCGATACAATCTTCTTCGCTTCTTTTGACATCCCAGCATATGAGAGGAACTCCTCGTATTTTACATCAACTCTCATCACATACATCCTTTCTTTTACACTTCATTTCCTTATGTCACGTCAAACGACTGCAGAGGCTCTAACCTCGATCTTTCATGTACTTTTTGTACGTCTCATATCGACATCAAACTTCAAAACTTGAATCTTCTCCTACTTTTGTTTGTCACCTTATGTATCTCTTGGTATCCATGAGCAACTTCACAACCGTACTAGCAGCCTTTAGGAGAAATTTTCCAACCACAATCACTGAAAGATCCACTCATAACTCCACCAAGCACTAACATCATAAACTCTCAACTTGTAGTGTTGTCCTAAACTAGGTCCTTCCTTTCGCGCCATAGCCACCATGGCTTTTCCGTGTGAGTCTGAAGCATCTGACTCATCTTTTGCTTGCAACAACATACCATCCTTTCATAGAACAAACATACCATGCATCCTCTTATAATACTCGCGTCTACGCACCACAAACAATGAAAACTTCACCTTCCTCTTGATCTACTAGTTCCCCTTACCATGATCAAACCTTAAAACTTCTAATCCGGGTTGTTCTTTCATATGTCGTTCTCATGACCTAAGAAGGTCGCAAAGGGTCATCTTCATCCTCCCCCTAGGAGGTCTGTAACATCTACTTGTTCGAACTCCTTCGACATTATTTGATTAAGACAAATGAGCTTCCGTTGATGTACTTCTTACCATTGACATTGATCCACCGTGAATACTCTAAGGTCTTTTCGCCGATCCTCTATTGTCCCATAGTCTTGTGTACTCATCCTTCTACACTCATCAATAGACATCCCACACCTCTTTTCTAAGGTTAACAACTTATCATTCTGCTACACTTCCTGTGTTACCATTCTCATGAAGGTTACCCTCCTCGGGGTAGTCTACCTTGAACTCTGTGAGTCCCCTCTTCATTCTACGCTTCATTTCCTTATAAGGTAAAAATATCTTCTTGGCGTTGTTGTTTCGTACATCCCCCTTTCTTAGGCTTAACCATTATTCCATGTTGTCCTTCAAGTACACCTTTACCAAAATTCTAGCCTCATATACCGTCCGTTCATGTTTCTCTTGATTGGTATCTCAAGTCTCTCCATCAATAGAAGCTTCTTGGTACGTCTCTCATCCTCTTGGGATCAACATATACTCACACTTCTTTCTTCTTGGCATCACTTAGCCTTATCGTCATAACGGAAAACCGATAAACTCTTCTAGGGGAATTCTACCATGTGAAACTCTACCACGCCTTCTTCTCATAACTCTCGTAACGTTGACATTTCTGGTTGGTACCTCGTAAGCTTAACTTGCGATATCTTAAATCTATAGCAAATGGTTTGATCACTCTTCTCGTCTTGACTCCAGTGCTTAGGAGCGCCAAAAGAAAATTCCACATCTTAATGGAATACCACCCTTAACCTTGCTAGAACGTACCCATCTCCTCCTTGATTCGCATCTTTAGTTGTCCACGCGTCTTCTTGAAAAACTTAAGTTCGTTCTCTCCCTTGGTCTCGTCGTTGTTCGATTATGGCCTCTTTAGATACGCTTCTACACTTTAATGTTGCTCCCTTTTCTTGTATTGCTCCCATCTTGATTTCTCTTAAGTCGCCCCGAATTTTCCTTCCACTTGATCGTCCTTCGTTTACCTCATCTCTAATCCTCCTATTCGACCTTCTCTTAAAGGAGTCCAAGAAACGCCGTGGTGTTCGTTAGCACAAAAAGCTCAACTCAATAACTTGAGCATACTCATTTCCGTATGTATATTATCCTAATCCAAAAAGGCATTGTCCAAGGGGAGATGATAACTTTCTATCATCTTAGCTATAAGCTCCACTATCACTAATATGATATTAGCATACCATACATTTATATATATATATATATATAACTATATATATAAGTTCTATGTTCACATTACTAATAATATATCACATCCGGAAATCCATAATAACAATACAAGGTCCAATAACATACAATAGTCCACATATATCACTATACATATATATCAAGTCCATAATGCAACTACAATCCACATATACATATCTACATATATACTTATATCTACATATATATACAAAAAATCCAGTAAACTACGCTGCCGAGATCCGCGGAAGGAGTGGTGGTCCGTACATTCTACCCCGACTCATGCTTATGATTTTGAAAACGAAAAGTCAGAACCTGTGTGGGTTCTGTTTATTCCTCATTTGGCCTTTAGAAGATTGCGAGTGCCATTGTTGTCAACCTAGGGCTCTGATACCACTTTTGTAATACCCCGAATCCGCGGGACTCGGGATGCTACGGGCGGAGACCTCACAATGGGTCCCGACCCTTAGCCTGACAACAATTTCACTGGATCTTACAACAAGACACAAATAAAGGTAAAACCGAAATTCATTTTAATGCAATGATATGAACCCCAAAAGAAAACAACGAAAGACTTCAGCCGAGATACAAAGCTAAAGGCAACCGCCATACACGCGACATACATAATACCCTAAACAATACATAAAAACAACCCCCAAAACCCATCCTAAAATGTACGGACCCCGGCTGCCCACTCTTCCGGATCTCTCGGCCGCGCCCCTAACCTACAAGGCAACTACAACAATATCGGTATAAAACCGTTAGCTAGCATTCAAGGCATTAGAATCATGGTATTGGCACACACACACATAAGGCATCATAAACACACAACATGTTCCAAAACACACAATCCGGTTTATTATCTTTTTATTATTAGGTCATATCCCGTTCTAATTCAACTTCTTTTGTGACACAAGAATCTTAAAGATCTCGCCCTTGTCCCCTTTCACCATACAGGTTTGTACTTGATGCGGATCAGCATCATCCGATGGGCTGGTCGCAAGGCACCTCCCAGTCATCCCCATTTTGGACTGGACAAGCGGTCACCGCCCGTTATCATACACTTGGGCCAAATATAAACATATAAAGTCGGTGGTCCTATTACCGGTTTAGATGTTATAACATAAGCAATTAACACACACATAAACAATAAACACACACCACCAAACACGCATTGAAACTAATACAGAGAATACGAGCTAAGTAAGTCCGGAGACTTACCTCGTCACCACACTCAACTCACAACACTCTCGCTTCCTTAGGGAAGAATCCCATAACCTGCTCATAAGAAGATAACTATATCAACAACAACCCACTCACAATAGAAGTCTTAGACTTCTATACAAATGATCTACGCAAGATCATTTGACTCTCATTCTAGGACCGCATCCTAGAATCTCTCCTCCTCACATCACACTCAACACAAGCTAGAAGTCTAAGTACTTCTAGACCCTATGATCTCACAAGATCATAACCCCTAACACATACTAGGATAAACATGTCTAGAGTCAACAATCTCAACGGTATCAACACTATTCTAGGATACGCATATTCTAGCCCATAATCTCAACAACCATGTACTCCAATTCTCAACCTCACAAGCCTCGCAAGATTAACATCAACACCTCAAGCTTAGAATCAACATCAATCCATCAAACAATATCAAATCCTCAAAACTCACCTAAGGTTTAAAGCCACTACTTGGCATTCTCACTAGGTTATGCTAGATCCAACCTAGCATGATACTAATACTAAACATAACTAGAATGGGGGAAAAGATACTCACACGATGTCAACAGACGGAAGACGATCTATGGATGGCGAGTTGGACTTGTTAGGTCTTTATCGGGACGCTTCCGAACCTAACACCAAAATTAGACAAATTTAGCTCGTACGCTAAATTTGATCGGAATAAATAATATATGTAAAACTAAGGAAGAACTCGATTTCGAAAGCCCATGTTAAAACTCGCAAAAACGCTTACCGGGACGATCCATACAAAATTTATAAACATAGATAAAACCCAAAGTCAACTTTTCCGGCAACAAGGAAACTCATAAAACTCGGCCATTTTCGAAATAAGCTTTGGGTCAAAATTATAATTTATACCCAAGGGTAAAAGTTGCACATTTTAAGAATATAATATCAAGATTACAATAATACCATTCAGCAGGGTACACACAACAAATTCCAAGAGGATGGGGGTCAAAACTGTAATACATAAATGAGGGGGGGGGTCCAGATTGTAATAATAGTAAAAGGTTGGGCCGATTTACTAATTAAATAAAGGTGTCTCCTTCAACCTTTGAAACACGCAGGAAAGGGGATGGGGCTGAGGGTCGGCGCTCTTCCAGGAGGCGCGGCACGGTGCTCCGACGGCGAAGGCAAGGGAAGAGGCGGGGCTTCCTTCCTGGCGGTGGAGAGGGCGGCCTCCGGTGGGGCTTCGTCGCTGCGATGGTAGGGGTGTCCAGATGCAAGGGCTCCAAAGCGGCCGTCGAGAGGGAAAGGGAAAAGGAGTGTGGCGGCGGGAGTGTGGTGCGGGAGTGTGGCGCTGGCGTCCCCGGTGGAAGGCGGTCTCCGGTGGTGCCCAAAAGGAGCAGCTCTCCTGCAATTTTGTTACCCAGAAGATACAGAGAAGAAGGGAGATGAATAGAGAAATTGGTGTGAATAAGCAAGGCAGGCTGGTCCACTGGTGTGTCATTAGGACAGGAGGAAAAAGAGGGGTCGATTGTGTGGGAATCAAAGGGTCGGGTGGGCAGAGGGCAACAGTCAGGCTGGTAGCGTAGAAGGCGAGAAGTCACTGTTGGGGAGAGAGACGCTCATCAGCCAACGATGAGAGAGAAAGGGGCAAGGAAGATACATAAAAAAAATTAAATAAAAGGAATAAGGAAAAAAAATAATAAAGAAAACAACTAAAACAAAGGAAAACGGGAATTAACAAACTCGATCGAATTAATCGGAGTGAAATTTCCGGATTGGAAAATATTTTCAAACTTTTCCGTTAAATAATTTGCGGAAAAAAGTAAATCAATTATATGTAAATATACTTGGAATAGTATGATTTTCGAGATAGAAAACGTTCTCGTAAAAATATGTATGAGATTACAAAATAATTTTAAACGGATAATATATGATTATGAAATACTTTGATACATACCTATAAACTCGTATAATTATTTAGGCTCTTAATATATCAATAAATATACAGAACGATACGAATCAAGAACACGCCTAAAATTGGGGCGTTACAGTCAAGACGGATGTCGAACTTGGACTCGTTAGGCCTTTATCGGGGTGCTTCCGGACCTAAAACAAAACTATACAAAATTAGCTTAAACGCTAATTTTGGAAGGGAGATTAACGCATATAAAAATCTAAGGAAGTCCCGCTTTCAAAACAAGGGTAACACTCACAAAGTATTTTTCGGGTTGATCACAACAATTTATAAATACGGGTCAAAACCAAAACAACTTTCCGGGTAACTAAGAAACTTTCGAAACTTTCAAAACTTAGCTTAAACGCTAATTTTGGGTTATAAATCCAAAATAAATCCAACAAAGGAATAAATGATAATATATAAATATATATATATATATATATATATATATATATATATAAATATATAAATATATATATATATATATAGTAAATTACACAAAACCACCTCTTATATACCTCATTTTTCACTTAACCACCTCTTATATTTTTTTTTTCATTTAACCACCCCTTATTTATATTCCGTTATCATTTAACCACTGTGCACTTTTCCATCCAATTTCCATCCATTTTAGTGGGGTCCACCAAAAATTATCATTTTTTATATAATTATTTTTGCTAGAAAAAGAGATGAATGTCACAGCTTTTTTTCAATTTCACTTAACAAAATCATTCTACAAATATGCGCATAGTGTTTCTCATACAAAACCAAAGCTTGCTTTAAATAATTTTATTGGATTTAGTAGTATACTAACTAAAATATTCAAAATTATGGATTTGTCAACATTGACAAATGATTTGATGTTGAATTCTCTATGATTTACTGGAGAAGACATGGTGGGATACTAGAATTGATCAATATGTTCCAGTAAATCAACCGCAACAAAAAAAATGAAATTTTGTACCATGAAATGGATCTTGTACTGGTTCTTGCTTTTCAAGACCTTTCATCCTCACTAATCTATCCAATCAAGGCCATTGAGGGTTTATTGTTAAGAACAATAATTTTCGGTAGACCCCACTAAAATGGATGGAAATTGGATGGAAAAGTGCACAGGTGGTTAGATGCTAACGGAATATAAATAAGGGGTGGTTAAATGAAAAGAAAAATATAAGAGGTGGTTTAATGAAAAATGAGGTATATAAGAGGTGGTTTTGTGTAATTTACTCATATATATATATATAAATATGAACCAAACTCGTATTTAAACTCCAACGTTAAAACACTTAAAACCTTTTCTCGGCAAATTATTCAATTTCCGCATATGGGTCATATTTAATAATTAATTCCTTGGGCCATATTCCATAAATAAATCTATAGGGACATATATTCAGATTTCTAAAACTTGGGTCAAATCTGCAAATTAGAAATATGGGCCACATTTGCAATTATACCAAAAGAGGGGGTCCCGATTGGAAATGCCCTAAAAGGCTTCTTTAACCGATGAAGAAAGCACGCTGGAAGAGAAGACTAGACAGCAACGCAGGCGGCTCCGCTTGGCTCCAGTAGGGCTTGTGCCGGCAGGGGCGGCTTCACCGGCGTCGTTCAGGACGGCAAGGCATGGCGGCGGTGGTTCCAGTCCGTCGGGGTTCATTGCGACAGGGGAGAGCATGTGAGGCGAGGGAAAACAGGAGGGGGCTGCAGATCCAGTTCCGATTTCCGGCAATGCGATGCTCCAAGTCTCCGGTGGTGGCAGACGGCGGAGCTCCTGGTTGCAACAGAAGAGAAGGGGAGGACAAGCTGCCTCCCTAGTTCTCCGTTCGGATAGAAGGCGCAAGAGGAAGGGCTGGAAGCGAAGCGTTGGTGGTGGTTTCGGGGTTATTCGAACCCGACAGAGAGAAGCAGGCAAGGAGGAGGGCGGCTTGTAGATGGGAGTGGTGGTGAGAGTGGTGAGGTGAAGAGATGGACAGAAGGAGACAAGGCCATGAATGGGTTGAGGAGTCAACTTGAAGAGGTCTAGAAAGCTGAAGATGTAGGCTGGCGTGCAGGGAAGAAGCCAAACGGGCGGCTTCATCAAGAACTCGGGGAAGGGAAAGGTCAAGAAAAGAAAAATTAAAGGGGAAGGAAGAAAGTATGAATAAAATAAATAAATAAATTAAAACGAAAGTATAATAAACTCGATCAAAACGAACCGGAACGAGACTCTAAATTGGAAATATTTTCCGGAAAAATAAAATACGGAATATATGCATAAATATATAAACTCATAAAATTTAATTACAAAGTGAAAATACCCGTAAAAATATTTTAATTATTAAAATATCGATAAAAACCGGATAAAATAAATATCGCAAACGCGCCCAAAATTGGGGCGTTACATTAGATCCCCCTAAAAACAAGTTTCGTCCCGAAACTTGCTATACGCCGAACTTCTCGGTCTTTAAGGCCGAGGTATAACTCTCAAGCTAAGAAGGCTTAAACCTTCTAATCAATACACACAATCTATTCAAACTACCACCCAAGATATACACGTCATATATCACATTCTCGTGCAAGGCACATACTACACATAACACCACACATGCACATAACTCAACAAAGGGAAGAACTAGGTCAAACCCGTCGATTCTATCGATGCTACTAGCTCAGCGTAAAATTCAACCAAAGATACTATCATCCATCTTCTAGTTACCCTAATCGGTTCCTCGTGTGTCCCTCTCCTCATGACTGACAACATGTCTCGAGTCCTTTGTGTTACTCTCCCGATTGATACACATGAAACACCGGGTGAACACCCTCTACCCTTGGTGGAAACGCCAACTTGTAAGCCACTTCTCCAACTCGCGCTAAGGTCTCATAAATGTCTGATATATTGGAAACTCAGCCTTCTTCTTGGTCTTTCTCAATGCAACTTTTCCCTTATGTTTCTCTTTGATTGCCTCTAACACAGAAGGTCGAACTTCCAATTTACACCGTTGGCTTTGGTACTTGTCAGACCAAACTTTAATGTTATGTTTTCTTCAATTCTCGAAGTAAGTACCCAATAATGGAGGAAGTACTTCACTTCCCGCTGATTCACTAACGAGACACGTATGCTATTACTTTTACATCGCTGCTCAATAATCGATCAAGACCATGTCTTGAAGAATAACTCGTACAAGTCAAACCCATCATACCCCGAGAAAATGTAAAAACAGTTGCACCGATGAATTTCATCTTAACTCTAAACAACTCTATTGTCAATTTTTCGTCCCATTCAATATTTTGTTGTCATCCGGATGATACTATAATTGGTGCTATATAACTTCTCTATTCACAGATCTGGCAATGCTCAACACATCTAAGAGACTTGTCACTTCTTTCACATCTCTCGAGGGTTGTCATCCCGAGACAACTTGTCATACAACTTCTCTCTTCTTCGAGAGTAGACCAAAATATCTTATCCGGCATTAGTAAGCCCATATGAAATTACTACAACTCGTAGTGACCATGATTTTTCCGGAATTCCGTATTTGCCATATCCCAGTCTCGAGTTCTCAATTGGTGGCAATCAGCCCTTAAATCCATTTTAGTAGAGACTACCAACCCTTGCAACCGATCAAGTAGATCATATATCCATGGTGAGGGATACTCGTTCTTCATTTTTATCTTGTTCAACTATCGGTAACTGATGTACAAGCGGAGATAATCGTCTCTCCTTTCATAAATTGGTGTTTTGCATAACCACTTCAAATCAAAAGTTTAAGATATATTCCAATATGAACTTCAAATCAAGAGTTCAAGATAGCATTCGGAGCACTCCATAGAATTTCACTAAATCTAATGAACTCTTTTCAATAAGTTCTTACCATTGCTCCTTTCCTCGCTTCCACAACTCATGTCTCTTCACAAGTGTCATTCTATACAACGCCTTGGATATCGGAGGTGCGTCAAGTTCAACCCTAGTGGCAAAATTCCACATTTTGACGTATAGGACTCCGTGATATCTCAGTTTTTGTCTTTTCCTCTTATGTCACATAACGTAATAACCAACACAACCTTGCCTTAACACTTGACATGTGGTCGTGGTACTAATGATATACCCCGATCTGTTGGGTGACGTCCTTCAAACACGTGCATTGCTCATTCTCCGGTTATAACGGTGACCGTTTTCTTTCAAAGAATCGTCTTTTCTTGAATCGGAAAATTTTGCTTGAGTCTTCTGACTTTTGTGGCCTTATTTAAGTATTGCTTTAACTCAATCCCATTTTCCCTCTTTTATGGATTGATTGTAATAATCTCCAAGGTTTTCTCACTTTTGTACAACTATAAGGGTCCAATCTACAGGACTTAACCGTGCTTCAAAACAATTGACCTTATCTTCTTCACTTTCCACAACATCCCAACATATGGGAGGAATTCTTCGTATTCTATATAAGCTTTCACCATAGACATCCTTTCTTCAAGTAGGCCTAGAAATTTATACTTCATTTTCTTTTGTAACGTCAAACCGACCGTAGAGGCTCTAACCTCAACCCTTCATGTACTCCTTGTACATCTCATTCAATATCAAACTTCAAAACCTCAGTCTTCTCTTACTCTCGTTGGCCACCTTATGTACCTCTCTGTATCCATGAGCAACTTCACAACCGTACTTGTATGCCTTAAGGCAAAATTCTCAACCATAATGACAAAAAGATCCACTCATTACTCCACCAATCACTAACATCGTAATTCCAAGCTTGAAGTGTTGCCCTAATCTAGGTCCTCCCTTTCACGCCATAGCCATCATGTCTCTTCCGTGTGAGTTTGACGCCTCTCTCTCATCTTTTGCTCGCGAAAACATACCATCCATTTCATTTAACGAACATACTATGCATCCTCTTATTATACTCCCGTCTACGCACCACAAACAATGAAAATATCATCTTCCTCTTGATCTACTAGTTGCCTTTACCATGATCAAACCTTAAAACTTCTAATCAGGGTCGATCTCCCATATGCCGTTCTCATGACATAAGAAAGTCGTAAATGGTCATCTTCAACCTCCCCTAGGAGGTTTGTAACGGCTACTTGCTTGAACTCATTCAACATTATTTGATTTAAGACAAATGCACTTCCGTTGACGTACCTCTTTACTACCGGCATTCAACCACCACGAACATTCCACATTCTTGCTCCCCTTCTTCATGATCCCAGATCCTGGGTTACTCCTCCCACCTACCGTTACCAGTATACAACCCACACATGTACATTCTCGATGGTCACCTATTAACTCATTGTTGACCCTCTCCAAGATCAACGACTTACCCACCTACCACACTTCCATCTTACCATACTCCTGAAGGATACCCTCTCGGGGTATTCCGCCTTAAACTTCACTAGCTCATTTGCCTTACTTCAAACTCCATTAGCTTTTCTACGCTCCCCTCTTCCTTCCACTTCTATAAGATAACTACGCCTTCTCGGCTCGTTTATGTCAAATGACCCAAATTCATAGGCTTAACCGTCCTTCATAATGTGTTGTAAGTGTATTTTCCCCACATCTCTATCATTAATAACCATTCTCTTCTCTTGGTTGGTAACTCAAGTCTTTCGATCCTCGCCCCTTGTTTCATCTTTCATCTTTTAAAGATCATCACCCACACACACTTTCTCCTTCTTAACATTGCTCATTCTCATTACCACGACGGAAAACGATTGACTCCACAAGGAAATTCTATTATGTGAACTTTCGCCATGTAATCCGCCTCATAACTCTCGTATTTCTGAAGAAGTTTCCTGCTTAAGCTCTCACAAAAACCGTCACTTCACTTTCTAGTTCTTTTGTAAGCTTAACTTACGCATCTCATGAACTTCGTATTAGTTCGACCACACTTCACACTCTGACTCCCATGCTTAGGAGCATCTAGAAAAAACTTCACGTCTCAAGGAAATACCACTTCTACCCTTGCTAGTATGCACTCCTTTCCTTCCCGCTTCGCGTCTTTAGTTATTCATGCATCGTCTTGAAGAATCACAATTTCGTCGTCTCGACTTCACTTCATTGTTACTCGTCATCGCTTTCTCGGAACTACTCCCACAACTTTAGATTGCTTCCCTATTTGTATATCTTCCATCTCGGTTTTGCTTATGTTGACTCAAGGTTCTCTTCTCTTTGTTTGTCCTTGTGGTTAACATCATCTCTAGTCTTCATATGGCTGCTTAGATGCTCTCTTAGGAGTCTGAGGAATCACCGGGGTGCTCACTAAAACGTGATGTTCAACTCGATACTTGAGTATATTCGTCTTCGTGTTGACACTATCCCAAGCCAAAAGGCGTTGTTCAAGGTGTGATGATAGCCTTCTATCATCCTAACTACAAGGTCCAAAAACCATATGCTACTATATATCCTAGTACACGTATATGACTATATAAGTCCTATGTACACATTGCTATAACCAACATATCATATCCAAGTAAAACTATTAAAACCAAAACAAGGTCCTAACACTCATATGATATCATCATGCAACATCTAAAAACTCATATCAATATAAAAATCATGCCACCATTTTCACATAACAAGTCCATCATGCATACCTATAATCCACATATAATAGTAGTCCAACAACCATCCTAAATCCACATATACATATCTATATATATTTATATACATACACTAATAATCCAATAAACTACGCTGCCGAGATCCGCGGAAGGAGTGGTGGTCCGTACATTCTACCCCGACTCATGCATGTGATTTTTAAAACGAAAACTCAGAACCCGTGGGGTTCTGTTTATTCCTTATTCGGCCTTTAGAAGATTGCGAGTGCCATTGTTGTCAACCTAGGGCTCTGATACCACTTTTGTAACACCCCGAATCCGCGGCACTCGAGATGCTACGGGTTGGGACCTCACAATGGGTCCCGACCCTTAGCTTGACAACAATTTCACCGGATCTTGCAACAAGGTACAAATAAAGGCCAAAATCGAAATACATTTTTATGCAATGAAACGAAACCCAAAAGAAAACAACAAAAGACTTCAACCGATATGAAACAGCAAGGGCCAAAGGCCACCACACGATATACAATATACATGAATAATATACAAAACTCAAACTCGACTCAACCCAAAACTCAATCCTAAAATGTACGGAACCCCGGCTGCCCACTCTTCCGGATCTCTCGGCCGCATTCCTAACCTGCAAGACAATCTACAACAATCGGTATAAAACCGTTAGCTCATATTCGAAGCATTAGAATTAATGGGAAAGACACATACACAAATAATCTCATCACAAGCATACAACATACATAAAAGCACACCAATCCGGTTTATTATGTTTATTATTATTAAGTCGTATCCCGTTCTAATTCAACTTAGGTTGTGACACGAGAGTCACCGAAACCCGCCTCGGTCCCTACTTACCGGCATGGAATGGTACTGATGCATCTGACCGTCTACCAGCACGGGATAGTCACCGAGAACCTCCTAGCTCTCGCGGGAGCCAGGCAAGTTGTCACCGCCCGTTATCATACACTTGGGCCAAAATAATATAAAGGTCGGTAATCCAAATTCCGGTTTAGTTGTTATAAACAATAAACAATAAACACACACCACCCAACACACATAAATGCTAATACAAGGAATACGAGCTAAGTAAGTCCGGAGACTTACCTCGTTCCAAAAATAATCCCGCTATATCCAGCTCTCAACTTCCCGCAGGAAGACACTCAATGCCTGTCAAAAGGCACACGATCAACATCTCTCACATACTAGAAGTCCTTAGACTTCTAGTCCCAATTGATCTCTCAAGATCACAAACCATAAAAGGATAACCACCTCCTAATCCTCACGATCTCACAAGGTTATAACCATCACAACACGTTCTAGGATACTCTTGTTCTAGTCACCACAATCTCAACAAAAATATAATCACAATCTCAATCTTCATAAGCTCACAAGATTAACCAAACACTCAACGCCTTACAATCCTCACAAGATAATAACACCTCAAGCTTTATAACGATCATAAATCCTCAAAACTCACCTAAGTTTAATGGCCACTACTTGGCATTCTCACTAGGTTATGCTAGATTATTCAACCTAGCATGATACCAATACTAAACATAACTAAATCGAGGAAAGGAATACTCACACGACGTCAAGACGGATGTCGAACTTGGACTCGTTAGGCCTTTATCGGGGTGCTTCCGGACCTAAAACAAAACTACACAAAATTAGCTTAAACGCTAATTTTGGAAGGGAGATTAACGCATATAAAAATCTAAGGAAGTCCCGCTTTTAAAACAAGGGTAACACTCACAAAGCATTTTCGGGTTGATCACAACAATTTATAAATACGGGTCAAAACCAAAACAACTTTCCGGGTAACTAAGAAACTTTCGAAACTTTCGAAACTTAGCTTAAACGCTAATTTGGGGTTATAAATCCGAAATAAATCCAACAAAGGAATAAATGATAATATATATATATATATATATATATATATATATATATATATATATATATATATATATATATATATATATATATATATATATATATATATATATATATGAACCAAACTCGTATATAAACTCCAACGTTAAAACACTTAAAACCTTTTCTCGGCAAATTATTCAATTTCCGCATATGGGTCATATTCAATAATTAATTCCTTGGGCCATATTCCATAAATAAATCTATAGGGACATATATTCAGATTTCTAAAACTTGGGTCAAATCTGCAAATTAGAAATATGGGCCACATTTGCAATTATACCAAAAGAGGGGGTCCCGATTGGAAATGCCCTAAAAGGCTTCTTTAACCGATGAAGAAAGCACGCTGGAAGAGAAGACTAGACAGCAACGCAGGCGGCTCCGCTTGGCTCCAGTAGGGCTTGTGCCGGCAGGGGCGGCTTCACCGGCGTCGTTCAGGACGGCAAGGCATGGCGGCGGTGGTTCCAGTCCGTCGGGGTTCATTGCGACAGGGGAGAGCATGTGAGGCGAGGGAAAACAGGAGGGGGCTGCAGATCCAGTTCCGATTTCCGGCAATGCGATGCTCCAAGTCTCCGGTGGTGGCAGACGGCGGAGCTCCTGGTTGCAACAGAAGAGAAGGGGAGGACAAGCTGCCTCCCTAGTTCTCCGTTCGGATAGAAGGCGCAAGAGGAAGGGCTGGAAGCGAAGCGTTGGTGGTGGTTTCGGGGTTATTCGAACCCGACAGAGAGAAGCAGGCAAGGAGGAGGGCGGCTTGTAGATGGGAGTGGTGGTGAGAGTGGTGAGGTGAAGAGATGGACAGAAGGAGACAAGGCCATGAGTGGGTTGAGGGGTCAACTTGAAGAGGTCTAGAAAGCTGAAGATGTAGGCTGGCGTGCAGGGAAGAAGCCAAACGGGCGGCTTCATCAAGAACTCGGGGAAGGAAAGGTCAAGAAAAGAAAAATTAAAGGGGAAGGGAGAAAGTATGAATAAAATAAATAAATAAATTAAAATGAAAGTATAATAAACTCGATCAAAACGAACCGGAACGAGACTCTAAATTGAAAATATTTTCCGGAAAATAAAATACGGAATATATGCATAAATATACAAACTCATAAAATTTAATTACAAAGTGAAAATACCCGTAAAAATATTTTAATTATTAAAATATCGATAAAAACCGGATAAAATAAATATCGCAAACGCACCCAAAATTGGGGCGTTACACAACCATCAACACAAGACACGGAGGAAACATAGAAAATCAAGAATCCATCTTGATTCCATGATAAGAAGATGAGGAAAACACGAAGAAGGAAGAGGAAGGAATGGGAGACTTATTGTCTGATCCACAAATTTGTTAAGGCGTCCTTAGTATCTAACCCATGTGGAGAAGGCTGCAACTAGCACACAACTAAAGAAAGGGAAAACAAGGAAGAATGAAGAGAATGGAGGAGAGGAGAGGAGAAGATAGGTTTACGTGTTAGGAAAGAAAGAATGGTTGGAGGTTAGATGGATCCTAAAAAAGGCAGCATCCCTAAGGAGACCGAAAGATCGGATATTGTGATAAAGGAAAGAGGATAAAACGGTTACAAAAAGATCGCCCACGATCTGACGACTAACCGCACCCACGGCTAAACCTCGCCGCGACCGCGGCATCACTAGGTGGCAGCGACCGCGGGGGCGCTGACTGCTTCCTACGCCACCCTCTATGGCTCCCACTGGAGTCATGAGAGTCGGTTTTCCGGAAAATGAAAATTTCGGTCGTTACATCAATATTATCTAACATGTACTTATTATTTGGCCAAATGTTGACCTTACCTTGGGCCGATCAATATCCACATAAATTATAAAATAATTTAATATTAAAAGTGTATTTATTGTTTGGTCAAGTATTAGTCTTGCTTTGAGCCGATTAATATCCGCACAAACAAATATCACACAAAATCAATATTTATCATCTTAATTATTTTATTGTTTGGCCAGATATTAATCTTCCTTTGAGCCGATTAATATTCACATAAACAACTAACACCACAAGTGTATTTGATATTTGGTCAAATTTCAATATTCCTTTAGGCCGACCGATATCCACATAAACACGTAATAAACATAACCTTATATTGGGTTGGACTCCGATGAAGGAACTCTATCAACTTCATGGTAAAGTTTAATAAATTTGGACCATTGATTATAGTTAATGATTCATATTTATTTCTTAGATTAATAAAAAACAAAAAGAAAATATTTACAAGATCATTAATGTATCAATTTATATAAAGATATTAATTTTAAATTTTAGACTAATTTCTAAATGTCAATTATGTTTACTTTCGACTACTGATTTTTGGAGCAAGTGTTTTTTTTAATCCATCTATTTAGAAAGTGTAACAAAACTAACAATATTAAAAAAACAAGAGTAAAAGGGGTAAGTAGGCTTTTATTGTATAAATGTAGATTAAGTATGCTTTTTTGTTTCAATGTGTATTAATTAGGCCCCTTGTAATTTTGAGAAAAAGATAAAATCTAAAAAAATTTAAGATATTTTCAAAATTAAAAAGGAAAATGAGAGTGGTCCCCTACAATTATTCAAAACTAAAAAGATTCTCTCCCTTAATTTTTTAAAATAAAAAAGAAAAAATGAGAGTGATCCCCTACAATTAAGGAATTAGTTTTAACATTAAAAAAATTCTCTCCCTTAATTAATATTGCTTATTTTTTTCAAAGAGTCGCTTATTTGTTGACATTAAAATTAAAAACATAATTTTATGTACATAATATGCGTGCGAAATTATGTACATAATCTGCGTGCGAAATTATGTACATAATATGCGTGCGAAATTATGTACATAATCTGCGTGCGAAATTATGTACATAATCTGCGTGCGAAATTATGTACATAATCTGCGTGCGAAATTATGTACATAATCTGCGTGCGAAATTATGTACATAATCTGCGTGCGAAATTATGTACATAATCTGCGTGCGAAATTATGTACATAATCTGCGTGCGAAATTATGTACATAATCTGCGTGCGAAATTATGTACATAATCTGCGTGCGAAATTATGTACATAATCTGCGTGCGAAATTATGTACATAATCTGCGTGCAAAATTATGTACATAATCTGCATGTGAAATTATGTACATAAAATTATGTACAGAATTTGTGAGGACCACTCTCATTTTTCTTATTTAATTAAAAAGCAGTCATATTAATTAAGGGAGATCATCTTTTTAATGAGAGTGGTCCCATAATTAATATTCACTTATCTTTTTAATTTAGTTTATCTTTTTAATTTTTAATAGTTATTTACCCTTCTTAATTAAGGGAGAGAATCTTTTTAATTAGAGTGGTCCCCCACATTTAATAGATTTTTTATAATTTAATTTAGTCTTATTTTTAGGGAGAAAATTGGAGGGGCCTAGATTGTATCAGGGATACAAAAAGGGCTTCCCTACATCAATTTTCTCAAAAAACAAAAGGACTATGATCATTTATGTTAAATAAGAAAGCTCTTTTTAATTCGTATATTAATTATTAAACAAACATATTAAAACTATATAAATAACACAATATAATCATCATTATTGGAATAAAATAAAGCAAACAAAAACTTTATAGGACTTGTAAAATTTTCAAATTAATGACACTTCTTTATATTTAATATTTGAGAGACCATTCAAAGTATGTTTATATTGTCCGGTAATTAACTAATTTTTTTTCCTCCTAAAACGTGATTTAATATTATCATATTAATTAAGGGAGAGAGTCAGGAGGGAAGGGGACGTTTAAAAAACTCAGGGCGACGCTGAACGGAATTGTAACCGTTTTTTAACGACTACTACCGTTCTTCTTTCTCTCCGGTCTTTCGTCCGTGGGAGCCAGGGTTGTCTCGCCGGTAACGTGCGGGTTCTTGCGTCTTCCGATTTTCTGCCAGTGTTAGTTTATGTGGTTATTGTGAAGGCATGGTTCGTGATTCTGCAAAACAGTTAGAGATTGATCTCATAGAGGAGGAAGCAACAATTGTGGATGTGTTTGCAGGGGGAAGCACCAAGTTGTAGAAGGAGAAGGCTGTGTCGTTGGTAGGATCACTTCTGACGTCTAAACCGTTTAACGTGTATGCTCTTAAGGCCACAATGAAAGGGGCTTGGCGACTACGTAATACATTTATATTCAGAGAAATTCGTCAGAACCTTTTCATGTTTCAGTTTGATGATATGGCGGATCGTGAAAAGGTCATCAAGGGCGGTCCTTGGTCTTTTGATAAGTCTTTGCTTGTTCTGAAGGAGCCGGGGGAGGACCAACCCTCAAAAATTTCTTTTGACCAGACACTTTTTTGGGTTAGGGTTTTTGACCTTCCTTTTTCTGCGATGAATATGGAAACAACGAAGGCGATAGGGCGCATTTTTGGTGGTCTAGTTGACATGGATGAGGAGCAGATTATGGTTAGTGCCAAGTTTCTTCGCCTGAGAGTTATGATTGACGTCACAAAACCATTGAGGCGGGGGATTATTTTGAACATTGATCGGAAGAAATGCTGGGTTGAATTAAGATATGAGCGATTACCCAATTTCTGTTATACTTGTGGCTGCTTGGGTCACGTTGCTATGGATTGTGATTCCGAAGATGCTCAATCTGATAAATTTTCTTATGGGGATATACTACGAGCGTCGCCTCTGCATATTGTTCAGGAGAGTAGTGCTATTGAGAGGGAGAAAGAAAGGGTCATGCTTCGATCTTTCCGGGAGACTGAGACCACGTGTTTAAGCGACACAAATGCAACGGAACCACTTAGATCAAGGTGACCATGTAGTGGCTGATGATGTCATGCTGAACGAGTTGTCCCACCAATTGAATTCCATTACCAAGTCAGTGGGGGATAGGGATAGGTGTGTGGGCTTACAGGAGACAAGTGCTATAGCTATGAAGGGACAACTGGTGGAGGAGGTATGTGGTTTAAGGCAAGGAATTAAAGAAATTGAATCGGGTACTCATAAGTGGAAGCGACTAGCTCGGCATGGGGGAGCACTAGAGATAGCGGAGGCGGTAGTTTCTGAGAAACGTAAATTGTCAAGTGACTCTAGTGCAAATATATTGATAAGGACAACATGGGAATGAAGTGCTAAGAGGCAAGCAGTGCCTAGTACTATTGCATCGACGGGGAAGGAGACAAGCCTTCCTTGCCGCGACCAATGAATTGGCTGGGCTACAACTGCCGGGGATTGGGGAAGACCCGTGTAGTGGTACGTCTTACCAACTTGGTGAGAAGAGAGGACCCTAAGGTGGTGTTTTTGATGGAAACGAAATGCGATAGGAAAAGGATGGAGGAGGTTCGGATTAAACTCGGTTTTACAAATTGTTTTGTGGTTGAGTGTAGGGGTCAGTCGGGTGGACTTTGTATGCTTTGGGATGCTAGTGTTGACCTTCGAATCCAATCGTACACTAGTCATCACATTGATTCTCTCATTACTGATTTGGATCGACATATTACATGGCGATTTACCGGAATATATGGGTGGCCTAAAGAAAGTGAGAAGGCACACACTTTTGAATTGCTTAAGAAACTTGGGGAGGAGACTAATGGGATGTGGTTGTGTGTGGGTGACTTTAACCAGATTCTTGCACTTGAGGACAAGAAAGGAGGTAGCCCCCCAGTGTATGCAAGTCTTCTTAGGTTTCGGGAGGCTCTGGATCTTTGTGGCCTGGATCTGATTGATTTTACTGGTCATCGTTTTACATGGGACAATGGGCGCAAAGATGATGAGTTTATCCAGGAAAGATTAGATTTTGCGTTTGCGAATGAAGATTGGTTTGAGGTCTTTCCCGGAACTTCAGTCGTACATCTTAATAGAGAGGGTTCGGATCATGTGCCGGTAATGATTTTCCCGCTAAAGGTGGAGGAGGTGGATTCTCTGAAGAGAACAGGGAAGCGGCCTTGTCGATTTGAAACTTTATGGGCTGAGGATGATGGGTGTGAGGTAGTGGTACGTAATGCATGGGCTAATCCTAAGCGCCAGTATGATGACGATAGGATTATGGCTCAGGTTAGCCATTGCTTGGCTGATTTACGTGATTGGAATAAGCGAAGGTTTGGTAATGTCATAATTAAATTGAGACAAGTAAGGGAAGAGCTGCGTGATATCCAGAAGAAAGGGGTTTCGGGTGCAATGGTTGGGCGTCGCCAAACCCTCGAGCGTGAAGAGAATATTTTGATGGATCAGGAGGAAAAGATCTGGTTTCAAAGATCTCGAGTTAATGAACTAAAGTGGGGGATAGGAACTCAAGTTTCTTCCATAAAAAGGCGAATGGTCGTCACAAGCGGAACTCGTTGAGTAGATTGGTTGATGAGGATGAGATGGAATGGAGGAGTGGTGATGGCATGGCTCGGGTGGCGGTTAAGTACTTTCGGGGACTTTTCCGATCGTCTCAAGAGGAACATCATGCTACGGCTTCTTATGGACTTTCATCTGCTGTCTCGGAGGAGGATAATTCTGAGTTACTCCGGCCATTTACTAGTGAAGAGATTCATTCTGCTTTATTCTCTATGCATCCTACGAAAGCACCGGGTCCGGATGGTATGTCAGCGTTGTTTTATCAACAACATTGGCATATTGTTGGGTCGGATGTGACTCAGTTTGTCCTTCAGATCCTTAATGGTTTGGCTATTCCGGATACTCTTAATCATACATTCATTTCGCTTATTCCAAAAGTGAATAATCCTTCCCGAATGAAAGAGTTGCGTCCTATTAGTCTATGTAATGTGTTATATAAGGTGATTTCAAAGGTGCTGGCTAATAGGTTGAAGGTGTGTTTATCAAAGGTGGTGTTTGAAACCCAGAGTGCATTTGTTCCGGGAAGACTCATTACCGATAATGCGCTAGCTGCTGCAGAAATCTTCCATTATATGAAGAAGAAACAATAAGGAGGACCGGGTTTTTGGCTTTGAAACTTGATATGGCCAAAGCTTATGATCGAGTGGAATGGGGTTTCTTAGAAGAGTGTATGTGTAAAATGGGTTTTCACCACCGATGGATTGATCTTATCATGAGGTGTGTGCGCACTGTGTCATTCTTAGTTCTTGTCCATGGTGTTCCATCTCAAACGTTCACGCCTTCGCGTGGTTTACGTCAGGGAGACCCTTTATCTCCTTATTTGTTGTTGCTATGTGCGGAAGCCTTCTCGGGGATTATTAGAGCAAGTGAATTGGAAGGAAATTGGACGGGAATTAAAATTGCACGCAGCGCTCCGGTGATTTCCCACTTATTCTTTGCAGATGATAGTTTGTTATTTGCTAGAGCTACTTGTCAACAGAGCCAAGAAATTGTGAAAATTCTTCGGTGTTACGAAGCAGCGTCGGGTCAACAAGTCAATTTTTAGCAAATCAGAACTATCTTTTAGTGCAAATGTGAGTGGGGAGAGGCGGGATGAAATTCAGAGTGTTCTTCAAGTAGTTGAGGTTGATAAACACGAGAAGTATTTGGGGCTTCCTAATGTGATTGGTCGGTCCAAACGAGTTATGTTTGACCATGTTAGGGAGCGAGTTTGGAAGAAACTTTCGTCATGGAAGAGTAAAATGTTGTCCAAGGCGGGCAAGGAGGTACTGATTAAGTCCGTTCTTCAGGTTATTCCGACATACACAATGTCTTGTTACTATCTTTCAGCGGATTTATGCCGAGAAGTGGAACATATGATTTGTCGGTTTTGGTGGGGTAATGGTGAGAAACGGTCTATCCATTGGATGAGCTGGAAACGACTGTGTGCACCGAAGACTAAGGGTGGGATGGGGTTTCGTGATCTGGAGTCTTTTAATGTGGCTTTACTTGCGCGTCAGGGCTGGCGGATCATCACTGAACCGTCGTATGAAGCGTAAGGATGGAAATGTGGTTGACCTTTCTACTGTTACTGCACCAATATGGAAGGCCCCACCAACAGGTTTTTTCAAAATTAATGCAGATGCTTCAAGTTGCCTAGCTAAGTGTGGGGTTGGCATTATTGCACGGGATGAGCATGGTAATATTGGGTTCATTGGTGCAAGGGTAGTTCAGTCAGGCTCATCAACGGAGGAGGCGGAGGCCGAAGCTATTCTCTGGGTTGTTGAGGTTGCGATTGATTGTGATCTCTCCCATCTTGTTGTGGAGTCGGATTGCTTAAATGTTATTCAGTACATTCGGAAGCGAACTATCCTCAGAAATCCAGTTGGACAGCTTGTTGGGAAGATCTTACTCCTTGCGAATGACTTACATACTATTAGTTGGTCCTATGTCAATCGGAAAGGAAACCAAGCTGCACATCTCTTGGCGAACATTAAACCGGATGAACCTATGCTGTCTTTTAATTCTAATTGCTTTCCTTCTGCGCTAATCTCTGTTGTGATGAACGATTTATCTATGAATGAATAAATGTGTGGTATTCTCATTAAAATCATTTGCAAAATCGATATTGTCCATCGTTCACAATGGATTTTTTTTATAATTATACGTATTTGAAAATTAATTTCTTACAAAGGAGATGTATTATTTTTATCTTTAAAATATTATTTTTCCTTCTTAGTATTTAATAGACAAACAAACTAACTGTCTGAATCTATTCAAACTCCACCATCGTCGTCAACTCAAGGTGCCCATTTTGCAGTGTGCAGAGCTAATATCTAAGAGAGCGAGAGAACGCGTATATGAACAGATTATATAAACCCTAATCACGGAATAGTAAGCGCGTATTCTTGGTCTTGGGTTAGCAACGGAAGCGAGTCTTCCTCTTACATTCTCCCAAAATTCTGACTTGCATTCGCTCCATCTGACTTATTCGTTCGCTCCATCGATCAACAATGGGGCGAGCGAAGCTGTCAATGAAATACATCGAAAAAGATAAAGCAAGAACAACGACGTTTGAGAAGCGGAAGAACACGTTGAAGAAGAAGGCGTACGAACTCGCTACGCTTTGCGATGTTTGTGTCGTAATCTACCAAGATACAAATTCTGAGCCGGAAACATTCCCATCAAACCAAGCCGAGGTTCAAACCGTGATTGATCGATACATGTCGATTCTTGAAAAAGAGAATGAGAAGAGAAGCCTTGGGCTGCAAGAATCGTTACGAGGCAAGAAAAGGAAAGCTGATCATCATCCAAGTTCTAATCTTCAAAAAAAGGCTTCAGTCCATGGTTCTAATTACCCGACTTGGTTTAGCGATCTTGATGGGTTAAGTAGAGAACAACTTGCAAATTTGTCTTCTGATTTGGATTGTAAGCTGAATGCTGTTGACGAAAGGATCCGGAATTTGAGCGGTAGTTTCGGGATTTACAATGGAAATTGTGATGCAGTTATTCCAGTTAATGGTTGCGATGGAATGCAGATGCAGTGGCCTATGTATGGTGGCGGGTTTGATCTGGCGGCTGGTGGTTCGTGTACCTATCCATCACATGAGAATTACGGATTTGGTGGAGGCGGGTTTGATCTGGCAGCTGGTGGTTCGTGTAGCTGTGGTATCGGCGGTGGCAGTAGCTCGTGCTTGGAAAGAGATAGCGCCCCGCGGTAGCTCGTGGTTGGAAAGAGATAGCGCCCCTCAGTATCAAGATCTGTAATCAGTGTGTGGAAAATGTATATCGCTGCATCTATCAATACACTATTGTTTGTTGTGCTTGCAATTGCTGAATTGCCTGCGATTGAAAAATTAACATAAGTTAAATCCCTATGAAAAAAGAAACAATAATTGGATCATACTTTTCACCAGTAAAAGAAGGTAGGATTAAATCCCAGCAAACACAAAAGTAAAGTTAAGCAAACACATGACCCTGCTTGTAGAACAACAATACATGAGTACTTATATAAACAACAAAAGTCAAATATTGGTTAATGAATAATGATTACACTTCAATTTTCATGTGGCAATGGATACCAAACCAACTAAAGAAAGAGTTTGACTATTAACTTACTACTTTGTTTTCTATATGTGTAATCACAAAGCAAAAACTGAATTCCAACATAAAGAACCAATGAGTTGATCAAAGGTACATTGTACCTAGTCCCAGTTCGGGTAGCCTCATTTTGTGAAAGCAGTAATTTCTGCTTCAGTTCAATTAAGAAAGTTGAATTTTTACCAATTGGAATAAACAAGAAAAAAGAAAGGGTTATTTACAAATGAATTAGAAATTTGGAAAGAGACATCACCTTGAGGTACTCATCCATGTCAGCTTTCAGTTGTTTGCCCTTAAGAGCAGCATCAATCTGCATCAGTAAAAAGAGTTACAATAACATTTAAGACACGTAAAGAGCATAAGATACCTTCAAATTAGGAGTTGAAGGGTCTGGAAGCCTCATATTTCTTGGAAAAGCACTTAGTACAATATTTCGCATCTGTATGCAGCTTGGAGGCAGTCCGGATCACCTATTGCACCCTCGTATTGCCTTGTCCGTTGCACTCATTTGATTGGTCCACGTGACACAATTTTTAATTTAATATAATTAAAATAAAATTAGGGATTTTTTTAGCAAGTGAATATGTCCTCTTTTCTCTGTCTTCAATTTAGTTAAAATAAAATTAGGAATTTTTCTAGCAAGTGAATCTGTCCTTTTTCGTCCCTCTTCAACCTCTGCAATGTTGGGCAGTCCTTAATCATGTCATCAGTTTGCATCTAAATTTAGATTTCCTTGCATAAACAGTGTAGTATTTCATTATATTGTCAGCATTTTGATCTAATTCAGACTTATGAGAGAACTTTGGATCTCAACTTTCTAGAGTTTTTCAAAAATAGATCTACTTGAGACGAGTTTGCTTTTCGCAAATTAAAACTCAATTGTTAGTGTATTAATCGGGCTATTCCTTGCTAACGTTTTTCCATTATCAGGGAAGCATGCAAAGATTATGCTGCAGAAATGGTGAAGCTTTCCTACAGGTTACTAGAGCTTATCGCATTGAATTTGGGGCTACCTCCGAACCGTTTTCATGGATATTTCGACCATCAAACCGGCCAGCTTTGCCCGATTGAACTCCTACCCTCCTTGCCCTTTCCCCAACCTAGCACTAGGCGTTGCCCCCACAAGACAGTAGTGCCCTCACCATGCTTTTCGCAAACTGAAACTCAATTGGTGTACCTGAAGCACATCTCCAACATTGATGATGAAAGCATCCGAGGTAGGCTTTACGAGAAGCCGACCTCCTTGCCCTTTTAATTTTCAAAAAGCATGGTAAGGGCAATACAAAATTGAAATCGGAGTCCGGCGAAGCCGTCTCACCACCGGATCGACAGCATTGAGAAAATAATAGAACTCTTCCTATGCTGCCCAACTTTGCAAAGGTTGAAGACGGAGGAAAGAGGACACATTTACTTGCTAGAAAAATCCCTAATTTTATTTTAATTAAATTAAATTGAAAATAGTGTCACGTGCACTAATCAAATAAGTGAAACGCACAAGAACTCTGGAAAATCGTGCAGCAAAACCAATAGCACTCTGAGAGTTCCTCTGTATAGAAAACGCATCTTTTCAGAGCAAATATACAGAAATCACTACACCATTGCACAAACAAATTCTAGGATGTAATGAAGTAAAAGTAACAAAAGTCTTATAGACTGAAAAACAAATTAGTACCTGAAGATTCACACCATCGTGGATAGGATCCCATGAACCAATATCCAACAACCAATTTATAAATAACCTAAAATATGGCCTTGCATTAAATGATCATCTCTTCTCATCAGCAATAGTCAGAATCTGCATGTAGGTATAATAGATGTACCAGTTTAAAGAAATTTTAATGGCAAACAAAAGTCTTATAGACTGAAAATCCGGAAACAGACCTTCGGTAGCAAGAAAAGTTTGTTTGAGCCCTGCTCCACAGGAAAGTACTGTACAATTATAATAGAAAGTGATTAATAAGATAATCAGATATAATCAAGTACAAACAAAACTTAACAGCACACTTTATGATTGCACGGACATACCTTCAAGATTTTAAACACAAGTTTTGCATATATATCAATGGCAAGGAAGGACAAGGGTTGTCTGTTGAGATGATTGATGCGCTGACATCACCTCTGTAGTCAAGCAATGTGATACAGACAGTTCCTATAACGAAAAACAAAATTTGGCTATCTCCTTAACATTCTTCCATCTTCCTCCATCCACAATAAGTCTCCTACTCAGATGTTGTATCTTACGACAACTCCGGGTTTTTGGTTGTCTTTGCTATGTCAAACGGGGCTGATGGGTGTTCGCCACTTAGCGTGCGTGCAAATAAGCTTTAAATTTATAAAACTAGAATCAAGCAAGCGAACCCGTAGTGTACGGATCGATATAGTTAAGCAAGAATTTCAGAGTATCGAACACAGGGATTTGGGGGGTTAAATCCAATTATAGAATTGTCAAGCGAGTAAATGTATGAGCTTTTGTAAATTATTGGGAAAACAACAATCCTAAAGATCTAGGAATCCAGCTGTGGTAATCGATTCAAGATATACTAAAGGTATAAGGACAGAATTAAGAGTTGCAAAGGTATACGAATGTAAGGCAATGTACGGTGAAGTTCCAAGACCTTATATGACTCAACTAAAGTCACTCTCTATAAAGGTTGTTGAGGCTTCAATATAGAAAGGTTCTAAAAGTAAGAATTAATATCAAATACCCAAACTTATAATCCAAGGATCAAGACTAACTAAACCGATTAAGGTTGTGACACTCGAAATCGAGGTAGAGGTTGTTGAGGCTTCACTACCACCTAGAAAAGGCAAGCCAAGACTAAGTTAAAGCGGATCTTTAACTTTGGATTAAAGTAAAAGCAAGGCTCGTAACTGACACAAAATTACGGTAGTTCTTGAGTTCCACGGCCGTGGAAGCTCAAGAACAGACCGTGGATTAGGTTCGTCGGCGATTCTCTCTAACTCTCAGGGTCCAATCTGTTTACGATCGATCTATCATCATCTAAGCCACAACTATCAACCCTTCACCTTAGAATTGTTAAAGGGTTTTAGCCAACAACAGTCATATTGATATCAAATTCAAGATTTAAAAGAATAAAGGATGAAAACTTCCGAAAACCTTCAATAACCTTCAAACCAATCTCAAATCCACAAATATCAATGATAATGTAACTCAGATTTGGAATAAACACAAACAGGTAACTAGTCTAGATAAGAACGAAGAACGGGATGTCAAACCGTCTTCTAATCAAACCTAGAATCAAAGGCGTAACTTCCGCCAAGAACGATCTTCCAAATCTTCAACTCTTCGCAAGTCTCCGTTGCGAAATAGCAATCTTCACACGTCCAACTTGAAACCCTAGGCACGTGTAACTCCGTAGACAAAAGTCTAAGTGCGAGACGTAAGCAAAGATGCAAACCCTAAGCGGAGGTGTAAGCGAGGTAGCGAAGGTGACGGAATCTCTCTCTTTCCGTCCTTTTATAGGGTTGGATAAAATATGTCTTCGGCCCACGTGCGTAGTAGATCGTGGCTTAAAATATTACGTAAAAGATCGCCAAGATCATGGTCGTGGAAGGGTTCCACGCCCGTAATTTAGAGCGTGGGATTTGATCACGGTTGCTTCAAATCCTCCACGGCCGTGTAAGTTGCTGGAATGCTCCACGCTTGTGTTGCCAAAGTTCTACGGCCGTGGTTTAGAGCGTGGAACACATGTAGATCGTAATTCTCCTTTGTCTCGTGCTATTCTTCAACTTAGCATCTTCCTTAGCTCCTAATGATGTCCTCAATCCTTGGAGATGCTCAATCCGTCTCCATTCTCCCTTGATTCTTCCAGTTTTAGCTCTTATTCGCCTACAATCAACACAAAGCTTATGTAGACCTCTATATCGACAAAATAGACAAACTAACTCACAATTGCTTCAATGCTCTATCAATGATCACCAATATGGATGAAATACACTTAGAAAACGTGCCTAAAATATCACAATATTTCATGCTAACAAATAACCTCATACTTGCCACTTGCTTATCCCTAAGCAAGGTCTTTCAAAAGCTTTAAAACTTCAAGTTAGGATGAAATATGGATATACTCTCAAAGCAAAAACTTCTTTTAGATGAATGTGTCTTCTAATCAATAGATCATTCTCAAATCTTGCTTCATTCGTTTATAAGACTTTCATATACATAATCAAAGAGTAAAGAGTAAAGAAAACTCATAAATTAATCAAACTTCCATGTAAACATCATAACCTTCAAACATTATCAAAATCAATCATAAGAAACTTTAAGGAATGTGGTGCATGAACCCGGGAAAGTGGATAACTACTCTTCTTTTTCTCTTGCAGTTTCCGCAGCACTTTCAACTTAGAGCTTCGCTCTCTTCTTTTCATTTTTCGACTTTACTTTTGGAGTTATGGATAGAGGTGCACAAAAACCGAAGCCTAGGAGATTGGCGTTTCTCATTTTTGCGAGATGCCTCAAACCCTTGATGCACATACCATAATCCGATAGGAATATCGCTCAATCCGACTTTGGCAAGACACAAACACCCGGCTATGTGAATGGTGCCGAGTTACTCATCGTCATAATTGACTTCCCCAAACCTATAATTTATTTCTATTCTTTTGAATGCAAAGTATTGCTTTCATGGCCCTCCCACATCAAACATGCCAAATATCAATTCCTCCAAATTCCCAAATAGGTAAAGGAGGCCATTATTTCAATGAGGGGCTAAATGATCAAAGGAAGAAGAAAGAAAATCGAATTGCCTTAATCATCTAAAAAAAAAGCATAAGAACTTATCATGTGATTTCAACCTTGATTTCTCAACATGATTTAAGTAACATTCATCACATTATAAAATTTGCAAAAGAGGAATAATCAACTCATTCAATTTCCTTTCAACTCACTATTTGTTTAAGCATGCGATTGTCATCAAAACTCAATTCACAAGTGGTGATTATCATAGAAATCATCTCTATCCTTAGAAGCACAAAATTTTCAAAATTTTCAAAATTTTTAAATTTTTATGGGTTTTTCAAAAGCTTTTTCATGCAATGCAATAATGAAACGTGTAACAATGGAATGAATCATGCAAGGTAGTCTCGATAGAAGCATATAAAAGTGAGTAAGAGTTATTACAAACTATTAGTCACACCCCACCCCATACTAGGAACAAACATTATCCCTAATGTTCAAAAAGAAAAAGAAGAAAAGAAAGAAAGAAAAAGAACTCACAAAATGGTGGTGGAGCGGCTAAAACGTCGATCATCAAAGGTCCTCACTGCGGTGGAGGCGGTGGTGGAAACGGGGAGAAGCTGGGATCATAGTACCGCCCGAACTGCTGGCGGTAAACATCTCTCATCTTATGGTCAAGATCGTCGGCTCGTGCATCCCTAACATCAACACGAATCTCCAAAGCTCCAACCCTATTGGAAAGGTCGGTAGCCCACTGTGGCAGCTGCTCGTACCAACCAGGCGGCTGGCTGTACCACGCCGGTGCATCTGAAGGTGCTGGTGCAGGTGGCGGCTGTGCGTGCCAAGGCGGTGGAGCTCCCATCCAATCCGGCTGCGTACTAGGTTTTCGGATTTTGGAATCCAAATTGTGGCTTCTCCGGTGATTTGCCGCTCGAATCCTTGCTTGGATCTTGTTGGTGATTGGATTTGCTTCAGTTTTGGTTAAGGAATCGTCAAAAACGATTAACGAACGAAGATTTTGGAGATGAGGAGTGGAATCGGCGATTAGGGCGTGGTTTTGGGTTTTTGGTTTGTGTTTTGTGAAGAAACGTGGTTTATATAGTGGCCGTAAAAATTTTTGAAAATCACGGTCTATCGGGGGGTTCCACGGCCGTGGAAATGTACGGAACCGTGAATTTGGTGATTTTTCTCAGGCTTTTCAAAATTACGGTCACTATAGCTGTCACGACCGTGGTTTAGGCCGTGGAACTCTCTGTAATGCTCCAAAGTCCAAGTTTCGTCAATTTTCTTCAAGTTTTTCCTTTCCCTTTTCTTTTCCATTGTTCCTACATCCAAAAAAACGAACATACCGGAAGGTATCGAAGGCAAAACAAAGCAAAACGTCTATACTAAACTAACCTATGAATCAAAAACAAAAACGTAAGTGCAATACCTTGGGTTGTCTCCCAAGAAGCGCTTTGTTTAAGGTCCGTAGCTAGACCAAATTCGCACTTATTCGAGTGCGGTGGGCGCGAACTCTTCAGCTTGGAGTTCCGGTGTATACTTCTTGAGTCGTTGACCGTTCACCTTTAAGCTTCCGCCCGTTTCACCCCATACTTCAACTGCACCATGGGGAAAAATACGTTTGATTAGAAAAGGTCCGGTCCAACGAGATTTAAGCTTACATGGAAAGAGACGGAGCCTTGAATTGAAGAGGAGAACTTGATCTCCTTCTTTGAGGTCCTTTGGGATGATATGCTTATCATGCCAACGCTTCGCTCTTTCTTTGTAGATCTTGGCGTTTTCGTAAGCGTTCAAGCGGAGTTCTTCAAGCTCATTTAGGTCCAAGAGACGCTTTTCTCCCGCTTCCTTCATGCTGAAATTTAGCCACTTGATTGTCCAAAACGCCTTGTGCTCCAACTCTACCGGTAAGTGACAAGACTTCCCATACACAAGGTTGTATGGTGTGGTTTCGATGGGAGTCTTATACGCAGTCCGGTACGCCCACAATGCATCATCTAGCTTCAAAGACCAATCCTTTCTAGTCCTTGAAACCGTTTTCTCTAAGATTCCTTTGATCTCCCGGTTTGAGATCTCCACTTGTCCACTAGTTTGTGGATGATAAGGGGTGGCGATCTTGTGAGTCACCCCATACTTAGCTAGAAGAGCTTCAAAACGCCGGGCAATAAAGTGAGAGCCTCCATCACTAATGATAGTCCTTGGTGTCCCAAATCGTGGGAAGATGGTCTTGTTAAAGAACTTAACCACTACCATGGCATCATTGGTGGGAGAGGCAATCGCTTCAACCCATCTTGAAACATAATCAACCGCTAAAAATATGTATTGGTTACCACAAGATGATGGGAAAGGTCCCATGAAGTCTACTGTTCAAACGTCAAAGATCTCCACCTCTTGGATGTTGTTGAGAGGCATCTCATTCCTCCTAGATATATTTCCTGTTCTTTGACAAGCATCGCATCAGGAAACAAAGGTTTGCACATCTTTAAATAGGGTAGGCCAAAAGAATCCAGATTGCAATACCTTAGCGCTAGTCTTGTTCGAACTAGCGTGTCCTCCACATGGTAGTGAATGACAATGGCGGATGACACTTTGCATCTCATCTTCCGGCACACATCGCCGAATAATGCCATCCGGACCTCTCTTAAAGAGGAGAGGTTCATTCCAAAAGTATTCCCGAACATCCTTAAAGAACTTCTTTCTTTGTGCATAGGATATCCGGGTGGTAATTCCTGACAAACCAAATAGTTAACAAAATCAGCAAACCATGGTTCGTTACCTTTGGTGATCACATCGATGCACTCCTCTATGATATGTAAATGCTCGTCCGGAAAGGAGTCATCTATAGGTAGATGGTCGTCCTCTAGATGTGTTAGGCGACTCAAATGATCCGCAACAGAATTTTCCGAACCCTTCTTGTCGCGGATCTCTAGATCGAATTCTTGTAGGAGAAGAATCCATCTAATTAGCCTTGGCTTCGCATCCTTCTTTGCAAGGAGATACCGGATCGCAGCATGATCCGTGTATACAATCACCTTTGCACCTACAAGATAAGAGCGAAATTTGTCAATTGCATAAACAATAGCTAAAAACTCTTTTTCGGTAGTGGCGTAGTTGAGCTGCGTCTCATCTAGCGTCTTGCTAGCGTAGTAGATAGCATGGGTTCGCCCTTCCTTTCTTTTTCCAAGGACAGCTCCTATAGCTACGTCACTTGCGTCACACATAACCTCAAAGGGAAGATTCCAATCCGGAGGTTGGATAATCGGAGCTGAAATTAGAGCTTCCCGAATCATATTGAACGCATCTAAACATTCCTGCGAAAACTCAAAAACTGCATCCTTCATCAATAGATTAGTAAGCGGTTTTGATATTTTAGAGAAATCCTTTATGAAACGCCTATAAAATCCAGCATGTCCTAGAAAACTTCTTATCCCTTTCACCGAAGTTGGGGGAGGAAGCTTTTCTATTGTCTCTATTTTAGCTTTATCCACCTCAATCCCTCTACTAGAGATTAAGTGTCCTAATACAATGCCTTCTTTCACCATGAATTGACACTTCTCCCAATTAAGAACTAGGTTAGTGTCTTCACACCTTTGTAATACAAGAGCAAGGTTAGAAAGGCAATTGTCAAAAGAGGAACCATAAACGGAGAAGTCATCCATAAAAACCTCCATGATTTCCTCTATATATTCGGAGAAGATGGCCATCATGCACCTTTGAAAGGTGGCTGGGGCATTGCAAAGCCCGAACGGCATCCTCCTATAGGAAAACGTAACCCACGGGCACGTGAACGTGGTCTTCTCTTGATCATCCGGGTGTATCGGAATCTGAAAGAAACCACTATAACCGTCAAGATAGCAAAGTGCGAATGTTGTACTAACCTTTCAAGCATTTGATCGATGAAGGGTAGTGGGAAGTGATCCTTCCTCATCGCGTTATTTAGCTTGCGGTAGTCTATGCACATCCGCCATCTTGTTACGGTTCGGGTAGGAATGAGTTCGTTATTCTTGTTGGTGATGACCGTCATTCCTCCCTTCTTCGGAACCACTTGTACGGGACTCACCCACTTGCTATCGGAGATAGGGTAGATGATACCTGCATCAAGAAGTTTAAGAATTTCCTTCTTGACAACCTCCTTCATGGTCGGATTTAACCGCCTTTGAGGTTGTCGCGAAGTCCTAAAGTCTTCTTCCATTAAGATCTTATGCATACATAGGGAAGATTTGATTCCTACTAAGTCTTCTATAGTGTATCCTAAAGCTTTTCTATGTTTCCTAAGGACAACCATGAGCTTACTATGTTCATCTATGCTTAAATCGGAACTAACAATTACCGGAAAGGTAGAATTAGGTCCAAGAAATGCGTACCTTAGATGTGTAGGGAGTGGCTTTAGTTCCATCACTATCGGAGTCTCCAATGGTTCTTGAGGAATATCCGATGGTTCCTTAGAAGCATCTAAGGAAGTAGAAGGTGTTGGAGAAGAATCAAGAGAAGTCGAGGAAGAGACACAATTGCCTTCGGAATCACCCAAAATTACGGCCTCTCTGCATCCTCCACGGCCGTGATTTTAGGCGTGGAAAATATTTACGGTTGCTCTGTTCTCTCCACGACCGTGTAAGCCTCTGGAGTGCTCCACGCTTTTGTTGGTGAAATCTACGGCCGTGGAATAGAGTGTATGACCGTGGATCCGTACGTTTTCTGCCTCATCGTGGAGTTTCTCAAACTCTTCTTCACACACTTCTTCTTGTGCTTTTAAGGCTTCAATTGCCTCATTGCACTCCTCTTCTTCCCCTATATCTATTAAGCTCATAGAAATAACCTTTTGCAAAGGATCTTTGAAGAGAATAGCACTTACCTCCTCTCTAGATAGCCCTTCTTCATCTTGGATATTGAATATATCCTCATCAAAAACTGGTTCCTTCACTAGAGTGGAAAGAACGAACTCTACCTTCTCTTCTCCTATGTCGAAGGCGAGTCTAGCATTCTTGCAATTGACTATGCAGCATGATGTTGCAAGAAACGGTCTTCCGAGAATGATCGGGACCGGACTATCTGCAGGAATGTCAAGCACAACAAAGTCTATGGGAACAAAGAACTTACCAAGCTTGACCGGGACATCTTCCACAATACCGACGAGACGAGTTATGGAACAGTCCGCCATGTACAATGTCATCTTCACCGGTTTAGGGTCGCCTAAACCGATCTTCCTGCATAGGGCAAGCGGAATGATGCTCACGCTTGCTCCTAAGTCACATAGTGCATCATATGTGACATCTCTCACTCCTATGGGAATAAAAAATGACCCCGGATCCTTTAGCTTTGGGGGCATCTTCTCTTTCATGGTTTTGATGAGATCCGAAGAATCCGAACTCATCTTAACCTCTCCAAAATCCTCTAGCTTCCTCTTGTTAGAGAGGATTTCCTTTAAGAACTTCCCATAAGCTGGCATACCTACAATGGCATCAATGAAAGGTATATTAATATGTAGTTTGCTCATGAGTTCTATAAACTTACCGAATTGTTTATCTAGACGCGCTCTTGCTCTAGATTGCGGGAACGGTAGGGGAGGTTTGTAAGCTGGAGGAGGAACGTAGACATCTTCCTTCTCCTTCCCCTTTTCTTTCTCTTTCTCAATGGGGACTTCTACAAACTTAGGCTGTGGGTCGGTAGTTGTCACTCCGCTCCTAGTTGTGATTGTCATCACCCTTCCTTTTGGGTTGTCCTCCGTTTTTCCTGGAAGTTTCCCTTGATTCCTAGGAACTTCCTCCGCATGGCTGAACATTTTGTTTTCTAAAACCTTCTGGGCTTTATCAACCTTAGTAATATGATCATCAACCTTGATGATGCGAGTCTCCAACCCTTGAAGCTTGCCCAAAATTGTCTCCAATATGGGATCGGACTTCTCTTTCCCTGAAGTACTTCCACCATTAGATGTTTACCCATGGCTTTTCAAAGGAGTGGAAGAAGAGGAAGGTGGAGTTAGTGAATTTTCTGAATTGGAAGAATAAGAATTACCGGAATTTTATTGATTGGGACGCCAATTGTTGTTGTTTGAACCCTTATTGTTGTTCCAATTGTTGTTCCGGTTGTTGTTGTTGTTGTTCCAATTGTTCCGGTTGTTGTTCCGGTTGTTGCGATTGGTATTCTCATTACCGTTGGGGTTATTGTTGTTGCCTAAATAACCCACATCTTGTTCCTTGTGCTTCGGAAAGTTGGTTTTGATGGCTTCCTTCAACTCTTTAATCTCCGTATTGAGAGAAAAGATTTGAGTTTGAGCTGCTTGTGATAGCTTTGCTCCTTGATCCACATGATTCGCCTCCACTTTCCGATGAGAATACTTCTCTATAACTCGCGCTTGCTTCTCAGTGAAGTCCCAAGCGTCATCTTCCCTCATATCTATGAATGTACCACATGAAAGGGATTGGAGCTTGAATTGTGTCTCCACATCCAGCCCCTTATAGTATATCTCCAATAGTGCAAGCTTGGATATGCCATGATGAGGGCAATCCAATAGCAAATCTTGAAATCTTTCCCAAGATTGAAACAAACTTTCGTTAGATCTCATAGAAAATGCACTAATCTTACCTCTTAGCTCCGCCGTTTTAGATGGCGGAAAGAACTTAGTGAGGAATTCCGAAGAAAGATCCTCCCATGTTTCAAGCTTCCCACTTGAAAGAGCTTGATACCATGACAATGCTTTCCCCTTCAAGGAGAAGAAGAAAGGCTTGAGTTTGTAGCTGTTGGTAGTTGCGTTCTTCGGCTTCATTGTCTCCATCATAATCCCAAAATTTTGTAGATATTGATGTGGAGATTCAACACTTGTTCCACCAAATTGGTTTTGGCGGACAATAGTAATAACTTGAGGGTTGAAGCTAAACCCTTGTGCATCGTCAACATCAAAGTTCACACCTAAACGGCGTGGTTGCTGCGTTGGATCCATCCTTTGGCCAAGAGTTCTTGGCTCCTCATCTACACGTTCGACTCTCGCACCTCTAGGTGGAACACGGCGATTTGTAGCTGGCCGTGGGAAGAATGGATTTACATTGATCGTTGGATCAATTTCCTCTAGTGGTGGCATGGAGGAGTCACTATCCTCATTGGATGAGTTGGCTCTAACCAATCTTCCCGGTCTCCTTCTTTTCTTTTTCTCTTTGAGGTTGTTTATTTCCAGCCTCATTTGGAACATCATGTCCGTTAGATCATCAACCTTCATTTGATGACGATCCGTTTCTTCCCTACGAGTCTTCTCACTCCATTGGAGTTGAGCTTCCTTTTCCGCTAACTCCGATTGGAGATCACGTTCTCTTTCTTCAGCCATTTTTCTTTCCTTAAGCTTTCTCCTCAAAGTCCTCTCAAGCTCTTGATCAAGATGTAAGAGGTTTTCGTTGTTCCTAGACCCGCGCATACACTCGAAAAGATATCAAATAACAAGGGAAAAGCTCCCAAGCTTGACAACCGATAACCGAATTCGGCCTAGACCAAATCCCCGGCAACGGCGCCAAAAACTTGTTCGCCACTTAGCGTGCGTGCAAATAAGCTTTAAATTTATAAAACTAGAATCAAGCAAGCGAACCCGTAGTGTACGGATCGATATAGTTAAGCAAGAATTTCAGAGTATCGAACACAGGGATTTGGGGGGTTAAATCCAATTATAGAATTGTCAAGCGAGTAAATGTATGAGCTTTTGTAAATTATTGGGAAAACAACAATCCTAAAGATCTAGGAATCCAGCTGTGGTAATCGATTCAAGATATACTAAAGGTATAAGGACAGAATTAAGAGTTGCAAAGGTATACGAATGTAAGGCAATGTACGGTGAAGTTCCAAGACCTTATATGACTCAACTAAAGTCACTCTCTATAAAGGTTGTTGAGGCTTCAATATAGAAAGGTTCTAAAAGTAAGAATTAATATCAAATACCCAAACTTATAATCCAAGGATCAAGACTAACTAAACCGATTAAGGTTGTGACACTCGAAATCGAGGTAGAGGTTGTTGAGGCTTCACTACCACCTAGAAAAGGCAAGCCAAGACTAAGTTAAAGCGGATCTTTAACTTTGGATTAAAGTAAAAGCAAGGCTCGTAACTGACACAAAATTACGGTAGTTCTTGAGTTCCACGGCCGTGGAAGCTCAAGAACAGACCGTGGATTAGGTTCGTCGGCGATTCTCTCTAACTCTCAAGGTCCAATCTGTTTACGATCGATCTATCATCATCTAAGCCACAACTATCAACCCTTCACCTTAGAATTGTTAAAGGGTTTTAGCCAACAACAGTCATATTGATATCAAATTCAAGATTTAAAAGAATAAAGGATGAAAACTTCCGAAAACCTTCAATAACCTTCAAACCAATCTCAAATCCACAAATATCAATGATAATGTAACTCAGATTTGGAATAAACACAAACAGGTAACTAGTCTAGATAAGAACGAAGAACGGGATGTCAAACCGTCTTCTAATCAAACCTAGAATCAAAGGCGTAACTTCCGCCAAGAACGATCTTCCAAATCTTCAACTCTTCGCAAGTCTCCGTTGCGAAATAGCAATCTTCACACGTCCAACTTGAAACCCTAGGCACGTGTAACTCCGTAGAGAAAAGTCTAAGTGCGAGGCGTAAGCAAAGATGCAAACCCTAAGCGGAGGTGTAAGCGAGGTAGCGAAGGTGACGGAATCTCTCTCTTTCCGTCCTTTTATAGGGTTGGATAAAATGTCTTCGGCCCACGTGCGTAGTAGATCGTGGCTTAAAATATTACGTAAAAGATCGTCAAGATCACGGTCGTGGAAGGGTTCCACGCCCGTAATTTAGAGCGTGGGATTTGATCACGGTTGCTTCAAATCCTCCACGGCCGTGTAAGTTGCTGGAATGCTCCACGCTTGTGTTGCCAAAGTTCCACGGCCGTGGTTTAGAGCGTGGAACACATGTAGATCGTAATTCTCCTTTGTCTCGTGTTATTCTTCAACTTAGCATCTTCCTTAGCTCCTAATGATGTCCTCAATCCTTGGACATTTAGCTCTTGATAGCATGAATTATAGTCTATATTTTGGGGTTTGTTTGGACGTTTTATCTTTCATAATCTGCATGTTTGTATGTACATTATGTGATTTTACTACCATTTCATCTACCTTTGCGAGAATCGAGGTCTACACCTAGTTTCGTTGTAATTGCAGGTAATTTGGTACGTTTTGCATCAAAAAGGAGCAAAAGGAGTCATGAGTCATTTAGAGCTACATCCAGGAAGCATAGCCATGGATTAGAGATTTACTTTGGACCAGTTTTGAGAGATTTCACATTCAGTTATGACTCACCTCGGTTGATCTGAGGTTCACCTCGACCGAGGTGATCCAGAGAGGCCGACTCGACCGAGGCGAACACCTAGGACGCGGCGAGAATATTTTATTCTTGGAGGAGATCTTTTAAATTTGGAAAGTGATCTTATATTTTTGGGCTTGGCTCCTGGAAGGAAGGAGATATGCAGAATCATATATTTTACCTATATTTATGGGAGAATATCTTTCTAAGATTTATTATCTTTGGAGGGTTATTTTCCTATAAAAGGGTCGGATTTCCCACAATTCCGGGATCCGCTATCAGCACAAGAGAGTTATTACGCAGCAGCAGCCCACTCCAAGTTGGGAGAGTTGAAGAACCTTTTTGAAGGTGGAAGGAAGATTGAAGTCCATAGCTTTTATAGCTTTATTGAAGGGTTTTGTAAGATTGTCTTCAATTCCCTCAATTGTTGTCTTGTCTTTTTGGATTGTTATCCAAGGAACGCTTTGTTGTGATATTTGATCCAGTTATTGAAGTCTTTTCATTAAATTCTTCTTTGTTCAAATATTCACCTTCTTCCCATATATTTTAATACTTTCATTATGATGATGAGTGGCTAATTTCCTTGTGTGATTCTAGGGTGATTGGCTGAAGGTTGTGGGAAAAACGATGATAGAATAATCTTAGATTCCAGTAGGATCCTGAAAGTTCGAGTCTTTAACCTTAACCCTAAGCATCTCGTTCAGTCGATGAACACCTCGGCCGGGATGGAAACTGGCTGACCGAGGTGACTTATCTGATCCATAACTGAGAGTTAAGTGTTAGAGTTTACCAAATCCTATTCTTATTACACCTTTCCTGGTTCAAAGCAAGCTTAGGATGAGACTTACCCGGTAATTCCTTAGTTTGTGTACCAACGATCATAAGTGTAGGTAATAAAGGTTTATCCTTTATTGGGGTTTGAGTGTGCTTCCATCCCATCTTCGTGAGTTAGCCTGAGACTTACCCGGTAAAGGTTGATTCTATTCCCTTAGATGGTGTGTTAGTTTGAGGTTATAGTTCTTTATCTTGATTCCTTGAGACTTACCCAGTAATAGGAGTTACGGTTTAGGATTAATGTGTAGTGAGACTTACCCGGTGATCTACTCCACTTTAGAAACACCTTCCCCACGCAAAAATCTCAGCTTTGTCCGCTTATCTATAGATCTTGAGTTGGAACCACAACTAGATGCTTTAATCCCTAGAATTGCATGTTTGCTTTATTGACTTCTTATTCATCTTTGATTGTGTTAATCGCTCTTGTGGTTAGTATTGACATTAGCACACCGTATTGACTTTGTTTCACCGAGTCCCTGTGATCGACCCCTGGAATTTTCTTGCTTTTACTACGATTGACCCGTACACTGCGGGTTCGCATCCTTGTTTTAAGCTTAAGTCTAGGGTTATAAATTTAAAGCTTGCACACACCGTTTGGAGCGAACAAGTTTTTGGCGCCGTTGCCGGGGACTTGGTCTAGACCGAGCCGGTACGGTTTGCTCTTGGGGCGCTTGCCCCGTTTCATCTAACCACTCTACTTGAGTGACTTTTGCAGGTTCTTTCTTAGGTATATGCGAAGAACCCGCACTGGGAAGGAAATCGTTCCTTACGATCCCGAACCAGAAAAGACATACAAGCGACGCTTAAGAGAAGCGAAGATGGCCCAACAAGACGATCGTGATCTTGCGGCCCAATTGAAAGAGGCGCTAGAGCTGCTACGCCTCAGCAAGGAAGAACTCAGGCAAGAGAAAGAAGAGAATAGCACCAGGACTGCAGCAATCGAAGCTGAGATAGCAGTCATACGAGAACAGATTCTACCTCGACCGATGGAAGATCCTCCTGTTGATCCTCGACCGAGGCATATTCTAGTACCTGACGCCCCGGCCGATGTACTTCCACCTCGGATGCCCGTCCGAGATGTTCTTCTTGCAGGAATCCCACAAACCCTAGGTCAAAGGATGGACCCTAATCAACAACTGAGGCGTCCAGGAGTGAACCTAGGAGATCCAGCAGATCATGACTACGAACTTCGACCGCAAGTTCTAGCCATGATTCGCCAATGCCAATTCGGAGGGCTAGAGAAGGAGTCGCCGCATCAACATCTTCAAAATTACGAGATCTTGATGGAAACCTTGCGACCTCCCAGAATTGAGAATAACAACTACAAGCTAAGACCTTTTTACTTTTCTTTAAAAGATAGAGCTCTTACTTGGTATCAATCTCTTCCTCCAGGAAAAATTAGCACATGGGAGGAGATGACTACGGAATTCTTAACCAAATTCTTTCCCCCCTCAAAGACCGCTGAAATGAGAGGGAAGATCAATGCTTTCATCATGAAGGACAAGGAGAGTTTGTCCAAATCTTGGGAGCGGTTCAAGGATATCCTCTTGGATTGCCCACATCATGGGATTCCAAAGATCGAGTTGTTGGAGATCTACTTCAAAGGGCTGGACGGAAGCACCCAGTTCAATCTCCAACTACTTTCCGCCGGTACCTTCATGGACATGGCGATTGATGAGGCTTGGGACTTCATTGAGAAGCAAGCCTTGCATATGGAGAAGTATACCCACCAAGGAGCTCAAGGTGGGGTTAAAAGAGTCAACTTTCAAGAGACTCAACCCAACAACAATCAACTCACGTCTTTGACGAATGACGTGAAGCAACTGAAGGAGCTCTTGATGGCTCAAACTAAGAAGGAAGAGCAAGGGCAAAGGAACAACAACAATAACGGGTACCGTAACAACAACAACGGTCCCCGAAACAATAACTACAACAACAACAATAGAGGATCCAATAGCAACAACTGGAGGGCGAATAACCAAAATCACGGTAACAATCATTCAATCTCCAATTCTAATGATTCCTCTAACCCTTTCCTCTCTTCCCCTTCTTCTTCTTCTTCTACTCCATTGAAAAGCCAAGGGCAAGGATCAAGTTCGTCTCAGCCGGAAAAGAAAGACGCAGTTCTGGAGGCAATCTTGATCAAGCTTAGCGCTATGGAGAATTCTATGACTTCATTTTCAAGGGCCCAAAAGTCCTTCGAACAACAACTTGCTAATAGGGCGAATGAAGCGCCAAGAGATCCAGGGAAGCTTCCAGCAAAGACATAAGCTAACCCTAAGGGCCAGTGCATGGCCATAACGACGAGGAGTGGACTTAAAACTGCAGATCCAGTACCTCGCTCGACGCAGACCACCTCGGTCCAGATCCAGTCGAAGAACACCTCGACCGAGATGCCAACCGAGGCGGTGCAACAGAAAACAGGAGGGACGACAGAAACTTATGTTCCACCTCCTGCATATAAACCACCACTTCCATTCCCTCAGTCCAGAGCCAGAGCACATCTAGACAAGCACTTTGGTAAGTTTCTTGACTTGATGAATAAGCTACATATTAATATTCATTTCCTTGATGCTATTTTAGGTATGCCCGCCTATGGGAAATTCTTAAAAGAAATCTTATCAAGGAAGAGGAAACTGGAGGATGTTGGTGAAGTTAGGATGACATCTAAATCTTCGGAGCTTATCAAAATCATGAAGGAAAAGATGCCACCTAAGTTGAGAGATCCCGGCTCATTTTGTATTCCCATTCAAGTTGGGGATATCACTTGTGAAGCCCTTTGTGATCTAGGAGCCAGCGTGAGCATCATCCCGCTGGAGCTATGCACGAAGATCGGTCTTGGAGAGCCCAAGCCGGTCAAGATTCGACTTTACATGGCGGATCGCTCCATTACCCACCCCGTGGGCATTTTAGAAGACGTTCCGGTCAAGTTAGGTAACTTCTATCTACCCATAGATTTTGTCGTACTTGACATTCCCGCAGATTATCCTGTTCCTATTATTCTCGGGAGGCCATTTCTAGCAACTTCGGGTTGCAACGTGGATTGCAAGAACGCCAAGTTGAAATTCAACGTTGGTGGCGATGAGGTGGAGTTCGCACTACTTGCAGCCATGAAAGGAGAGCAGCTAACTGATGATATCTTCAACATCTACGATGAAGAAGAATCAAGAGAATTGGTGAGCTCTATCCTTATTAACGACCCACTCGAAAGAGTTATTAGCTTCAGTTTAATGGAGGAAGGTATAGATGCTTCTTGTGATGCAGATATACGGAGCTTAAAAGCACTGGAAGAGGATCCAGGAGCTACAACTGAGAAGCTAATCCAGGAGACGAAGATCTCCAGTCTCGGATCCAGTAGCAGTATCTCGACCGAGGCACTTTCTGGACAGAGCGAGGCGACCGAAGAACATCTCGGTCAACGCCTATGCGCCTCGACCGAGGTCGATGGCGAGATGATTCAAACTGAGACTTCATCGAGTCCAGTTTCTGATACCACTCCACTGGAAAGAGGAAGCATGGATCCCCCCCAGAAAGCACCCCCAGTCGTGGAGCTTAAACAACTCTCCAGTCACTTGAGGTATATCTTTCTTGGACCGGATTCTACTTATCCCGTTATTGTTAGTGCTTCCCTTTCCGAATCTGAGTTGTCTAAGTTAATGCATGTCCTGAGAAAGCATCGAAAAGCCATAGGTTACACCACGGATGATCTTATTGGCATTAAACCTTCTTTCTGCATGCATAGAATTTTAATGGAAGATAATCATAAGACTTCACGGGAACCTCAAAGACGGTTAAATCCGATCATGAAAGAGGTTGTGAAGAAGGAAGTTCTTAAGTTGTTGGATGTAGGTATTATTTATCCTATCTCGGACAGCAAGTGGGTTAGCCCGGTGCATGTCGTTCCGAAGAAAGGAGGGATGACCGTTGTGACGAATAAGAACAACGAGTTGATCCCGACGAGGACCGTTACGGGCTGGAGAGTTTGCATCGATTATAGGAAGCTGAACACGGCAACTCGGAAGGATCATTTTCCGCTCCCTTTCATCGATCAAATGCTCGAACGGTTGGCCCAGCATTCACACTTTTGCTACTTGGACGGCTATAGTGGGTTCTTCCAGATTCCTATCCATCCGGATGATCAGGAGAAGACCACTTTCACTTGTCCTTGGGGGACGTTCGCCTATTGGAGGATGCCATTCGGATTGTGCAATGCGCCCGCTACCTTCCAGCGATGCATGATGGCTATCTTCTCCGAGTACATAGAGGAGATCATGGAGGTATTCATGGATGACTTTTCTGTATATGGTTCCTCTTTTGATGATTGCCTATCTAACCTTTCTCTAGTGCTACAAAGATGTGAGGACACTAATCTTGTTTTGAATTGGGAGAAGTGTCATTTTATGGTTAATGAAGGCATTGTGCTAGGACACCTCGTTTCTAATCGAGGTATTGAGGTCGATCGCGCTAAGATCGAGACTATTGAGAAACTCCCTCCTCCTTGTTCTGTTAAAGGTGTGAGGAGTTTTCTCGGGCATGCAGGTTTCTACAAGAGATTCATCAAGGACTTCTCCAAGATTTCTAAACTTCTAACTAACCTCTTGAATAAAGATGTTGTTTTTGAGTTTTCGCAGGAGTGTCTTGATGCTTTTTACAGGATTAAGGAAGCGTTGATCTCCGCTCCCATTATCCAGCCTCCTGATTGGACCTTGCCCTTTGAGGTCATGTGTGACGCTAGTGATGTAGCCGTAGGAGCGGTGCTTGGACAGAAGAAAGATGGACGGACCACCGCCATTTATTATGCTAGCAAGACGCTAGATGAAGCACAACGCAACTACGCTACAACCGAGAAAGAGCTATTGGCGGTTGTATATGCTTTCGAGAAGTTTCGTTCCTATCTAGTAGGGGCGAAGGTCATTGTCTACACCGACCACGCAGCCATTCGTTACTTGTTGGCTAAGAAAGACGCCAAGCCGCGCCTTATTCGATGGATTCTCTTGCTTCAAGAGTTTGACCTAGAGATCCGCGATAAGAAGGGATCCGAGAACTCAGTTGCGGATCACCTCAGCCGGCTACCGGAATCTTCCCGCGAGACGGATAACCCACCCATAGACGATTCATTCCCCGATGAGCACTTACACGTGTTGGAACGGTTGATGGATCTACTTACTTTACCCCACGATGGAGGTGAAGTATGGGGTGAGGGCACCTCCTACCTCATTTGAGACGCATCATGGTCTAGCTAGCGACCTTAAATCAAGCGCTTCTTGGGAGGCAACCCAAGGTATTGCTTTCTTTTCCCGTTTTCTAGTCTAGCTTAGATAGTTTTTGTTTTTGCTTTGCTTTGCTTTGTTTTTGGCGTTCTGGACAGACAACAGGGAATATCTAAGGAAGGAGCACAACTGGAAGGACAGAAGTTCGAAATTCTGAGAAGACAGAAGCACCTCGGTTACTGTCAGACCACCTCGACCGAGTTGATTTTTGAGCAACCGAGGCGACTAGGGTTTCTGCAGAATCACCTCGGTCCATACCACCTCGGTCCAGTCGAGACCATCTCGACCGAGGTGACAGCAGATCCAGGAACAGTATAAAAAGGAAAATTTTATTTTTCACTTTTCACTTTTACCTACCTCGACCGCGGCGACAGATCCACTTCGCTCCCTCTCAAATCTTGCTCTTTTTCGAAGATTTCTGCTTCTAAACTGAGATTGAAGAGTAGAGGAACCGATTGCAACTGCAGATCTGCAAGAAATTCGAGTGAATCGGCCGGAACAAGGTAAAAACGATCGAAACCCTAACTCGTTCGTTTACTTCGATTTGGGCTTTGGTTGCCCTTGATTTTGTTGAGAAAGGATTTAAGTACCCCTTAGGAAGCAATTGTAGTGATTTTAGGGGGAAAAGAACTGAATTTCTGAGAGTTGGAATCGCGACTGTCTTCGCCTCGGTCTAGTCGACCTGCACCTCGACCGAGGTGATTCTTGGAGATTGTCAGTCGACCGAGGTAGCCTGACAGTGTTGATTGAAGATGAGTTCTGACAGATTATTAGCCCTTAGAGATAGATCCTCTCCTTCCCCTTCTTCTTCTGTACCAGACCTTCTATCCCGGTGATCCACGAGAGGCACCTGGTAGATTATGAGCGTATTGCTAGCCGTCCAGTGATCGCACCTAGATTTCTGGACATTTCTGCTTTTGACTGTCTCCACGTTGATGGAGAGCTTAGGAGGATGATCACCACAGTGGGGCTGGATCAGTTTACTGAGATCCGAGCCCCAGCTTACTTAGAGCCGACCCTTGAGTTTGTTAGCTCCTTCACTTACCTCCCCACAGAGAGGGCTGTGAAGTACCGGTTGATGAACCGGAACTTCTTAGTACCCCTGGACCACTGGAGAGATATTTTTGGCTTCCCTGCCCCCACTGCTGTAGACTTCCCGACCCGAGCCGTAGCTAGAGAGTTCTGGGGTCAGATTGCTTATGTTGTGGAGCATGCAGATAGGTGGCGCCCTGGTGATTCCAGGGAGAAGCTTATCTTCCATCTAGCTTTTCGATTAGCCCACAGGATCTTCAGCGAGACACTTCTAGCGCGTACTGAGACGCCCCAGAAGGTCCGACAGGGGGAGCTCTTTGCTTTATACTGCATGGTTACAGGTGGATTCCCCGACTTTGGATTGATGCTGGCAGAGGATCTGCACAGGATCAAGGCCAAAGGGAAGGGAGATATATACTGTGGTGGGATAGTGACCCATATCGCTACTTATCAGGATATGGATCTGAGTAGGTGTACTATGGTGGCGGCTGCCAAGCCGCTCGGACTACAGGAGATGATCACTCGGAGGATTCTGGTTCCCCGAGGATTGACTACACCCTACGTCGCTATGCCATGGGAGCTGACTGCGCCACAGGGGATCCGTTGGTCTGCACAGTTCACAGTCTTTGATCCGCATTACTAGCAGACAACATGGGCTCCACTGATGGAGGATTACAGAGAGGCAGCAGCTGCCCCTGCTGCAGCTGAGGAGGAGGAGGAGGCTGATGATGACGACGACGATGAGGAGACATTAGATGAGAGAGAGGGTGGCATCCCGATGGATACAGGGACAGATACTGCAGGGACGAGCGCGCCACCTATCATAGATTTGGATGATGAGGAGGATACAGAGCCGGCACCAGCTGAGGCTTCTCCAGTCAGTCCTGCTAGACGCAGGAGGCGTGGAGTGAGGGATAGAGCTGGTCACCGACGGATCGATGACCTGACGGATCAGGTTATCGACTCATATGCTGCATTATCGCTGGATATCCGCGAGATGCAGGAGCGGCAGCACCATCAGCACATCATGGCTCAGCTGCAGTTCGAGCGTGTCATGGGCTATCCGTACGATCCGACTCAGTATCCCTACATACCACCACCACCACCGGATCGAGACTATTGAGGAGCTGCTGGATTTTCTTTATTTTCTTTTATGCAGTTCGGCTTTTATCCGGTGAGTACTCTCATGTTTAGACCTTTTATTATACCCACTGGGACAGTGTGTCTCAAGTATGGGGTATTTGTTGTTATTTGACTACGTGATGTATGTTATTTGACCACCTTTGATGTATTTTATTTATCGGATATTTTATTGATGCTTCCCTTCTGCATTTATATGATTATCTGATATTACATGCATACCTACAGGTTATTTGATTGAGAAAAACGTCGAAACTGAAAAAAAATTGGTTTTAAAAAAAAAATTTTCAACCTCGACCGAGTCAGTATTGGCCAAACGAGGCGTTTCACCTCGGTTGAACCAAGAACACCTCGACCGAGGTGTGTTAACTGAGAGTTTTCGAAAACGATTTTGTGTTACTTATCTGGATATGATCTCAGTGAAGATCTTGTTTACTTACTGGTTTTAAATTCTTTATGTGTATGAAAGGTTTTATAATATGTTTAAGTTGCTAATGCTTTGTTTGAAATTATTAGCATGTTTAATACTTTGTTTTTATCCAAATTATGTTGAATTTGAAGGTTGACACCGCAGGTTAAGTTCTCTCACTTTCTTCTTGGAAAGACCAAGGCAATTCATTCTCTTCTTCTTCTTCTTCTTGATCATGCTTAGCCCCTCATATACATTTTGCCTCCCTTTACCTATCCGGGAATTTGGAAGCAAGCGAAGTGGTGAAAGCAAGTTAAAGTTGAGAAGTGGCTGGAAGTGAAGTGTTAGAAAGCAATAATAGGTTTGGGGAAGTCAATCATGAAGATGAGTAACTCGGCACCATTCACATAGCCGGGTGTTTGTGTCTTGCCAAAGTCGGATTGAGTGATATTCCTAACGGGTCATGGTATGTGCATCAAGGGTTTGATGCATCTCGAGAAATTGATGATTGCAGATTTCCTAGGCTTCGGTTATTGTGCACCTCTGTCCATGCATCCCAAAAAGTAAAGTAAAAAGAAAAAGTGTGAGATAAGCAAAGCTTATTGGTGGAAGATGTTGCAAGTCAAAGTGAAAGTGAAGTTCATCCTTTTCCCGGATTCTAGCACCACATTACCTTACATACATCCCTACCCTACACGTTTCTTGACCTTTTCTTTTGGGAAGCCCTTGAGACCTTGAGCTTGTTGATTGACTTAGCGGTTTAAATCGGATTATACATGATTAATTTTAATAATTATGATTTATTATGCATTCTATGATTTTATACAAAGATGAACAACTTTCCTATATTTATAAAATGTTTTGATCATATTGAGTTTTTAATTCCAGGAGGTATTCTCTTAGAGTGATCTATGATAGTTGCATACCATAAAATGTTTTTGAAAGACTTTTTCATTGATTTTCTTGACTTATAATCCATTCTACCTTGTCTTCTATATGAGGAACTTGCTTGGGGACAAGCAAGGGCTAAGTATGGGGTATTTTGATAGCATGAATTATAGTCTATATTTTGGGGTTTGTTTGGACGTTTTATCTTTCATAATCTGCATGTTTGTATGTACATTATGTGATTTTACTACCATTTCATCTACCTTTGCGAGAATCGAGGTCTACACCTAGTTTCGTTGTAATTGCAGGTAATTTGGTACGTTTTGCATCAAAAAGGAGCAAAAGGAGTCATGAGTCATTTAGAGCTACATCCAGGAAGCATAGCCATGGATTAGAGATTTACTTTGGACCAGTTTTGAGAGATTTCACATTCAGTTATGACTCACCTCGGTTGATCAGAGGTTCACCTCGACCGAGGTGATCCAGAGAGGCCGACTCGACCGAGGCGAACACCTAGGACGCGGCGAGAATATTTTATTCTTGGAGGAGATCTTTTAAATTTGGAAAGTGATCTTATATTTTTGGGCTTGGCTCCTGGAAGGAAGGAGATATGCAGAATCATATATTTTACCTATATTTATGGGAGAATATCTTTCTAAGATTTATTATCTTTGGAGGGTTATTTTCCTATAAAAAGGGTCGGATTTCCCACAATTCCGGAATCCGCTATCAGCACAAGAGAGTTATTACGCAGCAGCAGCCCACTCCAAGTTGGGAGAGTTGAAGAACCTTTTTGAAGGTGGAAGGAAGACTGAAGTCCATAGCTTTTATAGCTTTATTGAAGGGTTTTGTAAGATTGTCTTCAATTCCCTCAATTGTTGTCTTGTCTTTTTGGATTGTTATCCAAGGAACGCTTTGTTGTGATATTTGATTCAGTTATTGAAGTCTTTTCATTAAATTCTTCTTTGTTCAAATATTCACCTTCTTCCCATATATTTTAATACTTTCATTATGATGATGAGTGGCTAATTTCCTTGTGTGATTCTAGGGTGATTGGCTGAAGGTTGTGGGAAAAACGATGATAGAATAATCTTAGATTCCAGTAGGATCCTGAAAGTTCGAGTCTTTAACCTTAACCCTAAGCATCTCGTTCAGTCGATGAACACCTCGGCCGGGGTGGAAACTGGCTGACCGAGGTGACTTATCTGATCCATAACTGAGAGTTAAGTGTTAGAGTTTGCCAAATCCTATTCTTATTACACCTTTCCTGGTTCAAAGCAAGCTTAGGATGAGACTTACCCGGTAATTCCTTAGTTTGTGTACCAACGATCATAAGTGTAGGTAATAAAGGTTTATCCTTTATTGGGGTTTGAGTGTGCTTCCATCCCATCTTCGTGAGTTAGCCTGAGACTTACCCGGTAAAGGTTGATTCTATTCCCTTAGATGGTGTGTTAGTTTGAGGTTATAGTTCTTTATCTTGATTCCTTGAGACTTACCCGGTAATAGGAGTTACGGTTTAGGATTAATGTGTAGTGAGACTTACCCGGTGATCTACTCCACTTTAGAAACACCTTCCCCACGCAAAAATCTCAGCTTTGTCCGCTTATCTATAGATCTTGAGTTGGAACCAGAACTAGATGCTTTAATCCCTAGAATTGCATGTTTGCTTTATTGACTTCTTATTCATCTTTGATTGTGTTAATCGCTCTTGTGGTTAGTATTGACATTAGCACACCGTATTGACTTTGTTTCACCGAGTCCCTGTGATCGACCCCTGGAATTTTCTTGCTTTTACTACGATTGACCCGTACACTGCGGGTTCGCATCCTTGTTTTAAGCTTAAGTCTAGGGTTATAAATTTAAAGCTTGCACACACCGTTTGGAGCGAACAGCTCTTAATCGCCTACAATCAACACAAAGCTTATGTAGACCTCTATATCGACAAAATAGACAAACTAACTCACAATTGCTTCAATGCTCTATCAATGATCACCAATATGGATGAAATACACTTAGAAAACGTGCCTAAAATATCACAATATTTCATGCTAACAATGGGTTGGGTTCGGGTCGGGTTATAACAACCTCGGGTTGGAATTGGGTCGGGTAAAAAGTAGGCTTGATTTTTAAACGGTTTGTTTCGGGTCGGGTCGGTTTGAGTCGGGTACCAAATGTTCGGGCTAAAACGGGTTAACGAGTAGCATCAATTCTTTTCGTGATGTCAAACAAGATTGACGGGTTGAGTTCGGGTTGGGTCAAACGGGTCGGCGGGTCGAGCTCGGGTCTGGTTGGAATAGAGTCGGGTATAAATAGGTTTGTTTTTGTTAGCGGGTTGTTTCGGATCGGTTCAATTTGGGTCGGGTACTAGTTGTTCGGGTTGGAACGGGTTATCGGGTAGACTTAGTTCTTGTACCATAACAAACTGGTTTAGTTGGTTCTCGGGTCACTTCGGGCCGGATTATTTTTATTTTTTTAATGTTTCGAGAGGTGCCAATTAAGGCGGGTCAAGTTCGGTTGGATCAAAGATGATATGATTTCCTAATATCTTTATTTAGGTCGGTTTTGGATGGTGCAATTTCAGAAGTTAAATCCAAATTACCTAGTAATGTGAATATTTTGGTCTAATAAAATATGGCATCCGCATATGATTTTAATTGGATCGGATAATTATTCGCCAATATGATCGATTAGTATGGGTGGCAAAACCAATTTGATCCGCCAATCCGGTCTGAAGAATCGGTTGACTCGATCCGAAAAACCCCGATATTTTAGTACCCGTTTTGATCCGGCCCGAATCCGATACGGGAGATCTTCCTAGATCGCCGGATCGGATACGGATTAGGGTTTGAGGCATCCAAATATCCACGGATATCCGAATAAGCCTAGATATTCGCCTATCCGGATACTCACGGATCAGTGGCTCACCGGATATCCATGGATAATCGGATATTCAAATATCCGTGGATCATCGGATTTATCGCCTCATCAGATTGTCTTAGGCATCCGAGTACTATTAGCATGAAATATGGCGATATTCTAGGCACTTATTTTGGTTGTTTTTCCCTTATTATTGTGTACATGGATAAAGTTTAGAAGCAAATGTTAGCTTGTTCATCTATTTTGTCGATATGGAAGTCTACACTAGCTTTGTGTTGATTATAGGTGAATAGGAGCTGAAATCGGAGCATTTGAGAGAGAAAAGGGAATAATCGATCATGTTCGAGGATTAGGAGATACATTAAAGAAGCTAAGGAAGGAGCTAGGATGATGAATGTCACGAAACAAAGGCAACAACAAGCAATATACACTTCCACGCCCTGAATTACGGTCGTGGAGAAGATGATTTGAAGTCCACGCTCTAAACCACGGCCGTGGACTTGGCATCATGAACGTAGACGAGAGTTTCGAGCACCCAATAAGTTACACGGCCTAAATTACGGTTTTGGAAGTCACAAGGCACCGTAATCTGTTTCCACGCTCTAAACCACGGTCGTGGAAAGCTATGAGACCGTGATTTAGGCGATCTTTTGACGTGTCATTAATTGCCACGTCATTTACGTATTAGGCCTTGACGGAATTTTTTCTCGTCTTATAAAAAGACTGGAAAAGAGAGTTTCGAGAACGGTCGTTTACCCTTGCTTTCAGCACTCTTGCCTAGGGTTGATTGAAAGTCGCGGAGAGTTGCGGAAACGCCAGATTTTTGGAGATTGGAGATTGCTTACAACGAAGGTTTAGCCTTTTTCTTAGGTTTTGATATTGAAGACGGATTGACATCCCGATCTTTGTACTTGCCTTAGATCATTGTGAGGTTTTGTGTTATATATTCTGAATCCATTAACATTACTTCTTGTGTTTCGGATTTGAGAATTGGTTTTGAAGTTTTATTGAGTATTCCAGGGTTTTCATCTTTTATTCTTCTTAAATTGAATATTGATATCATGACAATGGTTATTGGCTAAAACCCTTTAGCAATTCTAAGGTGAAGGGTTGATAGTTGTGGCTTAGATGATGATATATCGATCGTAATTTGATTGGACCCTGAGAGTTAGAGAAATATCGTCGACACCCTAAATCACGGCCTGTTTTTAGGTTTCCACGGCCGTGGTTCTCAAGATCTACCCGTGATTTACCTCAGTTTACGAACTTTGCTTTTACTTTAATCTAAAGTTAAAGATTAGCTTTAACCTAGTCTTGACTTGCCTTTCCTAGGTAGTAGTGAGACTCAACATCCTCTATTTCGGTTTCGAGTGTCACAACCTTAACCGTTTGAATTTATCTTGATCCTTGGGTTACAAGTTTGGGTATTTGAGATTAACTCTTGTCTTTAGATCTTTTCTATATTGCAGCCTCAACAACCTTTATAGAGAGTGTCTTTGGGTAAGTCATATAAGGTTTTGGAACTTCACCGTACATTACTTTACTTTAGCATACCTTCGCAATTCTTGACTTTGTCCTTAATTCTTTAGTATATCTTGAATCGATGGCCACAATTTGATATCCCGATCTTTAGGGTTGTTGTTTTCCCAATATTTGCAAAGCTTTACATCTTATTTGCTTGACAATCTGAAATTGAATTTTGTTTCATCAAATCTCTGTGTTCGATACTCTAGAATATTTGCTAATCTACGCCGATCCGTACACTGCGGGTTCGCTTGCTTTTATTTTAGTTTTATAAATATAAAGCTTATTTGCACGCACGTTTTTGGGCGAACAAGTACCCGTTTTGTTTTATGAAGGATAAATCAACATTTTATGTACTAATATTTATATTTAAAAATATATGTATTTAATGGGAAAATATGTGAGTTAGGAAAAACGATGAATTAATAATGTTAATTTGTTATAACTTAATAACTTATGCATACTTGGTTACTTCATAAGTTCATAATAATCTTTTATTATAAGTGGGTCTGATTTTTAAATATTAATTCTTATAAATATGATTATAATTTGGTCTTAATAATAATCTAATAATAGAAATTGGTCTCTTTTAAATGAACAAATGTCTATAATAATCTTTAATTATAAGTTAGTCTTGTACTCACGTTTTCAGATATAGTTATAAAATGTAAAGATACAGATATCTATTGTTTTAAAACCTTATTTTTATTTTCTTATTATAACGTACTTTAATATTCTAATTTTTTTTATCATCTATATGATTATCTACTTTGATTTTGTTTTGTGCCTTTTAATTATTTTTTCATTATATTTTGTGATAAACAAAGTAGCAAATGCATATCCGGATCAAACGGATATTCAAATTAAGAGGATATTCGGATCAATCGGATATCTGGATCCGGATAAATCATTTTTGCATATTCAGATCAAGAGGATATCCGGATCAATCGGGTCAAACAAAAGTCATTCGGATCATCCGGATATCCGTGGATTATAATCCGATCCGATCCAACCAAATCATTTCGCATACTATATTTTGGGATCCAGATCAGCCGGACATTCGGATAATTATCCGATCCGATCATGAGAAAAATGCCGGATATCCAACCAAATACGGATCGGAATGGATATCCGAATCTTAAAATCAGAGATATTTAACATGAGTAATCATTACAATTATCTCGATAATTATGGCTAGTGAATAAGAAAGATAATTTATGAATATATAAGAAATTTAATGGTACTAAAAAAGAAAGAGAATATTGAAAAGCAATTCACATTTATTAGTATTTTGATATAAGTCGTTTATCTTCTTCCTTTGCGAATCACTAACATTTGTAATGCTTTTATATTGATATTTTTTAATTAATCTAAGTTAATATTCATTAAAATATCTTTATTATTATTATTATTATTATTATTATTATGGCATTCAAAATTATCTTCTACTTCATTTAGCTAATTGTCGACCAAGGGTTAATATTAACAAAAAAATATTTCATTACATTATTTTTATCTTAAGAAATTAAAGTAATCTATGTTTATTCAATTAATCAAAGTAATCTAATAAAAATAAAATATAATATTAGGGTGTGAGAACAAATGTAACTAATATTAAATAGATTAAAAAAAAGTACTAAAATTATCTTTCTTATTCTCTAACCTTAGTTTACCAAGAGATCTCAATATTTAAAATTATCTTTCTTGTTTTATAACCTTAGTTTGCAATTTGCTGAAAGATCTTAACATTTAAATTTTACGAATATAAAAAAGTAATGCTATTAAATAGGAACTACAATAATAAACACATTTATTTAGTATTTTTTAATCCATTCAATATTGGTTACATTTGTACACTGTTTTGTTTTTTTAGATTATTTTGATTAAATAAACATAAATTACTTTGATTTATTAAGATAAAAATAATGTATTGAACATATTCTTTGTTAATATTAACCTTTGGTCGACAATTATCTAAATGAAGCAAAATGATATTTTAAATGTCATTAAAATAATAATACAAAAAGATTAATTATTATGCAATTAGATTAAATGAAAATATCGATACAAAACATCAATAGATGTTAGTGATTAGCAAAGGAGGAGACAATACTTTATGAAAATATTAGATTTTTATTTTTTCAATATTAGCTTTCCTTTTAGTGCTATTAAATTTCTTCTATTTTTATAAATTATCTTTCTTATTCACTAGCCATAATTATCAAAATGATCTCAATTATTACTAGCCATAATTATCAAGATGATCTTAAACTTTAAACTTAATCAACAGTTTATATCCATACAACTTCACCATGAAGTTGTTTTTGAACTTCATTGAAGCCGGTTACAAAAAGATCGCCCATGATCTGACTACTAACCGCACCCGCGGCTAAACCTCGCCGCGACCGCGACATCACTAGGTGGTAGCGACCGCGGGGCGGTGACTGCTTCCTACGCCACCCTCTATGGCTCCGACCGGAGTCATAAGAGTCGGTTTTCCGGAAATGAAAATTCCGATCGTTAGATCAATATTATCTAACATGTATTTATTATTTGGTCAAATGGTGACCTTACTTTGGGCCTATCAATATCCACATAAATTATAAAAATAATTTAATATTAAAAGTGTAATTATTCTTTGGTCAAATATTAGTCCTTTGAGCCGATTAATATTCGCACAAACAAATATCACACAAAAACAATATTCATTATTTTTAATTATTTTATTGTTTGGCTAGATATTAATCTTCCTTTAAGCCGATTATTGTTCACATAAACAACTAACACCAAAGTGTATTTGATATTTGGTCAAATATTAATATTCCTTTAGGCCGACCGATATCCACACAAACGGATAATAAACACAACCTTATATTGAGACTATTTTGACAACACATCGTTTCAATCAAGTTAATTCAAAATTTATAAATATATTGTATATAAATCCAAATTTTACAATTGATATCCTCAACACATGTATACAATCGTGTCAATAACCAGCTAGCCTTATAGTCTTTAACTGATGGATGAACGTAGAAAGAAAAATACCAAAACTTTATGTTCGTACAAAAGCAAACGCAAGATATCAATCACCCAATTTTATATGCCAAAACATTGTTCTATTAAATTAAATTGAATACAAAATTTCAATAGAGGCATGTAAAAGTAATTATAATGACCATTGTATTTTAAATGAAACACAAAATTGAAATTTAAATAACACTTTTACGTAGGCTTATCAATGTAAGATCCTAGGTTTTTGCCTTCACCGTCCCCGCGGTAAAAGTAATTATAATGACCACTGTATTTTAAATGAAATACAAAATTTAGTTGAGGGCTTTTCAGTTATCGCCCGACCGCTCACTTCCTTGTTGCGGAAGTCTACGAGGTTCGTATGGTCCGAGTCGTACCTACAGAGCTTCGAGGAGTTGAAGAAGAGGTTGACCTCTGCTCTTATCCTAGCTTAGCCAGAGGGTATTGAGGATTTTGTGGTTTACAACGACGTATCCAAGCTGGGCTTAGGGTGTGTTTTGATGCAGAGGGGAAAAGTGATCGCTTATGCGTTTCGACAGTTGAAGACGTACGAGGAGAATTACCCTACCCACGATCTTGAGTTAGCTGTTGTTGTTCATGCTTTGAAATTTTGGAGACATTATATGTACGGAGCCACGTGTCAGATTTTCACAAACCATGAGAGTCTGAAGTACATATTCACTCAGCGGGAGTTGAATAGCCGCCAATGCAGATGGTTAGAGTTGATCAAGGACTTTGATCTTGAGATCTTATACCACCTTGGAAAGGTTAATGTGGTAGCAGATGCCCTCAGTAGGAAGACTCCCCGGGAGATGGCGATCGCTAGGCTAACAGCTCAGCCACAGTTACAGCGAGATTTGGCATGGCTATAGATGGATATCTACTTTCCGGATTGCGACAGTCAGTTGTCCACCTTGGAGATAGTACCTGATCTGTTGGCCGAAATCCGACAAAAGCAGGAGAGTTGCCCAGCTTTGACATAGTTCCGAGACAGGATGTCTCGAGAAGAGGCACCACAGTTTGCAGTTGGTGCTGACGGAGTTTTGAGACGCCAAGAGCGTGTTTGTTTGCCGTCAGATCGAGAGTTGAGACAGAGATCCTTCAGGAGGATCACTCTTCACCTTACTCAGTACACCCTGGTGCGAGTAAGATGTATCAGGATATCAAACGCTCTTTCTGGTGGGGAGGTTTGAATCCAAGTGTGACGAGATATGTAGCTCAGTGTGCGACTTGTCAGCAGGTCAAGATCGAGTATCATAGACCCGGAGGCGAGCTACACCCAATCTCCATTCCTCAGTGGAAGTGGGAAGACATCTCTATGGATTTTGTGACTGGTTTGAGACCGAGTCATGGGTTTGATGCTATCTAGGTCATTGTAGATCGATCGACGAAGACAGCACGTTTCATTCCGATTAAGGAAACGTGGCCGGTGAGTCGATTAGCAGAGGAGTTCACGAAACAGATAGTGAGACTTCATGGAGTACCTAGGACTATTGTCTCTGACAGAAATGGACGGTTCACTTCGAGGTTCGGGCAGCAGGTTCATGCTACCCTAGGTACGAGTCTACAGTTCACGACAGCTTATCATCCTCAGACCGATGGTCATTCTGAGCGGACCATCCAGACTTTGGAGGACATGTTACGAGCCTGTGTGTTAGACTGGGGACATGTATGACCAGATCACCTTCCCTTAGTGGAGTTTTCGTACAATAACAGTTGACACACATTAATCAGGATGGCTCCTTATGAGGCTTTATATGGACAAAGATGTCGTACACCACTATGTTGGGACGAGCCTAGTAGTGCTAGCGGAGTAGCACCCGAGCATATTCAAGATGACATGGCTCGAGTAGCAGTGATCCGAGAGCGGATGTTAGCAGCACAGAGCCGACATAAGTCTTATGCAGATAAGAGGCGTAGACCTCTGGAGTTTAGAGTTGGAGCTCTAGTTTGGTTGAGAGTATCCCCGACACGAGGCGTCAGACGTTTCGGCGTCAAGGAGAAGTTGAGTCCCAGATACGTTTGACCGTTCGAAATTCTTGAGCGAGTTGGAGAGGCAGCATACAGACTTACGTTGCCACCGAGACTCGAGGGTGTTCACCCAGTTTTCCATGTGTCTCAGCTACGGGAGTACATACCTGACCCGAGACACATCGTCAGTCATGAGGATCTAGTGATCGAGACAAACCACACGTTTGTAGAGCACTCGGTGGCTGTCTTAGAGCGTAGTACGAGGCGCTTGCGTTCGAAGGAACTACCGATGATGAAGATACAGTGGTCGATGCGAGGAGCTGATGAGGCGGCTTGGGAGACAGAGGATAGTGGCCAAAGGAACTATCCGGAGTTTTACGCTGAGCTTGTTGCATCGTTAGCTTAGTCTGTTGTTTGGTTTTTCCTTTGTTGCGTAGTGAACGCTTTTGTGTGACGTTTTGTGTTACGTGCCCCGAGTGGGAATATATGAGTTTAGTTCTGTTTTTGTGTGTTGTTGTGACCGTTTGGCTTTTGTAAGTTTCGGGACAAAACTTCTTTTTACGGGGATTTGATGTAAGATCCTAGGTTTTTGCCTTCACCGCTCCCGCGGTGAAGAGGGCAGCCCCCGCGGCTGTGTTGATCCGCCCCTGCGGATTTACGACAGATCGCGCCCGATCTATTTTCGTTCGTTTTATCTTCCCTCGATAGATAGAATGTCCGATATTCTATCCTATGGGCCGGTTTCCGTATCTTCTTTCTAAACCCTAGACGCCTGTCCGTCTATCTTTCCAGTACGTCCCTATATATTCTCTTCTTTTTCTCCTTTTTTCCGTTCCTTGCTATCGTCTTCTCCAACCCTAGAGAGCTGCAGCCGTCCTTTGCTTCCTGCAACCTCGCTAAACGTATAAGTGCATATTTTCAGGTTCTTCCTCACGTTCGTGTAGCGCTACATGTCTTCTCCTTCTGTTTTGATTTCTTCCTTTCGTTCTTCTCTTTTCTTCTTCTCCAAGGATCAAGCATGAGCCTTGATTCTTGTGGAGTGTTCCGTTGTTGACCCTTCGTTGTTCTCAGGCTCTCTGGAGTTGAGTCTTGACGTTTTGGAACCAAAGGTGCGAGCTTTGATTGCCCTTACTGTGAGTTGGTTCGAAGAGGAATCCCGACAAAACTTCTATCAGTGCAGCCGCCCCTGCGCCAGCACCAGCCGCCCCTACGTGTTACCGCCCCTCGCCTCTGTCCAGCCGCCCCTGCGTCTCTGATCAACCGCCCCTGCGGTTTCTCTGCAGTAGCTCCCGTCTTTGGTGAGCTTCTTCCTCCCTTCCTTTCCCTCATTCTTTTCCTTGTTCCTTGTAGTTGTTCCTTTTTCCCTGATTTGCTGTAAGACTAAGGTTGAGCCCTTAACTTGTGGAGATCTCTAAGAGATTGTTGAGACTAGAAGTTATAGACTTCTAGCAACCGTTCCGTTCCTGATCCGTGTGGCTTGTTTGTAAAGGCTTTCCTTGCTCCTTTCCTGAGGAAAACTGAGATTTGTTGAGTATTCTCTGAGTTGTTGCTGAGCCTTTTATGTTACCTTCGTGTGAGGTAAGTCCATTGGACTTGCTTAGCTTCATTCCGCGTATTAGTTGGATTGTATTGGCTTGTTTGTGTTGTTATTATCTTTATAACGGATAATTGGAAATAGGATTCACCCTTATAACCTTAATTGGCCCAAGTGTATTATAACCGGGTGGTGACCACTTGTCTGGTTCTACAAGAGACTAGAATGTGCTCTTGCAACCCAGACCCGTAGGTAACGGATAGTACTGATCTATTCCTATTGGTAGACGGAAGCGGAGGCGAGTTTCGGGAGATTTTCGTGTGACAAAAGAAGTTGAATTAGTAATGGATAACCTTAATGAAAGATAATAACCGGTTGATGTATGAGCATGCTATGTGTTTTCTTTACCTTATATGTGTTTGTGCCTTTACACTCTTGCTTGTACCTAGAATGTTAGCTAACGGTTTATACCGTCATTGTAGATGTTCCGCATGTTCAGGATGCTGCTGAGTGATCCGGATGGTGTGGTCAGCCGGGGTTCCCGTACATTATAGGACGGGTTCGAGGTTTTTGTTTCGTTTGTTGTTTCCCTTTTGTTTTGAACCCGGTTGTGGAGTTTTGTGTTTTCTTTTGGTTTAAACCTTTGTTTTTATTTTGAGTTTTGGTTTTCATTCGTTTGTGCCTTGTTGTAAGATCCGTTTGTTGTTACTACTCAGAGGGTCGGGACCCATTGTGCGGTCCTAGCCCGTAGCGCTTCAAGTTCCCTGAACTTGGTGTGTTACAATATGGTATCAGAGCTCTAGGTTGGCAACAATGGCACTGGAAATCTTCAAAAGGTCAGATGAATAAATAAATAGAACCCGCAAGGGGTCTAACGTTTTCAAAAGGGGGTTTTGTTTTTAACCTTTTGGTCTGGGATAGATGTACGGGCGACCACCACTAACTCCGCGGATCTCAGCAGTGTAGTTCTTTTGTGTTGGCCTTTATGTGTGCTTTTCTTGGAGTTTTGTTTTAGCTGTAGTGTAGCCTTATATATATATATATATATATATATATATATATATATATATATATATATATATATATATATATCATTATAGCAGATGGTGCGTACTAGAGCTACATCTGCTATGGGGCGAGGAAGGGGTCGACCACCACTTCCACCTGCCGTCCGTGGACGAGGACGTGCAGGAAGACCTCCACTAGCTAGAGGTCGGGGCCAAGCCCTAGTTGCTGATCCACCTATCGCTGAGGCGTTCGTTGAAGAAGTTGTTGAGAGTGTTGTTCCTGAGGCTGGGAACGGGACCGCTGCTAGGTCTGGAGCACAAAGAGTGCCATCAACAAAGTCCGCACGAGTGTCTATCGGAGCTTCTACATTTCGCGACTATGTGCAGAGAGTTGAGGAGGCTATCAGGACTAGAGGACCAGCACCCGTGCCGCCAGTTCCTGCGAGGTCAGCTGAGGTTTCGCAAAGAGTCTCACATGTTGTTGCCCCGCCTGCTAGAGTTGCTGAGGTTGTTAGAGCGCCAGCTGAGACACACGAGCCGAAACCCGACAGTTGGTTGAAGGCTTTTGATTAGCTGAAAGTCCCTACTTTCGTGGGAAGGACTGACTTGGAGGTGGAGCAGTGGGTAGGACAGGTGGATTTTGCTATGGAGGCTATCGGATGCCCTGAGAGACGTCGAGTCAACATAGCACAGACATTGCTGAAGGTTCAGGCTCATTCTTGGTGGAGGACCGTTTGCAGTAAGGTCACCAGTTATGAATAGATGAAGACGGTGATCAGGGATCGCTTCTGCCCTGCAGTTATGAGGAGAGACCACCTCCAGGATTTCCTTGAGGCTGGATTCGAGGATTTGCCTATTGTTGAGATCATCAGCAAGTTCCAGGATGAGCTGTCTTTGTTGGGTCCGTCTGCACCACCTGAGGATCAGCATGTTTACCTTTTCTCTCGGACACTGAGGGAGTCGACACGCTCTTATCTTGCTGGTTTTCGTTGTGATTCTTTGACGGACTATCAGGATAGAGCTTCTGCCTATGAGAGAGACCAACCGAGTCAGAGGAGAGCTTCTCAAACAGAGGTCCTGAGAAGTGATAGAAGACTGGATCAGCCAGTGCTGGAATTGGAGCAGCTAGTTGTGTGCGTAGTCAGACGCCTGGACGTTCTAGTTTCCAGCAGAGTTTTGACAGAGGACGGCAGTGTCATAACTGCGGAGTAGCTTGACACATCCGAGCTGACTACAAGAAGCCAGCAATGACTTGTTTTTCTTGCGGCAAGCCCGGACATAGAGTTGCGTTTTGTCATCAGGGCAAGGCGCTATCTCAGTATGGTTCTTCACCTGCCAGTGTTGCTGGAGGAGGACAGAGATCTCAGTATTAGTAGCAGCTGAGAGTTTCAGGTTCTGCCGCTCCTCAAGGTTCCACTCCGGGACAGGGGAGAGGTAGAGGACGTGTTGGTGTATCTACAGACACCAAAGATGCATCAGCTAGAGTATACGAGTTGAGGAGTGTTGTAGAGCCGACAACGCCAACAACTACAAGTACCATTCACATTAATGGTTTTCGTGTCAGAGTTCTTTTCGATATTGGTGCTACGCATTCTTTTATATCTGATGCATGTGTAGATAGATTGGTCTTAGTTATTGTAGAGGGTAGACCCTTCTTTATAGGATTATCCGATGGGGGTAAGATACGAGGTACGCGTGAGGTTTGCGATTGCCCTATTAGATTGGGAAGTTGCGATTGGTTAGCTAACTTTTTCGTCATGTACTTAGTACATGAAAAAGTTATTTTGGGCATGGATTGGATGGATCGACATCGAGCAATTTTGGACATCGGCAAGAGGATAGTGACAGTAACTACAGATGCAGGCCATGTTGAGATCTTCCGAGGATGGGATCTCGGGAAGACTGGTACCGTCATCAGTGCAGTTCAAGCTGCGAGACTTATCAGTCAAGGATGTGAGGCTTTTTGGTGCTATGCCATGAAGGATAGTACTAGTCCAGCTTTGGAAGAAATTCCAATAGCTTGCGAGTTTGTGGACGTCTTTGGAGAGCCATCAGGTTTAACTCCACAACGGAGTATATACTTTGGCATTGATCTAGATCCCGGTACGAGACCGATCTCTAAGGCTCCTTATCGTATGGCGCCTATCGAGATGCTTGAGTTGAAGAAGCAGCTCGAGGAGTTAGCAGAGAAGGGCTTTGTCCGCCCAAGTGTATCTCCTTGGGGTGCACCAGTTCTCTTTGTCAGAAAGAAATATGGGTCAATGAGGTTATGTATCGACTACCGAGAGCTGAACAAGGTGACGATCAAGAACAAGTACCCATTGCCCCGTATCGATGATCTTTTGGATCAGCTGCATGGAGCTTCAGTGTTTTTGAGGATTGATCTGAGATCAGGATACCACCAGCTGAGGGTGAGAGAGCAGGACGTAGCCAAGACGGCATTCCGGACCAGATATGGACACTACGAGTTTGTAGTGATGCCTTTCGGGCTCACGAATGCGCCCGCAGTCTTCACGGAGTTGATGAACAGCATCTTCATCGACTTTCTAGACTAGTTTGTAGTTGTCTTCATCGACGACATTCTGGTTTACTCTCGTAGTAGAGAGGAGCATGCAGGACACTTGAGGATCGTTCTTCAGGTCTTACAAGATAGAGAGCTCTACGCCAAGCTCTCTAAGTGCGAGTTTTGGATGTCCGAGGTAGCATTCCTTGGTCACATGTTTCAGCTGAAGAGATCAAGGTAGATCCGGTGAAGATTGAGTCAGTAGCTTCCTGGCCGCCACCTAAGAACGTTAAGGAGGTTCGTAGCTTTTTAGGATTGGCAAGCTACTACAGGCATTTTGTTGAGGGCTTTTCAGTTATCGCCCGACCGCTCACTTCCTTGCTGCGGAAGTAGCCCAGCTTGGATGGTCCGAGTCGTGCCTGCAGAGCTTCGAGGAGATAAAGAAGAGGTTGACTTCTGCTCCTATCCTAGCTCAGCCAGAGGGCATTGAGGATTTTGTGTTTTACAACGACGCATCCAAGCTGGGCTTGGGATGTGTTTTGATGCAGAGGGGAAAAGTGATCGCTTATGCGTCTCGACAGTTGAAGACGTAAGAAGAGAATTACCCTACCCATGATCTTGAGTTAGCTGCTGTTGTTCATGCTTTGAAAATTTGGAGACATTATTTGTACGGAGCCACGTGTCAGATTTTCACATACCATTAGAGTTTGAAGTACATATTCACTCAGCGGGAGTTGAATAGCCGCCAGCGCAGATGGTTAGAGTTGATCAAGGACTTTGATCTTGAGATCTTATACCACCTGGGAAAGGCTAATGTGGTAGCAGATGCCCTCAGTAGGAAGACTCCCCGGGAGATGGCGATCGCTAGGCTAACAGCTTAGCCACAGTTACAGCGAGATTTGGCATGGCTAGAGATGGATATCTACTTTCCGGATTGCGACAGTTAGTTGTCCACCTTGGGGATAGTTCCTGATCTGTTTGCCGAAATCCGACAAAAGCAGGAGAGTTGCCCAGCTTTGACACAGATCTGAGACCGGATGTCTCGAGGAGAGGTACCACAGTTTGTAGTTGGTGCTGACGGAGTTTTGAGACGCCAGGAGCGTGTTTGTGTGCCGTCAGATCGAGAGTTGAGACAGAGGATCATTCAGGAGGCTCACTCTTCACCTTACTCAGTACACCCTAGTGCGAGTAAGATGTATCAGGATATCAGACGCTCTTTCTGGTGGGGAGGTCTGAAGCCAGATGCGACGAGATATGTAGCTCAGTGTGCGACTTGTCAGCAGGTCAAGATCGAGCATCATAGACCCGGAGGCGAGCTACATCCACTCCCCGTTCCTCAGTGGAAGTGGGAAAACATCTCTATGGATTTTGTGACCGGTTAGAGACCGAGTCGTGGGTTTGATGCTATCTGGGTTATTGTAGATCGACTGAAGAAGACCGCACGTTTCATTCCGATTAAGGAAATGTGGCCGGTGAGTCGATTGGCAGAGGAGTTCACGAAACAGATAGTGAGACTTCATGGAGTACCTAGGACTATTGTCTCTGACAGAGACGGACGGTTCACTTCGAGGTTCGGGCAGTAGGTTCATGCCGCCCTAGGTACGAGTCTACAGTTCACGACAACTTATCATCCTCAGATCGATGGTCAGTCTGAGCGGACCATCCAGACTTTGGAGGACATGTTACGAGTATGTGTGTTAGACTGGGGACAGGTATGGCCAGATCACCTTCCCTTAGTGGAGTTTTCGTATAACAACAGTTGGTACGCATCGATCAGGATGGCTCCTTATGAGGCTTTATATGGACAGAGATGTCGTACACCGCTGTGTTGGGACGAGTCTAGTAGTACCAGCGGAGTAGCACCCCAGCAGATTCAGGATGACATGGCTCGAGTAACAGTGATCCGAGAGCGGATGTTAGCACCACAGAGCCGACATAAGTCTTATGCAGATAAGAGGCGCAGACCTCTGGAGTTTAGAGTTGGAGCTCAGGTTTGGTTGAGAGTATCCCCGACACGAGGCGTCAGACGTTTCGGCGTCAAGGGGAAGTTGAGTCCCAGATATGTTGGACCGTTTGAGATTCTTGAGCGAGTTGGAGAGGCAGCATACAGACTTGCGTTGCCACCGAGACTTGAGGGTGTTCACCCAGTTTTCCATGTGTCTCAGCTACAAGAGTACATACCTGATCCGAGACACATCGTCAGTCATGAGGATCTAGTGATCGAGCCACACCACACCTTTGTAGAGCACTCGGTGGTTGTCTTAGAGCGTAGGACGAGGCGCTTGCGTTCGAAGGACATACCGATGATGAAGATACAGTGGTCGATGCGAGGAGTTGATGAGGCGACTTGGGAGACAGAGGATAGTGGCCAGAGGAACTATCCGGAGTTTTACGCTGAGCTTGTTGCGTCGTTAGCTTAGTCTGTTGTTTGGTATTTCCTTTGTTGCGTAGTGAACGCTTTTGCGTGACGTTTTGTGTTACGTGCTCCGAGTGGGAATATACGAGTTCAGTTCTGTTTTTGTGTGTTGTTGTGACCGTTTGGCTTTTGCAAGTTTTGGGACGAAACTTCTTTTTAGGGGATCTGATGTAAGATCCTAGGTTTTTGCCTTCACCGCTCCTGCGGTGAAGAGGGCCGCCCCCGCGGCCAGCCGCCCCTGCGGCTGTGTTGATCCGCCCCTACGGATTTACGACACATCGTGCCTGATCTATTTTCGTTCGTTTTATCTTCCCTCCATAGATAGAATGTCCGATATTCTATCCTATGGGCCGGTTTCCTTATCTTCTTTCTGAACCCTAGACGCCTGTGTGTCTATCTTTCCAGCCCGTCCCTATATATTCTCTTCTTTCTCTCCTTTTTTCCGTTCCTTGCTATCGTCTTCTTCAACCCTAGAGAGTTGCAGCCGTCCTTTGCTTCCTGCAACCTCGCTAAACGTATAAGTGCATCTTTTCTGGTTCTTCCTCACGTTCTTGTAGCGCTGCATGTCTTCTCCTTCTGTTTTGGTTTCTTCCTTTCGTTCTTCTCTTTTCTTCTTCTCCAAGGATCAAGCATGAGCCTTGATTCTTGTGGAGTGTTCCGTTGTTGACCCTTCATTGTTCTCTGGCTCTCTAGAGTTGAGTCTTGACGTGTTGGAACCAAAGGTGCGAGCTTTGATTGCCCTTGTTGTGAGTTCGGTCGAAGAGGAATCCCGACAGAACTTCTGTCAGTGCAGCCGCCCCTGCGCCTGCACCAGCCGCCCCTGCGTGTTGCCGCCCCTGCGCCTCTGTCCAGCCGCCCCTGCGTCTCTGATCAACCGCCCCTGCGGTTTCTCTGCAGTAGCTCCCGTCTTTGGTGAGCTGCTTTCTCCCTTCCTTTCCCTCGTTCTTTTCCTTGTTCCTTATAGTTGTTCCTTGTTCCCTGAGTTGTTGTAAGACTAAGGTTGAGTCCTTAGCTTGTGGAGATCTCTTAGAGATCGTTGAGACTAGAAGTTATAGACTTCTAGCAACCGTTCCGTTCTTGATCTGTGTGGCTTGTTCGTACAGGCTTTCCTTGCTCCTTTCCTGAGGGAAACTGGGCTTTCCTGAGTGTTCTCTGAGTTATTGCTGAGCCTTTTGTTTTACCTTCGTGTGAGGTAAGTTCTTTGGACTTACTTAGCTTCATTCCGCGTATTAGTTTGATTGTATTAGCTTGTTTGTGTTGTTATCATCTTTATAACGGATAATTGGAAATAGGATTCACCCTTATAACTTTAATTGGCCCAAGTGTATTATAACCGGGCGGTGACCACTTGTCTAGTTCTACAGGAGACTGGAATGTGCTCTTGCGACCCAGACCCGTAGGTAACGGATAGTATCGATCTATTCCTATTGGTAGACGGAAGCGGAGGCAAGTTTCAGGAGATTCTCGTGTGACAAAAGAAGTTAAATTAGTAATGGATAACCTTAATGAAAGATAATAACCGGTTGATGTGTGAGCATGGTATGTGTTTTCTTTACCTTATGTGCGTTTGTGTCTTTACACTCTTGCTTATACCTAGAATGTAGCTAACGGTTTATACCGTCGTTGTAGATGTTCCGCATGTTCAGGATGTTGTTGAGTGATCCGGATGGTGTGGTCAGCCGGAGTTCCCGTACATTATAGGACGGGTTCGGGGTTTTTATTTTGTTTGTTGTTTCCCTTTTGTTTTGAACCCAGCTGTGGAGTTTTGTGTTTTCTTTTGGTTTTATTTTGAGTTTTGGTTTTCATTCATTTGTGCCTTGTTGTAAGATCCGTTTGTTGTTGCTATTCTGAGGGTCGGGACCCATTGTGCGGTCCTAGCCCATAGCGCTTCAAGTTCCCAAAACTTGGTTGTTATAATCAATATAAGCCAAAAAAGCACATTAAGTATACTAATAATATAAAATAACCGTACAAATCCTAAAACATGTGTATAAGTCACAATATATATCATGATGACAAAATCCATCAAAAAAAACTTTTGTGGCGGTACGAATCAAAGACAGTTCATCAAAACAACCAAAAAATACACGTGTATTGTGCATCCACTGCACTTTCAAAAAACAATATGAATCAACCGGCCTAAAACTGCTTGACCCATTTGGAAATCTTCGATTCTTTAAAGAAGTTCAGGTCAGACATGTGTTCAGAAAAATTAATTGTGTTGCTGACCGATTAGCTCATTTGAAAATTTCAACCCCAACACATCCTTTAATTTCTAACGACCCCGAATTTCGTGTTCTCATCCGTAAGGATGATTTAGGATGGACTATCTCTAGAAGATAGTCTTTTCTAACCGCTTTCCGTTTTCAAAAAAAAAAAACATCAGCCTAAAACCAAATGGGTCCCATAATAAACAAAACCAAGGATTCAAACATGTATTTTGACGGAATGAGCAAGGAATTGACAAAGTCAAAATTGTATGCAAAACACCGTCCGATACAAAGCATACCTAATGTCAATATATCCTAACCGCTTTCCGTTTTTGAAAAAAAAAACCAGCCTAAAACCCAATGGGTCCCATAATAAACAAAACCAAGGATTCAAACATGTATTTTGACGGAATGAGCAAGGAATTGACAAAGACAAAATTGTATGCAGAACACCGTCCGATACAAAGCATACCTAATGTCAATATATCCTAATAAACTAACACGATTAATACTATAATACCACTTGTTGGAATAATTAATTCCTTAAACCATAAAACCAAGGTAATCATGTTAAAGTTAAGAAATCGAACTTTACATACTTGGTTCCTGTTCGCTCCCGAACGTGCGTGCAAATAAGCTTTAAATTTATAAAACTAGAATCAAGCAAGCGAACCCGCAGTGTACGGATCGACGTAGTTAAGCAAGAATTCCAGAGTATCGAACACAGCGATTTGGGGGGAACAAATTCAGTTGTAGGTTATCAAGCAAGTAAATGTAAGAAGCTTTTCAAGTATTGGGAAAACAACAATCCTAAAGATCCAAGTATCCAGCTGTGGCAATCGATTCAAGATATACTAAGGGTGTAAGGACAGAGTTAAGATATGCAAAGGTATGCTAATGTAAGGTAATCGTACGGTGAAGTTCCAAAAACCTTATGTGACTCACCTACAAGACACTCTCTATAAAGGTTGTTGAGGCTTCAATATAGAAAGGTTCTAAAGGAAAGAATTAATGTCAAATACCCAAACTTGTAATCCAAGGATCAAGACTAACTAAACCGATTAAGGTTGTGACACTCACAATCGAGGTAGAGGTTGTTGAGGCTTCACTACCACCTAGAAAAGGCAAGCCAAGACTAAGTTAAAGCAAATCTTTAACTTTGGATTAAAGTAAAAGCAAGGTTCGTAAACTGAAGTAAATCACGGGTAGTTCTTGGTGATTCCACGGCCGTGGACTCCAAGAACAGGCCGTAATTTAGGGTTCGTCGGCGATTCTCTCTAACTCTCAGGGTCCAATCTGTTTACGATCAATCTATCATCATCTAAGCCACAACTATCAACCCTTCACCTTAGAATTGTTAAGGGTTTTTAGCCAACAATAGTCATAATGATATCAAATTCAAGGTTTAAAAGATTGAAAGACGAAAACTTCCGAAAACTTTCAATAAACTTCAAACCAATCTCAAGGTCACAATCAAGAACAAATATCGTCACTAGATTCGGAATAGAACAAACAAACACAATCTTAGATAAGAAGGAAGAACGGGATGTCAATCCGTCTTCTAAATCAAACCTAAACAAGAAGAGGAATCTTCTTGCAAACACTCTTCCGAATCTTCGATCTTCCGTCAATCCGGAAATCTCAATCACAATCTCCACCAAAGTGCGAGATTAGGGCAACTCCAAGGATGAGCGCAAAGTACGTCTTTTGCAAAAGTCGCAAAGATCTCTAAGCCGCGGTGTGGGCGAAAGTGCGTCTAAGCAAAGGCGTATGCGAAGGTCTAAAGCGAGGTGACGGAATCTCTCTTCGTCCGTCCTTTTATAGTGTATGATGAAGTAGCGGCCCGGCCCAACCTTTTAAAAGATCGTGGCTTAAAGTGTGGCGAAAAGGATCGCCAAGATCACGGTCGTGGAAGGTTCCATGGCCGTAATTTAGAGCGTGAAAATAAATACGGTTTGAACCATCTTCTGCACGGTCGTAGAAGTTGCTGGAATGAACCACGCTTTCTTGGTCATGGTTCCACGGCCGTGGAACTGAACGTGGAAAGTAATACGCCCGTATTTTAGAGCGTGGTTTAGGGCAAGAACGTGATTCTTCCCTAGCCTCGTGCATTCCTCAAGTTGGCACTCCTTTAGCTCCTATGAATGCCCTCAATCCATGAACATTGCTCAACAATTCCATCTTCGCTCGATTCCGCTTGGAAATAGCTCTCAATCACCTATAATCAACATAAAGCTTGTGTAGATCTCTATATCGACATTATAGGCAAACTAGCTCACAAATGCATCTATGCTCAATCAAAGACTATCAATATGAATCAAATACACTTAGAAAACGTGCCTAAAATATCACAATATTTCATGCTAACAAATAACCCCATACTTAACACTTGCTTGTCCCTAGGCAAGGTCTTTCAAAAGCTTTAAAACAAGAGTTAGGATGAAATATGTGTACCTTCTCAAAGCAATACTTATTTTGGATGAATGTGCCTTCTAAACAATAGATCATTCTCAAATCTTGCTTCAATCGTTTATAGGACTTTCATACACTTAATCAAAGAGTAGAGAGTAAAGAAAGCTCATGAATCAATCAAACTTCCATACAAACATCATAACCCTTAAACATTATCAAAATCAATCATAAGGACTTTCATCCTAACTCTTGTTTTAACATTCTTTTGATCTTAAGGACTTTCAAAGAAAAAGGTCTAGAATGTGGAAAGGGAAGGAAACTTTAAGGATTGTGGTGCATGAATCCGGGAAAGTGGACAACTACTCCTTTCTTCTTCTCTTGCGGTTTCCGCAACACCTTCAACTTAGAGCTTCGCTCTCTTCCTTTCATTTTTCGACTTTACTTTTGGAGTTATGGATAGAGGTGCACAAAAACCGAAGCCTAGGAGATTGGCGTTTCTCAATTTTTATGAGATGCCTCAAACCCTTAGCGCACATACCATAATCCGCTAGGAATATCGCTCAATCCAATTTTGGCAAGACACAAACACCCGGCTATGTGAATGGTGCCGAGTTACTCATCGTCATGATTGACTTCCCCAAACCTATAATTTCTTTCTATTCTTTTGATTGCAAATAATTGCTCTCATGGCCCTCCCACATCAAACATGCCTTTTTCATTCACTTCTCCAAATTCCCGGATAGGTAAAGGAGGTCAATATTTCAATGAGGAGCTAAATGATCAAAGAAAGAAGAAAGAAAGAATCGAATTGCCTTAATCATCTCAACAAGAAGCATAAGAACTTATAGTGTGATTTCAACATCAATTTCTCAACATGATTTAGGTAACATTCATCACATTATGAAACTTGCAAAATAGGCATAATCAACTCATTCAATTTCTTTTCAATCCACTATTCGTTTAAGCATGCAATTGTCATCAAACTCAATTCACAAGTAGCGATTATCATAGAAATCATCTCAATTCCTAAGAAGCACAAAATTTTTCAAAGTTTTTCAATTTTTATGGATTTTTCAAACTCTTTTTCATGCAATGCAATAATGAAACGTGCAACAATATAATGAACATGCAATGATAGTCTCGATAGAAGCAAACATAGTGAGTAAGAGTTATTACAACTTTTAGTCACACCCCACCCCATACTTGGGACGAACATTGTCCCTAATGTTCAAAATAAAAGAAAGAAAAGAAAAAGAAACTCACAAAATGGCGGTGGAGCGGCTAAAGCAATCGGTCAGCATCATCATCATCACTGCGGTGGAGGTGGAGGCGGGAATGGAGAGAAGCTAGAATCATAAAACCGCCCAAACTGCTAGCGGTAGACGTCTCTCATCATGTGACCGAGGTTGTCCAAGCGTCCATCTCTCGCATCGGCTCGGATCTCCAATGCTCCCACTCTCTTTGAAAGGCCAGTAGCCCAATCCGGCATCTGCTCATACCATCCCGGAGCCTGGCTGTACCACCCTGGAGCGTCGGACGGTGCTGGTGCTGGTGTCTGCTCTGCGGACCATGGAGGTGGAACTCCGTACCATGCAGGAGGTGTCTCCATCCATGTGGGTCTCTCACTCACGCTGGCGCGGCGAGAAGACGAGCCTGAAGCTCTGGCGGGACGTGGAGAACGTCGAGGTACATCGGGGGCCACATCTGGCTGATCCGGAAACGTGCCAAACTCTTGCTTGGCTCCTCCTTCACCCTCAAACTAATCCCTCATCTCCTCCTCCTCAACTACGGGCGGTGGTGGGACATACGGAGGAGCTGCAATCCTGTTCGCATGTATAGCAGCGAACGTCTCCTTCCAATTATGGCGTCCAGCCATAATGGAGTACTCCTGTAGCCACTCAATACCCCTACCCGTCCTGCTCTCCCAAGGCATGGCCGCATAAGGCGGACCTCTATGTGTGGGGAAGATGAGACCTCTAGTCATGAAGGCATGAAGTCCTAAAGGTACGGCTGGTATGCGGGTACAAGCAGAAAAATCAACACCCAACGCCCTAGCAAGGTGGGTAACTATCCCACCATATCCAATGTTGTCCTTCCTCTTGTTCTTAAGCTTGCTCATAGTAGCAGCTAAGAGGGTGGCACAGTCAGCTCGGCGCCCATACAGCATGGAGTATAGCAGAAATAGCTCATCCGTCTTGATCTTTTGGGGCGTCTCCGTCCTAGGGAAGAGACACTCCAAAAGAACACGGTGAGCAATCTTCAAGGCTAAGTGATACATTAACTTAGCCTTGGTGTCAGCAGGTTGTCAGCGGTCCTCGCTGGCATATATCATAGCAACCTCCTCCCAAAAGTCTTTGGCGTAAACGCCACTAGGGAAGCGACCATTGAAGGTCTCATGGAACCCAAAGAAGGTCCCGAACTCACGGATGGTAAAATCATAGTTTCTTTCCATAAGACGGAAAGAAACGGTCCTATCCACATGGTTGTGCTCAAAAGACGTCACAACCTCCCTCGTAATCTCCTCATAGGCGTCTTCTCGGATAGCTGAGAAGACAACTAGTCCGGCTCTATCCAAGAGCCAAGTAAGGTCATCTACAATGTTAAGAGGAGCTAGATCCTCTAACAGTAGGTACCTAGGTCCAATCACAGGTCTCTCATGGATCCTCTCGAGTGCATCGAGGTGATCCGCATAAATGGTCGGTACTCTAGGGCTAGGGGGTGAGGGTGATGAAGGTGATGATGGAGGTGAAGGGGAAGAGGGTGGTGGTGCTCTAGAGGATGAAGAAGAAGAGGGATTACCCTTCCTCTTCTTGTTTTGGTAATTCTTTTTCTCCTTAATCCTCCCAGAGACTCTCCTCACGAAGTCCATCACTGTTCAAAATTACGGGTTGTTCTTGGTGATTCCACGGCCGTGGTTCTGTCAGTGACCGTGGTTCGTCTGGTTTTTTCGCAAATCTCAGAAATTAACACTCAAACTTAGCAATCAGGCAGTCCTAGTCTAGTTCCTTCCAATTTCAATCAGTTCTTCCTAAAACTTCTAGCAAAACGAACCAAATCGACAAAGATCAAGAAGAGGGAAAAACCTAGGTTTCGGATTTTTAAAATCCGAATTGTGCATTCCGTGGTGAATCTTCGCTCGATTCGTTGCTTGGATCTTGTTGGTGGTTGAATTTGCTTCAATTTGGGAAGAAGAATCGTCGAAAACGATTAAGGAATGAAGATTTGGGAGTAGGGTCGTGGAATCGGCGATTTGGGTCGTGGAAGGGGTTTTTGTGAGGTGTTTTTGTGAAGAACGTGGTTTATATAGTCACAAGCAAAATTTTGAAAATCACGGTCTGTCGGGGGGTTCCACGGCCGTGGAAATGTACGGAACCGTGGTTTTGGTGATTTTTCAAAGGCTTTTGGAAATTACGGTCACTATAGCTGTCACGACCGTGGTTTAGGCCGTGGAACTCTCTGTAATGCTCCAAAGTCCAAGTTTCGTCACTTTTCTTCAACATTATCCTTCTCTTCCCCTTTTCCATTGTTCCTACATCCAAAAACACGAACATACCGGAAGGAATCGAAGGCAAAACAAAGCAAAAACGTCTAAACTAAACTAAACTATGAATCAAAAACAAAAACAAAAATGCAATACCTTGGGTTGCCTCCCAAGAAGTGCTTTGTTTAAGGTCCGTAGCTAGACCAGTCTCGCACTTATTCGAGTGCGGTAGGCGCGAACTCTTCAACTTGGAGTTCCGGCGTGTACTTCTTGAGTCGTTGGCCGTTCACCTTAAAGCTTCCACCCGCTTCACCCCCTACTTCAACTGCACCATGGGGGAAAATACGCTTAATTAGAAAAGGTCCGGTCCAACGAGATTTAAGCTTACCTGGAAAGAGACGAAGCCTTGAATTGAAGAGGAGAACTTGATCTCCTTCTTTGAAGTCCTTTGGAATGATATGCTTATCATGCCAACGCTTTGCTCTCTCCTTATAGATCTTGGCGTTTTCATAAGCGTTCAAGCGGAGTTCGTCCAGCTCATTAAGGTCTAGGAGACGCTTCTCTCCCGCTTCCTTCATGCTGAAGTTCAACCACTTGATAGCCCAAAACGCCTTGTGCTCCAACTCTACCGGCAAGTGACAAGACTTCCCATACACAAGGTTGTATGGTGTGGTTCCTATGGGAGTCTTGTACGCAGTCCGGTACGCCCACAATGCATCGTCAAGCTTCAAAGACCAATCCTTCCTAGTCCTTGAAACCGTCTTCTCTAAGATTCCTTTGATCTCCCTATTTGAGATCTCAACTTGTCCACTTGTTTGTGGATGATAAGGGGTAGCAATCTTGTGGGTAACCCCATACTTAGCTAGAAGAGCTTCAAAGCGCCGGGCAATGAAGTGAGAATCTCCATCACTAATGATAGTCCTTGGCGTCCCAAATCGAGGAAAAATGGTCTTGTTGAAGAACTTAACCACCACCATGGCATCATTGGTGGGAGAGGCAATTGCTTCCACCCATCTAGAAACATAATCTACCGCCAATAGTATGTATTGGTTTCCACAAGAGGATGGGAACGGTCCCATAAAATCTACTCCCCAAACATCGAAAATCTCCACCTCTTGGATGTTGTTGAGGGGCATCTCATTCCTCCTAGAGATATTGCCTGTTCTTTGACAAGCATCGCAGCAAGAAACAAAGGATTGCACATCTCTAAATAAAGTAGGCCAAAAGAATCCAGATTACAATACCTTTGCGCTAGTCTTGTCTGAACTAGCGTGTCCTCCACAAGGTAGTGAATGACAATGGCGGATGACACTTTGTATCTCATCTTCCGGCACACATCGCCAAATGATGCCATCCGGACCTCTCTTGAAAAGAAGAGGTTCATTCCAAAAGTATTCCCGGACATCCTTAAAGAACTTCTTCCTTTGTGCGTAGGATAGTCCGGGTGGTATCTCCTGACAAACCAAATAGTTAACAAAATCAGCAAACCATGGTTCGTTACCTTTGGAGATCACATCGATGCACTCCTCAATGATGTGTAGGTGTTCGTCCGGGAAGGAGTCATCTATAGGTAGTTGGTCGTCCTCTAGATGTGTTAGGCGACTCAAATGATCCACAACAGAATTTTCTGAACCTTTCTTGTCGCGGATCTCTAGATCGAATTCTTGTAGGAGAAGAATCCATCTAATTAGCCTTGGCTTCGCATCTTTCTTCGCAAGGAGGTACCGGATCGCAGCATGATCCGTGTAGACAATCACCTTTGCACCTACAAGATAAGAGCGAAACTTGTCAATAGCATAGACAATGGCTAAAAACTCTTTTTCGGTAGTGGCGTAATTGAGCTGCGCTTCATCTAGCGTCTTGCTAGCATAGTATATGGCATGGGTTCGCCCTTCCTTTCGTTGTCCAAGAACAGCTCTTATAGCTACATCACTAGCATCGCACATAACCTCAAAAGGTAGAGTCCAATCCGGAGGTTGGATAATAGGTGCTGAAATTAGAGCTTGCCGAATGGTGTTAAACGCATCCAAACATTCCTGCGAAAACTCAAAAACTGCATCCTTCATCAATAGATTAGTGAGAGGTTTTGATATCTTAGAAAAGTCTTTAATGAAGCGTCTATAGAATCCAGCATGTCCTAGAAAACTTCTTATCCCTTTCACCGAAGTTGGGGGAGGAAGCTTCTCTATGGTCTCTATCTTAGCCTTATCCACCTCTATCCCTCTACTAGAGATTAGGTGTCCTAATACAATTCCTTCCTTAACCATAAATTGACACTTCTCCCAATTAAGAACTAACTTAGTGTCTTCACACCTTTGTAAAACAAGAGAAAGGTTAGAAAGGCAATCGTTAAAAGAGGAACCGTATACGGAGAAATCGTCCATGAAGACCTCCATGATTTCCTCTATATATTCGGAGAAGATGGCCATCATGCACCTTTGAAAGGTGGTTGGGGCGTTGCAAAGCCCGAACGGCATTCTCCTATAAGCGAACGTACCCCATGGGCACGTGAATGTGGTCTTCTCCTGATCGTCCGGGTGTATCGGAATCTGAAAGAAGCCACTATAACCGTCAAGATAGCAAAAGTGCGAATGTTGTGCTAACCTTTCAAGCATTTGATCAATGAAGGGTAGTGGGAAGTGATCCTTCCTCGTCGCGTTGTTAAGCTTGCGGTAGTCAATGCACATCCGCCATCTTGTTACGGTCCGGGTAGGAATGAGTTCGTTGTTTTTGTTGGTGATGACCGTCATTCCTCCCTTCTTCGGAACTACTTGAACCGGACTCACCCACTTACTATCGGAGATAGGATAGATGATACCTGCATCAAGAAGTTTAAGAATTTCCTTCTTGACAACCTCCTTCATGGTCGGATTTAACCGCCTTTGAGGTTGTCTTGAAGTCCTAAAGTCTTCCTCCATTAATATCTTATGCATGCATAGGGAGGGTTTAATTCCTACTAAGTCCTCAATAGTGTAGCCTAAAGCTTTCCTATGTTTCCTAAGGACAATCATGAGCTGATTATGTTCATCTATGCTTAGATCGGAACTAACAATAACCGGAAAGGTAGAATTAGGTCCTAGGAAAGCGTACCTTAGATGAGTAGGAAGTGGTTTGAGTTCCATTGCTTTCGGAGCTTCCAATGATCCTTGAGGAGCATCCGATGTCTCCTTAGAAGTTTCTAAGGGTGTTGAAGGTGTAGGAGAAGAATCGAAGGAAGTTGAAGAAGTGTCTCGATCACCCTCTTCCACGGCCAAAATTACGGTTTCCCCATGTCCTCCACGGCCGTGGTTTAGGGCGTGGAAGGTGGTTACGGTTGCTCTGTCTCCTCCACGACCGTGTAACCCCCTGGAGTGAGCCACGCTTTTGGTTGTGAGATCCACGGCTGTGGAATATAGTGTATGGCCGTGGATTCTCACGTTTTCTGCCTCGTCGTGGAGCTCCTCGAATTCCACTTCACCCATCTCTTCTTGTGCTTCTAAGGCTTCAATTGCCTCATTGCACTCCTCTTCTTCCCCTATATTCGTTAGACTCATAGTAATGACCTTTGCAAAGGATCTTTGAAGAGAATAGCACTTACCTCCTCTCTAGACAACCCTTCTTCATCTTGGATATTGAATATATCCTCATCAAAGATTGGCTCCTTCACTAGAGTGGAAAGAACGAACTCTACCTTCTCTTCTCCTATGTCAAAGGCGAGTCTAGCATTCTTGCAATCGACTATGCAGCCGGAAGTTGCAAGAAACGGTCTTCCGAGTATGATCGGGACCGGACTATCTGCAGGAATGTCAAGCACGACAAAGTCAATGGGAACAAAGAATTTACCTAGCTTGACTAGGATGTCTTCTACAATACCGACGGGGAGAGTGATGGATCTATCCGCCATGTACAACGTCATCTTCACCGGTTTAGGGTCGCCTAAACCAATCTTCCTGCACAATGCAAGTGGTATGATGCTCACACTTGCTCCTAAGTCACATAATGCATCATATGTGACATCTCCCACTCCTATGGGAATGCAAAACGACCCCGGATCCTTTAGCTTGGGGGGCATTTTCGCCTTCATGGTCTTGATGAGATCCGAAGAATCCGAACTCATCTTAACCTCACCGAAATCTTCGAGCTTCCTCTTGTTGGAGAGGAGCTCCTTTAAGAACTTGCCATAAGCCGGCATACCTACAATAGCATCAATAAAGGGTATATTAATATGCAGCTTGCTCATGAGTTCTATAAACTTACCAAACTGTTTATCTAGGCGCGCTCTCTCTCTAGATTGAGGGAATGGTAGGGGAGGTTTGTAAGCTGGAGGAGGAACGTAGACATCTTCCTTCTCCTTCCCCATCTCTTTGTCTTTCTCTACGGGGACTTCAACAAACTTAAGCTGCGGATCGGTGGTAGTCACTCCGCTCCTAGTTGTGATTGCCATCACCCTTCCCTTAGGGTTGTCCTCCGTCTTTCCTGAAAGTTTCCCTTGATTCCTAGGAACTTCCTCCGCATGGTTGAACATTTGGTTTTCTAAAACCTTTTGGGCTTTATCAACCTTAGAAATTTGATCATCAACCTTAATGATGCGGTTCTCCAAACCTTGAAGCTTTCCCAAAATCGTTTCCAACATGGGATCGGGCTTCTCCTTCCCCGAAGTGTTTCCTCCATTAGATGTTTGCCCCTGGCTTTTCAAAGGAGTAGAGGAAGAGGAAGGTGGAGTTAGTGAATTCGAATTGGAAGGATAAGAGTTACCGGAATTTTGTTGATTGGAGCGCCAATTGTTGTTGTTTGAACCCCTATTGTTGTTCCAATTGTTGTTGTTCCGGTTATTGTTATTGCCATTCCAATTGTTCCGGTTGTTGTTCCGGTTGTTGTTGTTGTTGCGGTTTGTGTTCTCACCGCCATTGTTGTTGTTGCCCAAATAGCCAACATTCTTGCCTTGTTGCTTTGGAAAGTTGGTCTTGATTGCCTCCTTCAACTCTTTGATCTCATTGTTGAGGGAGAAAATCTGATATTGAGCTTCATGTGTGAGCTTTGCTCCTTGCTCCACACGATTTCCCTCCACTTTCCGGTGGGAATACTTCTCTATGACTCTTGCTTGCTTCTCAATGAAGTCTCAAGCGTCATCTTCTCTCATGTCCATGAATGTTCCACATGAGAGGGATTGGAGGTTGAATTGCGTCCCCGCATCCAGCCCCTTATAGTAAATCTCCAGCAATGTAAGCTTGGATATGCCATGATGAGGGCAATCCAATAACAAGTCCTGAAACCTTTCCCATGATTGAAACAAACTTTCGTTAGACCTCATGGAAAATGCATTGATCTTACCTCTAAGTTCCGCCGTTTTGGATGGCAGAAAGAATTTGGTGAGGAACTCCGCAGAAATGTCTTCCCACGTGTCTAGTTTCCCACTAGGAAGAGCTTGATACCAAGACAACGCTTTCCCCTTCAAGGAGAAGAAGAAAGGCTTGAGTTTATAGTTGTTGGTAGTAGCGTTCTTCGGCTTCATTGTCTCCATCATACACTCAAAATTTTGTAAGTGTTGGTGTGGAGATTCAGCGCTCGTCCCGCCAAATTGGTTTTGGCGAACAAGAGTAATAACCTGCGGGTTGAAGCTAAACCCGGCATCATCAACATCAAAATTCACGCCCAAACGGCGTGGTTGTTGCGTTGGATCCATCCTTTGGCCAAGAGTTCTTGGCTCACCATCTACACGTTCGATCCTTGCATTCCTAGGTGGAATGCGTCGGTTGGCAGCTGGTCGTGGAACGAATGGATTGACATTGATTGTTGGATCAATGTCCTCTAGTGGCGGCATGGAAGAGTCATTATCACCAGCGGATGAATGACTTCTAGCCGACCTTGATGACCTTCTTGAGGATTTCCTGCTATTCTTCATCTTAAGGTCGCTTAATTCCATCCTCATTTGGAACACAACATCAGTTAGATCATCAACTTTAGATTGATGACTATCCATTTCCTCTCTACGAGTCTTCTCACTCCATTGGAGTTGAGCTTCTTTCTCCGCTAACTCCGATTGAAGATCACGTTCGTGTTCTTCAGCCATTTTCTTTTCCCTTCGCTTTTGCCTTAAAGTCCTCTCAAGCTCTTGATCAAGAGGTAAGAGGTCTCCGGTGTTCCTGGACCTGCGCATGCACTCAAAGAGATATCAAATAACAAGGGAGAAGCTCCCAAACTTGACAACCGGTAACCGAATTTGGCCTAGACCAAATCTCCGGCAACGGCGCCAAAAACTTGTTCGCTCCCGAACGTGCGTGCAAATAAGCTTTAAATTTATAAAACTAGAATCAAGCAAGCGAACCCGCAGTGTACGGATCGACGTAGTTAAGCAAGAATTCCAGAGTATCGAACACAGGGATTTGGGGGGAACAAATTCAGTTGTAGGTTATCAAGCAAGTAAATGTAAGAAGCTTTTCAAGTATTGGGAAAACAACAATCCTAAAGATCCAAGTATCCAGCTGTGGCAATCGATTCAAGATATACTAAGGGTGTAAGGACAGAGTTAAGATATGCAAAGGTATGCTAATGTAAGGTAATCGTACGGTGAAGTTCCAAAAACCTTATGTGACTCACCTACAAGACACTCTCTATAAAGGTTGTTGAGGCTTCAATATAGAAAGGTTCTAAAGGTAAGAATTAATGTCAAATACCCAAACTTGTAATCCAAGGATCAAGACTAACTAAACCGATTAAGGTTGTGACACTCACAATCGAGGTAGAGGTTGTTGAGGCTTCACTACCACCTAGAAAAGGCAAGCCAAGACTAAGTTAAAGCAAATCTTTAACTTTGGATTAAAGTAAAAGCAAGGTTCGTAAACTGAAGTAAATCACGGGTAGTTCTTGGTGATTCCACGGCCGTGGACTCCAAGAACAGGCCGTAATTTAGGGTTCGTCGGCGATTCTCTCTAACTCTCAGGGTCCAATTTGTTTACGATCAATCTATCATCATCTAAGCCACAACTATCAACCCTTCACCTTAGAATTGTTAAGGGTTTTTAGCCAACAATAGTCATAATGATATCAAATTCAAGGTTTAAAAGATTGAAAGACGAAAACTTCCGAAAACTTTCAATAAACTTCAAACCAATCTCAAGGTCACAATCAAGAACAAATATCGTCACTAGATTCGGAATAGAACAAACAAACACAATCTTAGATAAGAAGGAAGAACGGGATGTCAATCCGTCTTCTAAATCAAACCTAAACAAGAAGAGGAATCTTCTTGCAAACACTCTTCCGAATCTTCGATCTTCCGTCAATCCGGAAATCTCAATCACAATCTCCACCAAAGTGCGAGATTAGGGCAACTCCAAGGATGAGCGCAAAGTACGTCTTTTGCAAAAGTCGCAAAGATCTCTAAGCCGCGGTGTGGGCGAAAGTGCGTCTAAGCAAAGGCGTATGCGGAGGTCTAAAGCGAGGTGACGGAATCTCTCTTCGTCCGTCCTTTTATAGTGTATGATGAAGTAGCGGCCCGGCCCAACCTTTTAAAAGATCGTGGCTTAAAGTGTGGCGAAAAGGATCGCCAAGATCACGGTCGTGGAAGGTTCCACGGCCGTAATTTAGAGCGTGAAAATAAATACGGTTTGAACCATCTTCTCCACGGCCGTAGAAGTTGCTGGAATGAACCACGCTTTCTTGGCCATGGTTCTGCGGCCGTGGAACTGAACGTGGAAAGTAATACGGCCGTATTTTAGAGCGTGGTTTAGGGCAAGAACGTGATTCTTCCCTAGCCTCGTGCATTCCTCAAGTTGGCACTCCTTTAGCTCCTATGAATGCCCTCAATCCATGAACATTGCTCAACAATTCCATCTTCGCTCGATTCCGCTAGGAAATAGCTCTCAATCACCTATAATCAACATAAAGCTTGTGTAGATCTCTATATCGACATTATAGGCAAACTAGCTCACAAATGCATCTATGCTCAATCAAAGACTATCAATATGAATCAAATACACTTAGAAAACGTGCCTAAAATATCACAATATTTCATGCTAACAGTTCCATAGTGCAATAATCAGATCAATCTTTAGTGTTGAATCTACAATTCGAATGAGTATCACATGTATATCGTCTTCCTCAACCAATCTCTTAGGGGTTTTTTATGCTTTCTCTTTGATAGCTAGAGAATTGAAAATTGTTGGTTGATTTGACGTAATGAGAATCATAACCTAATATTTTTACATATTGACTTAATAGAATCTCATTAAGTCTATTGAACCAAAATATGATATTCACTCATTAAGCTCATATCGCTTAATTAAAGTCTACGGAATTTACTTAATCGAATCACTTTAGATATCACACTAACAATAGCCATATAATGTAATCGTGTATTATATAATTAAGCTCATATTATAAGATTTCTAAGCAAATCTTACACAACCCTCTATTCTTTTCTAGCCATCTAACGAAGCCACCATAAACAAATGAAGCTGGCACTTTTCATCCTTCTCTTTCTAGTCCCTCCTCAAGATTTGAACAACCACATCTCCTACTTCCCTAGTCATCAACTGAGACCATTGCAAAGAGCAATCTGATTTCCTTCTCCCCCTTTCTTGGATCTGGGCAGCAAATAAGATCAACTAGCCCACTTCTCTTCCTTCTTTGCGGAACAAGCATCTTCCTCTCTTCCTAAACACAAGAGGAACGGGGCACACAACAACTTCTCTCCTTTTGTGCAACAACAAACATGAGAAACTCTTCCCCTTCGCTCAATATGCCGCAACAAACACGAATAGCCTCCCCTCTATTGCACAACAAGCCGCATCAACACATCATCACTTCTTCTCCAATGGAGCCATCGAACATCTCCTTCTCCTCACAACTTGAGCATAGTGACGGCTAGATCTCTCTTCACTTCTCCTTTGGGTTTCGTAGCAAACAAGAGTGAGTTTCCTTCGTCCATTCTTTACCAAATGTCTTTCTCAACCTCTCCTACCATTGAATTGCCTTTCAGTCGGGTAAACCCACACATGGAGGTGACTTAAATCCAGGAACAAGCCTTGTTTCTCCACTTTTCACAGCTTGTCCTACGTGTTTGAAGCATGCACATTGAGAGTACTCTTGAAGGCGTGAGAAATGAGAATTAGCCATATCAAAATTGAAGGAGATGATTTCTCGATTGTCAACTCTATTATCTCTAGTATGTCTCTCATCCTGTCCGAATTCACATAGATGATTTAATGGCATAGCGGACAAACATGACACTTGGCCATGACAACTCTACAACAAGAGCAACGATGTCCCGAGAAGTTGAAGTCCTCTTCTACAAGGATATCATAGAATGATCCACCAACAAGCGGTGATCAAAACTAATTGCTTACCCTACAATGTCAAAAAAAACTTTATCCGAGCTTTGTAGTTTCTTTTTTTTAACAAGTAGTAGTGTAATATTCTCTTTGTGTGGTTTGTTTTCAAAGTTTGACGATAAATAATTAATATTATAAATGTATGACCATGCTATTAACAAATATTTTAGTAAAATAAATTCAATAAAAATAATAATAATTTTGTCCACGTTCTACCTTAAGAGATTGGGTAATAACATATCTCCATCACAATAGGACACAAAGGGGTACAAAACTAAAAACCCACTTGATTGTGTTATTTTGAGAAAATTAAGATTGGATGACGAGGATAGCTGTGGACCGCCCCAAACGTTTTCCTTGTAAGATCTGACTTTGAGTTGATTTCTTATCCACAAAATGTATATGACATGTGCTCTTTTCCTAGAAAAACGCATTTAACCTCCACCTCTTGATCTACTTAACCAATTATCCTAATAATAGGACACATAACACAATTAGCAAACAAGTGAAAACAATATAGTATTTGCTTCCACATTGTGAACACCTTCAACTTGATCAACATTAGTATCAATTGCTTTATCAAATATGACGACAAACTTGGCCTTTGCTTTAGCCTTTCTCGTCACCCTTGTCCCGTTTGGTGGGGCAGCCGCTCCTGCTAGCGGCCCAAGCACTAGCAAAGAAGGTGGTCCGAGCAGTCTCCAACCGGACTTCTATAAGAAATCGTGTCCCAATGCCGAGAGTATCATATTCAATGTGATGGAAAAGAACAAAGACAAAAATGGTACCCTCCCTGGGATCACACGTCTTTTGTTCCATGATTGTTTCATTACCGTAAGTTTCATGATCATGTCAATTTGTTTGAATGTAAGTGCCTGCTTGGTTGGAACAGTGAAATGAAAACGGAATATGGGATAAAAAGTAAGAAAAGGAAATGAAAACGAAACATAGTTTTTTATATATCGGAATTATTTTATTACCGGAAATGGATCTTAGCTCTTCCAAATGATCGCTAAGTAATTAACTTATGTTTGTTTGATAATGCACAGGGATGTGATGCATCAATCCTCTTATTAACATCACCATCAAACCAAACAGAGATCGATTTCCCCGCGAACGGGGTCTCAATCCGAGGACTCGACGTGATCGCAGAAGCGAAAGCCGAGCTAGAAAAGCAATGCCCCGGTGTTGTCTCATGTGCCGACCTCCTGGCATTCGCAGCTCGTGACGCCGCAGTCATAAGCGGAAACCCAAAGTTCCCCATCTCAGGAGGCAGACGCGACAGTCTCGTATCGAGAGCGCAAGACGCGATGGCCCTGCCAGCGCCTCAATGGACCATGGACCAAATTTCAGCGGAGTTCGAAAAGCGAAACGTTAGTCTAGAAGGCGTGGTAGCGCTCCTCGGGGCCCACTCGATCGGGCGCAGCCGTTGTTTCAACACCGTTGCGAACAAGGAGAAGCTGAGTGCGGTTAAGGGTGCAGACAAAGTGCTTAACCCCGAGGCTAAGAAGTATGTTGAGGGTCAGTGTCCGAATTTGATGGAAGGGAACGTGCCGTTTGATATGGCGAATGAAAAGGGGAAGTGGGGCGTTTCGTATTTCAGTAGGACTTTGGAAGGGAAGGCGATCATGCCTAGTGATTTGGGTATTGTGTTGGACCCTAAAGCTAAGAAGATTGCGGAGCGTTATGTTGCGGATCCTAAGTTGTGGGCTCAAAGCTATAATGAGGCTTTGAGCATCATAGGGACTTGGAATGTCTTGGTTGGAGATAAAGGCCAAATTAGGAAGAATTGCGGTTATGTTAATAAATAGATTGATTTGGTATAATGAGGTTTTGACGTTGAAAATATGAAGTGTCTTGGTTGGGGATAAAAATTGAGGTTTAGCATCGATTAAACAAATTATATCACATGTGTGTTAGTACACAAAACTCATTTTTAACAAAAGATCGACTTAGATGATGTATAAATTTTCATTATACCAATTGTTCCACAATTTATTTTTATCAATCTCATTGGGCTTGTGTTAGATTTATATTTTTATATGTCCATACTAACACCGTCATAATTCTAATAAAATTTCATCTTTGGGTTTTCTTTTTTTTTAACTGACATTATTAGTTTACTCGTGTTATCTGTCTTTATATATTTTTTTCATCGATTGCATACATAAATCAAATTTGTGTATAGGGTTGATAGAAAATCCCTATTAATAATTTTGAATTAATTATATAAAAATTTTGAATTTTTTTTTTCTAACGACTATTTTTCGTTCAATTTTTTGGTATGTTAGTTCAAATTATATTATACTAATAGTTATTAATTTTTAAAAATTTGTTTTCACAAGTCAAGATAATGTTCACTTTAAGGAAAAGTTTAAGATTATGCATGTAATATATATATATATATATATATATATATATATATATATATATATATATATATATATATATATATATATATATATATATATATATATATATATATATTAGTTCAAGTGAGGAGAGAGCTTGTAGATAGGAATTAGGAGAGCTGTAAGCCATTGGATGAATTTAAATCAATGGCTCTCACACGCTTATCATTAATGGCATTTTTGTAAATTAACTTAAAATTTGGAAAAATACACTTACGTTTAAATAGTCATTGGTGTTCATACTTTTATATGTCATTGTTCATGTTTTTATACATTGGTGTTCATAGTATTTTTATTCATGAAAGTGTCATGTCCATTTATTCTTTTGTGTTTATTTTATAATGCATATATGTTCATTTACAGTATATAACCACAAAAAATAAAAAAAACTCATCACAAAACGTTAAAAGATGATCTAATATGTTATGTATGTGTCAAAGTTATAGATAAGTCATCAGTGTTCATACTTTTATGCGTCATTGTTCATGTTTTTATTCGTCAGTGTTCATACTTTTTATGTCATCGTTCTTGTAAATATTATAAACTATTTTTCTATAAGGCATTTTGCCGAACAGTTTGCGTGCACACCAAAAGGAGCATATAGATTATTCAATTGGAGCTATTAGACTAACTCAACATATGTATATACATGTATTTTCTCAATCAAACACAAAATGATTCAAACAAATTTGATTTCGAACACAAACAGCAATCATAATGAAATATAAACCTTAAAAATGGAAATCTAAATAGTGAGAGTAGAAATTCGAAGAAACAAAACCTGAATCGTCTTGTATCTATTATACTTACTAAAACAGAGCACGGGTTGATGACGTGGCGCGCTGTGGATGCATGATTTTTGAAATTGAGCTCTCACAATTAAAGCCAATAAATCTTTATTTTTTACACTATTTTTTAAACCATAAAATCTTTTATTATTAAAATAATAATTTTATAGAAACCAAATCTATTATACTTACTAAAACAGAGCACGGGTTGATGACGTGGCGCGCTATGGACGCAGGATTTTTGAAATTGAGCTCCCACAATTAAAGCCAATAAATCTTTATTTTTTACACTATTTTTTAAACCATAAAATCTTTTATTATTAAAATAATAATTTTATAGAAACCAAATCTATTATACTTACTAAAACAGAGCCCGGGTTGATGACGTGGCACGCTGTGGACGCAGGATTAGATTAGAGAAGTATACAAAACAAAAGCACGAAAAAAAACCTATTTCACAATATTCTTTCTTATTTTTTTTCAAAACCCGCACAAGGTGCGGGTATTATACTAGTTCTCTTTGATTTCACAATTTTTTATGTAATCGATCTCTGAATATTATAAACACGATTTTAAAGAAAAGCATAATTTTCAAAAAAAATGAATATCATATTATAAACACCATAAATGCAAAAAAATGAATACATATTTGTAAAAAAATGAACATCATATTTTATTAACACGATTTGAAAGAATAGCATAATTTTCAAAAAAATCTGAAAAAAATGTTTTTAAAAAAATACAAAAATGAACAATTAATGTTAAAAAATGAATAGTTAGGGTTGGGAAAAAATGAACATTTATTGATAAAATATGAACAATGACTATTTTAAAAATGAACACGTACTTGTAAAAATATAAACACCAATTTTTATTTACAAAAAGAAAATCTGGAAAAAAAAACGGTGATGTGGCATGCCACATGTCACCACCCCGGCTCTCCTCATTCGTATCTGCAAGGGTCCTCCTCACCGGAACTGGACCCTCTGTATGTATATCTATATATAGAATGTTTAAGCGAATAGAACGTTAGACGGATGTATTTCTTTTCTTCCGGTCATTCATTTTCGTTGCTTCCCCTTGACAGTTAGATGCGTATGGGTGTCTAAGTCGATTTTTCCCGTTACAAGAAACCTAAACAGCTCTTAAAAGGCTGAATCGATAACACAAGTTAGATGCTACCCAACGAACAGTCAAATTTACAACTTCACCAACCTAATCGTCACCTCCGATCGTGAACCGCCCTTCCGTCTCGGAATCTTCAGCTGCAGCCGCCATGTCCACCGTGCTTCCTCCTTCATTAGCCGACTTCAGTGGCGTTTTATCGGAATCCAGGCGCATAATTCATTCTCACGCGCGGCACTTCCTCGCCCTCTCCGTCCTATTCCTCCTTCCTCTCTCCTTCTCCATCTCCGTCTTCCCCACCGTTCTCCGATGCTTCTCCTCCTCCGGTCAACAGAATTTACCCGTACACACCTCCCTCCGCCTCCCTTCCTCTTCTTTCCCGTCACTCCACCACCATAACATCTTGTTTCACCTCGGACTTCCTATCAAAACCATAGGCTTCATCCTCATCTTTTTCGGTTCTTCTCTCATCTTCTTCGTATCCGCTGCCGGATCCCTCACCTACTCTGCCTTCCATGGCTTCTACGGCCGGCCAGTGAAGCTCGCAGCTGCACTTTCTTCACTCTCTCGCTCCTTCCTCCCTCTCCTCGCCACCTCCGCCGCCGGTCTACTCTACGTCACGATCATTGCTGCTGCCTACGCTCTCTATGAATTCTTAGCCAAGAAGGGGATCTCACTCGTTCTCGGAGCTGGAACTCATTCGCAATATTTCTTCGCGATCTCCTTATTCGGAGCCCTAATTTCGACTATTGTCTTGGCCAATTTGGCCACTAATTGGATCCTTGCTAGCGCCACCGTTGTGAACGAAAACAGATGGGGATTCGACGCGCTGAATCGGAGCAAAGATTTGGTGGGGAAGATGAAGATTACGGGGATGTCATTGATCATTTTCTTCGGAATGACGGTGACGTATCTGATTAGGTTCACCTTGATTTCTATTGATGGGGGCGTTTCGAGCGCTGGAGGTGGGATTCGGTGGGAAGACTGGGCGCTTGCGGTGCAAATCGTGGGGACCTCGACGATGTTGACGGTGATGCTGCTGTATGGTATATCTGCTGCAACCGTGTTCTACATCTATTGTAAAGCAGTGAGAGGAGAATTAGAAGATGAGATTGCAAGTGACTATGTTGAAGATAAGGCTCCCATTCTCGTCTCTGTTATCAATGAATGAGCCCATTAGTACAAATCTAGAACTTCCAAATCAAAGAAGATCAACCTATACAAGTTAACAACAGGTTGGATCTCTTACTGCTACATTTCCTTCTTGTATTGTTTGTTGTAGAAAATGGTAGTATGAATCGTCGTCTACTGTAATATTTAGTTTGATCTGGATAGGAGACCTTTGCTATTGTAAATATTATATGGTATAACTTTGTTCATCAGTACTGCATTTTGATTTCTGCGCTATGTTGAGCTTTTATTCTTTCCTTGTGCCTGTAGAGTGGAGAGTTTATGATTGAATCACAGAAACTTGATAAGCAGAATTCATAATATCAATAGATTTCAAGCTTCAGGTCGTACAAATTACTGTAATTCATGCTAAATGTTTCTAGATTGTGGTTACTACCAGAGGAAAACAAGTTTAGACTATGTTCTTTGATGCTAAATCTCTTCTATGGACTATGGTTGATGCAACCCATCTCACCCTACTTTATCAATCTGTCTATCAATGGATTCTTCCCTCTTTCTAAATCTTTTGCTCTTTCGTTACTGTGCTTCCTCCTGTGGATTCTATTTGGTTTAGTCTCTACTGTTTCCTTTTGTTAATGCGATATAGATGGTTCTCTTCATTACAAAACTATTTTTTTGAGATTTTAACAACTTTCAAATCGGCTTACAACCTACCCAAACCAACAAGTATGACCATGTTTTGAAGAAGCTAAGTCATAAATCAACCATTTTTATAGGTATTAACAACCTACAAATAGGCTTGCAACCTATTCAAACAAACAAGTATGACCAAGCTTTTATGTGTAATGAGATTGGCCGATGCTTGTGCTTTTGGTATCTTCGGAATTTCCGTGGAGTTTTAACCATTTTTATGTGTAATGAGATTGGCCGATGCTTATGCAAATCGTGGATTATATTTGGCTACAACTCTCTTAAATAAAAGGATTGAGCCATACTAACCATTAAGGAGTCTAGCACCACGTCTCACTAGACCAACTGAGTATTGGTTCAGTTTCACATCTTCCCCTATTCATTTAGTGCTATAAATTGGAACCATCAACTAGGTGTTTTGGATACTTATGACCGTAGGGATAAGATCGATTACATAACCAAGTATCTCCAACCCAATGAAAACTTATTTTGTCATCAAAGCAAAAATACAATCATTTCCACTCCAAACAATCTAAAAAATATTGTTTTAGGACATCCCTTGTATCATATCGTGTATCTTTATTAAACCAACGTCTAACACATTTTCAAAGCTGTTGATTCCTTACCAATTAGGCGCCTTTAATTCGGGATCCATAAACCCTCCCCACACAAATTCACTATGTTATCTGATCCCATTCTACTTAACTTGTAAAATCAAGCTACGAGTTGAGATGCTCTTAAGGGGAATTTGACCGTCCATAAAAACTCTTTTTCAAACAATATTAGTGGTGTCAATGGCTATTCTTCGTGGAAATTAGGCTTGCCGGACTTTTCGGGTCTCCTAATTTCCGAGTATTTAACCCGCATTAATGATAGCTAGCTTTTTGGAACATTAGAGAGATGAACCGGAGTAACTTCTGGACAAACCTCGATGCGGTGTGTAAAATACACAAGAACAACATTATAGCCCTTACAGAAACAAAAACTGAAATTTCTCCAGATGATCGACTATGGAGATCGACAGGGTTTGACAACATGATTTATTGTCTTGCCATTGGGAGGACTGGTGAATTATGTCTTTTTTTGGAAAGCTTACCATCTAAGATATTAAACGATTATTTTAAAATTTAAAACCGATAGATTTATTTGCACCGAATATGTGGTAACAACTTGAATTATAAAATGAATATCATCTTTGTTTATGCACCTCTACAAGAAGCAACGAAAAATGTATTTTGGAATTCCCCCTCCAATTTCATCCGAGAATCTAGTCTTCCCTGCTTTCTTCTGGGAGACCTCAAAGAAGTACAACAACACTTTGAAAAACAAGGAAGAGCACCAATAAACACCAATAGATTTAACAACTTAATTAACTTTAAAATTTTATGCAACCTAGAGGATCTTAAAACTTCCGACAATTTTTTATGTGGAGGAAAAAAACATGATGATCCGAATAACATCTTTGAGAAACTTGAATGAGTGTTGATGTAAGACCAAACTTTACAATGGTAACCAAATTTTACAATGGTACCCAAATTTTAAAAAAAAACATGTGACATTTGATGTATAATTATATTTTTCTAACTATTATAATTAAAAAGTATTTCTTTGGTTTATTATAAAGGTAACGTATTATAATTTTTGGTAGTTTAAAATTTAAGTTTGAAATAAAATCCATCCAATCAATTATATTAGGAAAGGAATACATAAAAACTTTTTATCAAAATTAAAATGTAATTAAATGATAAAGATATCAATTATACTTAGATATTATCTTGTTAGATTAATAATTTTTTATTTCAGCTTGAGTTATATGCTAAGAATATCTAAATATCAATAATAAAAGAGATGTAATTAGTCATTAAAAGATATATTATATATAGTAAAATATAAATTGTAAGAAAATAACACGTGACATATGATGAATAAGGGAATGATATGTAACTTATAAACATTTTATTTTAATATAGTATATAGATACATAGATTAATAATTTCCTTCACGAATAATAGCAGTGGCCATACTAATGTCTTCTAAATTAGCAATAGAAACAATTGGAAAATCCATACAAATAGTTTGGCAGGATGATTATATTAACAATTTAACTTTCGAGCAAAAAGGCTCATAAAACACAAGAAAGTGTGTATATATATTCTACCAACTCCACAACATCTACCTATATACACTTACAAATCACATAAAACAGGAGCAAAAAAAACTGCTTTAATTTACATAATCATTTAACGTTGTTTAGGAAAAAAATATTGCAAGAATAAGGAAAAAAAAAAAGCCATCCCTTAATGAACAAGTTAGAGACATATTTTAATTTTTAAAGCTTGGCTACGTACCTAACAGTCTACATTTGCGTATTAATAGATTAAATATGAAAATATTTAAAATACTGAAAATGTTGTATCAAACAATGGTCCTTCATTCAGCCTGCCGCAAAAGAGGGAAACAAGTAATAAAGATTAGGGTCCATATGTCTAATGCATCATATACTCATTAGATAGAGACAATACTAATAAATATATAAGTGTGTTTGGTGGCATGAGAATAGTTGATAATTTTAAATGATAAAATTTCATACTAATAATCTCTAAATTTATTTTTATTCCGATAATTTTTTATTACCAAATACAGATGTAACGAACAACTTACATATTAAGTTGCTGGTAAATTCGTAGAAAAAATAATGGATGTGTATACCTTTGTGCAAGGTAACGTCAAATGTCAAAACTTAAGACCACAACATACATGCCCGGCCCATACGGTGTTGCATGCCAAAACAATCAACAAGAAATAAACAACATGAATACCGAAATGGGGTTGTAGTCCCGATCATGCTCCATCTATGCTATCCCCAACATGTCCGGGATACGCACTCTGAAGGAGTCTGAAAACTTGCGTCTTGATAAGTCGAAGCACCACCTCCTCCGGCAGCCAATTCCCCTTAAACATGAGGATATTCCGAGATAGTAGCAACATGTGCAAAGGCTCTAACACTCGATCTTTTATCCTTCCTCCTAACCCTTCTTCTCAACCATATTAGTGTCAAGTCAAGTTACACAACTTACACGACTTAGGGTATGCCTAACATGCTATAAATGTAACACCCCAAATTCTCAAAACTCGGGACGTTACTGCTTAGGACCTCACAATGGGTCCGACCTCAGTTTGACAACAATTTTACTAGGATCTTGCAACAAGACACAAATAAAGGAACCGAAATTCATAAAAATAATATTTTAAAGAGATGAATGCAACACAACGTCTAACAACCAACAGTACTTAATAAACATAAAAGTCTATCTGTCTTCATACGATAATAGAAACAATAATGCAAACACCCAACCCCACTATAAGGAGTATGGAGACCCGGTTGACCACTACTTCCGGATCACTCAGCTGCTGCTCTAACTTGTGGTAAATCTAAACAACACAACAAAACAACCATTAGCTAGTTATCTAAACATTAGTTAAATGAAAATAGCACACACACAATAACAAAACTAACCACACATCATGCTTTCAAACAATCCATTTATTATCTTTACTTAGGTCATTCACTCTACTAATGATACTTATTTTGTGACACGAGGGATTCCCAAACCTCGCATCCGCCCCAGTGTACCGATCAGGAATGGATCCGATGCATCTCACCTTGTACATGTATGGTCTGAGTATAGAGAACCTCCCAGTCTCCTGTTAGAGTTGGGCAGTGATGTCACGACCCGTTATACATACACTTGGGCTAAAAATAATAATAAAGGTCGTCCTAGCAAGTTGTTATTATAAACACACAACACACACACCACTATCGTCATTCAACTAACACCCAGAAACTAGCTAAGTAAGTCGCAAGGACTTACCTTAATCAAATTACAACTCTCTCAATCTTCACTCGGTCCGCAACCGTAGAAACTCAAACGCCTGTCATACAAGGCACATGGATCAAAATCACATCCCATACTCTTAGAAGTTATAAACTTCTAAGGTATACAACCTCATGAAGAGAAGTTACTAAAACGCCCTCTTAAGGTAAAATGACTATTTTACCTCTGGTCCCGAAAACTCCAAAATAACCTATAACCTAGTTCCAACTTCACATTTGGAACCTATTTCCATAATCTAGTTCTCAAAAGATAGTTTGCTAGAGATTTATAAAAGTTAACCAAAATTCTAGATTTTCATAAGAGTCGCTAAGGTCCGACTTTGGCTTAAGATATGAGGCTCGAATAAAAATATAAAAATTCCGAAATAAAACTCTATGTCCTCTATGATATACATGCTACCCATAGGAGCAATGATCTCTCAAAATTATCCAGCCACTACTCTTATATAAATTCCTAAAGTTGGTTAAAACATCTAAAATTTCTATACTTAGCCAATTTGTCCTCTGTTGGAAAAACAGCTCAAGTGCTCTACTTTGAGATCTTATAATTTCCAATCCGACCGTTACTTCTTTCTCAAATTTTAATACAGTAAACTACATATATCTATCTACAATATATCAAAAACTCAACGGTAGATATTCATTCTTAAGCCTAAAAATAATCCTCAAAGTCTACAGTTCCAAACCTACAAATCTGAGATTTAAAAAGGAGTTCCTCACTTCAATTTCTATGGCAGCCTGATCTACCCCCATTGTCATCCAGTGATCATGAGTTTGACACGGTATTTAAGGGAAGAAGTCACATCATCATTAGTTCACTAGGATCTTGTGAGACTCAAAATCTAGGGAGAATAAATTTGATTAGAATTCTTTCCATAAATTTTGTAACCACTTTTTAAAATTCTTTGAATCTGAAAATAAAAGCTTTTGAAATCACTTTCAAAACTCATTATTTATAGAAAAATTTAGGAATCAAAATATTTAAAAGATATTAATCCCCAAATAGATCCGTGATTTTCAATTTTACCCTTGAATTGCATTTGAAGGCCCTTGAATTGCATTTCAAGGCCCTTGAAAACGAAAAATGGGTTGCTTACGAAGGAGAAAATAAAACGATTTACTCCCCCTACGTTAATGCTTCCTTGTTCAACATACCAAGCTCTAATCAAATAAATTGAATTGATCTTCAGGTAGAGGCCTAGTAAAGATATATGCAAGCTGCAAGTCAGTTGATATAAAAGAAATCAAAACATTACCTTTCTCAACATGATCACGTATGAAGTGATGCCTTACATCGATATGTTTTGTCCTTGAATGCTGCACAGGATTTTTAGTAATCGAAATAGTACTAGTATTATCACATTTTATCGGGATACCTTTCAAATCAAAGTCAAGATCACGAAGTTGTTGAGCTATCCATAGAATTTGTGCACAACAGGCTCCCGCAGCTATATATTCGGCTTCGGTTGTGGATAGGACGACAAAGTTTTTCTTCTTAGAGTGCCAACTAATTAGGGATGCCCCTAAGAATTGGCAACATCCAGAAGCGCTTTTGCTATCGACCTTGTAACTTGCAAAGTTTGCATCTAAATAGCCAACGAGGTGAAACTAGCTTTGACATTGGTACCATAACCCTAAATCCTTAGTCTCATTGAGATATCAAAATATCCTTTTCACAGCTATCAAGTGTGACTCTTTAGGATCAGCTTGAAATCTTGCACACATGCACACACTAAACATAATGTTAGGTCGACTAGCGGTTAGATATAACAAAGAACCGATCATACCTCGATACTCCTTTTGTACAACACTTTTACCATCTTTGTCATGGTCAAGCGAAAGTGTAGAACTCATAGGAGTTTTTGCGACCTTGGATAGATCCATTTTATACTTCTTAAGCAAGTCCTTGGTATACTTGCTTTGATTGAGAAAATTTTCTTTCTTTCCTTGTGTAACTTGAAGTCCAAGAAAGAAATTTAACTCACTCGTTAGGCTCATTTCGAATTCCCTACATATAATATTTAAAAATTCCTTGCATAGGGAATCATTAGTAGCACCAAATAATATATCATCAACATAGATTTGTACTACCAGAATATCGTTGCCTCTGGTTTTGATAAATAAAGTTTTATCAATCAAACCTCTTTTGAAATTGTTTTCAAGGAGATACTTGGACAATCTTTCATACCAAGCTCGAGGAACTTGCTTAAGACCGTAAAGAGCCTTCTCCAATTTAAAAACATGACCAAGAAATTCATCATTTTCAAAACCACGTGGTTGAGCAACGTAGACTACTTCTTCTAAGAAGCCGTTTAGAAAGCACATTTTACATCCATTTGAAATAACTTTATGCTCATGAAACATGCAAATGCAAGTAGCATACGAATGACTTCTAACCTGGCTACCGGAGCAAAAGTCTCCTCATAATCAATACCTTCCTCTTGGTTATAGCTTTGAGCTACAAGTCGTGCTTTATTTCGAATGACTTTACCGTTTTCATCTAACTTGTTTCGAAAAACCCATTTCGTGCCAATGACGGATTGATGTTTTGGTCTTGTTGTAAGAGTCCAAACCTTGTTTCTTTAAAACTCATTTAGCTAATTTTGCATGGCAATGATCCAATCGGGTTCTTGAAGAGCGTGAACATAATTCTTGGGCTCAATAAGAGACACGAACGCAGAGAACGCACATAGATTGTTCACTTTGGATCAAGTTTGAACTCATGCGTTTGGATCTGAGATCACATTCTCTTGTGGATGATATGAAGAATGTTGAAACTTCCTTCGTTTGTAAGACGGGACAAATCCTGATGATTGAGGCTCATATGCTTGACTAGATTCAGGTAGCGCTGGGGTGTTGCCCTTGGACTCTATATCAAGGCCTTGAAGTTGGGTTTCAAGGCCTTGAAACGGAGTTTTGACATTGTAGTTTTCTGTTTTAAGGTCTTTAGAGTTTTCTCCGGTATCTTGAATCTTCTCTTGCATATTCTTTTTTTGAGCCTTAGGATCTTCCTCTTCATCAGAATTGTGACCTTCACGTTGATTTAGATTAAGTTATGCAAAACTTTCACTCAAAGTACCATCATTGCTTTCATCAAATATGACATGAATACTTTCCTCAACAATTTTGGTACGCTTATTATAAACACGATAAGCTTTGATATTTGAAGCATATCCAATGAATATTGCTTCGTCACTACGTGCATCAAATTTACCAAGGTTATCTTTGTCATTGTTATGGACAAAGCATGTACATCCAAAGGGTTTTAAATAGGAAATATTAGGTTTTATACCCTTAAAGAGTTCATAAGGAGTCTTTTTCAAAATAGGGCGAACTAAACATCTATTCAAGATGTAGTTAGCAGTGTTAACTGCTTCAGCCCAAAAACTTTTTGGCAAATTGTTTTCTAAAAGCATAGTCCTAGACATATTCTCTAGGGTGCGGTTCTTACGTTCCACAACCCCGTTTTGTTGAGGAGTTCTAGGAGCTGAAAAGTTGTGTGAAATACCATATTTTGCACAAAACAAATCAAACTTTAGCTGATCAAATTCTCTACCATGATCGCTCTAATTGAAATGATTGGTAGGTTTTTCAAAGTTTGTAACTCCTTACACAATTTTGAAAACTCAAACAATGCTTCAGATTTTTCCCGTAAGAATGATATCCATGTAAAATGAGAAAAATCATCCACAATAACAAGGATGTATTGTTTACCTTTGGGAGATTTGACACGCATAGAACCACAAAGATCCATATGTAAAAGTTCAATGGGTCGAGAAGAACTTACAACCTTCTTTGGTTTGAATGAACCTCTTGTTTGTTTACCTTGTGTACAAGCTTTACATAGTTCATCTACCTTGAAGTTTAGGTTTGGAAATCCACGTACCAAATCCTTTGAAAGTAACTTTTGCATTGTATGCATGCTTACGTGACCAAGTCTTCTATGCCAAAGTCTTGGATCATTAGTCAAGGCCTTGAGACATTTTAGCTTAGTTCTTGAAACTTGGTTAGTACTCATAGAATAAACATTGTAACATCTAGGAGCAGTAAGCACAATGTCACCTGACGTCTTGTTTTGAACTTCATATTTGTCTGAATCAAACATTACTTTGTTGCCTTTATCACATATTTGAGAGATGTTGAGCAAGTTATACTTCAAACCGTCAACAAGATATACATCATCAATAAAGTTAGATGAATTATAAGATATTTTACCAATGCCAATAATGTTATAGTTTCTTTTATCACCAAGCGTAATGGTTCCAAATGATTGCTTCTTTAGATCTGAGAATAGTGAACTTTTTCCACTCATATGTCTTGAGCAACAACTATCTAATATCCATTTATACTCCTTTACCTTGGTGATATCCTGCAAAACAGCAAACATCAACCTTTCCGGGTCGACCAAATGGCAATATTTTGGTCCATATTCAGGCTCAATCATGTTTGGTGGTCTAGTACCTATAGGAACCCATATTTGCTTGACCTGTTTCCTTAAACATAGAGGATAAGCGTTTCTAATGATGTAAGGATCATATTTCTTCTATATGGACATGTAGATTTGACATGACCCTTTTTACAACAGTAGAAACATGTGGGCATATGAATACTTTCTTTAGCCTTGACAAAAGTGGTAGTTGTTTTTCTAGGAAAACTGACATGATACCCTATACCATTTTTGTTAAGGAAAGATTGTTGCTCACCCATCATCCTTTCAAGGTTGACTTTCGAACGAGTGAATTGAATAAGTGCAGCCTTCTGGTTTTGACACGTCACAATTAGATCAACCTTTTCTTTCTCTAGATCGATATATTTTCGATGGAGAGAAGAGAGATTGCCCTTGAGAATCGCATTTCTAGATTCCAAGGCCTTGACATTGATATCAAGGTCTAACTTTTCAGTGTTAAGATTTTCAATCTCTAAAGACATGTCACTTAATCTTTTCTCTTATTTGAGAAGCTTTTCTTTCAAAGAACTTATCTTTACTCTATGTTCTTTATAACATATGATAATATCTTTAAGGAATTGTGTGATATCAGATTCAGGTTGGGACATGATGGTACTTACCACATTATCAACGTAGAGATTTGAATCTTCTTCATGATAGGCCATAAGATAAAGGTTTGCTTGTTCTTTTCGTCTTTTGATTCATTTGAGGAATCTGAATCACTCCATAAAGCTACCATAGCTTTCTTCTTTCGATCATTTTTCTTAAAGTTTGTCCTCTTCTTTTGTGGACAGTCCTTAACGAGATGATCTGTTTCACCACATTCAAAACAAGTCAGAACTTTAGTTTTCTTGTTAGAATTAGAAAACTTACCTCTAGGTCTTGATGTTCGAGGATATTCTCTATTGTTTGCAGACTGTTTCTTTATTTTGAAAATTCTTGCGAGACCCTTAGAGATCATGGAAATTGCATCTTCTTCTTCATCGTCATCACTGTCTTCCTCTTTAGATGGTAACTCATCCTTTTTCGATCTTAATGACAGATTTTTTGTGTTAGATGGGAGCTCTTCATCTTATTCACCAAGAACCATTTCGTGTGTGATGAGTTTTACAAGGAGGTCGTTAAGAGGAAGAATTGAGAGATTCTGAGCTTCTTCGATGGTAGTCATCATTGGTCCCCACTTAGCTTTAGGTAAGCTCCTTAGAGCCTTCCTAACTTTTTCTTCGTTTGTGAAGACATTTCCAAGTGAGTCTAGATTGTTCATAATCTCAGTAAATCTTGTGAATATTTTTTTGACTGGTTTGTTTGGATTCATCTTGAATAGCTCATATTCTCTGAGGAAGATGTTGATTTTTGTTTCCTTGACTTGACCTGTTCCTTTGTATGTGACAACGAGTTTGTCCCATATTTCTTTTGCACTTTTGCATGATGAGATGCGGTTGAATTCATTTGCATCCAATCCACAGTAGAGCAGGTTCATGGCCTTGTAGTTCTTTGACCCACTATCCAAGTCTGCTTGTGTGAAGTCAGCTTCCTTCTTTGCGACTTGGACACCTTCAACTGTGGTAGTTGGGACTTTGGGGTCATTCTGAATAATGTTCCATAGTTCCATGTCTTGATCAATAATGAACATGCGCGTTAGTGTTCTCCAATGGGCAAAGTTGTTGCCACAGAAGAGTGGTGGTCGAGATGAGGATCTTCCTTGAGCAACTCTTCCATCACGTACAAGATTCATGATTAGTCTCACTGATGGTTAAATCAAAATACGTGAGTATAGATCTGATACCAATTGAAGAACCGTTAGGTGAATATAAAGGATAAAGAAACTCTAGAAGGGTGATTGAATAGAGTATGAGAACTTTTCGCAAAAACCTATCTCAAGACTTTGAAACTGATTTCAAAGGCCTTGATGTCGATTTGAGCTCTTCGTGACACACTTTGATTTCAAGGGCTTTGAAACTGATTTCAAGGGTCTTGACTTTGTAAACCTGCAAAACAAAGTTAGTCACAATAAAGAAGATATGGTGCGGAAATGAAAAGATCGATACGAGGATATGTTTACGAAGTTCGGCTCTAAATAGTATACTCTCCGTCCCAGGGTATAGCCGTAGGATCTAACTATCTATTATCAGCTTCAAAGATTCCTGTATACAAACTAGAAGAAATTCCCATTCTTCTCTCACTGTAGCCGACGCTACGATCTAGCTCTAACTCTTCACTTTGCTATAATAGTCTAGTTACTTCGCAGAGTAACACACACTCTAGTATAACACTCTTTAGATATTTCAATGGAGCTTTTGAGTTTTATCTCTCTCTAGGGGATAAAGCTTTTGTAAAAGAGAGAAAGAAAAACTTATTTGATGGAATGAAGATGTTTTAGATTGCTTGAAGACTTTGAATGTTTCCGTGTAAGCTTGTGTCTCTTCTTCTTCAATCGACATCTTCATTTATAGTCTTCGATGAAAAAGTCTTCTAGCCGTTGAAAAAATGAGCGTTGTAGATGGTTCTTCTTCTCCATGGAAAACGCTTCTTGGTTGAGATGAGATAGCCGTTGTAGATCTTCTATCGTCTTCATCTCCTTAAAGCACGTTGCTTCTTCTTGTCCGTAATCTTCTCACACTTGTTGAAGATCTTTGTCTTTTGATCGAGATCTTCAGATCTTGTTGTGAAGATCTCTGAAATCCGTTGAGAAGAGATCTTGCGCTTTTGGTTGAGGATCATTGCAAGATCTTGTTTTGAATCGAATCCACTTGGTCGTTAAAAATCTTCTTTGTTGAGCATATCTCCTAGGAAGATCTTCTTTAATTTGGTTGTTTAAAGATTAGAATTCCTTCTAGCCGCTTTGTCCTTTGAAACTGACTCCAAGGTTGTGGCTTATGATCCCTTGAAATGGCTTTCAAGGCCTCCTGGTTGAACTTCTTCAAACTCTCCATCTGTCCCTTGAATCTGATTTCAAGGCCTCCGTCTGTCCCTTGAAATGTTTTTCAATGCCTGCATACATTCTAGACAAACACCAAAACACACCAAGCAACTAGAAATATAATCGATATTTTGTTAGTATAAAAACCACTATATTTGTATTAAGCCTTCCATCATCACCTATACAAATATACAATCAAGGTGAAATTTTCAATTTCAATTTTATTTCAACATTCATCAAACATAAATATTAGAATGTGCCATTCTGAATAGAACTAATACCAAACAAGCCATAATTTAATAAACATTTTGTTTTATTATTAATAAATACTGTCATTACGTAATTAACTCGTAAAAAGTGCACAAATTTAAACTAGTTAATAATTTGTTTTTGATCATGCATAATAGGGCGTACGTGCATACTATGATGCACGGACACGGACACGGATACGGAAAACGGACACGACGAGAAACGGGGAAGCGACAATCCTCAAAAGTAAAAGAAACGGGGACACGGCGAGTAAAATAATTAATATATTTTTTATAGATATTGAAATATAGAATTACTATATCATAATGAGATACATATATATGAAAAAAAATAAATGATTATCATGTTGATAAAATAATCGAAACAAAAGTTTAGAAACAAACAATTTCAGTATTACAAAACATAGAAATAAACATATTTAGTTTTATAATCAGAAATAATCATACTTAGTATCAAAATTGAAGAATGAATCATTCGTTTGCAAATCAACAATAACCGAACAACATGATTAATAAAGAAAAATAATAATAAATATTTGTGAATTATAAAAAGTGAAAGAGTTAGAATAACATAGTCAACATTCAACAAATAAAAATTACAAAATAAATTAATAATCAAAGATTCAAAATTAATTTATAAAATCATAAGAAAAATGGAGAGAAGAGTCGGCAGACGGAACAACATTTAACCATTAGAGCCGGAGAAGAAGATCGGCGTCCTACTTCCGACAACCACAATCTCGCAGGTGGTCATGTGGGGCTAGGTTTAGTCGGAAAAAATGGGAAAGAAGAAAAAATATTACGGTATATAAGTTTTTATTTCGTTGATCATGTCTTGACCGGACACAATCCACGTCTTTACCGTGTCCTAGAAGTGTCCTACCTTGGAAACGTGTCTTAACCGTGTCCGGTCATATTTGACCGTGTCCGGGCCGTGTCCGGTTGTGTCCCGTATCCGACACGACAGGACACGGAACACGCCGCCTTCTAGAAGTTTCCGTGCATCATAGCGTGCATATGAACCTACCTTTGCATGAGAATATATGACACGTTTAAATTAACAGCAAACAGATATATGGTATCGATTATGTTTAGCTTATTTATTAATAGTTTAATACCAGTAGACCTTATCATCCTTTGGCTTTTGAGTCTCGATTCGATGCTTAATATTTACCAACTTTTTTCCCATCTTTTTTTAATACAAGTTACGTTTTCTATCACATGGTTAATTAATGGAATGTTGTGTTTTGTAGATTCATACGGAGATTAAAAAGGAATTTACAATATTTATACTTCTCATTATCTAACTACCCTATATATTAACCTTTTTAAAACAATAAATATATAATTAAAAGATTTTATACTGGATTTTAGTCTACTTTTTATAAATCGTAATATAATAGAATATTTTTTTTATATATTTTATAGAACAACTTTTTTTTATATATGTTTTCGTGTGTGGTTTTCTTCCTTTCTTGTACTCCTTCACTCCTTCATGATGGTTGATCCGTCTGATGATATTTTTTGGTCTTTCAATGTATTAGAAGGACGGCCCGCCGTCTAATGATCGGAACCGTTTTCGCTTTTTATTTTTTTTATTTTGAAAATTATCAAAAGAAGGGCTAGTGTAAGTTATTCTAGACTTTTGACGTGACATATTAAAATCCATGTATGGAGATGTTACATGTCCTCGATTGAATGTGGTTACCCACCAAAACCAACACTTAGCCATTCTTTTTCCTTTTTAAGAAATTAATTAAGAAGGCCGATAATCATAGTATAAAATTAGTAAAAAGAAAATGATTGTCAGCTGGAAGCAAATACACACGTACAGCCAGGCTCCCGCGAATTTCAGCCGTTAAATAAACTCCCAAAAAATAGCATACGTTTTATATTTTTTTATTTTTAGGCATGGAATTTGAAAGAAAAAGTATGAGGGAGAGATATAAAAGGCCGGGGTGACAAGGGCATCAATGGCGGTGTCGGAGTAACATTGGCTTTCCAATTCAGCCGAGGCCAAGGCAGGGGGATTACCTCCGATCGCTTTCTCTCTCTTTCCCCTCTGTGATATTTATACATCATCTGGTGGCTCCCGGGGAGAATCGTCATACGACTGCATTGTTTTCCGGCGAATTTTTGAGAGGAGAGAAGTACGAATTGCCGACGGTGACGGTGTTGCCTTTGCGGCCACCTCCTTCGCCGGAATTCGTCTCTCCTCTCGCTCTCTCTCTCTCTCTCTCTTCCTTCCAGGTTCTGATTCGTCTACCATATACTCTGTTCCTTCCATTATTTTATCCGTTTCGTGATTGTGATGAACTGATGATCCGTATAGGTTTCGTAAATCCCTCGAGAAATATTTTTTTAATTCGTGAAAGAAATCGACGCGTGTGTGTGTAAAATTGTTGTTGATTATTCATTTTGTTTTGTCTGGTAGGAGTTTCGCTTTTCCCAGTTTTGCGTCGTCCTGATTCATCTGGATGTTGTGGATGAGAAAATTGTCAATTTTGTACAAAAGGAAAACGAGGAGCTGTTTTTGCAATTATGTTTCTCTCTCAACCTTTTCTGCATTCTTGTTTCTTCACATAACATCTTTTCCATTAATCCAAAAGGACCTTTGTTCTTTTATACTTTTTCCTGGATGTCCTGTCTTCATCTTTCCCATCGATGTTAACTTTTGTCAAATGGAAAGTGTGCTAACATTTATCATATCAATCGGAAATCAATTCCTCAAAACTGAATTAATCATTGATGTATCACCAATGAATTGCAGATCGCCCTTTCCTCTGGCGCTCATTTGTAAATTGATATACATATATTAAGTCACCAGCAATGGGGGGCTGCGTATCAACTGAGAGTGGGGCTGCCGTAGTTCCAAGGACATACAGGAAGTACTCGCGCAGGTCAAGGAAGTCGTCCCGCAAGGTGACCACCATAAGGGAGGCGCCCATGAAGAGGATCAGTGATGCAAGCCGTGTATCCTTCAGTGGCTTTGTCCATGTCGACTTTGAGAAGGGCACCAACAAACCTTACCGTGTTACCCAACTTCAGTACAGCCTCAGTGACGTAAGCGGTATTAATACACTCACACCTTTTGAATCCTCGGTCATCTTGATTAAATTCAGATAACAACAGATAGGGTTGTGCATATGGTCCGGGTTGAACCGGTTTGTACCTAAATTGTGCAATTTTGAGTATTTCGGACCGGAACGGACCGGACTTAACCGGACCGGACTGGACCGGATATTTGCAGTTTACAGTCCAACCCGCCAAAACCGGACCGTAACCTGGTTTCAAAAAAACATGGACAGTAGACCGGACCGGTTTTCCGCTCCGGTCCGATTTTGCACGGTCCGATTTTGCACGGTCCGATTTTGCACAGCCCTAACAACATACCAAGACTACTATTTTCCAACTATAATTTGAACACTAAATCAGGATTATGCCAAGAAGAATCATGGTTTGACTCAGTTAGCATACTGGATTCTGCTTCTGATTCAGATGACGATGATTTCAGCAGTGTGATCGAAGGTAATATTACAGAACGCAATTATTCATCCTCAAATTATTTAGTTGTTCTTCATTAACACGAAAGTGCTGAATATTTTTAATCATTTTCGTGTCAGATGTGTTGGACTGTAAGGTGCTGAACATAGCAAACATGGCTTCTATTGGTAGTATACAAAACAGGCCTATGCCGAGCATCACAAGCCTGTGGAGTGATACAACAGAGAAGTACCTGTCCCGCCCTGAGTCCGGACTCCTTGTTCCCTGCACAACTGTAGAGAAGCCAACTCCAGGTTCTTGGTCTGCTATTTCTCCTTCAGTCTTCCGGGTCCGCGGTGAAACTTACTTCAAGTATGATTTGCTTAACCATTATGTCGTCTTTTCGATTTTCTTAAAACTGTCACGATAACCTCAACTTTTCTCATCATCTCTGACACATAATTTGCAGAGACAAGCAGAAGAGCACTGCACCAGGCTACTGCCCTTATACTCCAATTGGTGTTGATATGTTCTCTTCTCCAAGGAAGATTAACCACATTGCTCAATACGTCAATCTGCCCTCTTATGAATTGCACGAGACCATGCCTTCTCTTCTGATTGTAAATATACAGGTATTAACACAACCGAAGCTTATTACCAAAAACAAAAACTTAAGCTCGCTAATTCTGAATGAATTTTTTCAGGTGCCTACTTATGCAGCTAGCATGTTTCTAGGCGAGACCGATGGAGAAGGCTTGAGTCTTGTCTTATATTTCAAACTAAATGATGATTTTGACGAAGTCATTCCAATAGAATTTCAAGAAAGTGTGAAGGTAATTTCCTCTTAGAATACGCATTAGGCAATTATACTCTACTCTTTTCAATTTCCATGAAAGACTTGGGATTTGTTGCAATTGTTTTGCTCTTCATAATTTCAGAAGTTCGTTGATAATGCAATTGAATCTAAGGGGTCAAAGAAGGAGGCTTACAGGGAGAGACTGAAGATCTTATCGGGGCTGGTGAATCCAGAGGATCTCCAGCTGAACTCTACAGAAAAGAAGCTTATAAATGCTTACAAAGACAAGCCCGTTTTGTCAAGGCCTCAGCATGAATTCTTCCAGGGTCCTAACTACTTTGAAATCGACATTGACATACACCGATTCAGCTATATGGCTAGGAGGGGATTGGAGCAACTCAGGGAACGCTTGAAGAATGGGACTCTCGACATGGGTTTAACCATCCAGGTATAGACATTTATTAATTCCATCCTATACGCTTAGCTGCCATTATTAATACTCCTATATACACAAATTTCCGGCCTGCAGGCTCAGAAGCAGGAAGAACTTCCAGAGAAGGTCTTATGCTGCCTGAGACTAAACAAGATTGATTTCGTAAACCACGGCCAGATACCGAAACTACTTACTGTCAACGAGGAATGCTTACCAATTGAATGAAATAGATGCTGACAAACTCAAATCCCATTGCCAAGGTGCAGTTAAGCCGCATTCCATTTCTTTCTATAGCTTTGCTTGTCTGTTTCTTCCATTATATTGTCATTGATTGAAGACAATGAAGATATTACAATTCAACGTATGTTGTCTATTTTTGTGTCATTCTGCAATCTATTGCCATCAGCTAAAATGTGAAAAACAAAGCATTCCCAGTTGAGAGAAGTAGTAATCAAGTATATATATCATAACTTTGAATCATAGTATACAAAAACGAAAGAATTAAAAATTAAAGTATGCTTTCCCTAACCTACCATATTATAAAAACAACAACAATCACTAGTAAGTACATACCTTGTTCTGCAATCGAGCTTTGCTAACCAGCTTATGTATGCAATATTTTCCTGTATGTATGTACAAACAGCTAACCAATGCAGCTATGGTAATCTTTCTTCTTTCAATTGCAGAAAGGCTGTCTGATGATTGTCATTCGAAGAACTCGAGTTCTCAAGGAAGACATTCTGATTCACCACACTATGTGGTCTAGGTGGTGGCTGTGGCATATTGGTGTAGTGGCTGCTTGCTCTAGGTGCTGGTATGTCATGGTTATGCTTGCCCTCATATGTTGTTATGACTGCTTTCTGGTCTGTGGAAGCCCTCTCAATATGCTTACGCACATTGCACCCCTGGTAGGTGCACTTATAGTAGCTCCTATAGGAAAAAACAAACAGTTCAGGAAGATTCGATTAGTTGCATGAGAAAAGAACACGATGTAACGTGATCGTATCTTTCTTATTGATATTGCATAACTCATATTTGAGATGCATAATTTGTTTCTTCTCAATTGAAGATACTCCCATAAACCTAGCATCTACTCTTTGCTACTTACTTTGTGATAACGATGTCTAAGCATGTCAATCGGGACAGAAAAGTAAAGAGGAGTCAAAGGTGGTTCACCTAACCTTAAAACTCGGAAATAACATCTACAATTCATAACGGTTCAACTCATCCACATCAAGAAGAGAAAAACATTACTTCGTCTATCTGAATCGAAAATGAGCTAGGATAAAAATGCTACCTTGGATATGGATTGCCTTTAACGACTTTTTGGCCGTACTTACGCCATCTATATCCATCATCCAACAGGTCGACTTCGCTTCTCGTTTGAACAATTATCTTGGGCTCTGTCACCGTTCTATGGGGGGCAGTCGGCTCAGAAACCCCAACTTCCAAATTCCTTCACAACAAACACACATGCCATGTCAAAAATTAGCATTAATGGAAACAAACCAAACATGACAAAACAAAACGATAAGAGAACAACCGTCTTTTGGCATCAGGTTCATCTTCATGTGTCGTAGCCTCTTCATCGCCCACTTCCTCACTACCAGATAAGCATTCTCCCGTAGCTTGGCTAGACTCCGTCTCCCTTCTACTTAAAGAGAAGGCTGGTTCTTCAGCTACTTTGTTTGCATTTTCTTTTCGACTTTGCAAGCTTGAGTTCCCACTGGGATTACCAGTGTCCTTCCCGCGCTTAGACTGAGGCGGCGTATGATTATGCTGGCCCTTGTAGGTTATCTCAGTCACATGACCGTCATGTGAACGCTCCACCTTCTTCTTGACAGGGCAACCTGGATGAGTACATTTATAATAACTTCTCGGACATTCGCTTCCCTTGACTGGCTTCTGTCCATACTTTCTCCAGTTATACCCATCATTAGCAGGCTTATCAATAGCAATGTAAGATGGAGGGGATTCTTCTTTCGGCACGGCTCCTGAATCGGGTGCAGCAGGTAACAATTCTTGTTCCAATGCCGTAGGAGGAACTGTTGTTACTGAAGTAGGCAAACTACCTTGCATGTACACGTTCGATTGAGCTTGAACAGCTTGCGCTGTAACGTGTGCCAGTGCTTGTTGATGTGACATACCAAACGGCCCCTACAATTAGCTCCAGGATAAATAATGAGTATCAAAGACCCAACTCGGAACATTCATACACTTACCATTTATCATAGATATTGACAAAATCATTCCTGATGACTTTTCTTATATCCGTCCTGACTACACACAGGTCTTCCGGGTTCCGTGAAGACCAATTGACAATAGGAATAACCTAACATATAAATGTTACCTTCACACAATATCGTAATGTCGATGTGGGACTTTCACACACAACAATTCCCAGATTTGAAAAGTTAATGCATTTTAATGCTGTAGGCATCTCATGGAAGCTAAAAAGCTTCAGAATCATCTTTCAAGCAATTCAATCTGATAGAATCATAGACAATTTGCCAAAACAGATAACAGTTCTGCGCAAAATCCAAATTTCATAGCACCACACAGAAAACCCAAAAATTGAATCCTAATCCCTACGGATCATGAACAGTAGAAAATCCATCTCCCAACAAATTAAACCATTTCTAATCACAAAGAAGCATCAATAGTGATACAATACCTGACCCGGAAACAAACCAGGCGACCCAAGCAAACACGCCGGGCTGAGCCCAGGTGGAATCGAGAACACTACCGGCTGAGTAACCACCAATCCCTCAGGCCGATTCTGCTTGAACCCCAAATCAGTAGCCGGAGCTGCAGCTGGAGAAGTGATAGCTCCGGCGAGGAGCTGAGAGAAGGAGCGGAACTCCGATTCAGGATCCGTATCAGAGAAAAAGCTGGAGACGAGGGTCATCGGACCCGGGCTCGCCCCGAACCCACCCGACCCAAAAAACGATTCAACTGGAGCCCGAGGAGGGAGGGCGATAGTGGGCCGTGCCGTCGATTTCGTGGATGAAACGGCGTCGTTTTCTTCCATTTCTAAAGCTGAGCTCGCAAATTGAAGAAAGTGGGGCTGCACCTTTTGGGTTCCGATGTCCGTGGGTTGATTTATGGGGGGATCTTTTTCGTTGGGTGTAAAAAAGGTGTTTATTGCTTGCTTTCTAGGATCTCTGTTCCGCCATTGGTGGATCAGAGATGGTAGGAAGAGGAAGATAATAATTTGGTGTAAGTAAATTGAAGGTCTTCTTTTTGGGTTGAATGCAGTATTTGTCTTTGTCTGAAACTGTATCTGAAATTCGATTTCTGGTTGAAGAGATAAAGAGAGTTTTTTTGAGTATCTGGAAAATGTGTAAGAAAGTCCACGCCGCAACTCTCTCAAAATAAAAATGGAGTGCTCTTTTTCTTCCCAATTTTAATATTTTTTATATCACCGTACTTCCTACAAAAATTGGGTAAACTACCATAACCTCCCCTTTAATTATCTATCAAATTAAATTTTACATAAAAATATGTTATACTTCCCCAAAAAATAGTTGATGAAAGAGGGTTGATATTTAAGATTTGAATCCTAGGTATGTAGCAGGGCTTCAAATATAAAGAGTGATGTTATCCGGCGGCGAAGGGGCCGGCGCCGGCGCCTTGCGAGTGCGCATGGGGCTCGCGCACTCGCAAGGCGCATGTGCGCAGGGAGGGCGCGCAGGCGCCTTCCGACTGCGGGCAAGGCCTCGTGCATTGGGCCTGTGCGAGGCCCATGCTCGGATGCCCAACCCGCCTCCGCCTATATAAGGAGGCGCGGAGGCTACCCCTTCATTGCCCTTATTTTCTTCGTAGCCGTCGAGCATCCTTTGCTCTCGAGTTTCGCAGCCGTCGCGCACTTCCCTTACCCTTGAGTTTTTTTTTTCTCTTCTTTTCATCCATTTCTTCTTTTCTTCGATACGTCCAACAATGGAGGGAGATTCAGATATTGAGAGTTCTAGGAGTAGACCACTTGTGAATCGATTTGAGGTTAGTTAATATTGTTTTTTTTTATTGTTTATTTATTTTTTACATTATACTTGAAACTAGTTAGTTTAGTTAGGTTCGGCTAGTTAGGATTAATTGAAATTGGATTATTTTCGATAGTTAATATTGAAACTAGTTAGTTTAGTTAGGTTCGGCTAGTTAGGAATAATTGAAATTGGATTATTATCGATTTTATGATAGTTAATTTAATATATATATATATATATATATATATATATATATATATATATATATATATATATATATATATATATATATATATATATATATATAATCATATATTGTATATGATTATAATAATAGCACAATTTTATATAAATATATATATATATATATATATATATATATATATATATATGTGTGTGTATATTATAATAGAAAAATAAAATTTTGAGTTAAAAAAATATTCAGCGTGCGTTGAGGAACGTTAGAGAGAAGAGGAAGAGGGGGACGAGAATAGTCACAGCTTCCGCCCGTCGAGAGGCTGCAGCTCGACGAGTTAGACTTGTTTCAGCAGCTGTAGAGGCATCCGTTCAGGCACCTGTAGATGCAGCTGTAGAGGCATCAGTTCAGCACTTGTGGATGCACCTATAGATGCAGAGGTTCGTGCACCCACATTGACTTCTGGCGAGGAGGATGTCGTACCTATTTCACTTACTACTGATTACGACACGGAGGAGTCTGCGCACGATATGTCTCATTTAGATGATATATTGGAGGATGAGCACGAGGAGATACCAGTTGAGGTAGAGCAGCAGCAGGACATACCACAACAGGACATACCACAACAAGAGCAGGTACCTTTTTGAGAGGGAGCAGGACGACTTACCTGAGCATGTACTTGATGAGGAGCAGAATCCACAATGGCCGTCATCTGGTACATCTCTTACTCTCGATACATAAGGCTCCATGAACTTTGGAAAATCTTCTTCCCTCAAACAAAATCCGGCTTTCGCGGGTTGTTTTCCTTTACGACGCGCTCTACTCGTAGGAGTCAACTCCGGTGTAGAATCTACATCTTTAGCTTTTTTCCCTTTCGGACGCCTAGGACCACGTGTAGCAGAATGCTCAAAAGAATTAGGCTCTCTTCTAGTTGATCTCGGGGTTGGAGGTCGTTCCTTTGCTTTGACCTTCTGTGTCGGCTCCTTCATTGTCGTACCCCCGGGGTTTTCCATTTCCTCCAGAAAAGATGCAATCTTATCTTGCTCATCCGGACTTAACATATTTGAGTCCATTCTTTCTCTAAACCTGTTCAGCGTCGCTTGACTCGGGTTCAAACGACCATCATCATCATCACCAATATCACCATCCGAAAAAACAATCGGAATCCAGTGAACTTGCTTCAATATGGGTGTATCTGAGACAAATAGATAGGTCTACGAGCCCGGATTGCTAGTCTAAAGTCATGCACACACGGCACTCCATAAACCTCTCCAATAACTATCCCGACATCCTTCATCATCTCTTGTATGTCGAGTCTTGGTGTAATTATTCCACAAGAGCGTGAAACACTCATTTGTTACGTAGTCACGGAGCAAATCAAATATCGGTATACGCACCTACAAAAAAAGGTTTATTACACACCAATTAAATATTTAACAATGTTTTCATCAATTTAAATTTTGGTATACCAATTAAATATTTAACAATGTTTTCATCAATTTAAATTTTGGTGTACCAACCTCTCGTGGAATCCTCTCCCGTGACATCTCTAGAGAAACTTGTAATTTCTGGACTTGGTCCGTGACCATCAAATGTATGCTATCACAAACCAGCTGAAATCCTCCAACACTAGAATCTAGTGTTTGCTTCAACAACTTGTGTGCGGACTCACACCTAAGAAGAAAAGTTTATTACAATAAACGAATAAATGTTTAACAATGTAGTGAATGTTTAAATAACTTATGCATTTGTCGTTCGTGTGCCGAAATGATGATGTAGGTCAGTCCATGCTCGAACGATTGCCTCTTTGTACAGGTCAAGCCAAGTCGTCTCGAGATAGGTCATTAACCTCGGAGATGATTGCCAATAGTCTCTCATTTCCAGCAAACGGCGTTGATAGCTTCCAGGGGTTCTTGACTCGAACAAGGCATGACAATGGGATATGAAGACTGCTTCCGCTTCCTTATTGCGCAAAACAAGGGCCGCTCTATTAACTATATTGCACTTTATGTGAAACGTGCACAATATATGCTTCACATCGGGAAATACTACACCCAAGGCGCTTATAAGACCAAGCTCATGATCAGTGGCAATCACCTCCGGCGTCTTTCCGTACAACAAATAACGGACCCTCCTCAAAGCCGACTCATAGTGATCTCTATTCTCTTGTGCCATGAACACAAAAGCAATTACGAATGTCTTCTTGGTGCTAGTGATGCCTACGATCTCCAACAATGGCATATTGTACCTAAAAGTAATACGAAACAACGATTGAGTTACAATTTCTAAGGAAAAGATGACTGAGTGTATGAAATAAAGTAAAAATGTGTCTTGAATTGAAACTTACTTGTTGGTCTTATATGTCGAGTCCATCACAATAACATAGGGAAACATGCTGAGCAAATGCCTTGAGTCGGGATGTGAGATAAAGAAATCAATTACTTCATCGGAATCTTGACTTCTCCGAGTGTTTACAAAGTATCCACGTTCCGTCAACGTGTGAAGTGCTTGTTGTAATGAATCTCTTCCTTCGGCTTGTTCCATTCTAATCTTCAAACCGGTGTTGTAAACTTGGCGGATGGAGGTGACATTATCAGGATCCTCTAATTGCACGAATTTTAATATATGTCTCGGTTTTAAGCCAGAATCAATTTACGCTCCACCTTTCGGCTTTGCTTCGGAGTCATACGTCCAACATATGCATGACCTCTTAACACCGAAGGAATTATATGGTTGTGGATTCCACATACAACCCTCACCGTCCACTTTTCTTCTTCAATTTGGGTTCCTACAATCTCAAACAAACACATACACTTCTTCGAGTTTTTTTCCGGCTAGAACTTGGAACATGATCGGGATCTTTGTCTTTTTCTTTTCTAGGTCCTCCGTGTCTATCACAACCCAATTGTAGAATACGAAAACCCCTTCTATCCAACCATGATTTTTTAATGACCAACACCATATTCATAGCGTTGGCCACATACCGAGCCCACCCCAATAAGTTCTCTCTATCCGCAAAATATCCATGAAGCTCAAATTTTGACGAATAGTTGGTACCGAGAGCACGAGAATAATCCATAAGATCCTAAATAAAAATAACATAGAGTATTATTTTAAAAATACAAATCATTTTATTCTTAAATATCTAAACTACAATTCCGATTCTCTATTCTAACATTGCTAATTTTATAATTTCGATTCTCTATTCTAACATTGTTAATTCTACAATTTCGATTCTCTATTCTAACATTGCAAATTCTATAATTTCGATTTTCTATTCTAACATTGCAAATTCTATAATTTCGATTCTCTATTATATCATTGCTAATTCTACAATTCTGATTCTCTATTGTAACATTGCTAATTCTACAATTCCGATTCTCTATTGTAACATTGCTAATTCTACAATTCTGATTCTCTATTCTAACCTTGATAATTCTACAATTCCGACTAAATAAAACGACATAAAAGTAAAGTATAAAAATGAGTTTGTACACTTACTTCAAGTTGTGCGAGAATTTCTTCCGGTTCACTATATTTTTCAATATCGAACGACATCATAGAGCTTTCACCATCGGATTCTACATCAACTTCATCGGAATACGACGACATTTTAACGACTTTTTTGTTTACGTTGTTGAGGTTTGGATGAAGGTGAATGAGTCTCACATGTTATTATATAAGCTCGAAAATTCCACAACGGCTATATTCCCCAACGGTCATTTCCAACGTTCATTTATTTAAAATTATAACGGGCAGAGGGATGCGGAGGCGGAGTGCGCCTCCGCGCCAGTCCTCGCGCATGCCCAGTCCGCATGCGCGCGGACTAGCGCGGAGGCGCACTCCGCCTCCGCGTCTCTCTTGGCGCGGGCGGACTCCGCCTCTATGAAGGCGCGAGTCCGCCCGAATAGTAAGCCTGAATATATATATGAGGCCTTTAAAAAGGTAATAAAAGATACAAAAATGTAAAAGTATTTTTCATATGTAAAAAATAAGGTCAATACAAATATTATATTAGAGAATTAAATTATACATAAAAAATTTCACTTAAAAATTATTATCCTTCTAACATTCAATTTTCTCTAAAAAAACGTTCTCAATTGTTATTAGTGTTAAACCATTAAGTATATATTTTGTGTCATTGCAGAGCGCATATAAATCTTCAACAAGTTCAACTTGAAAAAACTTTTTTTTGCAGATGCAATAGTCACGGGAATAGTAAACAAGATTCTATAAATAATAATAGCATTAGGAAAACAACCTTGACATTTTAGAAAGTTTAAAATATCAATAAGTTGCATCACTTTTTTGGGCAAAAAGTCTTGTAGTAACTTCAATTCCACATACAATTCATTTCCATCTATATCATATCGTTCATGGTTCTTAAGTGCATTTGCTATATTAATACAAGAGGACTTTAAACATGTATCGTCCAATGAATGCAACTTGTGAGAGTATACAAGAAACCAAACAATTTTTCATATTCTTGATATTGTTCAAACCTTCTCGTAAGTGAAACAATGGCTTGGTTAATAATAAATAGAAAATAACATGTAACACCCCAAATTTCAGACTCATGGCGCTACTGGATAGGACCTCACAATGGGTCTCGACCCTAGCTCGACAACAATATCATTGGATCTTACAACAAGACACAAACGATAAAAGACTAAAAGCTAAATACTGAAATATGCAATGTCAAACAAATAAACATACTCTCATCCGAGGTACAATAGTCATAAACGAAATCCGCAAAAGAAACTAACGAAGTCAACTATAACAAAAACACATAAACCCACACTCGCCCTACCACGTACGGGAACCCCGGATGACAACCTCCTCCGAATCACTCAGCAACTACCCTATCCTGCAAGGCATCTAACAACACGGATAAATCGTTAGCTAACTATAACATAGAGAAAAACATCAAAGCACAAACACATATAAAGCAAGAGTAAAACACATATCATGCTATCACATGAAACCCTTTATTATTGTCTTTGTTAAGGTTGTTCAAATTATTTATTTATAAGTGTGACAGGAGAAGTCTTCGAATCTCGTCTTCGGTCCTTTATCCAACTGGAGTGGTTCAGTTCACTTTCACATATACACAATGGAGTGGTTTGGTACCCTCCTTGTATACAAAGTCTGGCCTCGTTGCGAAGCACCTCCTAGACTCCCTCGGGAGAACTGGACAAGTGACCACCGCCCGTTACCCGTGGGCAAAATAATAAGTCGATTATATTAAAATAAAAATATGCCACGACACATAAGCATACACCACTCAAGCATTCACCAATACATCATAGAAGTTAAGTAAGTCCTAAGGACTTACTTGTAAGAGAATATGCTCAACTATCCACACAAACCCGAAGTGTAATCAACTTCTCGATGCCTAATATAAGTCAAGGCAAAGGTATCATGACCAATCCACGTCAACATGAAACTGCGTCCTAACAGTTTCCTACTTTACGCATAACTCAACTTAATGCAACTCTAACCCACTACATGGGATTCACTCTACTTCTGCTAGGCCACCTATCATGATGTTACAACATGATCAAAGGGTACAAGGAAGGAGGGACAACATACATAGAGCAGACTCTTAAGTTACAAGAACAACTTAAGTGTCTCACTAGAGGAACACTGCGGCCGCAGAGGTGAAGAGGCGCGAGGGCGGAAAGATCCAAGAGGCCGCACCCGCGGCAGACGAAAGGCGCAGGGACGGTGACTGCGCTGAGTCATGGTCGCGGGGGATTGAAGGCGTGGTTGCAGGACTGGCGACTGTGATCTCCGACTTCTCCTTCTTCGTGCAAGATCTCTTTCTCCTTCAACACTTCATGTAACTCTTTTGTAGTCTCAGTCAGGCACTCAAGTAGCCACTTTGTAATCTAAGGAACAAAAAGGGAGGAATACCTACCCTTAATCTTCAATGGAAAACGATGGAGATAATTTGCTTCTTCGGTAACCTTCAATGACGGTTTCTTAGTGTGATCCTTCTGCAGTCCGACTGAGATGAAAGGTGTAACCTCTGTTGGTGATGGAATCAAGAGAGATGGGGTGAAGAATATAATAATAAGGAATCACAGAAGGAAGGGTAAAAGGAAGAGAGGAAAAGACTTACGTGATTCTCCCAAAATTGTCAAGGTTTCAGAATAGGACGGCAGACTATCGGATTAGGTTAAGAGGGAAAAAAAGCTTTGGGGTTATAAAAAGAGGAACGCACGAAACGAAGGTTACAAAACATAAAGGATGCGGACTTCTGCTTACCCGCGGCGGCGAACCCGTTGTCAACCATGGCTGCCCCGCGGGTAGCCTATAAAATCGGGTGTTACATAACCAACCCAAAATGATTCTTCTCGTGATTGTGCAACACTTGTAGATGCATCATTTGGATTCCCATTAAACTATTTTTTTTCGTTGAACTTTACCTCTTTGAGGAAATACTTGATTAACATTCATGTTGATGGAAATTTCTTTTGAAGTATCTAAGGCCTTTGCAAAACCAAATTCTCTATAACTTTCAAACTTAGGAATCAAATTCTTAATCTTCTCAATTGCAACTTTAATAAGTGTATCTTTAGATTGTAAGTTTGTTTTGTGTCAAGGATTTAGCTTAACGTTGAAAACTATAAATTTAAAATTTCCATAACTTTCGCACAATATTTCATACCAAATAACAATGGAAACTGTAAATTCAAATCTCCATAATTTTGGAAACTGTAAATTCAAATTCTCTACAACTTTAATAAGCATAACTTTCAAACTTAGAAATCAAATTCTCTATAACTTTCGCACAATATTTCATAACCAAATAACAATGAAAACTGTAAATTCAAAGTCTCCAAGTTCATTTTGTGTCAAGGATTTAGCTTCACTTTTTTATTTTTGAATCATTACCACTATCCGATACTTGTGTGACGCCCGGAATTTTTATTCCGGTTGGTGAGAGGTTTAGTGAACTTTCCGCATGTGCAGCTCAGTCTTTTCGCTTGCATGACGTGCTGAGTGACGGTATTTTATTCCGTATTCCGTTTTGACCCTTCGTTTGTGTGGGTGACCCTTCATTTTGAGGAAACCAACCCCTCGTTGCCCTCTCCTTACTTACCCCTCAGCTGAGTTTCCTTTCTCCTCTCATTTCACTCTCACGTGAAAGTGATTCTCCTCTCCACCTCTCTCTTTTGGCTTGGGAGCTCTTGGTGGCTTCTCCATGGGAATCCTCCTTCCTTATCTTCTTGTGTATGATGTCCAGCAAGTTTGAGAGCTGCAGATCCGAGCTAGAGTAAACTCTTACCTTTCTTTCTTCTTCCCCAACTTCATATTCTTCCTTGAGCTTCAATGGTGGAAGCCATGGATTCACTTTGTTCTTCCCTCTTCTTGTGGGCTAGGATGTGCGTATCCTAGAATAGTGGTCACCGTTGAGATTGTCGAAACTAGACATGTTTATCCTAGTATGTGTTATGGGTTATGATCTTGCGAGATCATCGGGTCTAGAAGTTTAAGGACTTCTAGCTTATGAGAGTGTTATTGATTTGTGCCTTGTTATGATCAGGCGTCGAGTACCTTCCAACGGAAAGCGAGAGCGGTATTTGTCGGTTTAGCTTGGGGATGAGGTAAGTCTTCGGACTTACTTAGCTGGCTTCTTTGTATCAGCATCGATGTGTGATTGGTCGTGAGCGTGTTTATCTCTGTTTTATAATATCAAAACCGGAACTAGGACGACCTTGTGTTATATGTATATTGGCCCAAGTGTATGATAACCGGGTGGTGACCGCTTGTCCAGTCCAAAATGGGGTGATTGGGAGGTGTCTTGCGACCAGTCCAGCTAGTGATGCTGATTTGCATCAAGTACAAACCCGACTGGTGAAAGGGGACAAGGGCGAGATCATTATAATTCTCGTGTCACACCATAAATGGATTTAGTAATGGAATGACGTAATTGGAAAGATAATAAACCGGCTTATGTGTGTTGGAGTATGATGTGTGTTTATGTTGACTTATGTGTGTGTGTGTCAATACCATGATTTTGATGCTTTGAATGTTAACTAACGGTTTTATACCGATGTTGTAGTTGTCTTGCATGTTAGGAATGCGACAGAGAGATCCGGAAGAGTGGGCAGTCGGGGTTCCGTACATTTTAGGATGGGTTTGGAGTGGAGTCTTGTAAATATATATCGTATATTGTTATGTTTTTTATGTTTGAGTCTTTGGAGTTGAGAACTCGGTTGGAGTCTATCGTTTGTTTGTTTCCGGGGATCATATCATTCCATTAAAATCTATTTCAATTTTGCCCTTATTTGTGTCTTGTTGTAAGATCCAGTGAAATTGTTGTCATGCTAAGGGTCAGGACTCATTGTGAGGTCTCCTCCCGTAGCATCCCGAGTCCCGCAGATTTGGGGTGTTACAACTTGAAGCAAAGCTTCTCTTATTTCCAACATTTGAAACCTTATAGCTCTAACATTATCAACCCGACTCTCCCAACGAGTTGATGACAATGATTTAACCTTAAATTGATTTACATTATCGTTAAAAATCTTCCATCTTTTAGTAGAATTATCATAAAATTTATAAATGCGTTGAATTATTCCAAAAAAATCTCCAGCTTTTTCACAAGTATTAACCATATCACATAATAACAAATTAAGACTATGAGATGCACAAGATGTATGAAAATCACTAGGATTTAAGTCTAATTTCTATGAACTCCTTGATTTTTCCCTTTCATCTTTGACCCATTATCATAACTTTGTCCTCTAATGTCCTCTAGATCAAGAGCAAGACACTTCAATTCATTTTGTAAAACATCAAACAATCCTTGACCGGTTGTATCATTCAATTCCAAAAATCCTAAAAAATAATTCCTCGATTCTTACATCATTTGAAGAAAAATCCACATATCTTAATATCAAAGACATTTGTTCTTGATGACTTATGTCAAAAGTACAATCAAGAATCATAGAAAAGTATTGAAAGAATTTGGCCAAATAAACCCTTTTCTATTTTATTTTGTTTTGTGTACCTTTTAATTTTTACCACTTTTATTAATGGTATGTAAAAGTGGTAAAAATTTCATCTGAAAATAATGACAATAAGGGGGTACAAAACTATTAATATCAAACTCAAATTAACAAGCTGAACCCAACCTACGAATTTTTTGATATGAATCAAAACCTACGAAAATTTTCATATCAAGTTGAACCCAAACCTACGAAACAAGCTGAAGACAATGAAAATAATGGGTACATATATATTCATATCAAATTCATACAAATTTTCATATCAGAACCAAAATTTCTTCTAAAGAAACAAACATGTTCTCAATGAATCAGGGAGGTAATATTCACTAGATTTAGGGGAAGGTCCGTCGGCATCCGGGGTGGAGTCGCTTGGTCATTTCTTCCTCGCCATGACCAAGGAGGCCACCGGAGACGGGAACCCTACAGAAGAAGAGATCTGTTTTGAATTTTAATTCGAGTAATTAACCCAAATCTGGAATTGGAACCATAAAAATGATCGGAATTGAGAGGAGAGCAAGGATCCAATGCGAGATTTAAATTAACAAATCAATCACTATGACGAAAGAGAAGAGCAAAGAGGGAAGGAGGGAGTGACGAAAGAGAAGAGCGGAAGAGCGAAGAGCGAAGGAGGGAGTTGGTGGATCTAGGGTTTTAGTTTAACCAGTAAAAAAAAGGGTACATTTACTTAATCGTAAAATGCTATAGGCCTAGTTAATAGAGCAATCATTGAAAAAGGCATAGTTACTGAATTTGGGCAAAAAATTTTTTTGCTTGTTTTACTCTCTTAATGATTTCAGATTTCAATGTAGAAGCAAATAGGAGTATTAACTCGTTTTGAATTCTATGACCAAGATAATGAAAATGAATATCATTGCTAGAAATACGTTGAACATGCTCTTGCATAATTGGGTCAAACTCAACTAATATTTCTACCAATACTAAAAAGTTTCGTTATCATTTTTATACAATGTTTTACTACTACCACGAAAAGCTAAATTATGTTTTGCAAGAAATTTCACCATTGCAATGATTCTAACCAAGACTTTCCTCTAATGTTCTTTTTCCTTTTCAAGACGTTTTTGTGTCACTTTATCAATAGTCTGGTTACTTTTGAGTCTTAAATACAACTCATACCATGTAGTCATATATTTAACGTGTTCTACACTTGTTTCATGTTCTTTAAGTCTAATGTCATGATGAGCCTAATCATCAAAACCCTCACATACTAGTTGACCTCTTATACACCCTTGTTTAAAAATTTTACAACAAAAACAAAATAAATGTCAGCCTCTATGGAATAAACAAGTCAATCTCTATCACACTTCTCTCCATTTGTTAATTCCCTAATATAAAATAAAGCAAAAAATCGTCTAGAATACTTATTTTTAGGACCTTTTTTAATCGATAAATCTCTCATAGGACCCTCTTTTTCCAAAATATCAATCATTTTTGTATCAAGAGAATCCCAAGATCTTGGATCATATATATTCAATAATTCTAAACAATCTAAATCAACATCATCACTACTTTTATTATCAATATCATTATTGTAACGACTAATATCATCATCACTTTCTTGATTATCAAGTGGAATATTCGTGTCAAATCAACATTAGTACCATCAACAAAATAATCATCACAATCAATATTAATAACGTTAGTAGCATCGACATTAACATCACTTTTCTCAATAGGAACACTACAATCCTCAACAATAACATTATTTCAATATCATCAACAATATTATTTTCCAAAGAAGCTTGTATTTCTTTTATAACAAATTTATCAAGAGCACCTCTTTGAGACCAAGTTAACTCTTCAATTCGTTTCTTCTTTTTACGTTTTTCATAACCGGATTCAAATTTCTTACCTTTAGAAGACATTGTTAAATAAAAACAAACACTTTCAAGACAAATTTAATTAAATGTTAATTAAACTCAACAACCTGATATTCTGCATAAATGAGGATCCTTATTATTTTTTCCTGAACAAGTGGACAATAATTGAAGGCATTCGCAACTTGGCATCGGTTGCAATCTTGTTGTAGCCTGCATAACAATTGGACGATAAATGAGTATTTAGTAACTAACGTTAATACCCAAAGTGGAGAAGAGAGTAATTGGACAGGAAGTCAAGAACTCACCTTGGTCCTTATTCCGTAAATACCCACAATTTCTAGAAATGACCTCAGTTGAACCGAATGTCAAGAAGTTCTTGAGGACATAGCTGCAGAGGAAGAGTGTTAATATGGAGAAAATTGAACAAAGAAGAGTATGTAGAACAACAGAAGACACAATTGATGCTCGAACTTGAGAATGAGAGGATGGAGAAACTGGAGGTGAGAAATTGACGAGCATATATAAATCGATGAACGCCTCGGTTGAATGGAATATGTTACGGGAAGATTCAGAGAGGTTAAATGTAACATCCCGAATCCGCGAGACTCGAGATGCTACGGGCGAGACCTCACAATGGGTCTCGACCCTTAACCTAACAATAATTTCACCGGACCTTTCCAACAAGGCACAAATAAAGGCAAAACTCAAACCGTTTATAATGTATGCGAGAAACTGAAATGTAAAGGTACAAGGTGGAAACTCAGCCGAGTCCTTAAAACGACACAAACTCCAATACAATAATCCGAAAAACGTACAACATAAACCACCATCCAATAACATAACAAATAACCAAAAACGTCCCCGTCCTATAATGTACGAAGACCCCCGGCTGTCCACTCCTCCACGTCACTCGGCGGCTTCCCTAACCTGCAAGGCATCTACACAAATGGTTCTAAACCGTTAGCTCATATTCGAAGCATTAGAAATCAGGTGAAGGCACAACACACATACATCAACATAACACATACATGCTCCAAAACACACAAGTCCAGTTTATTATCTTTTGATTATTAAGTCGTATCCCGTTCTAATTCAACTTAGGTTTGTGACACGAGAGTCCCCAAAACTCGCATCGGTCCCTACTTACCAGCATGGAATGGTGTTGATGCATCCGACCGTCTACCAGCACGTGATAGTCTCCAAGAACCTCCTATCCCTCGCGAGGGCTAGAGAAGTTGTCACCGCCCGTTATCATACACTTGGGCCAATATATATATAAAGGTCGGTAGTCCTATTACCGATTTAGTTGTTATGAAATAAACAATAAACACACATCATCAAACACATATATGCTAATACAAGGAATACGAGCTAAGTAATTCCGGACACTTACCTCGCCTCAACACTCAACTCACAACACTCTAGTTTCCTTTGAGAAGAAGCTCACAACCTGCTCACAAGAATATACGTATCAACACATGCTCGCGCTCAAGAAGTCTTAGACTTCTCTAAAGAGATCTATGCAAGATCACCTAACCCTCAAGCTAGGAATGCATCCTAGGATCCAAGATACACATAACACTCTCAAGAAGCAAAGGAAACTCACAACATCCTATAGCCTCACAAGAACTTAAACCACAACCAAGAAAGAACAATCTAGCTTAGGAGGTCCAACATGCTCAACAACCACAAAACCATCATCTCCAAACAAGCCTTAAGGGCTCCAAGGTTCATAACCACTAGATCGCATTCTCAAACCACAACCAAGAGGAGAAACCTACTGTTGAAGAAAACGCAGCCGCGGAGTCAAGCTGGCGCCCTTGAAAAGCCATGTCACCGCCCATGCGGTCTCCTGGCGCCACCCTTGAGGTGGCCCTGATCCGCCCTCGCGCCTTTGATGATCCGCCCCCGCGGTCGAACAGCAGAATGTCCGTCTTCTTCGTTTCTTCGACAGTGCTTTTGCTCCAAATGCTTCCTTCTCTTGTTGGGCCTACTCCAAACTTCAACCACAGATCTTACACTCCTATCCACAACCTAAACGAGCTAAGAAAATGAGCATGCAAAGGATCTAAGTAAAATCTTCCTCAAGAGCTTCATCCATGAAAATGGATGAAGGAGAGGGGATGAAAGGATAAATAACAATGAAGGAGAAGGGATGAAGAGGAAGAAGCTTACCAAACCGAATCTGATTCTTCTTCACTGTAGCTTGTTCGCTCCAAAAGGTGTGTGCAAGCTTTAAATTTATAACCCAAGAAGTATGCTTGAACAAATATGCGAACCCGCAGTATACGGGTCAATTGTAATAAAAAGCAAGAATTCCAGGGGTCGATCTCAAGGACTTAGGTGAAACTAAGCAAGAATAGGTTGTCAAATATTGCAAATACCACAAAAGCAATTAAAGCAATCAAAGATGATAATAAGGTCAAATAAGGGAAAATGCAGATTCTAGGGATTAAAGCATCTAGTTGTGGTTCTGACTCAAGATCTCTAAAGAATCGCGGACAAAGCTGATGTTTTGCAAAGGGAAGGTGTTTCTACGATGGGAATAGATTACCGGGTAAGTCTCACTACTCACTATCCCAAACCAAAGTTCCTATTACCGGGTAAGTCTCAAGGTAATAAGGAAAAGAACTATAATCTCAAACCAACACACCACCCAATGGAATAGAATCAACCTTTACCGGGTAAGTCTCAGGTTAACTCACAAAGGTGGGATGAAGGCACACTCAAACCCCAATAAAGGACAAACCTTTATTACCTACACTTATGATCATGGGTAAACAAACAAATGAATCACCGGGTAAGTCTCATCCTAAGCTTGCATTGAACTAGGAAAGGTGTAATAAGAATGAGATTTGGCAAACTAGAACACTCAACTCTCAGTTTCGGATAAAAAAAGGTCACCTCGTTTAGTCAAGTTCCACCCCGGCCGAGATGTTCATCGACTGAGCGAGGTACTCTAGGGTTAAGGTTAAAGACTCGAGCTTTCAGGGTCCTACTGGGATTAAGATCATTCTATCATCGTCTTTCCCACAACTTTCAGCCAATCATCCTAGAATCGCACAAGAAATTTAGCCACTCATCATCATGAAAACAATAATCAAATATATGGTGAAGGAATGAATATTCGAACAAGTAAACCTTAAGAAAAAGGCTTCAATAACCGAATCGAATAATAACAAATCAGCGTTCCTTAGATCACAAGTTGAACAAGACAACAAACCAAAAAGGGAATCTAAGAAAATCTTATAAACTCCCTCTAAAGCTAACTCCAACTATCAATCCTTCCTTGATTGATCTTCAATCTTCCTTCAAGCTTCCAGAAAATCTCCTAACTGTTGCGTGTACAATATGATGTAGAGGATATCGAGATTAAAAGATGGCTGATTTGTGGAAAATTCAACCCTTTATATAGGAGAATTATCTTCCAAAGATAATAATATCTTAAAAAGATAATTTCCTATAAAATATATCCATATCTCTAAAATAGATCTCCCAAAAATAAGATCTTCCTTCTCGAAATTCAGACCAAAAATATAAGATATCTCCTTTCCATAATTAAAAGATCTCAGCCAAAAAATATGATCTCGCCGGCGGCAGGGTGTTCGCCTCGGTCGGGATGCTCCTCAAGATCACCTCGGTCGAGGTGACACTGTAGCTGACCGAGGTGAATCTCAATTGAATGTGAAATCTCTCAAATCTGGTCCATAAAGGTAGATGAAACAACAATATAATTACATAATATACATCCATACATGCAGATTATTGAAGATAAAACATCGAAACAAGTCCCAAAATATAGACTATAATACAACATATCAAAATACCCCATACTTGTCCCTTGTTTGTCCCCAAGCAAGTTCCAAATCTTAAGTACAAGATAGAATGGATTATAGGTCAGAAAAATCAATGAAAAGTATTTCAAAACATTTTTGATGGTGTGCTCCACTCATAGATCACTCTAAGAAAATGCTTCGTGGCAATAAAAATCAAGATATGATTAAAACATTTTATAAATATAAGAAAGTTGTTCATCATTGAATAAAATCATAGAATGCATAATAAATTATATTTATCAAAACTAATCATGTATAATCCAGTTTAAACCACCAAGTCAATCAACAAGCTCGAGGTCTCAAGGGCTTTTCAAAAGAGGTCAAGAAACGTGTGAGGGTGAGATGTATATAGGGAATGTGGTGCTAGAATCCGGGAAAAGGATCTTACTTCACTTCCTTTAAAACTCAACATCTTCCACCAATAAGCTTTGCTTTTTTACTTTACTTTTTGGGATGCAAGGACAGAGGTGCACAATAACCGAAGCCTAGGAGATCAGCAATCATCAATTTCTCGAGATGCCTTAAACCCTTGATGCACATACCATGACCCGTTAGGAATATCGTTCGATCCGACTTTGGCAAGACACAAACACCCGCCTATGTGAATGGTGCCGAGTTACTCATCATCATGATTGACTTCCCCAAACCTATTTGTTTCTTTCTAAACTTCCAGCCAATATCTCAACTTTTCTTTCACTTGCTTTTCTTCGCTTGCTTCCAAATTCCCGGATAGGTAAAGGAAGGCAAATATGTATATGAGGGGCTTAAGCATGATCAAGAAGAAGAAGAGAGGAGAATGAATTGCCTTAATCATCCCAAGATGAAAGTGAGAGAACTCATCATGTGGTATCAACCTTCAAATTCAACATAATTTTGATAAAAACGAAATATTAAACATGCCAAAATTTCAAAAAAAGCATTTTGCAACTTAAACATATCATAAAACCTTTCAAGTAATAAAGATTTCAAAATCAATCTGCAAACAAAATCATCACTGAGGTCATATCCAGAAAAGAAGCACAAAACGTTTCGAAAAAATCTCTTAGTTAAAACGGCTCGGTCGAGGTGTTCTAAGTCATCCGAGGTACTTGACCTTGTTTGGCCAGAATCATCCCGGTCGAGGTCATAAAATTTTTTTTCTTAAACCAGTTTTTAACGCTTTTCTCAATCAAATAACCTGTATGTATGCATGTAATCTCAAATAAACACATAGAGCATAAAGAAAATCATAAATATCCAACTCGAGTCATACAAGCATACATAATGTCAAATCATACACATAAATATCCCATACTTGGGACACATTTTCCCAATGGGTCAAAATAAGTCTAAAACAGGAGAACTCACCGGACATAGCTAACCTGCGAAAATAAATAATAAAGAAAGTCCATGCTGCTCTAGTCCTGATCCGCTGGTGGTGGTGGTGGTGGTGGATATGGGATGAAGGGATGTTGAGATGCGTCAAACGGATAACCCATAGTGTGCTGGAACTGGATCTCCATCATCCTCTGCTGGTAGTGCTGGCTCTCTCTAAGCTCCATCATCTCCAACAACAAGGTTGTGTAAGAGTCGATCATCTGGTCCGTCAGCTCATCAATCCGTCGGTGAACTACGGGATCTCTTTGTCTGCGGACTCTTGTTCGTCACTTAGCGTGCGTGCAAATAAGCTTTAAATATAAAACTAGAAATCAAGCAAGCGAACCCGCAGTGTACGGATCGATATAGTTAAGCAAGAATTCCAGAGTATCAAACACAGGGATTTGGGGGGGAACAAATTCGATTATAGATTATCAAGCAAGTAATTGTATGAAGCTTTTCAAATATTGGGAAAACAACAATCCTAAAGATCCAAGTATCCAGCTGTGGCAATCGATTCAAGATATACTAATGATATAAGGACAGAGTTAAGATATGCAAAGGTATGCTAATGTAAGGTAATCATACGGTGAAGTTCCAAAAACCTTATATGACTCACCTACAAGACACTCTCTATAAAGGTTGTTGAGGCTTCAATATAGAAAGTTTCTAAAGATGAGAATTAATGTCAAATACCCAAACTTGTAATCCAAGGATCAAGACTAACTAAACCGATTACGGTTGTGACACTCACAATCGAGGTAGAGGTTGTTGAGGCTTCACTACCACCTAGAAAAGGTAAGCCAAGACTAAGTTAAAGCAAATCTTTAACTTTGGATTAAAGTAAAAGCAAGTTCGTAAACTTAAGGGAAATCACGGTTAGTTCTTGAGGTTCCACGGCCGTGGACTCAAGAACAGGCCGTAATTTAGGGTTCGTCGGCGATTCTCTCTAACTCTCAGGGTCCAATCTGTTTACGATCGATCTATCATCATCTAAGCCACAACTATCAACCCTTCACCTTAGAATTGTTAAGGGTTTTTAGCCAACAACAGTCATATTGATATCAAATTCAAGAATTAAAAGATTGAAAGATGAAAACTTCCGAAAACCTTCAATAAACTTCAAACCAATCTCAATGTCACAATCAAGAACAAATATTGTCACTAGATTCGGAATATAACAAACAAGCACAATCTTAGATAAGAAGGAAGAACGGGATGTCAATCCGTCTTCTAAATCAAACCTAAACAAGAAGAGGAATCTTCTTGCGAACAATCTTCCAAATCTTCGATCTTCCGTCAATCCGGAAATCTCAATCACAATCTCCACCAAAGTGCGAGATTAGGACAACTCCAAGGATGAGCGCAAAATCCGTCTTTTGCAAAAGTCGCAAAGATCTCTAAAGCGAGGTGTGGGCGAAAGTGCGTCTAAGCAGAGGTGATGGAATCTCTCTTCGTCCATCCTTTTATAGTATAAGATAAAATATCGGCCCGGCCCAATTGCGTAGGAGATCGTGACTTAAAGTATGACGAAAAAGATCACCAAGATCACGGTCGTGGAAGGTTCCACGACCGTAATTTAGAGCGTGGAAATCAACACGGTTTGAACCATCTTCTCCACGGCTGTAGAAGTTGCTGGAATGAACCACGCTTCCCTAGCCATGGTTCCACGGCCGTGGAACTGAATGTGGAAAGTGGTACGGCCGTATTTTAGAGCGTGGTTTAGGGCAAGAACGTGATTCTTCCCTAGCCTCGTGCATTCTCCAAGTTAACACTCCTTTTGCTCCTAAGAATGCCTTCAATCTATGGACATTGCTCAACAACTCCATCTTGCTCGATTTCGTTCGAAAATAGCTCTCAATCACCTATAATCAACATAAAGCTTGTGTAGATCTCTATATCGACATTATAGACAAACTAGCTCACAAATGCATCTATGCTCAATCAATGACTATCAATATGAATCAAATACACTTAGAAAACGTGTCTAAAATATCACAATATTTCATGCTAACAACTCTACGCCGGGCAGGTCATGATGGTGATGCAGTTGCCTCCTCCTCTGTCGCCTCATCATCCCGGTCGACAATCGGCACACTAGGACCAGCGGTGTTTGTGCTAGTCTCCATGACAGCCCCGCCATCATCATACTCCTCCTCCTCCTGAGCTGGTGTAGCATCTCTCGCATCCTCTATATAGGGCAGCCAAGCGGAAGACCAGTACTGTGGATCGAAGACTGTAAACTGATCTGACCATAGGATACCCTGAGGGGCAGTCTGCTCCCAAGGCATCGCTTCGTAGGGTGTAGTGAGGCCACGAGGAACCAGTATCCTCCTCGTAATCATCTCCTGAAGTCCAAGAGGCTTTGCAGCCGCCACCAATGTACAAGCAGTCAAGTCTAGACCCATAACTGTAGCGATATGGGTCACCAGTCCTCCACAGCAAATATCTCCCTTTACCGTGCCCTTGATCTGGTGCAGATTCTCAGCTAGCATGCCTCCAAAGTCAGGAACTCCTCCAGTAACCATGCAGAACAAACTCAGCAGCTCTCCCTGTCTGATCTTCTGGGGCGTCTCAGTACGCGCCAGAAGAGTCTCACTAAATATACGGTGGGCTAGACGGAATGCTAAATGGAAGAAGATGCGATCCCTGGAGTCTCCAGGTCTCCATATGTCTGCATACTCCACCATATGGGAAATCTGCCCCCAGAACTGTCAAGCCACTACTCGGGAAGGAAAGTCAGGAAATGTCGGGGTCGGGAAGCCAAAAATATCTCTGAATTGATCCATCGACACCATATAATTCCGGTTCAGCAACCGGTACTTGATGTTGTTCCTCTCAGGCATGTGAGTGACAGAACTCACAAACTCCATGGTCGGCTCAAGGTAGGCTGGAGCTCGGATCTCTATAAACCGCTCCCGCCCTACCATAGATATCATCTTCTTCAAGTCCTCCACCACGTGCAGGCACTCGAAGGCTAGAACATCCAGAAAACGCGGGGCAACTACGGGACGCCCGCAAATGCGATCAAAATCTGCCTGGTGATGCTCATGGATCACCGGGATAAAAGGTCTAGAAGAAGGGGAAGAACCACTGGGAGCATCTCTCAGAACCAGCTGACGATCAGATCGAGAACTCATGATTTCTACTGACAAGGTCACCTCGGTTGGTCTGACAGACTAAAGAACACCTCGGCTGAGACACAACTCGATTGGACCGAGGCAAAGTGATGTTTGATTTCCTCTCTCTGATTTCAAGTTCTTTTCCCCCAAAATCACTACTAATTGCTTCCTATGGGGTACTTATACTCTTTTCAGCAATAAAATGTGGCAACCAAAGCCAAAAATTGCCCAAATCAGTAGAGAAAGAGGAATTTAGGGTTTTCGACAAATTAACCCAAATTAAGTCGATTCGAGGTGTTTATCCTGCAGTTTGTTGTTTGCAATCTAATCCTCTTGCTTTTCCTTGCAAGATTGGAGCGGAAATTGTGGAAAACAATCGAAAAACGAAGAAGCGAGATGAGGAGCAGCTGCGGTCGAGAAGGGAGTTGGGAGGGAAGAGAGAGAAATCCGTTCACCTTTTATACCCCTCGTCGATTATGATATCACCTCGGTCGATGCGGTCCCAACCGGACCGATGTGGCTGACTGGATTGTCAGACCTAGTCGCCTCGGTTGCCTTAAGAACATCTCGGTCGAGGAGCTGTAACAGCAACCAAAATGTATCTGAGTCAAACTCCGTCTTCTCAATTTCTCGAACTTCTGTCCTTTTAGTATTGCTCCTGAGTTGTAATCCTTCCTTAGAGAGTACCTGGTTTCTGTCTAGGACGCCAAAAACAAAGCAAAGCAAAGCAAAAGCAAACTATCTAAAACTAAACTAAAAAAAGGGAAAAGAAAGCAATACCTTGGGTTGCCTCCCAAGAAGCGCTTGATTTAAGGTCGCTAGCTGGACCGTACGGCATCTCTAAACGTGCTGGAAGTTATCCTCACCCCATACTTCACCTTCATCACGGGGTGAGATAAAGAAGTCTATCAAACGTTCCAGCAAATACAAATGCTCGTCGGGAAATGAGTCATCTATGGGTATGTCGTCCTTCTCACGTGAGGAGGGAGGTAGCCAGCTGAGGTGATCCGCAACAAAATTTTCTGACCCCTTCTTATCGCGAATCTCTAGATCGAACTCTTGAAGCAAGAGAATCCATCAAATAAGACGCAGCTTTGCATCCTTCTTAGCAAGCAAGTAACGAATAGTTGCATGGTCAGTGTAAACAATAACTTTCGCTCCTACTAAGTAAGAGCGAAACTTCTCAAAAGCATATATAACCGCCAAAAGCTCCTTTTCGGTGGTGGCGTAGTTTAGTTGAGCTTCATCTAGCGTCTTGCTAGCATAGTAAATGGCGTTGATCCGGCCATCCTTCTTTTGTCCAAGCACCGCTCCTACGGCCACATCACTCGCATCACACATGATCTCAAAGGGCAAGGTCCAATCCGGAGGTTGAATAATGGGAGCGGAAATCAACGCTTCCTTTATCCTGTAAAACGCATCAAGGCATTCCTGCGAAAACTCAAAACAACATCCTTATTCAAGAGTTTAGTGAGTGGTTTAGAAATCTTCGAGAAATCCTTGATGAACCTCCTGTAGAAACCTGCATGCCCGAGAAAACTCCTCACACCCTTAACAGAACAAGGGGGAGGAAGTTTCTCAATAGTCTCGATCTTAGCTCGATCGACCTCAATACCTCGGTTGGAAACGAGGTGTCCTAACACAATTCCTTCATTAACCATAAAGTGACACTTCTCCCAATTCAATACGAGATTAGTGTCTTCACATCATTGTAGCACTAGAGAAAGGTTAGATAAGCAATCATCAAAAGAGGAACCATATACTGAAAAATCATCCATAAATACCTCCATGATCTCCTCTATGTACTCAGAAAAGATAGTCATCATGCAGCGCTGGAAGGTAACGGGTGCATTACATAATCCAAATGGCATCCTCCTGTAAGCGAATGTCCCTCATGGACAAGTGAAAGTGGTCTTCTCTTGATCATCCGGATGGATAGGAATCTGAAAGAAGCCACTATAACCATCTAAATAGCAAAAATGTGAATGCTGGGTTAACCGTTCGAGCATTTGATCGATGAAGGGAAGTGGAAAATGGTCCTTTCGAGTGGCCTTGTTCAGCTTCCTATAATCGATGTACACCCTCCAGCCCGTAACGGTCTTAGTTGGGATCAACTCGTTGTTCTTATTCGTCACAACGGTCATCCCTCCTTTCTTCGAAACTACATGCACCGTGCTCAACCACTTGCTATCCGAGATAGGAAATATGAAACCTGCATCCAACAATTTAAGAATCTCCTTCTTCACAACCTCTTTCATGATCGGATTTAACCGTCTTTGAGGTTCCCGTGAAGTCGTATGATCGTCTTCCATTAGTATTCTATGCATGCAGAAAGAAGGCTTAATACCAATAAGATCATCAATAGTATATCCCAAAGCCTTTTGATGTTTCCTCAGGACATGCATCAGTTTAGGCAATTCAATTTCGGAAAGGGAAGCGCTTACAATAACGGGATATGTAGAATCCGGTCCAAGGAAAACATACCTCAAGTGACTTGGAAGCGGCTTAAGCTCCACAACTGGGGGTGCTTTCTGAGGGGATCCTTGCCTCCTCCTTCCAATGGAGTAGACTTAGATCAAAGAACTGGACTTTCAGAAGTCTCAGTTGACATCATCTCGCTTGCGACCTTGGTCGAGGTTCAAAGTGGGTGACCGAGATGTTCTTCAAATAAGAACACCTCGCTTGGTCCAGGAAGTGTCTCCGTCGAGGTACTGGAACTGGGACCGAAACTTAAATTTCTCTTCTCCTGGATCAGTTTCTCAATTTTAGCTCCTGGATCTTCTTCTAGTACATTTAAGCTCCGTATATCTGCATCACAAGAAGCATCTATACCTTCTTCCATTAAGCTAAAACTAATAACTCTTTCAAGAGGGTCATTAATAAGGATAGAGCTCACCAATTCTCTAGATTCTTCTTCATCATAGATGTTGAAGATGTCATCCTCCAACGGCTCTCCTTTCATTGCAGTAAGCAATGCAAACTCTACTTGGTCTCCGCCAATGTTGAATTTCAACTTGGCGTTCTTACAATCCACATTGCAACCCGAAGTTGCTAGAAATGGTCTCCCGGGAATGATAGGAACGGGATAATCTGCGGGTATATCAAGTACAACAAAGTCTATAGGTAAATAGAAGTTACCTAACTTAACGGGGATGTCTTCCAAAATGCCCACGGGATGGGTAATGGAGCGATCCGCCATGTATAACCTTATCTTTACCGGCTTGGGCTCTCCAAGTCCGATCTTCAAACATAGCTCCAGCAGGATGATGCTCACACTGGCTTCAGGATCACACAACGCCTCGCAAGTTACATCCCCAACTTGAATGGGAATGCAAAATGAGCCGGGATCCCTCAACTTGGGTGGCATCTTCTCCTTCATGATTTGAATAAGCTTTGAGGATTTAGATGTCATCCTAACTTCTCCCAAGTCTTCCAGCTTATCTTCCTTGATAGAATCTCTTTCAAGAACTTCCCATAGGCAGGCATCCCTAGAATAGCATCAAGGAAAGGGATGTTAATGTGTAGTTTATTCATCAAGTCAAGGAACTTACCAAAGTGCTTGTCTAGATGTGTTGTAGCCCTTGACTGAGGGAATGGAAGTGGTGGTTTATAAACAGGAGGTGGGACATAAACTTCAGATTTGTCCTTCGCTTTCTTGGACTCCACCTCGGGTTGCACCTCGACCGAAGTGTTCATCGTTTGTATCTGGACTGAGGTGTCCTTCGTCTGCACTGGCACCGACCGAGGTACTGGATCTGCAGTTTTCAGTCCACTTCTCGTCGTTATTGCCATGATCTGTCCTTTGGGGTTGCTCTCTATCCTTGCTGGGAGCTTCCCTGGATCTCTTGATGCTTCATTCGCCTTATTAAAGAATTATTGCTCTAAGGCTTTTTGTGCCTTTGAAAATGAAGTCATAGACATCTCCTTTGCGTTGAGCTTGATCAAGATGGCCTCCGGCACTACATCTTTCTTCTCTGGCTGGGACGAACTTGATCAAGGCTCTTGGCTCTTCAATGGAGTAGAATAAGAAGAAGAAGGGTTAAAAGAATTATTAGAATTTGAATTAGAATAAGGGTTGATAGCATGAATTATAGTCTATATTTTGGGGTTTGTTTGGACGTTTTATCTTTCATAATCTGCATGTTTGTATGTACATTATGTGATTTTACTACCATTTCATCTACCTTTGCGAGAATCGAGGTCTACACCTAGTTTCGTTGTAATTGCAGGTAATATGGTACGTTTTGCATCAAAAAGGAGCAAAAGGAGTCATTAGTCATTTGGAGCTACATCCAGGGAGCATAGCCATGGATTAAAGATTTACTTTAGACCAGTTTTGAGAGATTTCACATTCAGTTGTGACTCACCTCGGTTGACAACAGATTCACCTCGACCGAGGTGATCCAGAGACGCCGACTCGACCGAGGCGAATACCTAGGACGCGGCGAGAATATTTTATTCTTGGCTGAGATCTTTTATCTTTGGAAGGTGATCTTATATTTTTGGGCTTGGCTCCTGGAAGGAAGAAGATCTTATATTTTACCTATATTTATGGGAAAAGATCTTTCTAAGATATTTTATCTTTGGAGGGTTATTTTCCTATAAAAAGGGTTGGATTTCCACAAATCCGACATCTCGCTTACGACGGAGATCGTGCTTAGATCCGCTTAGAGCTGGACATCACGCTATACCACCGATCAGGGTTTATACACCGTAGCAGCATACTCCAGTTAGGAGAGAGTTGAAGAACCTTTTTGAAGGTTGAAGGAAGATTGAAGTCCATAGCTTTTATAGCTTTATTGAAGGGTTTTGTAAGATTGTCTTCAATTCCCTCAATTGTTGTCTTGCCTTTTTGGATTGTTATCCAAGGAACGCTTTGTTGTGATATTTGATTCAGTTATTGAAGTCTTTTCATTAAATTCTTCTTGTTCAAATATTCACCTTCTTCCCATATATTTGATTAATACTTTCATGATGATGAGTGGCTAATTTTCTTGTGTGATTCTAGGGTGATTGGCTGAAGGTTGTGGGAAAAACAATGATAGAATAATCTTAGATTCCAGTAGGATCCTGAAAGTTCGAGTCTTTAACCTTAACCCTAAGCATCTCGTTCAGTCGATGAACATCTCGGCCGGGGTGGAATTCTTCTGACCGAGGTGACTTATCTGATCCATAACTGAGAGTTAAGAGTTAGAATTTGCTAAATCCTATTCTTATTACACTTTACTGGTTCAAAGCAAGCTTAGGATGAGACTTACCCGGTAATTCCTTAGTTTGTGTACCAACGATCATAAGTGTAGGTAATAAAGGTTCATCCTTTATTGGGGTTTGAGTGTGCTTCCATCCCATCTTTGTGAGTTATCCTGAGACTTACCCGGTAAAGGTTGATTCTATTCCCTTAGATGGTGTGTTAGTTTGAGGTTATAGTTCTTTATCTTGATTCCTTGAGACTTACCCGGTAATAGGAGTTACGGTTTAGGATTAGTGTGTAGTGAGACTTACCCGGTGATCTACTCCACTTTAGAAACACCTTCCCCACGCAAAAATCTCAGCTTTGTCCGCTTATCTATAGATCTTGAGTTGGAACCACAACTAGATGCTTTAATCCCTAGAATTGCATGTTTGCTTTATTGACTTCTTATTCATCTTTGATTGTGTTAATTGCTCTTGTGGTTAGTATTGACATAAGCACACCGTATTGACTCTATTTCACCGAGTCCCTGTGATCGACCCCTGGAATTTTCTTGCTTTTACTACGATTGACCCGTACACTGCGGGTTCGCATCCTTGTTTTAAGCTTAAGTCTAGGGTTATAAATTTAAAGCTTGCACACACCGTTTGGAGCGAACAAGTTTTTGGCGCCGTTGCCGGGGACTTGGTCTAGACCGAGCCGGTACGGTTTGCTCTTTGGGGCACTTGCCCCCGTGTCTACTAACCACTTTTCTTGAGTGTTCTTGCAGGTTTGTTCTTAGGTACATACGAAGTTCTTGTTCCGGCAACGGAACAGAGTTTCGCCAAAGAACAAGTTTTTGGCGCCGTTGCCGGGGACTGTTCTTTCTTTTTCTACTGATCTTTTTGCTTGAGTGTTCTTGCAGGTTTGTGTTCTTAGGTACATACAAAGCTCTCGTTCCGGCAACGGAACAGAGTTTCGCCAAAGAACAAGTTTTTGGCGCCGTTGCCGGGGACTGTTCTTTCTTTTTCTACTGATCTTTTTGCTTGAATGTTCTTGCAGGTTTGTGTTCTTAGGTACATACAAAGCTCTCGTTCCGGTAACGGAACAGAGTTTCGCCAAAGAACAAGTTTTTGGCGCCGTTGCCGGGGACTTGGTCTAGACCGAGCCGGTTACGGTTTGCTTTCGGGGCATTTGCCCCTGTTGCTACTAACTACTCTTTCTATGAGTTTTGTAGTTTTCAGGATTTCCGATGACTACATTTGATCCAGCCTGGATAGCAAGGCAAATTGCTAGGGCGGACCATTATGAATACTTGGAGGAGAAGTACTCCTTCTATTGGTTCAACAATGAATGGGAAAGAGACGAGGTCATTCAGCGTGAACTTGCGATATGGGATGAGAAGAATGTCCCTAAAAACATTTATGAGCAACCTTTTGAAGACTCTCTCGAATCAAGATTGGAGAAGTTGATGAAGAAGGTGGAGGAGCTCAAGGAAAGCACCCTATCCTATGCTAAGCCGAAAGAGGAGCATAAGGAAGTGTTGCACGTTCCAAGCATTCCTTTGGTCGAACCGGAAGTTTCTCCTGAAACTTCTGAGGAAGAGGGGGATGTGGAAGATCTCGATCCGACTGTTGAGACCTCGGCCGAGGTGGAAGAGATTTCGGCCGAGATGGAAGAAACTGCAAAACCAGAAGTGGAAGATGCAGAGAACCTTGGCCAAATTACTGAGATTGTGGTCAAAGTTGAAGAAAGACCAGCAGAACTGAGAGAGATTTCGTGGGTGGATTATCAACCCAACACGAAACTTGTCTCAAGCTTTGGAGAACTTTGCAAGGTACATTCTCCTACTTCATTTGAATTCCCTATTAATATTTCTAGATTTTTCAGGAAGGCACCGGAGAGTTGGAGGTCTCTTCCGAAAGAACCTCCTAAGATCAAGATGAAACCTCTCTTGAAATTGTTGGAGGAAGATGCTCCTTGGATTATAAGGAGTGAAGTTAACAAGCGCTTCACCGCTAAGGCAACGAAGTGTTATTTGTTCAAGTATGGGGTCCCTCGCATGCTCACGACCCTGTACCATCCCCAAGCTATAGATGGGGAAGCTGCTATGATTCTCGAGAAACTATTTTCTCGATCCAGGAAAGGATGGGACACGGGGAATGTCCCATTGAAGTGTAGGAAGGCTAGAAGGATTCCGGTGAGAATCAAACCGTACAAGCTTGTACGTGGGAGATCTTACCATTTGCCGGTGAAGTTAGGAACCGGAACCTTCTTGGAAGATTTTTACGGATGTGATGAGCACTCCATGACATTCGAAGTGCATTGAGTAATCCCATGCCGTATGGTCCAGCTAGCGACCTTAAACCAAGCGCTTCTTGGGAGGCAACCCAAGGTATTGCTTTCTTCTCCCTTTTCTAGTTTAGTTTAGATAGTTGCTTTGTTTTTGTTTTCCTCTAGACAACAACCAGGTATTCCAAAAGGAAGGATCACAGTTCAGGAGCTACACTGGAAGAACAAAATTTCGAGAAGTTGAGGAAACGAGCTTTACTGAGATACATCTCGGGTACTGTAAGAACACCTCGACCGAGATGTGCTTCGCCAACCGAGATGGTCATTTCTGGGAGCTGTTTCTTACTCCTTCATGCAGTTTAGCTATGTTCGGTGAGTATCCTGTCCTTAGACTTATTTTGACCCACTGGGACAGTGAGTCCCAAGTATGGGGTATGCGGATATGTTATTTGACTATGGATGATTGTATGCTACTTTGACCGGATATCTATATTTATGCTTCACTTTTGCATCTATGTGTTTATCTGAGACTACATGCATACCTATAGGTTATTTGATTGAGAAAAACGTCGAAACTGAAATAAAAATGGTTTTTAAAAAAAAAAAAAAAATTTTGACCTCGACCGGGGAGAGTCTTGGCCAAACGAGGCGTTTCACCTCGGTTGAACCAAGAACACCTCGACCGAGGTGGGTTAACTGAGAGTTTTCGAAAACGATTTTCGTGTTGCTTATCTGGATATGATCTCAGTGAAGATCTTGCTTACTTACTGGTTTTGAAATTCTTTATGTGTTTGAAAGGTTTTATAATATGTTTAAGTTGCTAAATGCTTTGTTTGAAATTATTGGCATGTTTAATACTTTGTTTTTATCCAAATTATGTTGAATTTGAAGGTTGACACCACAAGATAAGTTCTCTCACTTTCTTCCTGGAAAGACCAAGGCAATTCATTCTTCTCTCTTCTTCTTCTTGATCATGCTTAGCCCCTCATATACATTTTGCCTCCCTTTACCTATCCGGGAATTTGGAAGCAAGCGAAGTGGTGAAAGCAAGTGAAGTTAAAGTTGAGAAGTTGGCTGGAAGTGAAAGTGCTAGAAAGTAATAATAGGTTTGGGGAAGTCAATCATGAAGATGAGTAACTCGGCACCATTCACATAGCCGGGTGTTTGTGTCTTGCCAAAGTCGGATTGAGCGATATTCCTAACGGGTCATGGTATGTGCATCAAGGGTTTGATGCATCTCGAGAAATTGAAGATTGCAGATTTCCTAGGCTTCGGTTATTGTGCACCTCTGTCCATGCATCCCAAAAAGTAAAGTAAAAAGAAAAAGTGTGAGATAAGCAAAGCTTATTGGTGGAAGATATTGCAAGTCAAAGTCAAAGTGAAGTTCATCCTTTTCCCGGATTCTAGCACCACATTACCTTACATACATCCCTACCCTACACGTTTCTTGACCTTTTCTTTTGGGAAGCCCTTGAGACCTTGAGCTTGTTGATTGACTTAGTGGTTTAAACTGGATTATACATGATTAATTTTGATAATTATGAATTATTATGCATTCTATGACTTTATGCAAAGATGAACAACTTTTCTATATTTATAAAATGTTTTGAGCATATTGAGTTTTTAATTTCCAGGAAGTACTCTCTTAGAGTGATCTATGATAGTTGCACACCATAAAATGTTTTTGAAAGACTTTTTCATTGATTTTATTGACTTATAATCCATTCTATCTTGTCTTCTATATGCGGAACTTGCTTGGGGACAAGCAAGGGCTAAGTATGGGATATTTTGATAGCATGAATTATAGTCTATATTTTGGGGTTTGTTTGGACGTTTTATCTTTCATAATCTGCATGTTTGTATGTATATTATGTGATTTTACTACCATTTCATCTACCTTTGCGAGAATCGAGGTCTACACCTAGTTTCGTTGTAATTGCAGGTAATATGGTACGTTTTGCATCAAAAAGGAGCAAAAGGAGTCATTAGTCATTTGGAGCTACATCCAGGGAGCATAGCCATGGATTAAAGATTTACTTTGGACCAGTTTTGAGAGATTTCACATTCAGTTGTGACTCACCTCGGTTGACAACAGATTCACCTCGACCGAGGTGATCCAGAGACGCCGACTCGACCGAGACGAATACCTAGGACGCGGCGAGAATATTTTATTCTTGGCTGAGATCTTTTATCTTTGGAAGGTGATCTTATATTTTTGGGCTTGGCTCCTGGAAGGAAGAAGATCTTATATTTTACCTATATTTATGGGAAAAGATCTTTCTAAGATATTTTATCTTTGGAGGGTTATTTTCCTATAAAAAGGGTTGGATTTCCACAAATCCGACATCTCGCTTACGACGGAGATCGTGCTTAGATCCGCTTAGAGCTGGACATCACGCTATACCACCGATCAGGGTTTATACACCGCAGCAGCATACTCCAGTTAGGAGAGAGTTGAAGAACCTTTTTGAAGGTTGAAGGAAGATTGAAGTCCATAGCTTTTATAGCTTTATTGAAGGGTTTTGTAAGATTGTCTTCAATTCCCTCAATTGTTGTCTTGCCTTTTTGGATTGTTATCCAAGGAACGCTTTGTTGTGATATTTGATTCAGTTATTGAAGTCTTTTCATTAAATTCTTCTTGTTCAAATATTCACCTTCTTCCCATATATTTGATTAATACTTTCATGATGATGAGTGGCTAATTTTCTTGTGTGATTCTAGGGTGATTGGCTGAAGGTTGTGGGAAAAACAATGATAGAATAATCTTAGATTCCAGTAGGATCCTGAAAGTTCGAGTCTTTAACCTTAACCCTAAGCATCTCGTTCAGTCGATGAACATCTCGGCCGGGGTGGAATTCTTCTGACCGAGGTGACTTATCTGATCCATAACTGAGAGTTAAGAGTTAGAATTTGCTAAATCCTATTCTTATTACACTTTACTGGTTCAAAGCAAGCTTAGGATGAGACTTACCCGGTAATTCCTTAGTTTGTGTACCAACGATCATAAGTGTAGGTAATAAAGGTTCATCCTTTATTGGGGTTTGAGTGTGCTTCCATCCCATCTTTGTGAGTTATCCTGAGACTTACCCGGTAAAGGTTGATTCTATTCCCTTAGATGGTGTGTTAGTTTGAGGTTATAGTTCTTTATCTTGATTCCTTGAGACTTACCCGGTAATAGGAGTTACGGTTCAGGATTAGTGTGTAGTGAGACTTACCCGGTGATCTACTCCACTTTAGAAACACCTTCCCCACGCAAAAATCTCAGCTTTGTCCGCTTATCTATAGATCTTGAGTTGGAACCACAACTAGATGCTTTAATCCCTAGAATTGCATGTTTGCTTTATTGACTTCTTATTCATCTTTGATTGTGTTAATTGCTCTTGTGGTTAGTATTGACATAAGCACACCGTATTGACTCTGTTTCACCGAGTCCCTGTGATCGACCCCTGGAATTTTCTTGCTTTTACTACGATTGACCCGTACACTGCGGGTTCGCATCCTTGTTTTAAGCTTAAGTCTAGGGTTATAAATTTAAAGCTTGCACACACCGTTTGGAGCGAACAAGGGTTACCCGAATTTTGTTGATTAGATCTCCAATTGTTGTTGTTGGAGCCTCTATTGTTGTTGTAATTGTTGTTCCTGAACCCTTGGTTGTTGTTTCTCCCTTGATATCCTCCTTCCTTTTTTGTGTGAGCCACCAAAAGGTCCTTCAATTGCTTCACATCGTTCTTAAGGGAGATGAGTTGATTATCATTTGATGGAGCGTCCTGGAAATTAACTCTCTTAACTCCATTTTCGGCTCCTTGATGGGAATATTTCTCCATGTGCAAAGCTTGATTCTCAATGAACTCCCAAGCTTCGTCTATCGGCATATCCATGAATGTGCCGGCGGAAAGTAGTTGAAGGTTGAATTGAGTAGCTCCATCCAATCCTTTGAAGTATATCTCCAGCAATTCTATCTTTGGAATCCCATGATGTGGGCAATCCAATCGAACATCCTTGAATATCTCCCATGACTTGGACAAACTCTCCTTGTCCTTCATGATGAATGCATTAATTTTCCCTCTCATTTCAGCGGTCTTGGAGGGGGGAAAGAACTTTGTTAGAAACTCCGTCGTCATCTCTTCCCAAGTGTTGATCTTTCCGGGTGGAAGAGATTGATACCAAGTTAGCGCTCTGTCCTTCAAAGAAAAGTAGAAAGGCCTTATCTTGTAGTTGTTGTTTTCCAACCTTGAAGGTCTCAAGGTCTCCATCAGGATCTCGTAGTTTTGCAAATGTTGATGCGGAGACTCCTTCTCTAAACCTCCAAATTGGCATTGGCGGATCATGGATAGAACTTGCGGTCGAAGTTCGTAATCATGCTCCGCTGGATCACCTAGGTTGACTCCTGGACGCCTCACTTGCTGATTAGGGTCCATCCGATGTCCTAGGGTTTGTGGAATTCCTGCAAAAATAACATCTCGGACAGGCATCCGAGGTGGATGTATCTCGGCCGTGGCAATTGGGACTAGGTCCTGCCTCGGTCGAGGATCTGGTCGATGCAGAATTTGGGCTCGTAGATCGGCCATATCTGCTTCAATCTCTGCAGTTCTGGTGCGAGTTCGCTCTCTTTCTCGCCGCAATTCTTCCTTATTGAGGCGCAGCTGTTCCAGTGCCTCCTTCAATTCGGCCTCAAGATCGCGATTGTCTTGATTAGCCATCTTAGCTTCTTTCAAGCGTCGTTTGTATGTCTTTTCTGGTTCGGGATCGTAAGGAACGATTTCCTTCCCAGCACGGGTTCTTCGCATAAACCTAAGAAAAAGATCCTGCAAAAGCACTCAAGTAGAGTGGTTAGTAGCAACAAGGGCAATTTCCCCGAAAGACAACCGCAACCGGCTTGGTCTAGATCAAGTCCCCGGCAACGGCGCCAAAAACTTGTTCGCTGCAAAAGGTGTGTGCAAGCTTTAAATTTATAACCCAAGAAGTATGCTTGAACAAATATGCGAACCCGCAGTGTACGTGTCAATTGTAATAAAAAGCAAGAATTCCAGGGGTCGATCTCAGGGACTTAGGTGAAACTAAGCAAGAATAGGTTGTCAAATATTGTAAACAACCACAAAAGCAATTAAATCAATCAAAGATGATAATAAGGTCAAATAAAAGAAAATGCAAATTCTAGGGATTAAAGCATCTAGTTGTGGTTCCGACTCAAGATCTCTAAAGAATCGCGGACAAAGCTGAGGTTTTACAAAGGGAAGGTGTTTCTAAGATGGGAATAGATTACCGGGTAAGTCTCACTACTCACTATCCCAAACCAAAGTTCCTATTACCACGTAAGTCTCAAGGTACTAAGGAAAAGAACTATAATCTCAAACCAACACACCACCCAAGGGAATAGAATCAACCTTTACCAGGTAAGTCTCAGCTTAACTCACAAAGGTGGGATGAAGGCACACTCAAACCCCAATAAAGGACAAACATTTATTACCTACACTTATGATCATGGGTAAACAAACAAATGAATCACCGGGTAAGTCTCATCCTAAGCTTGCATTGAACCAGGAAAGGTGTAATAAGAATAGGATTTGGCAAACTAGAACACTTAACTCTCAGTTTCGGATCAGAAAAGGTCACCTCGTTCAGTCAAGTTCCACCCCAGCCGAGATGTTCATCGACTGAGCGAGGTACTCTAGGGTTAAGGTTAAAGACTCGAGCATTCAGGGTCCTACTAGGATTAAGATCATTCTATCATCGTCTTTTCCACAACTTTCAGCCAATCATCCTAGAATCGCACAAGAAATTTAGCCACTCATCATCATGAAAACAATAATCAAATATATGGTGAAGGAATGAATATTCGAACAAGTAAACCTTAAGAAAAAGGCTTCAATAACCGAATCGAATAATAACAAATCAGCGTTCCTTAGATCACAAGTTGAACAAGACAACAAACCAAAAAGGGAATCTAAGAAAATATTACAAACTCCCTCTAAAGCTAACTCCAACTATCAATCCTTCCTTGATTGATCTTCAATCTTCCTTCAAGCTTCCAGAAAATCTCCTAATTGTTGCGTGTAGAATATGGTGTAGAGGATATTGAGATTAAAAGATGGCTGAATTGTGGAAAATCCAACCCTTTATATAGGAGAATTATCTTCCAAAGATAATAATATCTTAAAAAGATAATTTCCTATAAAATATATCCATATCTCTAAAATAGATCTCCCAAAAATAAAATCTTCCTTCCAGAAATCCAGCCCAAAAATATAAGATATCTTCTTTCTATAATTAAAGGATCTCAGCCAAAAAATATGATCTCGCCGGCGGCAGGGTGTTCGCCTCGGTCGAGATGCTCCTCAAGATCACCTCGGTCAGGTTGACACTGTAGCTGACCGAGGTGAATCACAACTGAATGTGAAATCTCTCAAATCTGGTCCAAAGTAAATCTTCTTCATTAATTTCATGCTTCCTGAGTTCTTCTTTAAGCTCCTGAATGTAGCTCATATGACTCCATAGCTCCTTAGCTCCATTTCGATCCAAAACGTGCTATGTTACCTACATTTACAATGAAACTAGGTGTAGACCTCGATTCCCATAAAGGTAGATGAAACAACCATATAATCACATAATATACATCCATACATGCAGATTATTGAAGATAAAATATCCAAACAAGTCTCAAAATATAGACTATAATACAGCATATCACGGCTCACACACAAGCAACCAAGAGAAGAGAGGAAAGAGAGCTCAAGAGAGAAGAGTGAAGAGAGAAAAAAGAAGCGTGAAAGTAAAAGTGAGGAGAGAGGGAAGAACTTGGCTGAAAAGGTGGGAGGAAAACAAGGGGTCAACTAACCTCTTGTCACCTCAGCTAGGAACGAGGGGTCGGAAAGCGGAAAGGGGGATAACGAAGAGTCGACATGGGATTTAGGAATAAATCCCGACACTCAGCACCCCGTGCCTACGGGAAAACTGAACCGCTAACGCGGAAAGGTCGATAAACTGCTCAGGGATCGGAAATAAAATTTCGGATGTTACAACTAACCCCCCAAAAAACAAGTTTCGTCCCGAAACTTGCTAAACACCGCACTCTCGGCCAAACACGTCACGTAACCACACATAACTCATAAAAACGTCAACTATCGGCCCTAATCCGATTCTACGTATAAATAAATCACATCAAGACCTCGCAAGGTACACATATACTCATACGAACTCACATAGCACGTCATGACATAAACACATAATCACAACAAGGGAAGATATCGGGACTAACCCAACAGTCCTATCGATGTCGCTAGACCTGCATCCTTTGTCTCCCATGTAGCCTCATCGACTCCTCGCCTCGACCACTGCACTCTCAAAATCGGTATCTCCTTCGATCGAAGGCGCCTCGTACTCCGCTCTAAAACTACTATTGCATGCTCTGCAAAAGTATGGTCTGGCTCGACCACTAGGTCCTCGTGGCTAATGATGTGTCTCGGGTCGTGGATGTACTCTCTCAGTTGAGATACATGAAATACCGGATGTATACCCTCCAACCGCGGTGGCAATGCTTACCCGTATGCCACCTCACCGACTCTCTTTAAGATCTCGAATGGACCGACATATCGGGGGCTTAACTTCACCTTAATGCCAAATCGTTTGACGCCCCACGTCGGTGATACCCTCAACCACACCTAAGCTGTCACCCTGAACTCGAGAGGTCTACGTCTCATATCCACATACGACCTCTGGCGGCTCTGTGCAGTCAACATCCTCTCTCGGATCAAAGAACCTCTAGCAACGTCATCTTGTACCTGATCAGGAGCTACGACTCTAGAAGTCCCCGGCTCGTCCTAACATAAGGGGGTACGGCATCTGCGTTCATAAAATGCCTCATACGATGTCATCCCAATCGACGTGTGTCAGCTGTTATTATATGAAAACTCCACCAACGGGAGGTGGTCTAGCCATACATGCCCCCAATCTAGCACACATGCTCGTAACATGTCCTCTAAGGTTTGAATAGTCCGCTCGGACTGGCCATCGGTTTGTGAATGGTATGCGGTGATGAAATGAAAACTCGAACCTAGGGCGGCGTGTACCTGTTGCTAGAACCTCGAGGTAAAATGCCGTCCCTATCCGAGATGATAGTCATCGGCACTCCATGTAATCTCACAATCTGACGGGTAAAATCCTCAACTAAACGACTCACCGGCCATGTTTCCCTAATGCTTTGAATATGAGCTAACAGTTTATTATCTTTTTATTATTAAGTCGTATCCCGTTCTAATTCAACTTAGGTTTGTGACACGAGAGTCCCCGAAACTCGCCTCGGTCCCTACTTACCGGCATGGAATGGTGTTGATGCATCCTACCGTTTACCAGCACGGGATAGTCGTCAAGAACCTCCTAGCCCTCGCGAGGGCTAGACAAGTTGTCAACACCCGTTATCATACACTTGAGCCAATATATATATAAAGGTTGGTGGTCCTATTACCGGTTTAGTTGTTATAACATAAACAATAAACACACACCACCAAACACACATCGATGTTAATACAAGGAATAAGAGCTAAGTAAGTCCGGACACTTACCTTGCCTCAACACTCAACTCACAACACTCTATCTTCCTTTGGGAAGAAGCTCACAACGTGCTCACAAGAATATACGTATCAACACATGCTCATGCTCAAGAAGTCTTAGACTTCACTCAAGACATCTATGCAAGATCACCTAACCCTCAAGCTAGGAATGCATCCTAGGATCCAAGATACACATAACACTCTCAACAAGCAAAGGAAACTCACAAGAACTTAAACCACAACCAAGAAGGAGCAATCTAGCCTAGGAGGTCCAAACCACAACAAAGGGGTCAGCTGACCTCTTGTCACCTCAGCTAGGAACGAGGGGTCGGAAAGCGGAAAGGGGATAGCGAAGAGTCGGTACGGGATTTAGGAATAAATCCCGACATTCATCACTCTGTGCATGCGGCAAAACTGAGCCGCTAACGCGGAAAGGTCGATAAACCGCTCAGGGATCGGAAGTAAAATTCCGGATGTTACATTAAAATCACGATTATTTGTACTTTTGTAGTCTGAAAAAATTAGAAAGAAGATGAAGTGATAAAGTGTGTGATTCATTAATGAATCACACACTTTTATTTGCTTTAGGAATTTTTATTTTGTTTCTACCTAATGACTACACTTTGGGCTTGAAGCTATTAAAAAATTTAAAAAAAATGAGGCTAAAAGTGTGTAAGGTTCTGAGATTCATTAATGAATCGTCACATACCTTTTTTGCTTTAGAGATTTTTGTTTTCTTTTTCTACCTATTGACGAGACTTTTGGGTTGTTGAGTTTTTGGATTATAAGGCTATTAAAAATTAAATTTGAGGTCCTGAGCATGTGCTTACCTCGCATATGCTCATGGTCGGGCCTGATTGTTAGATAAAAACATACTCCCTCCGATCAAAAATAAGTGTCGTTTTAGCATTAGAAATTTGATCAAAATTATCTGTCGTTTTAAGTTTTCTAGGCCAATAAATGAACAATAATTATGAGAAATGTTCTTGAAAATTGGTGTAAATGATTAATTTTAGTTCTAAAATCTTTCTTATTGGTTTAAAAGAAGGTTGAATATTAAATATGTGATAAGATTTAGAAAAACTTTACAAAATCTATGTTATTTAATATTTTTCTTAAAAATTGTGTTAAAGGCTAAAACGACAGTTATTTTTGATCGGAGGTAGTAAGTATAAAGATAAATTTAATTAAATGTTAATGAAACTCAACAACTTGACATTCTCCATAAATGAGGCCCCTTATTTTTCTTATGAACAAGTCGACAATAATTAAAGGCATTGGAAACTTGGCATTGGTCGAAGCTTGCTGGAGTCTACAAAATAATTGGACAATAAATTAGTATTTAATAACTATTGTTAAATACCTAGAGAAAAGAGCAATTGGACAGGAAGTCAAGAACTCACCTTGATCCTTATTCCTTAAATACCCACAACTTCCAAAAATGGCCTCAGTTGAACGGAATGTCAAGAAATTCTCGAGGACAGAGCTGCATAGGATGAATGCTAAAATGGAGAAAAAATGAACCACGAAGAGTATGTAGAACAACCGAAGACACAATAAATGCTCGAACTTGAGAATGAGAGGATGGAGAAATTTAGATGAGAAATTGACGAGCATATATAAATCAATGAACGCCTCATTTGAACGGAACATGTAACGGGAAGATTCGGAGAGCTTAAAATCATGATTAATTGTACTTTTGTAGTGTGAAACAAGCAATCGATTATCAAAAAATTAGAAAGAAGATGAAGTGATAAAGGGAAGAAGATGAAGATTGAAGAGATAAAGGGAGCTAGAGGAAGCTAGAGGAAGTGTGTAATTCATTAATGAATCACACACTTTTATTTGCTTTAGGAATTTTTGTTTTGTTTTTTTCAACCTAATGACTATACTTTTGGGCTATAAGCTATTAAAAAATAATTTGAAAAATTGAGGCTAAAAGTGTGTAAGGTTATAAGATTCATTAATGAATCATCATACACCTTTTTTGCTTTAGAGATTATTGTTTTCTTTTTCTATCTATTGACTAAACTTTTGAGTTGTTGGGCTTTTGGATTATAAGGCTATTAAAAATTAAATATTAAGGCCTCTTATTTTTGTGAGGCCCTCACATATGCTCAGGGTCGGGCCAGATTGTTAGATAAAAACATAAGTATAAAGATAAATTTAACTAAATTTTAATGAAACTCAACAACCTAATATTCTCCATAAATGAGGCCCCTTATTTATGTAACAACCTGGTTACTAGGGCTCAAGTTGAGTCACCGCGGTCGTATCCGCGACCGTAAAATGTTGCTTACCTGCGGGGCGACCCGCTATCGCACCGCCGCGGCGCGTCTGCTGTTTCCCGCGGGTTCGTGTAAACAGCAGGGCACGTTCTTTCGGTTTGTAACCATCAAGACTTGCTTCCTTTTTCGTCTTTATCTCGATCCCCGATCTTTCATTTTCCATTTTGGCTGCCTTTCCATAACCTACCCTAAACCCTAGTTGTAGCCTTTTTTCCTCTTCTTACGTATCTTCCATTCCCTCTCTTCCCCTCCTTCAAACTTCTTCTCAATCTTTCAAGAGTAAAGCTCTCCGCTTTCAGTTAATGTTTACGGATTATCAGGCAAAGGTCTAGTCCGGTGCTTTTTCCCAGAAGAGACATTAAGTTGTTCTTCCTCTCTTGTTTCTTCTTCCTCTTGTGTTAAGCATCTTTTGGAGGTTATCTTGATTTCTTCTTTCCCCTTATGCTTGTGTGTCAAACGCAAGGGATTATTGGTGTCTACAGTATAGGAGTGGACGACCAAGAGAAGAACCACAAGAATATGAGCCTTGATGCTCATCAACGAACACAACAACTGAAGTCTTGTTATTCACCCGTAGTCGCGCCTACATCTTACTGCAGTCGCGTCTGCCTTTTGTCACCGCACCCGCGCCCTTAGACCACCGCGGTCACGGCAAGTCACATCGGTCGTGCCGACACTCTTCCACGGTTGCGTCGACACTCTAGTCCTGTGGACGTGCCTTCATTCCTCCGCGATCGCGGAATCACTCTAGAAGGTACCTAAGTTTTGGGTTTCGACTTACGGACCGGTTCTAGGTATAAGATTCTTTCTTTATACCTTCCTAGTAGTTGATATGTGTTTTCCTATGGGAGTTTGGTATAACATATGTTAGAGTTGGTCTTCGATAGTGTTGATATGTGTTTAATCCTTAAGCACTAGAAGTTGGAGACTTCTAGTGACAGGATAGGTTTTGATATTGTTGCCTTAGATTATATCAGGTAGTTGAGGTTGCTTGTACGGAACAGGATGTGTCTTAGCATGACTTATCCTATTACATGTAAGTCATTTGGGCTTACTTAGTTGTTACCGTATATTGGTTGAGTACATGAGTGGTGGTGGTTTATGTGGTTATAGTATATTATTGGTTTAGTATAGCCGACATGTAATTGGCCTAAGTATAACGAGCAGTGGCATCATCTGCTCAGCTCCTGAGGGAGACTGAGAGGTTCTCTACGACAAGGTCAGACATGGTATACGGTGAGGGTAATGATCCACTCCATATGGTATACGGGGAGGTGCGCCGATCCACTTCAGTTGGATAAAGGGAGGGAGGTGAGAGTCTTAGACTTCTCGTGCCACAAGTGTAAATGAATTTTGAGTGTATGACTTTAAGAAAGATAATAAAACGGATTATATGATAGTATGCTCTTTGTTTACATTCGTGTGTTATGTGTGTTTGCGCTTATGAGTTTTTCTTATATATGGATGGTTAGCTAACAATTTATTTGTCTTGTTAGATGTCTTACAGGATAGGGTAGTTTCCGAGTGATCCAGATGGTGTGGTCAGTCAGGATTCTCGTACGATGTAGGACGGGTGGTGGTTTATTTGTGTTATTTCGTTATTGATGTTAGTAGTGTATATTGAATATTATTGTTATACTCGGCTGAGATTCTTGTGTTGATCTGACATTTCATCTATTTTATTTCGGTTTTGGTATTTTAACATTTGTACCTTGTTGTAAGGTCCGGTAATGTTGTTGTTGATCTAGGACAATCTCAGTCAATAAGATCAATGACCTTTAGCCCAATTGACTCCTCTGAAGGCATAATGACCGGTTTGTGATTCTCTTGGTTGAAATATACACAAGGATAAAAGAATAATGGAAATGAGTTTGTAAAGATATTAAATCACCGTTTGTTTCTGATCGTAATTTGACTTCTCCTCTACTTGACCATCCTTGCTAATAAATTGTAACATCCCGTAAAATTGTCATCCCGCATCATTTGAATGGGGATTTGTGATTGACTTATAAGGATGGGTTGCTACCCATGTCAACAAGAATTCTTCTTCTCCAGTGGTAGAATGAGGACAAATAACTCTGGAGTTAAGCGTGCTCATGCGGGAGAAATTTCAGGATGAGTTACGAGTGTGCTTGCCCTAGTAGGCGGTCACTCGGCTTGGTGGACGGTCCTTGGCCTGACATGGACGTCAAGAGTTTAAGTGGGGGAGATTGTAACATCCGGTAAAATTGTCATGAGGATTTGTGATTGACTTATAAGGATGGGTTGCTACCCATGTCAACAAGAATTCTTCTTTTCCAGTGGTAGAGTGAGGACAAATAACTCTGGAGTTAAGCGTGCTCGTGCGGGAGAAATTTCAGGATGGGTGACCTCCTGGGAAGTTTTCTGCGCGAGCATGGTTGGCATGGGGACAGCGTCCCTAAGACCTCGGGTCTTACATAAATCTTGAGTATGAAGTTATTCACAAAGTCTTAATATTTATATCTAGAATTCAAAAGCAAGCGAACCCGCAGTGTACGGATCGGCGTAGTTAAGCAAGTATTCCAGAGTATCGAACTCAGGGATTTGGGGGATCAAATTCAGTTCACAAATTATCGAGCAATGAAAATAGAAGCTTTTGCAAATATTGGGGAAAACAGCAACCCTAAAGATCCGGATGTCAAATTGTGGCAATCGATTCAAGATATACTATAGATATAAGGACAGAGTTGAGGTTTGCAAAGGTATACTAAGGTAAGGTAATGTACGGCGAAGTTCCAAAACCCTATATGTCTAACCCAAAGACTCTCTCTATAAAGGTTGTTGAGGCTGCAATATAGAAACGATCTAAGGACAAGAATTGATCTCAAATACCCAAACTTGTAACTCAAGGATCAAAACTAACTAAACCGATTAAGGTTGCGACACTCGAAATCGAAGTAGAGGTTGTTGAGGCTTCACTACTACCTAGAAAAGGGCAAACCTAGACTAGATTAAAGCTAATCTTTAACCTTGGATAAAAGTAAAAGTAAAATTCGTAAATTGGGGTAAATCACGGCTAGATCTTAAGAATCACGGCCATGGAAACCTAAGAACGGACCGTGATTTAGGGTGTCGACGATATTTCTCTAACTCTCAAGGTCCAATCAATTTACGATCGATCTATCATTATCCAAGCCATAACTATCAACCCTTCACCTTAGAATTGCAAAAGGGTTTTAGCCAATAACCATCATCATCAATTCAATAATCAAGTTTAAAGAGAAAATGGACGAAAACCTCAAAAACTCAATGACTATCAAATAACCAATCTCAAATCCAATAACAAATGTTTGTATTGAATGAATGCAGAAAAAAGGAATAGAAATCCTCACAACAATCTTAAGGAACAATGAAGAACAGGGTGTCAATCCGTCTCCAAAGATAAACCCTAAGATAATCTCGAAGTACACAATCTCCAAAATGCCTCCTTCTCCGAATCTTCCCTGTACGCAATAAAATCTTCAACCCTCCCTCTCTTTGGGGATCCAAATCCTGGGGCTATCACCGTTCTCCCTTCAATGTTGAAGGCTATCGAATATATGTAGGGATAAATCTAGGGTTTAAAGGTAAAACCCTAGAAATCCGGGCTGAAAAGAAGTCGAGTGCGCTGGTATCAGAAGATACTCTGGGCCGCGTCATAAGGTATCAGAAAATACTTTGGCGCGTCAGACGGTATCAGAGAATACTTTGGGCCGCGTCCGAAGGTATCAGAAAATACTTTGGGCCGCGTCCGAAGGTATCAGAAAATACTTTGCTGCGTCAGACGGTATCAGAAGATACTTTGGCGCGTCCTAAATTCCTTTTATGCTCCTTTTTGTCCCGCTTCAAGGCTTAATCCTTAAATGTGCCATCTTTGCTCCATAATTCGCCAAATTACCTACAAATGCAATAAAACTCTGTGTAGACCTCTATTCTTGCAAAGTAGGTGAATATAACCATAAATGTCATGAATGTATATCTATGCATGCAAAATAAAGGGAAAATCTATATAAATACATGCCTAAAAATAGGTCATAATTCATGTCATCAAAATACCCCATACTTGCCTCTTGCTTGTCCCCAAGCAAGGTTCAAACTTAAAATACAAGATGATATGGATTATGAATATGCAAAAATAAAGAAAAACCACAATATTTTGGTTGTGCTTCTATTCATAGATCACCCTCAAATAGTTGCTTCATAACTAATGATAATCATCATATGGTCGAAAGGAAATATAGCATGGAAAGGATAATCATACTTTGTAAGAAAATCATAACATGCATCATAACTTGCAATATATCAAAATCAATCATGAGAAATCCAATTTAGACCACAAAGCCAAACAACATACTCAAAGATCTTAAGGACTTTCAAGCAAAGGTCAAGAAACGTGAATAGGTGGGAAACTTATAAAGGAATGTGGTGTATGAATCCGGGAAAAAGGAACAACACAAACTCTTTTTCTTTTTACTATTTGAACTAACCACCATTTAGAGCTTTGCTCTCCCTTTTCAACACAAAATTCTTTTTCGACTTTACTTTTTGGAAATATGGACAACGGTGCACAAAAACCGAAGCCTAGGAGATCGGCGTTTCTCAATTTTGAGATGCCTCAAACCCTTGATGCACATACCATAATCCGTTAGGAATATCGCTCAATCCGACTTTGGCAAGACACAAACACCCGGCTATGTGAATGGTGCCGAGTTACTCATCATCAAGATTGACTTCCCCAAACCTACAATTTTCTATACTTGTGAATGCAAGCATTTGCTTTCATGGCCCTCCCACATCAAACATGCCAAAACTCAACTCTTCCTAGTTCCCGGATAGGTAAGGAAGGCAATTATTTTATTGAGGGGCTAAATGAATAAGGAAAGAAGCGAGAAAAATCGAGGTGCCTTAATCATTTCAATAGGAAGTGTAAGAACTTATCATGCGGTTTCAACCTTCAATACTCAACATGATTTAGAATGAAAGCAAATTATAAAACATGCATGAAATTCTAACAAAGTATTCAAATCCCACATATGTCATAAATCAATTCAAGCATGTCAAAATCATCATAGCTATTCCACAAAACAAATGTTATCATAGAGATCATATCCATCCTAGAAGCACAAAAATTTTTAAAATTTTCAAAAATTTCCAAAATTTTCAAATCATATGATGCAAGACATAAAACATGCAAATGGTATTGCAAATACCTCCACCCCATACTTAAAACTCACATTGTCCCCAATGTGAAGAAAAGAAAAGGAAGAAAAGCATACTCACAATGTAAGATGGCGAATCAGGCATGGCGAATCATTCATTGAGTGGTGATGGTGGGAGTCTATATAAGCTCAATAGGGAACTCCGGATATTCCAATCGGTGTCGAAAAATGAACAAGGGGAACGTCTTTTGGCCGAACAAAAATTTTCCGAAAAAAAAAAAAAAAAAAAAAATTTTTTTTTTTTTTTTTTTTTTTGAAAAAAATCGACCGATTTTTCAAAAAATCGGCCGAGTTTTCTGCCCGATTTTTTCGTCGGCCCGATTTTTCCTGAGGGGGTCGATCTCTAGGTCGATTTTTCTTTCTGTTGTCAAAAATCGACCTGCTCTGAAGCCTAAATCGACCGATCTTCTTTTGGTAAGTCGATTTCTTTCCTTTTGTTCCTTGAAAACGTCCTTAGGCACCTTTGTATTGCCTTTTTCCATCAATTCCTCAAGATTATACCTAGTTTCTGCGATCCATGATACAAACAAACCGGGAGCGCATCGAGAAGGAAAAAAAACAAAGCAAAAACAAAACAAACAAGCTAACTATCCTAAGAAAAAGAAAAGGGAAAAAGATGCATTACCTTGGGTTGCCTCCCAAGAAGCGCTTGGTTTAACGTCGCTAGCTGGACCTATCTCCATAGATGACTCAATGCACCTTGAACATCTTGGATTGCTCATCAAACTCATCATATATTTCCTCAAAAAAGATTCCGGTTCCTAATTTCACCGGCAAATGGTAAGATCTCCCACGTACAAGCTTGTACGATTTGATTCTCACCGGGATTTTCCTAGCTTTCCTATGCTCTAATGGGACATTATTCAGCCTTGCGTCCCATCCTTTCCTGGATCGAGAAATCAGTTTCTCGAGAATCCTCCTAGCTTCCCCATCTCCAGATTGGGGATGATGTATGGTCTTCATCATGTCAATGACCCCATACTTGAACAAAAGACACTTCATCGCCTTAAAGGTGAAGTGCTTGCTAACTCCACTCCTTGTAGTCCAAGGAGCATCTACTTCCAGCAGTTTTAATGGAGGTTTCATCTTCACCTTAGGAGGTTCTTTTGGAAGAGACCTCCAACTCTCCGGTGCATTGCTGAAAAAATCAGAAATTTTAATAGGACTTCCAAATGAAGTAAGAGAATGTACCTTGTAAAGTTCTTCAAGGTTTGGGACAAGTTTCATGTTGGGATGATGATCCACACATAAAATATCTCCCAACTCAGCTGGATCCTCTTCAACCTTGGCCACAGTTTCAGTGATTTGGCCAAGGTTCTCCACTTCTTCCTCTTCTTCAATGAGAACTTCTAGAGAAGCTTCAGATTCGAGCGGAGGAACGCTCGAAACTTGTAATTCTTCCTTGCTAGATGAATGATTTTCCAAGGCTTTTTCAACCTTAGAAATATTCTTTGTTGCGTCTTCTATCACTTTTAGATTATATTCATCATAGGCTTTGAATCTTTCTTCGAGCATCTTAAATTTCTTCATCAATTCTTCAAATTTCGAGTCCTCCGCATCTTTGGGAGGTTTCTTCTTAACCTTCTTTGGGTAGTGCAGCTTTTCCCATTTTGCAAATTCAGATTCAATGGTTTGTTCACGTTCTCTCTCGCTGTCAAACCAATAGAAGGCGTATTTCTCTTCCAAATATTCATAATGGTCCGCCCTAGCACCTTGCCATGCAAACCAGGCTGGATCAAATGCAGGTTCATTGCTCCATGCAGCCATTGGTGAACCTGAAAACTCAAAAACTCATACCGAAAAGATTAAAAGCAAAAACAAAAGCTCCCAAGCCAGACAACCGAAAACCGAAATTGGTCTAGACCAAATCCCCGGCAACGGCGCCAAAAACTTGTTCTTTGGCGAAACTCTGTTCCGTTGCCGGAACGAGAGCTTCGTATGTACCTAAGAACACAAACCTGCAAGAACACTCAAGCAAAAAGATCAGTAGAAAAAGAAAGAACAGTCCCCGGCAACGGCGCCAAAAACTTGTTCGCTCAAAAGGGTGTGCGTCAAAGTCTTAATATTTATATCTAGAACTCAAAAGCAAGCGAACCCGCAGTGTACGGATCGGCGTAGTTAAGCAAGTATTCCAGAGTATCGAACTCAGGGATTTGGGGGATCAAATTCAGTTCACAAATTATCGAGCAATGAAAATAGAAGCTTTTGCAAATATTGGGGAAAACAGCAACCCTAAAGATCCGGATGTCAAATTGTGGCAATCGATTCAAGATATACTATAGATATAAGGACAGAGTTGAGGTTTGCAAAGGTATACTAAGGTAAGGTAATGTACGGCGAAGTTCCAAAACCCTATATGTCTAACCCAAAGACTCTCTCTATAAAGGTTGTTGAGGCTGCAATATAGAAACGATCTAAGGACAAGAATTGATCTCAAATACCCAAACTTGTAACTCAAGGATCAAAACTAACTAAACCGATTAAGGTTGCGACACTCGAAATCGAAGTAGAGGTTGTTGAGGCTTCACTACTACCTAGAAAAGGGCAAACCTAGACTAGATTAAAGCTAATCTTTAACCTTGGATAAAAGTAAAAGCAAAATTCGTAAATTGGGGTAAATCACGGCTAGATCTTAAGAATCACGGCCGTGGAAACCTAAGAACGGACCGTGATTTAGGGTGTCGACGATATTTCTCTAACTCTCAAGGTCCAATCAATTTACGATCGATCTATCATTATCCAAGCCACAACTATCAACCCTTCACCTTAGAATTGCTAAAGGGTTTTAGCCAATAACCATCATCATCAATTCAATAATCAAGTTTAAAGAGAAAATGGACGAAAACCTCAAAAACTCAATGACTATCAAATAACCAATCTCAAATCCAATAACAAATGTTTGCATTGAATAAATGCAGAAAAAAGGAATAGAAATCCTCACAACAATCTTAAGGAACAATGAAGAACAGGGTGTCAATCTGTCTCCAAAGATAAACCCTAAGATAATCTCGAAGTACACAATCTCCAAAATGCCTCCTTCTCCGAATCTTCCCTGTACGCAATAAAATCTTCAACCCTCCCTCTCTTTGGGGATCCAAACCCTGGTATCACCGTTCTCCCTTCAATGTTGAAGGCTATCGAATATATGTAGGGATAAATCTAGGGTTTAAAGGTAAAACCCTAGAAATCCGGGCTGAAAAGAAGTCGAGTGCGCTGGTATCAGAAGATACTCTGGGCCGCATCATAAGGTATCAGAAAATACTTTGGCGCGTCAGACGGTATCAGAGAATACTTTGGGCCGCGTCCGAAGGTATCAGAAAATACTTTGGGCCGCGTCCGAAGGTATCAGAAAATACTTTGCCGCGTCAGACGGTATCAGAAGATACTTTGGCGCGTCCTAAATTCCTTTTATGCTCCTTTTTGTCCCGCTTCAAGGCTTAATCCTTAAATGTGCCATCTTTGCTCCATAATTCGCCAAATTACCTACAAATGCAATAAAACTCTGTGTAGACCTCTATTCTTGCAAAGTAGGTGAATATAACCATAAATGTCATGAATGTATATCTATGCATGCAAAATAAAGGGAAAATTTATATAAATACATGCCTAAAAATAGGTCATAATTCATGTCATCAATCTACAATGCCTTGTGACATGGTCATGCATCCACTTTCTTGTTGTAACTTAAGCCTTATGTTTCAGGGGCATAATCACTAGCGACTTGTCAATGTTTGTGTGAGAGTTTTTTATGATACGCAATGGAGATGCACAATGTAATTTTTCTAATGCCAACTTATTCACAACTGCACTATTATTATAACATTCAATTCCATGTTTAATGTTGAGATTTTTTATTCTAGTTTGTGTCTTTCTTTGTAAACTTTGTAAAAGTGTGGGGTTTTTTTGTAAGCTCTTGTAAGTTTTGGGTATATTCTGTAATTTTTATATGTTTTTAGCTTGAAGTGGGTTGATGGCTTTATTTTTTTCCAATTGATGAGATTGTTAAAGTAAAGCAGCTATATTTAGTGGGCCACATAAAAATGAAAGTGGGCTTCTACATCACTTCAAGTGGGTCAGCTTAGATCTAATTAAAACAAAACCCTAGATCCAAAAGGAAATGAGAGGTTGGTGGTATAATTTTACAGAAAAGAGATAGGTGGTATTTCTTAAGCAGCTAACACTCGATACAACTTACAGAGAACAAAAGGGCGACAATGAGAGAGAAAGCAATCGAGAGAGAAGGAGAGATAGATCGAAGAGAGAAGATATGTCGAAGACACTGGATCAAGAAATTGAGAAAGAGAGTCACGAAGGATTGCGGGTTTCAAGTGAAGAGGCTTTCACCGGAAAATCTCAAGGAGCTCTTTCTTTTTTTTCATTCTTTGTGTATAGTCGATTTGTTGTTCGTTTTCCTTTCGATTTATATAGTTTGGTGCACGCCGGATCTCTCTTTGTTTGGATCGGAATTGGATCGATCTACATCCGTTCTTGTTTGTTGTGTGAAATCAAAACTTGCTTAATACTGACCTAAAATCGCATATGTTTGAAAAAATGGAATAACAAAGTGGTATCAAAGCATCTTGTTGTTTTTCAAATTTGTTTCAAATCTTCTATGTGTCTTTAGATCTGGACATTTTATTTCTTGTTCGATCTTTTGCATCAAATGTGTTGTGTGTTATTAGATCTTCAAGAATCCTTTGTATGTTGTATCTTTGTTGCATACCATAATATTCTCTTGTTTTCGGATCCGCTATCCAGTTATTTTTTGTTCAGATATGTTGCTTTATTGATATGCTCTTTCTTCCGTTGCATATACCATATAAGAGCACGCTTTGATTTTTGGATTTGTTTTCTATGTTTTATTGGAGTATGTTATTAGTGTACCGTTTTCTTGACATTCTCGTTTATCTTTACAGAATGATTTAGTTGGAGTTGCTTGTGTTTCTGTATATAAACTTTTCGAGATCTATTTTTGTAAAAGCATTTAGTTTGATAAAAATTGATCTGCTATAAGTTTTTGATGGCATAAAACAATAATTTAGTCAAGCCACTTGATGTCTCAATGGACTTTGCAATGTGGCAAGTCAAAATGAAAGTTGTGTTAATCAAAGAAAAGTGTTGGAAAGTTGTGAAAGAAGAGTTCTTGGAAATAATTAAGGAGGATGAAATAAGGGAAGTAGATGAACAAGCACATTCGAAAATAATAATTTGGCTTTTTGACTAGGTAGCTCGTCAGGTTGTGAGTATTACTAACTCTAAACTATTATGGAAGAGTTTAGAACCGTTGTATCTTACTAAATCCATGTCTAGTCGTGTTTATTTGCTATGTCGTTTGTTTACTTTTAAAATGGATGTTTCCATGTCATTACATGCTAATCTTGATAATTTTTTGAAAATGACTCAAGACCTTGGAAGATGTGGTGATAAAATTATTGATTCTCATCAAGTTGTGATTCTTTTGAATTCTTTACTAGCTGAATTTGATGGATTTAAAGATGTCATTCAATTTGGTAGAGATGAATTATCTAAGACAAAAATCATGGAATTTGTTATTGAGAAGAATGAGATCCTTAAAGTGTTTATGCATGCTGTATCTGAGAATTATGTTAAAAATAAAATTGATTATATTATGCATGTTGAGGAAGACTCTAAAGCTTATAAAAAAGATAAGGCAATCTAATGGAAATAATAAGAAGTGCTTTTATTGTGATAAGATTGGCCATTTCATAAGAGATTGTAAGAAGAAGAAGAAAAAAGTTGATGATATGCATAAAAATGAGCATGAAGTTTCTGCTATCTTGGAATCTGAAATGAATTACCTTGTTGAGTTGCTTATGCTTGATTCCACTTGTAATTCTAATACATGGATTATGGATTATGGGTGTTCTTTGCATGTTACACCTCATAAATTCTTGTTTGATTCTTTGCATGAATTTGATAATAGTAGTATCATGCTAGGTGATCATACATCCTTGGATGTTAGAGGTATTGGAAATGTGCCTTTGAAAATGCATGATGTGAGGTTAAGGGTTCTTCAAAAGGTTAGGTGGGTGTCTAATCTTAGAAGAAATCTGATTTCTCAATCTGTTTTGGATGAGCAAAATTGTAGAATCGGATCACATCATGGTATAAGAGATGTCATTTAAAATGGAAAAAATCTTATACGTAGTATTAGGAAAGGTGGCTTGTATCAAGTTTTAACTTCCCCTTTTCTAGACTCTTCTATGTTGATGGTGACTAATAATCATGAAAAACCCTCTAAAACTGAAATAAATGATAAACTAACTGTTTTAGTTGAGATTCCAAGACATGATAGCACAAAACTAGAGCAAAACAACCCACAAATTGAGGTTGTAAGGCTCAAAAAGTGTGTAGAAATGGTATAAAAAAACAACTCAGTTAAAGGGAAATTCGTGGAAGGACTGAGTGACAATAGTCACAACCCACGCCAGCAGAAACTAGAGTCACAAACAAGCTCACTAAACTAGTCTAGGGTGGCTGAAAATAAAGAAGGAATTTATGCAGCATTGGAAGGATATATAGACATCAAAAGTAAGCTATATACTCACCAATTAAAGGAGGAAGTAAGTTCTCTTAACTCTAAGTCTAGTGATATGTTTATATGTGATACTATGAAACATGATAGTGATATGAATTTGAAATTTATCATTGCAAAGCATGACTTGGATGAGAAACTTATGTGTGGTAATTGTGTTGAGTATGTTGAGCCTAAGAGAAATAGAAGAATGTCTTTATGTGGTTTGCTAAAGAGGTTAGCTTTGAGAGGGCACTTTAAGAAGTGTATCAAGACTTGCGATAAGTCTAAAGTGTTAGTTGCTTGTGATATGCCTGCTGATTTTGTGAACGATACTAATCGTGTCTCGAGTTGCAAGTATACTTTCCGTTGTGGGATTGTGGATGGTCTTTCGAAGCACAAGAAGAGTGTTTTGGGGGACGATGACGGATTGTCTGTGTGTGCATTTAGGTGGTTTTTTTCCGTTTATTTTGTGTCGGATTACAAGCTAGAATCAAGAGGCCAATTGTTGAGATTTTTTATTCTTTTATATGTTTTTAGCTTGAAATGGCCCGGTGACTTGCTTTCTTCCAATTGTTGAGATTGTTAAAGTGAAGCATCTATATTTAGTGGGACACATAAAAATGCAAGTGGACTTTTGCATCATTTCAAGTGGGCCGCTCATATCCAAATTAAAACAAAATTCTACGGCCAAAAAGAAATGAGAGGTTGGCGGTACAATTTTATAGAAAAGAGATAGGCGGTATTTCTTGAGTAGCTAACACTCGATACAACTTACAAAGAACAAAAGGGCGACAGTGAGAGAGAAAGAAAACGAGAGAGAAGGAGAGATAGATCGAAGACTGGATCAAGATATAGAGAAAGAGAGTCACGAAGGACTGCAGGATTCAAGTGAAGAGGCTTTCACCGGAATATCTCAGGGAGCTTTTTCTTTTCTTTCATTCTTTGTGTATAGTCGATTTGTTCATCGTTTTTCTTTCGATTCATATAGTTCGGTGCACACAAGGACTCTCTTGAGGTCAATCTCGTGTTTATTTGGATCGGAAGTGGATCGATCTAGATATGTCCTTGTTTGTTGTGTGAAATCGAAAACTTGCTTAACCGTGACCTAAAATCGCATATGTTTGAAAAAACGGAATAACGTTTAACATTGTGTTTGCAATTAACAACTTTTTCTTTTCAACTTCCTTATCATTCTCTTTGGATACTCATTTGATTTATTTTATTTCTCTAAAGTTGAGATTTTTTGTTGTTAATTTTAAGTGTTTCTTATGTGGTGGTTGTTGTCATGTTTACGGCGTTGAGTTTTGCTTTCTACGTGTTTTTTTGCTCCATTTATTGGGAAGAGGCCCTATCTTTACATTGTAATAGGGTCTACACTCCACAAGTCCACATGTAGATGGGCATACAAGTGGACTTTGTTGAATTTATGTCCTTTTGATCTTAATCTTGTAATTATATGGTTTTATATAATACAATCTCTAAGGAATAGTCTTGTCCTTTCCTCTAGCTTGTCATTTACATTGTTGATAATGGTATTTTGCTTTCAAAGTAAATTTGGATTACAATCTTTATGTTCTATTAAATGCTTAATCTCATGTTTGAAAATTAAGCACAATTATGAACGTGAAATGTTGATGCAAAGTAATGGCATGCTTTTCTTTGTGAGATATACTCAAGTCTTTTGATCTACATAACAAGAAACTTTTCACTTATCAATTACTTCAAGTTTTTGTTAATTTCAAAAATGTAGCTAATCATCTATAATCCATAACTCACTGAGTGAGAAATTAAGCACAATTATGATTGTATTCTCTATATTTGTTTCTTAGGTACTGAATCAGAATAAGAACCGAGGCTCTAAAACTACAGGCAGAAGGAACTAGTTGTCACAAGTCTCATATATGGTGGAGACTAACAAACAAACCACATTAATGTGTAATTGTTCTCCCAAATATCAAAACCTTCTTAGTAAGGAGTTGTATTATGAGAAAAGTTGATATGTAATATGTTCATTGTTTTCATATGAATTCAATCTATACTGTGTTATGTTTTAAGATGTCGATAATTTTTACGTATTTTGTGAATGTTTTTTTAAATGTATGCTTTTGTATTTTATTTATTTTATTTCCACAACAATTTATTCGTAATAATATACCAGATTAATAACCGCATAATATTTCCATAATCGATTGACAAAGCGCGTACGTAGCACACGCGTTGCGCCTGGTAGAAAAAAAAATGGAGTTCTTCTTTCACGATGTTCAAAAAAACACAATTCTTCTCTTATGAAAATAATGAAAGGAAATGTATTACAAAAATCCGTTAAAGAAGTGCATACAGATACGCCCAAGACTTCATGGTTGGGAGTCACCAGTGCCTCGATCAAAGCAAACCAAACCCTAATGGACAAAAAAATAAGTCTATTTGACTAGTTTAGTCTAAATAGATTTACCAAGAAGAAGTCTATTTGACTAGTTTAGTCTAATTGGATCCTTGAGTTGATATGCGGTTAATCTTTAATTATTTAATTGGAAAAAAATTGATTTAATGGTTCATACTTATTTGTTAAAGAAAATGATGCACCGACAAAATGTTATTAAAAAAAACTTTTTGATTTAAAATTCATATTCCTTTAGTTGTATAATCGATTACAATATGGCCATGATTTTACCTCAATTGTTAATAAAAACGCTCAGACTTCTAAGTAATAATAGTTCAAATTTACTTGGTACAAAACATCAATCTAATTAATACTCATATTAAAGTCAGTCACTTTATCAAATTAAACAAATATGATACCACCAAAATTGAAAATAAACTACAAAACATCATTAGTTCAACAACTAGGAAAAGAATTATGGATACAATAATCCCACAAATAAAATACAAGACAAAATATATTGGAGAAGCAACATGAATGGTTGGTTTTCCACAAAATCAGCTACGAAAATGATCCATAAGGAGTTTGGATGGATTCCTAACTATTCTTGTTGTAGGGCCTACTGCAAAAATGTGATCACAAAAATTGACAAAACTATCATTACCAATCTCAATGCCATCAATACGGAAAACAAAAAAGCTCATGAGCTCTTATTGGAAATTAAAAACAAGATTGGACTAACTAATATTTCACGTCTTGCAACTATATGGTAGAGTATATGGTTTTTCTGGAATAAAATTATTTTTAACAATGATGCAATCGGATCGGATCACAACTTCCTAAATTTCATCATAAGTCATAACTAGAAAAATCACATGTTGGATGATGACTATCACGAATTTAAACACTTCCAAAAGAAAAATATATCCAACACAAGGGGAAAAAAAATAATATCAAATGGGATAAACCAAAACTTGAGTTCCACTAACTCAACTTTGAAGGATCAAAACTTAGTTCGGTGTAACATCTATTGGTTCTGTTATACTAAATAATAACGGTGATGTTATTAGCTTGGACGCTAGGAAGAATAACTTTAACTCGTTAATTAAAGCAGAAACATTTGCGTTGAAAGATGGACTAAAAGAAGCAAGGCTAAATATCAAAATGATCGAAATTGAGAGTGATAACTTATGTGTTATCAAGGCACTATAAGGACTTTGGAGTTGTTCCTAGTAGATCGAGATGATCATATCCGACTCCAGACTGGATCTTGGCTTATTTGAAGAAGTTCAGGTAAGGCATGTGTTTAGAGATATCAATTGCGTTCCTGACCGATTGACCTATTTACGAATTTTGATCTCCAATACACCCTTTTATGACGATTCCGAACTCCGTGTTCTCATCTGTAAGATGTTTTAGGATGAACTACCTCTAGAAAATAGTTTTTCATAAACGCTTTCCGTTTTTAAAAAAAATAAGTTCAGATTTACTGTATATGATAGTTTATTTCCACAGGTCTACCCGAAATACTGGACTACTCTCATGTTGATGTACTTACACCAAAAGCAAAGCCAACTACAGGAATGAGTTGTTCAGTAGACCAGTTTATCAAGGAATTGCACATTACATTAACAATGGCAGATGATACAATCCTAAGTTCCTAACTGATATAACAACATTTGTTTGCTTGAAGAGACGAAGATCGAGCCCCTTGGCATACGCAAACAGCTCACACATGACCCCACTTTGTTTCTAGAAGTTATATAGTGTCGCCTATGGTTGAAGACGGATGATTTAACTCCGTCTAGCTTCTGATTCAAGCCCCTCTATGCTCAAATCAAGTTGAAATTCTCGCTCAAACTCGGTTGGCATCAAGTCAAACAGTAAATGTAGAAAAGCAACGATCAAGATGAAACTGGTAGCTTTGAAGCCATTATCTTTTTGCATCAACTCCCGCCAGATGAAGAATTCAAGTTTTTGTGTGTTTTTTGTATGAACACTTCAGGAGGGTCTTCTCTGTTAGAAACAAATCAGTGCAGTTTAAGTTAACAGATTCTTGTATTTTCATAATTTTGATAATTCTATGAAACTTGATTTCCTAATAAACTACCTTTCGCGTGCTTCCTTGTAGGCATGCCCTGAGGCAACAGCAAGAAGTTCTCCAGTGTAGTTATATGACAAGGAAGCTACACTATTAGGATATCTCGGCAGCTGCATAAAAGAGACAGTGTCTTAATCTACTGTCAAGATGACAGGATATAGGCAGGAGGCATTTGTTGCATATATGTAAACAGAAGTTAAACAATCAGAATTGCCTAAATAGACTTTCGTGATACAACGAAGTCGAAACTAATTGTCCAAAAAGAAACCGATGAAAACATCAAAGTTTAGGATGCACGAAAAGCACCTCAAATAGCCTCTTCATGCTTTGAGCATCCCATCCAATAACATGGCCCTCATAGTCACCGGTGACAAAAGCTCCATGTATACTACATATGCAGGTTGTCAAAATGTATGGAAACATTCTACGTGCAAACACAACTGATGGGAAAAAAATATTTAGGCACTATGACATACACTGGATTAAAGGCGATGGCATTCACTGCTACATGGTGGTTCTTTCCCTTTGACTTTGGTTGACATCGAAACATATATCTGGATTATCAACATAAACAGCCATTATTTTTCTATGCAGACCTATATAAAACGACACTAAAGGATAACAAGGTTAAAGGAAGAAAAAGAAATTCAGAAGGTGCAAAGGGAAAGGTATAGGCAAGAAGAATGTCCTTGGTGAGGAGTAAGAAGTATTTCAACAACAAATGGCATGCGTGCAAGACAAAACACGAGAACGGATAAATGTCAATTCCAATGGAGGAATGCTGAGCAAATCAACTGTTAGGATTTGAAAGCAATCAAGAAAAAGATAGGACTCAAACATTGGTTACCCAGTTCGCCACGAATTGTGACTACATCTGGGGGCACTACCAAGTCAGGGTTTTGCACTATATTTTGTGATATGTATTACAAGTATTTGTGTGGGCTCAAATAGGCTGAAAATTATCTAAAAGGTAGAAAACCTAACCCAAGACCAACTAGCCAACTAGGTGTCAATCAAGTGATTATTTGTTGAAACTACTTGGACATTTTAACTTAGCCAGCCTTCTTATCCGCCATAGTGTTACTATAAAATCTAGTTCCGAAATGGAAATTTAGGACTTGGCAAGATTCTGCATTCTAAAGCATATCTAACCAACTAATCAACATTCAATTCCATGACAATATGTCAGTATGTATAGCTGTAAAAGTCAAAAGGCACATTCATTGTCCAATTCTCACTCCATAGTCACACTGACATAATGTAGATAGTTTTGATAGTGAAAGTCATTGCAAATCAGGAAAACTTCATGTTTTAGTTTTTGAAAGAGGACAAAGAAGAGATGAAAGAAAATAATAAATGATATATGTAATTATTGATCATTAACGATTTTAATATATCAAAGGGCACCATATTTATACCCCATTTTCTCTGTGTTAGATGAGTAAGGGAACTCCAGTGCCACACGGCCATCAACTGAGCCAACTGTAAATCCTGTACAGAAATAGTATATTTTATGAAAAATAGATCTAAGCAAGATATGGGACACTGAAGAATGCAAGACAGCTAGGATGGTATGCAAAAGATGCAGATTTGTGTAGGCAAGATGAAGTTTTTGTATCTTTGCACAAATACAGCTATTGCTCCAAATGTTATCAGACTCGAGACATCTCAATAACAAAACAAGAGATATATATGAAACACCTTGAAAGCCTGTGAGAACGCTTTACCCTTTACTGAGCCTACCCAACACAGAATGAGTTACCACTAAATTAGACCAGAAAAAACAAGAAAGATGTATATGTACTAGAAAGAAAAGAGGAAGAAAACTGAAGCATGTAATGATACCATTAATCTGTGGGCTGGAACTGAGACACCTTATCTGAATATTCATAGGTGAAGCCTTTGCTTCAACTGGTACATCTGACATGCGCAAGTCGTACATGTTTACTGAATTTACAGATGCTACAAACAAGTGAAACCCATAGAGCGAGATAGACTCCACATCAGCAGTTAGCTTCCCTAGAACCTTTGGTGAACGCAAGTCCCAGTACATAAGCTGTCTGTCCCAGCCACCCGTGATCAATTGACCTGAAATAGTTGCATGACGATATCAATGCTCAATGTAAGATCCGAAACATGATGCTATCATTTATACCAACCAGACCAAAGTTTGGTGGATCTACAAATTACAGTATCTATACTAAACTTTCTTTTTTTTAAAAAAAAAAGAGGCAATATGGAGATTCCTACAATCAGAACGACGCCATTTGTAAGGAGAGTTGGCTTAATAAGTACAAACTTTTGGTAATGAACAGGATCCTTATGTCAATCACTACATATTCAAACTTGTTCATAAATATGAAGCAGTTGAAGAAAACAGATCCAGCATGAAACAGTGAAACAAATATGGAGAGAAAAGTTAAATTGATGAAATACAAGTTTTGAGCCTCCAAAAGGAATCCAGAACATAAATGTAACAAAATCGAGCCTAATTAAGAAAAGAAATGACACTATTAGAAAATAAAGACATTTTGCATCTTACCACAGTAGAAGTATTTTCTTTTATAAAATATACTTTGCAAACCTAACTCGATTTTTCCCAGAATTCTAAGTAGACCATTTGTGCTCTTTTTAGCCCAACTATTCGAAACAGAAACAGAAGTAGCAAGATGAAATAATACTATAGTTATCTCAGTTCTCACTTATTTATCTCAGTTCTCACTTATCTAATCCACATCATACAAAATATATTTGTCAGGGAAAAATTACCATGCTATAATTGTTCAAGTGTCTGACTTCTGAGTCAATTGACAAACTACACATAGAAAGAAGCCACTACAACTAAAAGGCACATACCTGTTTCTTGAGAGAACTCAACACAGGTTGCGGAATCATCATGACTTCCTATTTTGGCACAAGTTGCAGATTGCAAATCATACCTAAAGACATTCAAATTTCACATTCAGCAACCAGGCATTATAGCATATCCAAAAGGAAATTCATAAATTGCCATACTGACGATTGACGAATCCATGTATGGGGTCTTGCACTTGAATTAGCAACACCACAGAACCATTGTGTGCCTACTGCCTTGAATTTTTAACTCATGTAACAGCAACTAACAGGAATGGCGGGCATAGACAAAAAAAAGTGCAGTGCATTATCTAAGGTTTTCATAAGCAGTCCCATTATCTAACACTGCAGTTAGGGTATATCTAACTTGTGTGTATCAAGGATCTTGGTGCATTCCAAATGAACCTCAAATGTAATCTGCTTTACGTCAATTTACAACTACATCAACCAAATTTGGCATTTAGAGATCAAAAGTACTCAAAGAAATAACCTGTTAATGGAACCATCACAGCCAGAAGCGTAGGCGACTAACTCATCATGAAAGCAACAATCAAGCAGATCAACATCTCCTTGAAAATCTAGCCTAAGCACGGAGCCATTTACATCGAATAGTCGAAGACTCTGCCCAAAAAAGGGGGGAAAACAAAGTTCAAACAGATTACCCAAAAATATTACAGATAGAAAGTTCAACTAGAGGCAGAGGGTGCTCACAGAATCCCAGGAAGAGATCAGAAGATTATTAGAATTGGGAGCAAACCGAACCCGCGAAATTGCATCTTTAAATGGACTTTGAAAGTTCAGCATTCCACCCATTGCTGTGTATGAAAATCAATTGGACCCCAAATATGCGTACACCCTTTCCCTTGTAGATACCTATTTGGTATGACTTCGGGAATCAGAATTTCCCAATCCAAATACTCGGTGTTTGGTATGAACCTGAAATCTGAAATGAGAAATCGAATCGTGTTAGACGTTACAAGTATAAAGTAGCGTGCTTTAATCAACCACTTGCACGTATCATTCTTTGGCCAGTTAAATCCATCACTACATACGATTCTACAAAACCACATACAGGTCGATTCATTTTTCAACACACAAACACAAGAATTTTGTTTCTAAAAAAACTAACATACCACAGGGATTCAACAAAAAATGAGCATATGACAGCTCAATTCATTCGAACACATGCTAAAATTCAGCATCACGGAGCCATCAATCGTAAAGATAACAAGCTCAAATAATGCAGAATGAAGGGGATGGGAATCACTATTCCAATTAAAATCAATTTGATTCTACTCTTACCAAACACCGTCCTGCAAAAATGGCGAACCAAAAGAGCGGTAACTTGTTCTCTTTGTAATTTGGCTTTTTGCCCTAGCAAAATAGCAACGCTCCCACTACTTTTGAAGGTTCAATTTGTATAGTCGAAAATTTCCGCTCTTTTTTTTTCAAAATAAATATGTCCACCGCTCTAGTTTAGGAATATTAAACAATATAACCCTCTACTTTTTGAAAGTTATATTTAACCCCCTTATTTATGATTTATGAACAATTTACCACCATACTTAGTTTTTAACATTGGATTTACACTTTATCAACAATTTACCACCGTACCGTCTAAATCATGTACATAATTTTTATTCTAAGAATAATAAAACTCCTAATAATATTGTTGAATTGTTGTTAAACAAACGTACCCTTAAACTATTTGTTTATGAATTGGAGTCCAATATTAGTCTTTTTATTGCTGCAAATGATAGAAACTTGGAGATGCGTTATGTTAGTAAGTACATTTGTGAATGATTGTTGACTTCTTACGTACTAAAAATGACAAAGAAGGAATCAAATGATGTGTACCCTTACATATGAGATCGAGTGCATGACAATATGTTCTTCATTGTTGCTAAGTATTTTACTTGAAAATACATTACTTGGCATTTTGTAAGCGGATTTTGGGTTGATATTTAACATTTCTATGAATCTAAACTTCGAGTTGTAATATCTGATTTTTGCATAAGTTGGAGAATCTTTCCAAGCGTTACCGGCATCCGCAACTTGACGGCAACAGATTTTGATTGGGTAAGTAATGTAATTCATGTGTATAGTTTTAAATGTTGTAACATGTCCTTGAGATGTGATGAATTCCGACTATACCGATTTATTCATACCTTGTGATGTCCGGTTCGAGAAAAAGATAAGGGCTTGTTGTTGATTCGCTAAGGAAGAATAAAAGGCTTGTCCAAAGCCTTGTTTAGAGAAGTTCAACAAGCCCGCTTTCCAATTTTAATGAATAAATTGACTCAGTTCAGAAGAGGAAAGACAAAAGGTGAGTGGGGTTTGATTAACTTGGGTTCATCATCATCCAAACCCTAATCCTATTCTTTGTCACTTTCTCTCTTCGCCTATTATCCTCCCTTGAGAGTTATGTAAGCCTGATAGTTATATTGAGTGCTTCTCCGAAGCTTGAACTGGTTGAACCACTTTTGTGGGCACGAAGAAGATCATTGGATCTTCATACTCGTGTGATTCTTTGCTTTCTTCTACTTGTTTCTACTCTTGCTTTTTTTTGTCTTTTTTTTGTCAAATGTATTACTAGTTTTGTTGTTTGTTTGTATTTGGGACAATAGTAGAATAAAATCCTTGGTATCCCGGCGATGAAGGATTTAGATCTGAACCTCGTAAACAAACCTCTTGTTGAATATGTTGTTGGATTCGTTTGCTCTATTTCCTATCGGTTTGATGGATACGAGTTTTACAAATTGGTATCAAAGCTTGTATCTTTGATTCTTTTACGAAAACTTCTTTTATTTATGTTTTTTTGTTCAAATTTGTAAAATCTTTTAGATTTCCTGCCGCATCTTCTTTTTTTATTCTTTTGCTTTTAGATCTAAGTCTTTCAAAAGGTTTACATTGTTTGACTTACTGATACAAGGATTACTTGTCACTGAATCTTAATCTTTCGGCACCAATAAGACGCATATCAATCTTTGTTATATGGATCGATCAAATGAGGATGAATCTTTATAAGGGGGGTATGGTCGATGGGTGGAGGTATTGATCCGATGATGATAGTCGATTGGTAGTTGGGTAGATAAGGTTGAACCCTATGAAATAACTTGGAGCACGATAGGGAAACTAAGACCCTAACACACAACCAAAAACGATCATAGAACCTTGCCACTACAATCTTCGTCGATGAAAACATTGTCCAAAGAGCATAAGAAGGAGACTTGCGAATGGCTTGAGAAGGTACCATCTTGTAGATATAAGTAGAACAACTCAAAACATTCAAAGTTATAGGGCGAACAGACGCAACTCGCTCTCTATCCACGTCGGAATAAACGTTTGTGTGAAACACAAAACAAAGTCTTTACTCAAATTTGAATTGTAAATTAAAGGGTCTAAAACTCCCTTTTTGTAGGAGGCTGAAAAGTTAGGTTCGGTATCCTCTCTAATCGGACCTAAAATAACCTAAAACACTTAAAAGAAAGATGGGTTTTAAACTAGCTTAAAAAGGCCCGAAAATTAAAACATAACTCAATAGTTATTAATGAGTAATTAGGCTGAAATTAAAAGAGTTTGGGGGCTATAAATTTCAGCCATAGACCACATTCTCCCTTCCTTGTTGCCGTCGAAATTAGGGCTGTAATATGAGACAAGCTACTCGGACTCGGCTCGTCAAAAGCTCGGCTCGAGCTCGTTTGTTTTCTAAACGAGCCGAATACAAACACATTTTAAAGCTCGTATAAAAATTAGGCTCGGCTCGTTTATAAATGAGCCGAGCTTGAGCATGTCAAAGCTCGGCTCGTTCGGGTAAAGCTCGGCTCGTTTGGCTAAAATAACACTATAGGAGCATTATTTTAGTCGAGCTACTCGGGCTCGGCTCGTCAAAAGCTCGGCTCGAGCTCGTTCACTTTCTAAACGAGCCAAGCTTGAGCATGCCGATGCTCGGCTCGTTCAGATCGTATTACACCCCTAGTCGAAATATATCCTTATACTTGTCGAGTTTGACCATATTGGTTTGTCTCGAGTCTCGAACATTTCTAGCCTTGATGCTTTCCATTTGATGGGAATGATCTTCATTTATCTTCTAGAAATGATCTTCATTTTGTAGAAATGATCTTCATTTTGTAGAAATGATCTTCATTTCTCTCCTAAAATGAGTTTGATTCTTCCTCTTCTCCTTCTTATAGTGACCTTCACTCCTTGTCTCCTAACTTTCATACTGGACTCGAGTTGAGTTAGATCCGGAGATGCTCATGCATCACTTACGGATCTCAAGTTTATGTTGACTTTCGAGATCTTGAGTTGTTGGGTACTATTATAGTCATATTAACTCTCTTTCTTTGACTCCTTACATATTTTTGTTCTTTCTTACTTCGCTTGTCACTAATCTCATTAGATATCCAAAGAATCGAAGCTTCCATCTTCGATCTCTTTAGTTATAAGGGTTTATTTACGGATTTAAGTGATATTTGGCTCAGTAATAGCTATATCTATACTTAATATAACTTACAAATCACAAAGAGTTGGTTTTATTAAACCTACATTCTCTTGTTGATCTTGATACACTTGTTGTTCTTTGTTATTCACTAAAAACTTATCATCTTGTAGAGATACTTTCTTTATGCCTTAAGAATTAGGGATTTTGTTTCCAAAAGTGAGAATAACTCTTTTAAAGACATTAATCTCTTTTTTCTAAAACAGAAATCGATTAATTTATGAGATGAAATTTTGTCTATTGATTATACTGTGATTATGATGATAAGGTATTGTATCTCTCTACTTTGTATTTCTCTGATATAAATAATGAAGTATCCTTCTCTCGTCTTTGTTCCAAGATGGGTGACAATGCAAAAATCAATTCATTTGATGGCAAGTCTGACTTTGCCATGTGGCAAGCTAAGATGAAAGCAATTTTGATCAAAGAAAAATCCCGGAAGGTGGTGATTACCTCCTACATTGAGGGAACCAAGGAGGAGTTCGATCAACTTGCTTACCCAAGATCATGTTATGCCTCACTTATGAGGTTGGACGCCATGTTCTAACACATGTTATAGCTAAAACTCTATGGGATACTCTAGCTTCTCTGTACCTTGCTAAAAGCATGTCTAGTAGAATCAGTCTCTTATGTCGTCTATTCTATTTCAAAAAATGGATACTAATATGGCATTGAATGATAATCTGGATGTCTTTCTTGTATGACATTAGACTTAGAACGTTGTAAGGATAAGATAGATGATACTCATCAAGTTGTTATTATCTTGAATTATTTATCATCTCAATTTAATAGTTTCAAAGATGTTATCCAGTATGTGCATGAGAACTTGACTAAGAAAAACTGCTAAATTTCATTATTAATTTTTTTAGAGGAAACAAAAGTCTTTAAATTTAAAGTCTAACTCTAAAGATAACAAAAATGAGGTCTTGTATGTTTTGGGTAAAGATAAATTTAAGAAAATAATATATGAATAATGATAAGAACAATGATAGCAAGTATAACAACCAAAATTCAACCCGGTCTAGCAAAACTAAAAAAATTAATGAAAAATTTGTTATTTGCTATTGTTGTAGTAAAATGACATGTTTCAGCTGAAAGAACGGTTAATAACTCAAATGACACATTTGTTTATGTCAATTCACTCTGTATTATAATTTTGAACTATTGGTGTGTACTGAAATGCTTATTTGTTCTTCTAATTCTGATTTAAATACTAGGATCATTAACTCTGATTGCACCATGCATGCTACTTCTCATGAACATTTCTTTGATTATGTGCAGAAGCATAATGAGGGTAAAATTAGACTTGGTGTTCGAATTAGAAATATTGAAACGACCTAAAACAAGGCTCGTTTTCAATAAATATTTTTTTCTATATTTTTTATAAGTATTTTAATAGCCTAAATATTTTTACGAGAATATTTTACGTCATAAATTTAATTTTACGAGTATATATTTTGATATATATACATCTATATATTTCATATAAATATATTAACCGTATTTATATTAATAAATTATTATCGTAATTATTTTACGAGAATGGATTCCCGTATCATAAATTATACTTTTACGAGTATAATTATATATTTGATACATATATTTTCCGTATATTATTTACGGAAAATGATCGGAATATTTTCCGATCGAAAATTTCCGTTCCGTATAATTTAAATCTAACTACGTATTCCTATTTTATTTTATCTTATTTTATTCTTTTCTTTTCCCTTCCCTTCCTTTCTCATACCCTAAGATCATGGGTTCGATGTCCGTGAGTGGTTTTCTTTTATTCCCAGCCGTTTTAAACCCTCACCGAGCTCACTTTAGAAGCCGCTAGGAACCCTGTCCGGACCACCTAACACCACCCACCTCACCGGCTTGCTACACTCTCCACCCTCAAGCAATCCTCTAAGCCACTTGGTTACACCTAGTCTTCCTTGCCTTTGGCGCGTTACAAACTATTTGTAGAAAAATAATTTCTAATGTAATTTATTATTATTTATTTCTACTATTACTAATTTTTCTATAGATATTAAGATTTTTGTTTTTATGTTTTTAGGTCAATTTAGTCTATAATTAAATTTGTTTATAGATTAATAGCTAATACATGGTACATAAAGATAATAATATAATTTTTTTTTTGCGGATGGGTACGCTGGACTAATTTTTATTTAAAATTTTTTGATAAAAATCATAAGAAAATTCCTCGTGGTGTCTATGAGGTTTTGCAATTATTATTTGGTAACTATTCGTTGATGTAATTTCACATAACACCCATGAAATTTGATAAACTAAATTTCATAACTCATTTACTATTTTCATCAATTTTTCATGAATTTTCGTGATTGTTAAGACTTTTAAAATTAATAAAGTAAGCCAAAACAATTTTTGTAAAACATATAAAAAATATCTATTCTGGATAAAAGTAAGGTTTTAATAAAAATTTTAAGTTTGTTGTGTTGTCTTCTGATGTTCACGAGATTCTTAACAAGTATATAGTGTAACTTGATTTAAATAATTATAATGAGAAATAAATAAAATAATAATAAAATTATTATATTAATAAAAATATATTATTAGTTGTAATTTAATAGCCTTCAAATAGGACATAAATTAACATTTATATTTTTTTGATATTTAGCCACATATAATTTGTAGATGTTAATTTATAGCCTATCTGATGAATAATTAAAATATGTATTTACTTAATATATGTTAAATTTTGGTACTTAACCACATATAATTTTTAAATATAATTTGTACATGTTAATTTCTAGTCTATTTGATGCCTAATTAAAATACGTAGTTTTTTTTGTATAAATTTTTTTTAAACTTAATTTATTAATTTTAAAATCTTAACAATAGCAAAGATTCACAAAAATAAATAAAACAAATAAAAAAATAACGAAATTTAATTGATTAAAACCTTCTAAGCATGAAATTATATATGTTTTGATATATATAATATATAGTATTACAGGAACTTCAGGTTTCAATGTTTCATAGCTGAGCAGTAACCCTAATTTTTACAAATGCTTACCAACGCATCAAGGGCTTCAAAGCTTCAAACCCTTCAACTCTATATCGATGTCTTGCAACTCTGCAACCGAAAGCTTCAGTTTTACCCAATCCATGGCCTCCATAGATTTCTTCCGAATAAGGCTAATAAGCTAAACAGCCTATACCTGTTCCAATTCACCTCGCCAGTCGCCACTATTCTACTCCCGCACGATTTCGGCGCCCTTTCAAATATTTTTTCCTGGGTGGGATTTTCCCTAGTTAATGGGGAGGTGGACATCATATCGTCGCCTCCTGCATCTGGCTGCTTCTGCCACGCCCAAATCATTGTTCTCATCCCCGATTTCCAATCGTGCCGATTTACAAAGATACCGCCGTTGTATTTCGACTTCGGCTTTCAGATTTTTCTGTTCTAGGACACTCTCTTCGATCCCGTCACCCAACGCTGCTTTTGAAGACGAGTTCGATTATTTGTCTGCTGCTGATTTTGACCGAGGTCATGGATTGCCGGTGGATTCCAAGGAGGATGGAAATGAAGCTGGGAATATCCCCGTCAAAGCTTTCTTTTTGTCCACCAGGTTTTCTCTTTTTTCACTTATTTTTTCATTGGTATTGTATGTTTTTGGATTCGCCATTAAAAATTTTGTAGTCTTATACTGTAACGATGCTCGTTCCGGGATTGATCAAGGTGGTTGTAGGTATAGGTATCCATATAAAGATATCAATCTGATATTTTCATATGTGAATATCAAACTGAATCATAAGCTAGATCGAAAGGCTGATTCCTACAGATATAAAGAACCCTTGTGTGTTAATTGGTAGTAGCAATATATATATCTTAGTTTCTCTTCATTGAATCATAAGCTAGATCGAAAGCCTGATTCCTACAGATAAATCAGTCTCTGGGGGATGCATCACCTGAACTGTCACCGAAGCATAGAAAAACATGGGGCCCATTTGGTATTGATGATAAAAATACCACATATTTAAGTATCCGATATGAGGCTTTGGTGTATCAATATATGTGAATGTGATACCAACATATCAGTACAGGTAGGGTGATACCACTACTTTGCTTGGTGATATATGCCCTTGTAGTCACTCATATTTGATATCACTATATCAGTATAAATCTGAATACTAAATTTAACACATAATATGAGTATGTGCCAAGTTGATTATGTTTCATAACCCTACTTGATATCTTGTTATTAATACTAAATGAGCCATTAGAAAATGAATGATATAGAAGTTTTTTTTTGGGGTCCTTTTCATGTCTGGTGTCCTGATCTTAGATCAGGAAGTAGATCATGATTTTCTCTACTTCATTTGAGTTCTGTTAACTGTTGTGCTGGCTTACTGTCTTGATTGCTTTGTTCTTTTGGCCTTCATTGTTTGGCTTCTCAGAGTCATGGTTTTGGCAGTATCAATTTGAAGAGCTTGCAAGCAGAGAACGTGAGAAACATGATTCCTCCTGCTTCTCGTATCTATAATTATATTGCACTTCGATTCCGTGATGAACCTTCACACCATGTAAGAAACTTCTAGAATGCTTTATGCTTTTAAATTGCCATCCCCAACTTCTTTTTGCCCCTTGTTTCTGTTTTCTCTTAATATCACTATAGACTATAACCGTTTTGTATATTCTCTGCTATCCTCATCATTGCTGTCTTTTTGTTCAATATATTTTGGTTAAAATTCACGTCTAGACTTGGCATTGTGCTGTCAATTGATGGTTCCTGTCCTGCAAGCTGTGTGTACAATGTACATTGAGTTCAGAGTAACTTGTTGAACTATGCTTGATCAGAAAATGTGAAGCAAGGAGCCGTGCATGATCGTTGATTCAGTGTGCTATACGTCTATACATACTAAAATGTTAATAAAATGGACAACAAACTTTTTATTAGGGACTTGTATTTCCTTGATAAAATCCATACATTTAGTCATCTTCATGGATGTACACCTATGATTTCAGGGAACGTGTCTTGATGATGATTGTTTCCGCTACATGGTGGTATTCCAATATGGATCAACTGTTCTATTTAACATTGAGGATGATGAAGTTGATTCTTATTTAAATCTTGTCAGACGACATGCTTCTGGGTTGCTTGCAGAGTCGAGAAAAGATGGTAATGCTGAACTCCTAGGACTTTGCTATTTCAGATATTCCATTACTTGCCTTCAGAAATTATATTTCCAAATGCATGTTCAACACTTCAACCTTTTTCCAAACATCAGGAATTTGGTGTTCTGTTTATTATTTGGTCACTGTGAATAATTGAAGAGGTGATGGAAAAGCCTGTATTGATTTATTTGCTGGTCATAAATCCTATGTAGCATGGAAACGGGAAACCGCGAGAAACTGGGAAGCGGTAACCCTATAGAATTTTAACTGTAAATTACGGAAACGGGAAACGGATATGGCGAGAAACGGGAAAACTGACACATAATTCAGGGTTGCCTAGGGGTTTCTATGCTTCATAGCATAGATATAGAAAAAAGTTGAGCAGCAATCCTCACATTCTTTGCATACATGGTATATTCACATACTGCTTGTTCTAAAAACTATTCCTCCCATGCCGTATTTAAAAAACTAATAGTGGTGTCATTGGGCACATTTTCGGCTAGTTTGCGAGCATTTTGCTTCTTATGTCTTTTCATGCCGTTTGTATGATGATATAGATATGTTTTATTGTGCATGCTTACATAATGTGCATTCTATTAGATTTCAAATAGCCTTCAAACTTGCTAGTAATGTTTTTCATCAATGAATATATAATAATTTATAAGTGAATGAATCTGTGTTTCTGATTGAAGTTAAGAATGCTGCCAATTTTGAACAGACTATGCTGTGAAAGAGAAGCCGAAACTGGATGAGGATATGCAGGGAGGCCCTGATCATATTGTCATTAAACATCTTGATACTGATGGTATTCGTATTATTGCAACTGTTCTTGGCCAAAGTGTAGCTTTAGATTACTTTGTATCTCAGGTAATTTCCATCTCTAGATTTCTTTCCTTATTCATGGTCAGATTTCATACCAGTGTTGACTTATAATATATCTCCCCCCATGTGATTGACCAAAGTCTCGTCTTCAGCTTTACTTACATGTGCACACTTTCTTTCTTCTAGATTGATGGTATGGTTAAAGAATTTGAAGATATAAATCGAGAAATGGAGGAACACGGAACATTTACAATGGACAGGAAGACACTTCTTCGTCTTGTTGGAAAAGCAAATTCAAATCTGGCTGATATCATCCTCAAAGTCGGACTGCTGGATAGGTATCACTTTTCTCTTCTCCTGACACACTCACCTTACCCAAAATGGTCGTGCTCTACGTCTTGTACATCATCAACTTAATTTTGCTTATACTTCTGGTTCCAGATACTTGTTTGTCTAGTACCTTCCAAACTAAATCACCAAAACTACAAGCAAGCTGAAATTCCATAAGCTAATGATGATAATTTATATCTTATTTTCATGAGTTTTAGCTTGTTATGCCGAACAATTCGCACAGACACGGTATAAGGAAGTGTTTTTGTACTTGGATTTCAACTTCTACAACTTAGACGTGTAGTTCCTTGCAATTATTCATTGTATGCATAATAAATATGAATATTAGGAACTTCAACTACTTAGTTTGTATCAGCAATACAAAAGAGGCTCCTAACTCATTCTTCTCGTGATAATGTTACTCAGATCAGAGATTGCTTGGAGAGAAGCAAAATATGCGCAGATAAACGAGTACCTCCGGGAAGAATATGAGGTCACACAACGTTTTGCAAACCTCAACTATAAGCTCAAATTTGTCGAGGTTTGTTGCCCCTTCTCTTATCCTTCCCCATTACTATCTCTTGATATACATAGATGAAAATGCTGCCTTTTGATAATCATGCGTTCATGTTTAGTGATAGTTTTTTGTACTGATTTCTTTTTTACAGCACAACATTCATTTTTTGCAAGAAGTCCTTCAGAATAGGAGGTCGAATATCGCTGAGTGGTGTATCATATTTTTGTTGGCTATTCAGAATGTTCTATCAGTATGTGAAATTTACCTGGATTCCGGTACCCTGTAAGCAAAGAGCTGAGCAAGTGCCAATGACAATTTCCCCCCCATCTACAGAGGCTTAGGGCAAGGCTTAAAGCCACCTACGCAAGTTTTTGTCATATAAAAAGAAGAATAATCTGCAATGTAACTCACAGGGGTAACCAATATATATATGGTGTTCTGTTAATTCTTGTTTCCTGTACTCCACAGAATTCGACATAAGCATGTTCACGGGTCGGACCGCCGGGTCGACGGGTCCGGGAAGGGTGACCCGGACCCGTGTAAAAGGCCAACCTGCCGGGTCACAGGTCAGACCCGGCGGGTCGGCCCTTTTATTTTAAAAACCGATTAAAAAAAAAAAAAGATGACCCGGCAGGTCGACCTGCCAACGGCTATTTTAGCCGTTGAGTTATTTATTTATTTTTTTCAAAATTAATGCTTGTCGGGTCGACCCGTCAGGTCACGGGTAAGGATCACCTCGACCCGTATCCGTAACCCGCCGGGTCATTGACCTGCCGGGTTACCACCGGGTCGAAACCCGCCGGGTCACGGGTAACCCGTAGACATGCTTAATTCGACATGTTACATCGGTCAAGCTGAGCTTCATTCAAAAATTTGCACGAGCTGTTGTGCATTGACTTAAACAAGTCGATCTTCTGGTAAGGTTGTTATATGAGCCGAGTTATTCGCGTTCATTATTAGACAAATTGAGTATAAGCCACAACAGGACACAATTGTCACCGTCCAACCAATGAGTGATGTCAAAATCGTGACCCTTTCCAGTCCTACTACATGTGACCAATAACATAGCAAAAACAAAAGAATGTGAACCATAATTTATCTAATTTTCATCCAAAGCTGTCAAAGACATGTATAGTATATGGCTCAAAGTTCCTCAACCCGAACACCGTCTCTAGGGACATCGTAGACATCTCTGGACCTAGATTTCTTGACACCAGCCGTGAATGAAACCTTGTCCGACTTGCAGCCCTCGACAGCCACACTTGTAACCTTAACCCAGACTAGGAACTTGGTTTTCATGCCCTCAATGCCCATAAGTTTTCCCCTAAGTAGAATGGCTTTCACTCTCGTCGAGTATTTTATAACCGAAGAGTCCTTGAAGGTCACTTCACTTGGATGTGGCAGATGGACTACCAGCTTGGCTTTAGTCTCGTCGAATTCATAACAAGTTATGTTCTGTGGAAACAGCCCTGGTGGTAAATTGTACTCTTTAAGGAGATCTGGTAAGCTCTTCAATGGCTTCCCTGTCAACAAACAGAATCAAGTGTCTCAGTTCATTCTTTTTCGACTTCCAATCACCCGCTGTTTAAAAATTTCAACACAATGACATATACATTACCCTTTAGCTTATCAAAAACCCATTTAGCTTTCTGTTCCACTGTGTTTGAGAAGATCTGAAGATATGAAAATGACAAAACCAGTCATCTCAGAAGGAAAACACAACAGCATAAACAGCTTGACATACAGTTTCTGATCAGCTAAGTAATAACTAACAAGGTAGAGATCTCTGTCAAAGCCCTAGCCAAGAACATATTGATTTATAAAATGATTTCGAATTTTCAATAAATTGACATCTAGAATTAAAAACCCTAATTGAATTGTGAGCAAGTATGGACAGTCTATATCACTAGAATTGAAAAACCCATATTCAGTTAAACGAAAATTCCCAAAATCCACTTTCATTGACGATACGCATTTCAAAATTGGAAATCAAATGTAAAACCAAATCGAATAAACACAAATTTGCAGGAAATTAAGGGAAGAGAAGGACTAACAGTGAGATCTTGAGAGATGTCTTTGAGCTCTTCTTTTGCCTTTTTGGTAATCCAGAAGCTACCAGCTTTGATGCTCCCTACTTTTGTCAATGCTTTCTCCATCCCTTGTTTCACTTTAACACTCTCTGCAAAAGTTGAAAATGGGATATGGGAAGTGAAGGAGAGAGTGAATGTGAAGCAGAAGAAAGAGAGAAAGATATGAAGAAAGTGGAAGGAAGTGTGAACAAGAACCACAACACAGAAAGCCAGCTGGTTTCAGAAAAGGGAAAATTAGCCCTCTGACACTTTCCCCAATAATACCTTAATCTTTGTTTATTTAATTATCTTTTCTTTGGGGGATTGCCAAAAAAAAAAAAAGTTTTGCTTAAAAAAAACAATTTTAAGATTAAGTGTTAAAAATAAACCGACTTTTTAAAAGTTATGGAACTCGAGACAATTATGGAGTAAGCGTTATGAATGACGAGATTTACCTATATAGTGGACGTTTGTTTATTGTGAAAGCAATTATTTCGCAATTACTTAACTGCCTAATCTAGAGGCATAACCGTATACGTTATGCCTCTAGATTACGCAGTTAAGTCAAAAATTTTTTAAAATAGTTTAATAGGATTTGTTTTTAAAATTTATATATTTATTTATTATATTTAAATTATAATTGTGTCCATAAATACATGAGGGAAAAAATTAAATTTACATTTAAAAACAATGTTAATCAAAAGTATGTTTCTGAATGATAAAACACTACCTAACTTTAACAATTTAATTTTAGTACAGAAACCGTACCAAAGTAACCAAACTACCACAGCTATACTGATGTTCAAAAAAACTAAATATTAACATGTTCAAGATCAATCTGATTAAAAAAGAAGACAGATTGAACCGAGACTAAATGTTATATAAATTTTTAACTTTTGTTTGTATTCGACTTGTTTAGAGAGTAAACGAGTATGAATCGAGTTTTTTCAAGTAAAGATCAAGTAGCTCGTTTAACTATAGATTTGCTTTTTGTGGATAGAGTCGAGCTTTTGACATGTTTAAAGCTGACTCGTTTATAAACAAGCTCAAGATTAACCTTAATCTAACCGAACTTTAAAATGTGTTTACATTCAGCTCTAATGACTTTGTTCATACCCGATACCCGTCCTTTATCCGAGTGATAGCATGAGGGCTTCTAGGCTGTAGCTATGGATAGGGCTATCTCCTTTGAATGAAACGAGGTTTATCCTTCAAGTCTCGGAGTGAAAACACATTTAGATGGAAAGGGCAATGTGCAATTGCCGAACTTCTTTTACGATCCGGTGCAAAAATATGGAAATTGTGGTAAGTGGATGGAATTTTACAAAATTGAGGGGTACCAAATACAATAAGAGATTGTCGCCGTCGTAGACAGGTTTGCGTAAGATAGGCGCGCAGAGCAAAGTAGCAAAAGAGACAGAAGGGGACCAACAAGAAACCCTACAAATATTAAATGAAGGAATACTAGAAGACAATTGTAGCTCAAAAGTCCTAGCCTCATAGCTGCTTATGTTTCACATCATGTGCTTTGTTTGTCTAATTGGGCTGGGCCACCAGGCCCACACATCTGTTGGGCCTGTTCTAATGGACTCCAGGCCCAATCTTGCATATGAAAAGTTGTTTCTGTGGGACCACTTTCACTTCTCTTTCTTCTCAACTTTAGTGACCAGACCTGCATAAGGGCGGCAAGTCCCGTCTGGAATCTCTGGATAAACTATGGTATATTTATGAGTTTTTAATCGACATATCTTATTTATAATATTTATTTATGATATTGTATAAAAAATATATCCCGTTATTTATTTATGAATTTTTTTACTTATTTACATTATAATGTTTTTTAATATAAATTTTCAATGACATAAAATTAATAAATTTTATTATTTTTGAATAAGAAAAAGAACAAATATATTAATACATATCAAAATAAAATATATTTTGTAACATAATTATTTGGTTGTTTCTAGCCTAAATTAGGTCAACTTTGATAATAAACAATTTTAATGTTTGAAACATATTTTATAATTTATCGATTGAAATTCATAAATAAATAATAGATGTATTAAATATTTATTATAGACAACGTTTAGTTGATTATAGGAGAAAATACCGCCATTTTAATGAATTAGGTAAAAAGTATAAGATTGTATATATAATGCAATGTGGCACAATGTTAAAAGTCTTTACTTATTCGACGGGTTTGTTTCATTTCTAATTTCGATTTTATTTCAGTTTTATTATTTAGAAGAAAAAAATCTGAAAAAAAAACATAATTAGAAGTATTTAAGGTTGGTGGAAAATATGGTAAGATGCGTGGCCGTGGTCGAAAGGCGATAGCTATCTTCCCGCTGAGAGTGACCCACCTACAAATAAAGAGGGGGCCCGCATTATAGATCTTACGTCGGCTTTGTTAAATGGTATTGTCAAACATTCAACTCAGGCCATACCAATCAAATCCCAACTAAAATCACAAAAAAATAAAAATAAAATAAAATAAAATAAATAAATGACCTTTTTTTTCCAAAAACTAACAAGTTTAGATTATCCTTCATATGACTAATAAACTTATTTTCTTTATTTTAGACAATATCATGGATGTATCAAAATTTTAATACTGATAAATGTGCTTAGTAAGTACGCTAGTTGAGACGAGCTACTCGACTCGGTTTGTAAAATATTTGGTCTGAACTCGTTCATTTTTCTAAATGAGCCGATTATTAATATTGGTACCGGCAAATCTCTTGGGCTTGTTGGCATGCCGACAAGTTCTTATCAAACAATACTGGAATATAGTTGGCTTATATGTCACCAAAGTAGTTAGGGCTCGTTTGGTACAATTCCCATGGAATCAGGAATCAGAATCGGAATGAGTCATATCAATACCTCGTGTTTTGTAAGGCTTGTAATCGGAATGAAAATGTGTAACAGTCAGTTTTCGTTGTCACCGCCCCCGCGGTGACAGTGAGCCGCCCCTACGGCTAGTCGCGGTCGTGGCAGGGCAAACCGCCCCTGCGGTTTTGCCCCAGATCGTCCCGATCTATTTTTATTTCGTTTTTATTTCCTTCCATAGATAGAAGATTCGATCTTCTATCTTATGGGCGGACTTTCCTATATTCTTTCTAACCCTAGAAATTCCTTCTATCTTTTCACCCTTCTCTATATAATCCCACCTTCTTCTCGTTTTTCCCGCCTCTTGCATACATTTCTTCAACCTTGAGAGTTGCAACCATTTGCCCTTGATTCATGTGTTCTTGCTGAACGTGTAAGTTTATCTTCCTTTGTTCTTCCTCACGTTCATGAGTTGCTGCATGCCGTTTCCCTTCTGTTCATTTTCTTCGTTCATTCTTCCTTTTCTTCTTCTCCAAGAATCAAGTTTGAACCTTGACCTTCCCGTTGTTGATATGTTGATGTTCACAGCCTCCCTTGGTTGAGTCTTGACGAGTGTGGATCAAAGGATCAAGCTTTGGATCCCTTGCTGTGAGTTTTTGTCGAGAGAAACCCCGACAACGCTTTCTGTCACACCGTCGCCCCCGCGCCTTGACGTGCCGCCCCTGCGGGTTGCCTCCCGGCCCGCCCTTGTGCCTCGTCTAGCCGCCCCTGCGGTTTCCTCTGTAGTAGCTCCCGTCTTTGGTGAGTTGCTTCCTTCCTTGCTTTCCTCGTTCCTTTCCTTGGTTGTTGTTGATGTTGTTACCCCTTGAGAGCGCTGTAAGACTAAGGTCGAACCCTTAGCATATGAAGATCTTTTAGAGATCATTGAGACTAGAAGAGACTTCTAGCAGCCGTTCAGTTCTGATTCGTGATGTCTTATGTGAACAGGCTTTCCTTGCTCCTTTCCTGAGGGAAACTGAGTTGTTCTCTGACTGTTTGAGTTACCTTTGAGTGAGGTAAGTCCCTTGGACTTACTTAGCTTCTTTTCGTATATTGGTTTGAGTGTATTGACTTGTTTATGTTGTTATTATTGTTATAACGGATAACTGGACTAGAATTGACCTTTGTAACCGTAATTGACCCAAGTGTATGATAACCGGGCGGTGACCACTTGTCTAGTTCTACAAGAGACTAGGAGGTTCTCTTGCAACTCAGGCCTATAGGTAACGAATAATACTGATCTATTCATGTTGGTAGACAAAAGCGGAGGCGAGTTTCGGGAGATTCTCCTGTGACAAAAGAAGTGGAATTAGTAATGGATAACTTAATGAAAGATAATAACCGGTTGAGTGCGAGCATGTCATATGTTTACTTTACCTTATGTGTGTTTGTGCCCTTACATTCTTTCTGGTATCTAGAATGTTAGCTAACGGTTTATGCCGATGTTGTAGATGCCTTGCAGGATATAGGTGTTGCTGAGTGATCCAAACGGTGTGGTTAGTTAGGGTTCCCGTACATTATAGGACGGGAACGAGTTTATATTTCTATTGTTGTTTTCCTTTTGTTTTGAACTCGGATGCGAGTCTTTTACGCTTTCCTATGTTTAAACCTTTGGTTTTATATTGAGTTTTGGTTTTCATTTGTTTGTGTCTTGTTGTAAGATCCGTTGTGTCGTTGCTACTCTGAGGGTCGGGACCCATTGTGAGGTCCTTGCCCGTAATACTTCGAGTTCCCAAAACTTGGGGTGTTACAAAATGATTTCATGGAATGACTCATTTAAACTATATAGAAGAAGTTGATTCCATAAATTAAAGGTGGGCATCCTTTCTAACATAAACTCATTTAAAATTTAAAACTCCATATATATGACTCCCATGTAAACAACCCTTATAGTGTTCAATGAGAACACACATTAACCATATGATTGATTTGATCTAATGGTTTTAATTAAACGAAATTTTAGGGAATATTTTAGTCCACTCTCCAATTAAAGAGAGTGCATTACACTCTCCATAATAATTATAGTCAAATATGGCAGTTAGAGATTCTCTCCCTAATTGTTATTATCCTAATCTCCACATTTACATCCAAATATGGTTTTCAACGTGAATTCGTATTGCCATTTTTTTCATTTCTCAATTCATCATTCACCATAGTTGATATCAACAACATTTCTAAATCAATTCCATCATCATCTCCATTCTTCTAGTTAATACTTTCGTTTGTGTTCATGAAAATATTCGTCAATATACTATTAAGAATTCATTCCTGATACCGATATTATTCGTTCATGTCCAACAAATTTTAGTCGATTATTGATAACTGAAATTAATTTTCAGTGGTACATAAATTATTTATTTATATAGTGAAAAATATTTGCTCATAATTTGAAGAGACCAATGTTTCAATCTTCGGACAATTCGCGAACATATACGTATACGAAGATATTCGTCCATGTTACTTAAAATATTCTTTAGTGTACTATTAAATGTTCGTTAGTGTTACTGAATATATTCGTACATATGATATAATATATTCGTTGCAAAATTTAGTTATTCAATTGCTTCCAATAACTTGTCGCACATACACGGACAAACCACCACAAATCGCCGGATAAAAGACAGATAACCACCGAATATTTACAACATTTAATGTCGAATAATAACTAAAGTACAATAATTCATGTATATGACAATGGAATAACAAATTTTGTTCATATGATCAAAGAAGGTTTCAAGCAGCACAAAAACATATTGAATCTTAATCTAAGCAAAATCAATGTCCTTCTCATTTTGCAAAATACATTAACATACATCAACGAATAAAAACTCAATAAACAATGAATACAACCAATAGCATATTCTTCTCTTGTACTGTTGAGGATGAGGACAACCATGGATTCCGGTTGGTCTGCAATGATGACAAATTTGGAGTCGTACAACAAGATTGTTGATGGTAATGATGTAATATCGGCACGAGACTACGAGGATGAAGGGAAATGAAGCTTTTGAATAGTCTTGAGCGAAATTGATGATCGAGACGAAATTGGTCTCATAGACGGTTGAGTCACGATGCACGAGACTGAAGGAATGTTGGAAGGTTACCTGAGGCATTCGAGGGAGAGCCATGGCGAGGTCAAGTCCGGATCTACGAAGAAAACCGGTGCAAGGACAAATCAGGTTTGGAGACGACGGTGGTGCCTTCATTGGATGAATGACAACAACCCTAATCATCGTTGAATCACCCTTGCTCGCCAATGGAGTCGTTTCACAAATAAACGGTTATTGAGCGATGATGGAAGATTTGAACGAGAGATTTTAGGGTCATATAAGGTAACAAATCTTTTTATATACAATAATGGAGCAAATTAGGTGAAATTTGATTTTCACGCGCAGCCAATTCCCCACTCTCATTCTAATTTATTTTATTTTTATTTTCCCCCCTATTTATTATGGTTAATCTTGACCATCTATTAATCTAATCTTACGGATTAGATTTGTTCTCATTGTACACTATAGGGGCTGTTTACATGGGAGTCCGATTATATATATATATATATACACATACTTGCTTATTTAGTTCACAAATAAAAATATCTTTTTATAACAAATTCTATTGCCCATCATTATTTTAATTTATATAGTTATTTTGTAGAAAAACATGATTTTGACAAAATTTTTTTTTTAACTATAATACGAATAACTCATTCAAGATGTAATGTAAACGGAAAATGCTCAAAAATAATATAATTTGTTCAATTAGAAAAAATATATTTGATAGAAGAAATATATACCTATGTATTTGGGTTGACGATTAATTTATTGTTTAATCTTTAAGTTATTCGTTAGTATTCATTTTTTTAAATGTAGTTTAAAAAATAGCATATATTCACATTATAAACATTTACACATGTGTAAAAAATATTTCATTCCAACATCATACCAAACACCAAGTATCAGGAATGACTTATTCCAATTACTTATTTCATTCCGATTCTAGATTCCAATCTCATTCTTACAGTCATACCAAACGAGCTCTTAAAAGCTTATTCCGAAGTGGAAGTATCCTCAAGCAGATCAACCATACATTTGTAACCCTAGTTCCCAAAAGCGAAAAACTAAACAAGGTAAACAACTTCACACCAATAAGCTTGTGTTCAACAATCTACAAAACTATAGCTAATTATCCCAAAAAGAAGAAAACATAATCAACGAACTCATTCACCCCCATTAAGGGGTTTCCATTGCATACCGCTCTATCCGTGATAATATCTTAGTTGCTAATGAAAATTTTCACTTCTTTAAAACAAAAAAAGGAAAGGATGGAAGACCATCAAACTCGACATGAAAAAAGCTTGTGAGAGAGTTGAATGAGATTTACCCTCTCCATCCACAAAGGGGGATATTAAGGGCACGGCGCAAGATTTCGTATACACACCACGTAGGCAGGATGCGTGACCGTCACGGTCACGCTCGAGTAACCGTGAGAAGTTCACGGTTACGCGATGCATGACCGTGACGGTCACGCATCCTGCCTACGTGGATTTTTGACCGTTGAGATCCGAATGTTATAATTCGAACGTTATAAAAGTGACCGTTGTAATTTAAACGTTATTGATTTCCTTTGGTTAATATAGATAGTAATAGAAGAGGTGAAAAACGCTCACAACATCTTCGAAAAAACAACACAACATCTTATGGAGAACAGTTGCGAGAATGTCAACACACGAGGATGATGAGATGATGATTCCGTTCGACGATACAAAATATAGTGACCCAGACGAGAAATGTTGTATATAATGTATGTTTACGTTAGACATAGTTGCAATTTATGTTAGAAACCTTTGTTATAATTTGTGTTTTTATTTTTTGAAATTATTGTTTTGTAAAACTAGGAATCATTGAGGATTAAACCAAAAACTAGAAATTTTATAGTTTTTTTTTCTATGTGAACTAGGATCTTCCGAATTATTCTCGTGACGAAGAGAGTGATTATTCAAGAATGTTTGAAATTTGCGGTTTTTTCCAAGATCGCGAGACGATGGTGGATTGGGCTCGATTCTTGGGAGGAACTATGAACATGATGTTGGTTACTAGTAGGTCGTGGAGAAATTCATGGGGTTCGTTACGTTTCGTTTGACATACGAACGTTTTGGAGCCCCTCGTAATAAGAAAGACGTTGATCCTGATACCGAGTCATCTTCTAGCCGAGCACAAAAATCGAAGAAGGACGGATGTTGTTTTGAGCTTGAGGGCGTACAAAGCGAGGCTGAGAAGTGGACGTTGCATGTTATAAACGAAGTGCACAATCATACACTTCCCGAACAGTTGAAGGGACACACATATGCCGGCAGATTGACGGAGAAACAATTTTGGAGGGTGGGACGTGAGCTTGGGTCGGGTTTCAAGCCGAGAAATATTTTGAAGTCAATAAAGTCAGATGATCCATACAATGTCAGCACAATCGAACAAATATACAATGCTGGAATGAAGATTAGAAAGTTACAAGCCGAAGGACGAAGTCCTCTCCAACAAGCACTACATTTGTTAGAGCAACGTCGTTATTACGAATGTGAGAAGATGCTCGGAATCGGAAGAAATTTCAGATTTTTTCATCATGCATCCAGATTCAAGACATCTCCTCAACCTATTTCCTTATGTCATCATAATGGACACAACGTACAAGATGAACGAGTAAGTTTTAACATACATGTTTTTATGATTTTTTTTTATTTTTCATGCACTTTTAGTTTAATATAAATGTAAACTCTTAATATGTCCTATATAGGTACAAGATGCCGTTGTTAGAGATTGTCGGTATCACTAGCACGAGGTTGACGTTTGCAATAGCATTTGTTTTCATGGCCAAGAAAAATGCCAATCACTACGAGTGGGCATTACAAAGACTCCGACATGTGTGCAAAAATGTTACACCAGGGGTGATTGTGACGGACAGAGAGTTAGGACTCATAAGTGCACTCGGTGTTGTTTTTCCAGATGTGAAGCACATGATTTGCTCCTTTTATATAAAGTGCAACATTCAACATAGATCTTGGACGGTGACACGGTCAAAGGAATTACAAGCTGTTTTTGCATCACACTACCATGCTCTTATTAAATCTAGATCTCCTGAGAGTTACGAGCGGCGTTTGGGTGAAATGAAATTGCATTGGCAAGCTTATCCGAGGTTGATGGAGTATTTGGAAACTACATTGCTAATCCCCTACAAGGAAGCAATTGTTCGATATTGGTGCGACTTGCATCTACACTTTGGCACGAGGACAACGAATGCGTAAGAACTTATTTCTATATTCGTTACACTTGTTTTCTAATAATTGTTGAGGATTAATTTATTGAATTGATATTGGTTGTTAGGTGTGAGTCCGCACACTCATTGTTGAAGGGTACATTACGTTCTACCGTTCAAGGATTTCAGTTGGTGATGGAGAACATTGACTTGATGGTAAATGATCAAATTGATAAGATTCAAGCGTCAATAGAGATGTCACGTGAGAGGATGTTGTTGGCTGTGCGTGTGCCTATTTTTGATTCGCTCCGAAACAAAGTAAGCAACGAGTGCTTCCTGGAGTTGTTAGTCTCTAGATGAGGAGTACTATAGAACTTGTGTTTTGTTGTTATTTTATTCAAGAATGACAAAAAAGGTAATCACTTTATCATTTGTCAATCATTTTTCGTTAGGTTTGGCTCAAAGAAGACTTTCCATTACCACCTTTGACCCTTACATGGAGGCATGAACATGATTCTAGCGTTGATGGATGGGATGCACACTTCCGTGATAGATTCAAATTGTTCGACGAACACCGGCGCAAAGAGTGTCCTAGAAAAGTGACAATCAATCTCTCATCTTCTTCTTCTTAGGTTATATGTGTTTCATGGATGTTTGGTTTGTTGTCATTTTAGTTGTTGTCAGTTTATATGTAATTTATGAGGAGTACTATAGAACTTGTATTTTGTTGTTATTTTCATTTGTAAAAATGAAAAGTCTTGATGAAGTCTTAAACTTTAAAAACATTGACCGTGGTATAGAATAAGCGAGATTAGTTGATGAACTTTAAAAACAATGTAAAGGTAAAGTACATAACATTGCAAAACAAGACATAAACAAAGTGTAAAGTTTCATACAACACATAAAATGTAATATATACAACAAAAGGTAAAGTATCATAATCAACAACAATCAAAAACAAAAATCAATCTCGTCTCGGCTGCGTCGCTCTAACCTGAGATGGTGCTATATGAACCTCCTGGCCAACGGACTCGTCGTATATCGCATGTATATCCACCATAGTCACTGAGCCACGACTAATAATATCCCGTAGGCGGGCCTGAATGATGTGTAGCCTCTGTATTGGAAAATGAAGTTGTGAGCGCTAAAGGTAAAGTATAAAACTTTAAAAAGAATCAAATAAATATATCAATACATACCTGAGTATTTGAAACAGGGACCGAGGAGGACGATCTGTTAGTGGAGTCTATATAGCCGAGCCAGGAAGGAGAAATGGATGGCCCTGCTCGCTAAATCAAGACATGTAGTCCTGAGATACTATCCATGGGTAAGGGGCCCTAGTCTGACCCTGAAGCGCAAATCTGCTCGCCTCCTCGTGTCTAGCAGCCCAACGATCATCTGCGCAATGGAATTTAACCCTATACCCCCTACTGCCAGAAGCGGGGCGCTGTACCAAATAAGGGACAATCCTCTAAAGTGGGATCGTCTGAACGTACCCAAACTGACGGAGGACTCGATGCGGCATGTATGCCTCGACGATATCTCCTATCTGGATCGTCCCCCGGTACGTCGAAACAGCAAACTCGCCCTCAAAATCTAACACTATGTCGCTATAAGGCATGAACTTGATGTCCTCCGCTCTCATCTGATCTAACTGTGAGTGCAAGGATCTCAACCTCTCAAGAGTGGATGCTGGTGTCCTTGGGACAGAGAGTCTAGAAGCCCATCTCGCCGATCCATGACGTCCTAGATCCTCTGCCGCAGAACAACCCAACGATGGGAAGTGGGCGTAGATCTAGAATTGTAAATATTAAATTAAATGAAAGATATTATTAATAATAATAACAAATGAAAGTTCTTATCTAAAGTGACTAATTACAATAAATGTTCTTACCTGTAGTAGTGATGTACATCCTCTGATCGCTTCACCTTCAGTCGTGAAGTCGCCCAACATACTGTAGGGAAAGTCCAGATTTGTCATTTATCATAACAATAACAATAGAAAGTTATTAGTTACTGAAGTAGAGTGATAGTTATACGTACGAGTACAAGTACGCTAACACGCCGGTGCCCCAAGCATAGTCTCCAGTCCGGCCATGATCACGTACCAAGTCGATCAACCAAGGTCGAATCTTGTTCGTTAATTTATCGACGAACAAGGATGAGCCCAAAAAGAAAAAAAGAAATACAGAAGCAACCTCCTCAGCTGGGGTAGCTGGGTCGCACCGAATGACATCATATGCAGTCCTCAGCAAATCAATTGGTAGAGATGTGTGGTGACTCCTAGCCTCCACCTCTAATATACGAAATGTGTCACTCAGCCGCCTAGTCCTCTCTCGTGCCAACATAGGTGTGACCATGGCCTCTCCATCAATTTTAATGCCTAGGATGACGGCTACATCGTGCAGGGTGATGGTCATCTCACCTCAAGGTAGATGAAAGCTACTAGTCTCTGGATGCCAGCGCTCCACGAATGCATGTATAAGAGTGTGGTCAACTCTAGCAACCGAGACGTCAAGCAAACCCGTCAATCCACTCTGAGATGCAACAACAAACCAGGAAGTGAGGTCGGCTCTGTCAGCGTTTGAAATCCATCTACTCAGCGCGGAAATGTGCTCTATCCACTGTAAAGCGGTCATCGGCCTCCTGTAATCCTCCTTCATAACACAACAAATATTCGATTAAACGTTTTATTAATTTAGTTTTTGTAACATAATGTGTTATAATTGTGATTAGTTATCTACCTCTCCCATCCAAACACCGCGAGCACGGTGTTCGGCGTAGCAAGTGAGCACATCGTTGATCAATGATGCCCCTGTATCAGCAACTACACGACCTCGATAAGCCGGTATAAATGGCTCCTGCGACGGCACTGCAGGATCTGCAGTTGGAGCATCAAAATCAAAATCTCGCTACTCAGTATGGTCGCCAACTGGTGGCTCTACTTCTCCTCAGCAGGAATATTTGTAGCTGTCTCTATCTGCTCTTCAACAATAATATATGTAGCTGGCTCAACCTGCTCGTCAACAGTAGTATCAAGACGCTCGCTAGCTGCTGGATCTATCTCCCCTGGCTGTACAAAAGGAGCGGCCACATCTTGGTCCAAGTCAGATTTGTAAGTCGGTAATGGAAGAACCTCCCGAGGGAGAGCCGGAGAAGCATCTGAGATGCATGGTCTTAGTGGTTGTTGTGGTAGTGGTGTGTCGGCCGCCGAACCAGATACCTAGGAGCTCCTCTCCATCGTAGATGTGGTGGTGGCGAGTCTATCTCTACGAACCGAGGCCGTAGGACGCCTCCGTCTCTGTCTCTGCATGACCTGTAATATCTATATTTGATATTACATGCCAATTTAATTAATTTTCTTTTATTTAGTTTACTTTACTTTTATTTGAAATGAATTTAAAGAAAACTAAATGAGATTAAATGAATTATAATTAAATTAATTAAATAGTAAAGGTAGAGATTTCAATTTAATATATTTTTATTCCATTTTATTTTATATTAAAGTAATTGTATGAAATTAAATAGTACAGGTAGATATTTTAATTTAAATTATAATTACAATAATTACAATTAAATTAATTAAATTAAATTAAATTATTAATTAATTTAAATTAATATATATTAATTAAGATTATTTAATATTAATTATTATAAATTCATAATTTATATCATTTAATTAAAAGTAATTAAGATAAAGTAATTTATATTTAATTCAAATAAATTAAATTAATTAATTCAAATTATTATAAATTTTATTTATATTTAATATTCTTTAATTTCTTAATTAAACTTTAAATTAATTTAATGCATTGGAATGCATTATAATGCATTGCATTATAATGCATTAAACGTTGAACAATGGCTCCACGGTTTTGCAATGCGTGACCGTGGGCCACTGTTCATCGTCTTCGACAGTCCGCCTTTAATGACGGACTGTCAAAGCATTATTCCGCTTATTTCCACAATCGTTTCTTCAATCAACCTAAAACTAACAAAATCAACAACAATCTAACCTATTCTCCTCAATTTCATACTCAATTACGAACCAGAAAGTAAAAAACAAAAACCGAACAAAATCGAAACAAAAACCGAACCAAAATCAAACGATACCTCTCTCGGGTCGTGTTTCCGCTTTTGAAATTGTCTTCCTCCGTTACCGTCTTTATCCATTGCGTAAATTTGTCTGAAATGGTGAGAATGGTGAGTTTTCCCCTTTCGTCTTCTCGTCTTCCTATCGTCGGCTGCTCGATTTTGTGTTTTTGAATGAAGCGCTTACGGGATCTCATGCCGTAAGCGATTTTAGGGCTGAAAAGGCCACGCATTCGCAATGCGTGACCGTCACGGTCACGCATTGCGTAACCGTGGCCTTTTCACGCATACGCAATGCGTGAACGTGAGACCACGGTCACGCTTTGCGAATGCGTGGTCCAATAATGAAATCTTGAACCGTGCGAATACGACTTCCGTAAACAAATTTGGCTTCTGTAAAAAATTTATTTGTTGCATTTACGAATGTATCTCCACCGGTTTCTACTCCATCCTTGTTAACAACAACATGACTAACCAGTTCTTTCCCAATAAAGGTCTTAGACAAGACGACCCACTATCACCTACCTTTTCATCCTCTGTGTTGATATTCTCACTCGTCTCTTACAACATGAATGCAACAAAAAACCGTATTTCTTAGGGATATTTTCAAGGAAGAACGGAACCTATATTCCATTCCTTTCCTTTCCATTGTAGATGATACGATTATTTTTGCTAAAGCAAACACAACGGTCGTTGGCTTCCACGAAAACAAAAAAAAATTCTTGAAATCCATGCAACTATCTCTAGATAAAAAAAAGTAAATCTTCAAAAATCTGAATTTCAAACTACAACTAATGTCGGAGGTAAGACCAACAACCTAATATAAAAAATATTCTCAAATGAACCATTATGATTATCTAAACTACTATCTTGGTTGTCCAATAATAAATGGAAGAGTCAATAAAGACACATTTGAACACTTAACTAACTAAACAAAACAACAAATATCAAAAGGGAAAGGCAACTTTCTCTCCCAAGAAGGAAGAAGTACATCAATCAAAGTCAATCTTGGTGTCAAACCAATTTATAAAATACAAAGCTTTTTTTTCTACCAAAAAATGTTCATGACCAACTTGATAAATCCTATAGGATGTTTTATAGAACAAAGGGGATAATCACACACCTCTTATTAATTGGAATGATGTTTGTAAACCTAAGAATTAGTGTGGATGTGATTTAAGAAAATCCAAAGATATAATCAAAATTCTACAAATGAAACTATTTTAAATCCTGGTTGAACCAAAAATAACACTTGGGTCAAATTTTAAAAGAAAATACAATTGATAGCTTACTAAGCTAGCATAAAAAGAGAGCAACATCTTGGCAATGAAATAACCTTACAAAACTCTTGGTAGTTTAAACAAGGTCTCTTTTTTTTTTGGTGGCATGTAGAAGACGGGGGCTCTATAAACTTTTGGCTTGACAATTGGGTTTTTTAAAGTTCCATAATATTTCATCAGCAAGCAATAGAAATTACATCAACACATTTAAAATAGTTTATCAATTTATCAAATAAACTCATATTTGGGGCAATGATAAGTTAAAAGAGGAATTAAATGACCTAAATAATAATAATAATAATAATATGAGATTACTCACACACACCTCAGAATAAGAATAAAAGATTTATTATTGATCGAAGGAGGAGCTCTTCATTCGAAAGGACAGGGCGTCGTACGACCTCTACTGTAAAACAACTACATAAGTTATGAAAAAGTGTGGAAAAGGAGATATCTAACCTGATGGCTGAAGAGTCTTATTTATAGGGTCTGACAAAGGCCTATAAACCCTAGGTCTCCCTCAATCATATCTTCTATTAAGATAGGATCAAAACTACTCGATCTCATCTTCTACTAAGATAAGATCGGACTAATATAACAGGCTGAAACAAGGGAAACAAAATAGGACATCAAAGATGTAACACCCGGAATTTTGGTTCCAGAATGAGAGTGGTATTAGTAGTCGTTAGTGGTAGCTACCACCCTTGCGGCCTAGGATACTTGCGGTCGCGGCCATCTAAGGATGTCGTGGTTGCGACTCAGTCTTTCCGCTGGTGCGGTGACCCGTTAGAACGGGATGTTAGTGCCACTTGCTTTCCAACCTCTCGTTCTTATCACCCGACCCCTTTGTGACCTTGACCCTTGCTTACCTCTCAGCTGATTGACCTTTCCTTTCCCCACTTTTTAGTCCACTTTCTTCCATTCTCTCCTACCTTCTTTCTCTTTCTCCATCTTCTTCATGTATTTTCCATGGCTCTTCCTCCATTTGTGAGTTATTCATCTAGTGTGTAGATTGGATACTACAAACCCGAGCTGAGCAACAAGTGTCTTCTTCTCCTTTTTCTTCTCTTCTTCTTGCTTCCTTTACCCATTGTGTGTGAGCCATGGAGCAAGATTCACTCAAGGTTGTGCCTTTCTTGTGATTGCATGTGTGTTGATCTGGTCTAGATAGTGGAGTACAAATGGGATCTAGTGGTGGACATATAGGGTTGAGCAAGCCAGTTAGAAGGCAACGGGAAGCCTGCTGCACATCGAAGAGTCACGGGGGCGCCCTCATCACACCAGCCACGGGGGCGGAGCCTGCCACCCATGGGTACGCCAGCCAGGGATCCACGGGTGCGGCCCTTTCCGCCGCAGGTGCGGCTCTTGCCGCCACAGGTGCGGCTCTTGCCGCCACAGGTGCGGCTCCTGCAGCCGCCGGTCATGCCGCTTTACCGTGGTCACGCCGTTTCCTCCTCTTACGCCGTCGCGCCTTCTCGTTCCACGGTCACGCCTTTGCTTCAGTGAGTACATTATCCTTGAGCTCGTGATCCTTCTCTTATCATAGTGATGTTTAGTAGTAGTATCATGCTAGGTTGGATCTAGTATAACCTAGTGATACTGCCAAGTATTGGTTGTGGATCCTTAGGTGAGTTTTGAGGATTTGATGTTGTTCAAAAGCTTGAGGTATTATGGGTTGATATTGTGAGGATATTGAGGCTTGAGGTGTTGTGATTAGACCTTGTGTGGACCTTAAGACTAGGATTTGGATTATCCTAGCATGTGATGGTTATGTGATCTTGTAAGATCGTTGGGACTAGGAGTTGGTATCCTAGCATGTTTCGGTTATGGTTTACGATCTTATAGAGATCATTGGGACTAGAAGTCTGAGGACTTCTAGCATGGTGGTTAGTTGTTGATTGTGTGCCTTGTTTGATCAGACGTAGAGTATCTTTTTGGGGGAAGCTGAGAGCGGTTGTTATAGGGTTTATCTTTGAGACAGGTAAGTCCCTTGGACTTACTTAGCTTACTTCTATGTATTAGTTTGACCGTGATGGTGGTATGCGTTTGATTATTGTTATAACGATAAACCAGATAAGGACGAACATGTGTATATTAATTGGCCCAAGTGTATGATAACTAGGCGGTGACTACTTGTCTAGTTCAAAATGGGGAAACTAGGAGGTGCTCTGCGACCAGTCCAACAAGTGATGTTGGTTTGCATCGAGTACTACCCTGTTTTGTGAAAGGGGGCATGGGCGAGTTTCAGGGATTCTCGTGTCACAAAATAAGTTGATTTAGTAAAACAAGTAACATAATGAAAGATAATAACCGGCTTGTGTGCAAGCATGCTATGTGTTTATTTCACCTTATGTGTGATTGTGCATTTACTGTTATTCTAATGTATAGAATGTTAGCTAACGGTTTTAAATCGTCATTGTAGATGCCTTGCAGGTTAGGGATGTTGTCAAGTAATCCGGTCGGAGTGGGCAGCCGGGGTCCCCATACATTATAGGACGGGATGTGGGTTTTATATTATTGTTGCATGTACGTTGTTGTTGTAAGAACTCGGCTATGAGCCTTTCTTTTATAATTTCGTATCATGACATTGTTGCATTAAATCTATTTCGGTTTTACCTTTATTTGTGGCTTGTTGCAAGATCTGGTGAAATTGTTGTCATGCTAAGGGTCGGGATCCATTGTGAGGTTCTAGCCCGTAGCGCTCCGAGTCCCGCGGATTCGGGGTGTTACAAAAGAAGGCAGGTTGAGTAGGCCCTTCATACTAGGGGTGTTCATAAAATATCCGATCCGCCAATAATCCGCCGATCCGACTCAAGGATATCCGACATTTACTCGATCCGACGGAAAGTTATCCGTATCTGCTCCGATCCGGCAAAAAATTTCGGATATGCGGATCGGATACGGATCGTGTTTTTTTCTTACCCGGATATCCGATATCCGATAATATAGAAAATAATAAATGAATTATAACATTAATGTTCGAGTAGCTGAGTTGGTGAGAAGGAGTGGCAGATTTATTCATTCATGCTGAAGGTCAGCGGTTCGACTCCCCTTCCCAACTCTCCCAAAAAATTTTTTTGACCCAAACCCTAATTTTCCTACGAGGAGTTGGAGACTTTATCCGATCCGCCAATAATCCGCCGATCCGACTCAAGGATATCCGACATTTACTCGATCCGACGGAAAGTTATCCGTATCCGCTCCGATCCGGCAAAAATTTCGGATATGTAGATCGGATACGGATCATGTTTTTTTCTTACCCGGATATCCGATATCCGATAATATAGAAAATAATAAATGAATTATAACATTAATGTTCGAGTAGCTGAGTTGGTGAGAAGGAGTGGCAGATTTATTCATTCATGCTGAAGGTTAGCAGTTCAACTCTCCCAAAAAATTTTTTTACATTTTTTTAACCCAAACCTTAATTTTCCTATGAGGAGTTGGAGACTTTGGAGTCGCCGCAGCCTGTAGACACTTCACACTCGCACTCGACTCTCTATTTTCTGTAGCTCTAAGGCGACGGCTATTCGGGCGACTCAGCCAGTCAGCCTCTCTTGCTTTCGTCGACTCCGACAACTCCGACCCTCCATCCCTCGCGTCCTCGCCATCGTCTCCTTCGGGCTTCGTCGGCTCAGGCGCTCAGCAATCACCAGTAGGGTTGTTCTACTCGCTCGTCTTCACTCTTCTTCTACTCTCTCGTCTTCACTCTTCACCTTCGTCCCGATTTGCTGAAAGCCTGCAACTCACTTCGACTCAGGCGCTCAATACTCAGCAGCCTCTCGATCTCTCCTGCTTTCAGGTTCGACCTTAATCTATGACCCTCATCTCTCTTATTTGTTGTTACTAGTTTATTATACTGTATAGTTTACTCATTGATTTGTTGATTTGCTGATACTCAGTGTTGATTTGCTGAGTCTTGCTCATACTCGGACCACCTCGCTCTAGATCTAGTCTCAGCCTCTTAGGTGCGTACTAATTTTAGTAATTCGTTGTGCTGATTTGCTATCATTGTTGTCATTGCTGAGTTGGTGTGCTGATTTGCTATCATTAGATTCATTGTTGTCATTGCTGAGCAGCTAGTGCTGGTTTGCTAATATTTTACAGTAGCTGAGTTGCTGTGCTGGTTTGCTATCATTGTTGAGTTGTTGTGCTGGTTTCATAAATGGTAAGTTGTTGTGCTGCTTTCGTATATACATTATACACTAGCTGATTATTGTTGTCACTGCAGAGTGCAAATATTTTACAGTAGCTGAGTATTATTGTTTCAATTTCTGACATTTTTGTTTCTTTAAATTGTAGGATGATTCAACTTCAAACATGAATGTTGATAAGATTGATAGCAACATCAATAAAGCATCTACAAATTCAGATGAAATGGACAACAAAGTTGTTAATATCGGGAAAAGTCAAGCTCAAAGTAACAAGAAGAGAACTACAAAACCACCCAAGGCTCCTAAGATCAATCCTAACTCTTCAAGTGATACTACTTCTTGTAATAAAAGAAGAAAGTCTTCTGCTGTTTGGTTACATTTTGATGAAGTTCTTGATATGGAAGATGGTAATGGAGATGAAAAGGAATATGCTAAGTGCAAACATTGTAATGCAATGATTGAATCTTCATCTAAAAAAGGAACTACTTGTTTGTATAATAATCTTTTGAGGTGTAAGAAACTTCTTGCAAATATGGATAAAAGTCAAAAGATGCTAGATCTTACTACCAAAACTATTGTGGGTAATAGTGGTATGCATGAGACTGCTGTTGTTCCATCTTTGTAGCATTTTAACCAAGAAGTTGTTAGGAAGTCTCTAGCTCAAATGATTATTGTTGATGAGTTGCCGTTTGCCTTTGTTGAGCGTGAGGCTTTCGTAATTTTTGTAAGACTATCAATCCTGCTTTTCGTGTTCCATCACGTCCTACCATCACTAGAGATTGTTATAGCTTCTTTATTGAGGAGAGAAAAAAGATGAAAGATATGTTAATCAACTTGTCTTCTCGGGTTAGTCTTACAACTGATACATGGACTTCTGCACAAAACTTGAATTATATGTGCTTAACTTCTCACTTTATCGATGCTGATTTTGTTCTGCACAAGAGAATTATTAATTTCTTCCCTCTAGCCGGTCATTCGGGGATATTGATTGGTAGAGGAGTTGAAAAGTGCTTAGCTGATTGGGGTATTAAAAGGGTAATGGCTGTGACAGTTGATAATGCTAGTTCTAACGATATAGCGGTTGATTACATGAGGAAGAGACTCAATCACTGGGAATCAAGTATTTTGGATGGAAAGTATTTGCATATTAGATGTGTGGCTCATATCCTAAACTTGGTTGTAAAAGATGGTCTTAAGGATATAGATCTCTCGATTTTAAAGATCCGTGGTCTTGTAAGGTATATGAGATCATCACCAGCTAGGTTGCTTAAGTTCAAAACTTGTATAGAGGAAGAGGGGATGAGCCGTAATGATGGTGTCACGGGTATGGTCTGTTTGGACGTTGAAACTAGATGGAATTCAACATTTTTGATGCTTGAATCTGCGCTGAAATTTAAGAAAGCATTTGATAATTTGTTAATGAAGGATTCTGCATGTGTTAGAGAGCTTAAGAAGTTGGGTGATCTTCCAAATGATGAGGATTGGAAAAAAAATCAGCAGCTTCTTACCCATCTTGTCTATCTTTTATGATGCTACTTTGACACTATCTGGCTCACGTTATGTAACCTGCAATGATTATGTGCATGATGCTTTTGCTATTGGTTTAGTGATTTTTGAGGCTTGCATTAACGGTCAGGATGAAAGTCATAGAAGAATGGCACATCAAATGAAGCTGAAATATGATAAGTATTGGGGAGATGTTTCTAATATCAATTATTTTTTGTTTGTCGCCTTACTTCTTGACCCAAGGAGAAAGATGGGATATGTGGATTGACTTGTGAAGAGAAATTATGATGATACAAAAGTTAAAATTCTATCTTTGAATTTGAAGCTTTTTATTCATGAATTGTTTGATGAGTATGCTTCTTCCACCATAACACCTGTAGTGAGCCAACAATCAACATCTTCTTCTAGTTCTTTTACAATGGACTTGTATTGTAGTCCTAGTGTTCAAGGGAAAGTTAGAAGTTTTTCTAGCCATTTGACTTTACAATTTCAGTTGGAGACCGGGGCTGTTGATAACAACATAAATAAAACTGAGATGGAGAAGTATTTGGAAGATCCAGTTGAACGTGACACTCCAAGTTTTATGATTCTTCATTGGTGGAAGAACAATCAAGAGAAGTATCCTATTATCTCGAGAATTGCTCGAGATGTTCTTGCTATACTCGTTTCAACAGTTGCTTCCGAATCTGCATTTAGTACCGGAGGGCGTGTCCTTGACTCTTTCCGTACATCTTTGACTCCAAAGATGGTGGAAGCTCTTATTTGTACACAAGATTGGGAGCGTGGGAATAATTCACCCATAACATTAGATGAACACTTGGCTACATTGGAAGAATTAATAGAATCGGGTTTGTTTTCCATTTACAAAAAATACTGTTTTACTTCTTTTCATATTAATGTATATTAATTTTGTATATGTTGTCTTGAATTTTGTAGGTATGAAAGACTTGAGTATCCAGCAACCGGACTTCATAATTAATGAAAATGTTGATCATTTTGATATGTAATTTACAATAGTTGTAGGCTTTTAGCAATGCAGATTTTAGCAATGCTGATTTTGGGTTTGTGTTTGATACTTTGATGCGGATTTTATTTCTGTTTTTGGTATTGTGTTTTGTAATGTAGATTTTACACATGCAGATTGCAAAACTGCTTGATATTGTGTTTTGTAATGCAGTTTTTACAGACTGTAATGCAGATTTTACAGACTCAGATTGCAAAACTGCTGTAATGTAGATTTTACAATGCAGTTTACACTTACAGTGCAGTTTATACTTTATAGTGCAGTTTACAGATTTTTATTTTCAGTTTTACAGATTATATTTATTTAGATTTACAGATATACAATATACAGAATTACAGATATACAATATACAGATTTTACAGTGTAGTTTAGATTTTTTATTTCAGTTTATAGTGCAGTTTGTGTCTTTACAGAATCAGGTTTTTAAGTATCCGGATATCTGCTGTCGGATATCCGGTCCGTTTACACTTCTCGGATCGGATATCCGGCAGATTCCGGATCGGATCCGGATACCATTTTCACAAAAAAAAATTCCCGGATATCCGAGGATGAACAACCCTACTTCACACTCGCACTCGACTCTCTATTTTCTGTAACTCTAAGGCGACGGCGATTCGGGCGACTCAGCCAGTCAGCCTCTCTTGCTTTCGTCGACTCCGACGACTCCGACCCTCCATCCCTCGCGTCCTCGTCATCGTCTCCTCCGGGCTTCGTCGGCTCAGGCGCTCAGCAAGAGAGGACCCTCCATCCCTTGCGTCCTCACCATCGTTGACTCCGACCCTCCTTCGGGCGACTCAACCCTACTTCATACGACCTCTTGGGCCAAAGTTGCCGGATCGGCCCATAATTGCTCCAAGATCTTCTTTGCAACAACGGGATGTCATTTACTCACTTGGGTCCAATGCAAAATGTAGGAATGCATGTCGGACGATTTAGGTATTGGGGGTCAGGTTTAATGGTCTTTTGGGCTTGACCCATAAAGCATCATCTTGTCAACATCATGACACTTCAGTAAAATTGGATTTCCCGTTGTGCTGGTTGGATCTAGAAACCCACGAGTACTACTTTTCAAGGTAATTCGAAGCTCTACAATATTGTAGTGCACATGAAAGTCCTGATATGTCAACTTCTTGGAGTAAATCAACCTTCTTTGTACATAATGCTCGAGTTTTCTTCATCTTCACTATCGGATCTCAATCATTTCCATCTTGCCCGGTACTTCTTTGACCGCAAGGAGATTCTTAGTCTATATGAGATCATTCCGCTATATGTATATCATTTGTACTTAGCAAATGCTTGGAATGCCTATAATTACATAAAAAACCTAGTAGATCTCTGAAACACGAATATAAAGGAAATAGACTAATAGAATATGTTATTAAGCTCAAAGAGGTAGATAATGGAATAGAATAACGAAGGAAAAAGACGCTAATTTGAGTGCTATCAAGCAGCGCAGTGACAATTTTGTAATTTATGAAGTTTATGTGGTGATTTTGTCCTTTTGAAAATATGTTTTAAAAGAAATTCAAACGGGGTGACATTTTTGTAATTTTCAAAAGGTAAAGTGACAATCTGTTCTGCTTAATTATTTCAAATTGTTTGTTCAAACTTCTAATGGTTCATATACGAAAAAGTTGTAATTATAACTTTTTAATGAACTAATAATATAAAAGTTTTGAAGTGTTATATTGTAATAAAAATTTACTAATAATTCTTTTTATTTAATTATTTATATTTCTAACGGGAATTTTTTTTTTGTCAATTTTTGTATACAAAAATTGTTAAATTTTTTTGTTTTATTAGTTCAAGTTGTTTGTACTGATGGTTCATATCTTTCTACAAGAAAATTTTGAAATATAAATTCGCTAATGAGCCAATAATATAAAATTTTGAACTAATATGAACACTTTATATGAAATAATAATACAAAAATTTTGAATTGTCAAATGTTGTAATAAAATTGTACTAATAATAATTTTTTATGTATTTATTTTCTAACATACACTTTTTTTGTTTGATTTTTTTTTTACATTTTATTCAATTTTTTTTGTTTCATTAGTTCAAATTGTTTTTAACCAACAAATATTGTAATAAAAGATTTGTACTTTTATAAAATTAGTTCAAAATTTGGGTGTCATTAGTTGGAACATTGTTTTTTGTTTGTGAACATATTGTGATTTATTAGTTCAAACATATACAAGTAAAAATGTGCATCAAAATATAACTAATAAATAGAATAAAATAATACATGAACGAATGGTAGAATATATTAGAAGGGATATATAGTTTATAAATTTTGAACTCATAAAGTAAATTTTACAATATTTTTTCATAAAAATTACAAAAATGCCACACTGTTTAACCCTTTTCAAATTAGATTTTCAAAAGGACAAAGTTGTGTTCGCACCTTGTGAAATTACATAAATGTAACCACAACTCTTTTAACAATGTATAATTGATGAAAAGATTTAGAACATCCAAATTGCTCCACAACAACTCTCCTTACTTGAATCACTCCCTTAATTTTAAATCTCACAAAATCCTTTACAAATTATAACAAAAATAGATTTAAGTAAAACTTTATTAACAGTCAAAAGATGACACACACTTATGTCATCAAACAATATGCTTTTAATTCTTATCATTTAGTTTGTTAAGATGTTTTTAACAATTAATTGTTTTTTGTTAAACTAAATAACTACGTATATACTCAAATTTCGGGCTTCTTCATCCAACAACACTCACCCGCTCTCTCCGTGTCAACTAAGGTTCTTTGGTCCCATGCCCAACATACTCGACCTCCTCTATCGTATGGTTTTCACGATCCTTCGCCGGTGCTGTTCAACTCCATTTTCTCTTTTTACGATTCAACTAGGGGTATAGGCCCGTGCTACGCACGGGTATTTTTAAAAGTAAATAGATAATTATTTTTAATTGATAACTCCGATAACATATACTTTTCTTATTATTTTAGCAAAAACCAACCAAAAATTAGTTTTATTTTCTCAAAACGATTGGGCTTCCAATAAGTTTATTGTATAAAGTATTTGCAAATCATTTGGTACGTTAAGATTGAAGCAATTGAGTTGATAATTAAAACTTAAATTATAAATATCGCTTTCAAATACAGATTTTTCTAATAAAGAGATATGATTGATGATATTATAAAAAGTGTAACAAAATTTATTACAAAATTCTAATCTTATATGTGTATAATAAAAATATAAATATTGGTGTAAAATACATATTTGGTATGAAGGGGTGTGATTAGATTATATTCATTAAGATGAAATCTATTGTAAAAAATTTAATTTTACATATAAATTAAAATTTGTAAATAATTTTTTAATTTTAAACATTTTTTTTATAACTAATTTTAAATACATATTTGATAATTAAAGAATGTGTTTGATTACATATATTAATTGAGATAAAATTTATTTTTAAAAAAATTAGCTAAAGAATGTATTAATAACATGAATTAATTGAGACAAAACTTATTGTAAAAATCACAATTTTACTTGTAGGTAGGATTCTTCCTCTCTTCTTTCATTAATAGTTATGATGGGTTGGTAACAAAGTAACCCCGAATCTTTTGTATCCTTCTCTAATCTAGTTCTTCTTTGTAATATCCGGAATTTTTATTCCGTCTATTTCTATTATAAAACCGATCTCGAGCAGTTAATGCATCTCCGTCTACTTAGTTAGACATATTATTATAGGATTTATCATTTTATGTAAATTCCTTCACATAAAATGATAGAATCTTTTAAATAGTTTATCATTTTATGTAGCTTACTTCCGCATAAAATGATAGAATTCTTAACCGATCTAAAACTATAACAAACTCCATATCCGTCTAGTCCGTATATTCATGGGTCGGGAGCTTGTCCGCAGCCAGTTTCAGCCCATCTATTTCTCTATATTTCAGCCCAACGGATCCAGCCACTGCTTGCCTTGTCCAACGCCAGCAACCCAGTTCTGCAACCGGCAGCCCACTGTCTTGCTTGTCCAGCGCCAGCAGCCCAGTTTCTGAAGCCAGCAGCTCACAGCACCTGCCAGGAGCCCAGCGCCAGCCTTCAACCCAGTCGCCCAGCTTGCCAGTGTGCAACAGCTTCAGTCCATCTTCAGCCCAGCCCAGCAGCAGCAGTTGCCAACGCCTACTCCAGCCCAGGAAGGAACGTCTCCTTGCCTTCTTCAGCCAACAAAAGATCTGCAGCAATTATTGATCTTCAACTCCCATGTAACAGCCTCTTCTGTTCAGCTACAATCACGCAGCCAGTTATTCTTGGCGTCCAGATACATTCAGCGGATCTCTCCCTCCAGCGATCGAAGTTTCCGTTCTGTACGCCCTTCCTTCGTGTGCAACTATCGACAGTAAGGTGAGCCTCCTTCGATCTCTACCTTCTGTTACGTTGATCTACAGCAGCAGTGTTTCATCTCGTGTCAACAGCAGGACGAGAAGCCGACGTTAGTATTGGACGCTGGTGCTGTGCGAGAATAGCCATCCAGACCGTCGTCCTTAACACGAGCCTTGCCCCACCCTCATCAATCAAACGAGTCACGTCTCCTTCTGTCCCTACTGGTAAGACGATCCTTTCCCATCTGTTATCTCCTTGATGTCATGGCTACAATGACTCATCCCTTCCTTTTTATTCCGATCAAATTCCCAACTGTTGCAGCAGTGAGATCAACCAACACTTACAGATTAGTGGTGCAGATCGGAACCAACAACAAATTAACCTTCTAGCTGCAACCCGGTAAGAGCCTATACTTGGATTAAAATAGGTTTCTGATTAGTTTAAGGGGAAGGTTATTGTATAATCTTATGTATGTATACCGATTCCTTAATGTTAGATTGAGGAGCTGTTGTAATTCGGCCTTGAGCATAGTCAAGATAGTAATAGGTAGCTGCTGAGTTTTATAAATAAAATGGTGGAAATAAAGGGCTGCTGTAAATTCATTTTTTTTCCTTCAGCTTTTAAATTAGAAACTGCCCACCTTGTCGACCAATGTTTGAGCGTTTGAATAAAGATCCACCGTTGAATTTTGGATAAAGATCCACCGTTGAATTTTGGATATGTTGTAGACGGTTATACGTAGTATATGGTATTAATTTTGAGAAGGAATGAACGGTCGGATTAGAAGTTATAGGCTTCCGAAGTTGAGTAGTTAAGCAGTTTTGTAAATTTGGATTTTTGGTTAAGTATAGGAATAATAAGTGTAGTAGCCAACTTTGTGAATTATTATAAAAATAATGGCTGAACAGTTTTGAGGAATTCTTTCTCCTATGGATAGATAGAACATCATAGATGATCTAGAGAATTTATTCGGAATTGTTATAAGCTGTTACGAATTTTATATTTGAAACCGAAGTTAGACCTTTACGAGCTTTTGAAAAATAGGAAAATAAGAAAAGTGACAGTTGGTAACAAAACTAAACTTTAGGAGTTAGAATATGAATTTAAAATCTCAAATAGGAGTTTAGACATGAATTTGGAAATTTTGGGAGTTTCGGGACCAAGGGTAAAATGGTCATTTTACCCTAAATTAATACTGTAACTAGTTATATCTTAATACATTATTCGATCTTAGAAGTCTTAGACTTCTAACTACGTGAGAGTGTGCTAATGCACTTATCGCCTTTGGCAGGCAACTGAGTTGCTACAGTTTACAGAGCGAGTGGTTTACAAAGAGTCGAGCTTTATATCAGGTAAGTCCTTTGGGCTTACTTAGCTGACTTCTGAATATGAGCATGAATGATGATAGTGGTGTGTGATTGAGATGTTTAGCGTTATAGGTTGTGATAGATAATTACCGACCTATACTTGGCCTAAGAGTAACGGGCGGTGGCATTTTGCTCAGTTAGCTTGCGAGCGCTAGGGGTTTCTTTAGGGATTAGTCCATACTCGGTTTGTAGTGATGCTACCGGCGGAGGTCAGCTAGACCTACACCCAGTTGGATAAGGAATGGAGGCGAGAGCTGTTAATAGCTCTCGTGCCACAACTTAAATTGAATAATGTGAATAACTTAAATAATAGATAATTAACGGTTGAGTGCCAGCATGATGTTTGTTTATTTTTGTTTCTGCTTGTGTTTGTGCTGTTGTCATTCTACTTATATTTGGATAGTTATCTAAAGGTTGTTATGTTGTGTAGATTTAACACAGGTTAGAGCAAATGCCGAGTGATCCGGATGGTAGTGGTCAGCCGGGGTGTCGTACTTTAGGACGTTTTGCAGTTTCTTCATTTGTGGGATTTTCAGTTGGACCTTGTTTCCTTTCGTTCTTTCCGTACTTTGTTATATTACGTTTTCCGGCTGTTAGTTGTTCTGGTCACATTCATACATTGTTAAGAATTATTTTATGATTTCTGGTTTTCCTTATCTGTGCCTTGTTGTAAGATCTTGTTAAGTTGTTGTCAAACTAAGGTCGGGACCCACTGTGCGGTCCTAACCAGTAACTCCCTGGGTTGTAAAATTTGGGGTGTTACAACATGGTATCAGAGCTCTAGGTTGGCAACAATGGCACTTGAAATCTTCTAAAAAGGTCAAATAAGTAAATAAACAGAACCCGAAAAGGGTCTGAGTTTCCAAAGAAGATTTTGGTTTTAAAAAGCATGCATAGTCGGGTTGGGATAGAAAGTACGGATGACCACCACTACCTCCGCGGATCTCGGCAGCTTAGTACTTTTAGAAATGTTATATCGACTTAGTAGCTGCTTATAAAGATATGTACAATAGATAAGTTTATGCCGAAGGTTAGTAGCATAATAGTTATATTATGTCCTTAACGGAGATAACTTAATGAGTTTCTCACTCCGTTGACAAATCTAAGTAGATTTTGAAGGGTCTCAACGTGGGGATTAGTATGCACATCTTATGTGCATTAGGGTAGGCAAACGGCGGACAACTCCTTCGAGCTTTTTGAGGAGCGTCAAGGCGGGAAAGTGAAGACTGAAGGACAACACCAACGAGCATGGCAAGAAGGGATCCCGAGTCAACTTAACAGGATCAAATGAAGATTATACATGAGAGTAGTTCCGGAAAAGCATTGGATGATCGACAATTATGCGAATTGGGAGCAACATCACATAGATTCTTTCAAGTGTGGTGTAAAATGACGATATGAACAACGTAGATGCCGTCAGAAACCGTCATAGAAATGAAAGTCAAAGTAAGATATAGAACCAATCCACACAAGTGACATTAAATTTAATCTTACCTACAGACCAAAATATGAAGATTGTTGTTAGAAGCAGGGCGGAATATGACCACTATTGGCAAATTAAGTCGGCATCCTAATCAAGCGGGTCCACCTAGACACCCATAACCTAAGAGTTAAGAAGAGATATGTCGTCAAACCAACTATGAAGACTTAAAGAGCCACACAACTGAAGCTTATGGATTAGCCAGAAAGTGGAGGGTAGATTTCATAACCATGGAGGCATAGTGACTTTCTATAAGGCAAGTGAGTACAAGAAAGATTGTGACACAAATATCCAAATGATAGAATCCTGAAAGCGGAGTCAAAGGATCACTATAAAACCAACATTATAATTTAACACCAACTAAGGAACAAGAGTGTGTGAAAATGATCTTGGCGTACCCAAGGGCCGTAATAACGTCCCTCTCACAAAGGGACTTATGTTACCAACATCAACGATTCACACTGGAGCACCGCAAGCAGTTGATTACTGAGGTAAAAGGAATTGCGAAGATGTAATTACGAGCTATTGTGGGAAATCTGATGAGTCCATTGACGACAGATGAATGATGCAGCTAATATAGGAAAGAGTTTAGTGACCTTATAGTGAGAAAGAGAAGTATAGATTATAGAAGAAACTAAAGGAGTATAAATGGAAAACAGACTTCCACCAAGTAAATCAAACTTTAAAGGGATAGAAGAAAAGTAAGTCTATGATCTTGTAGAAGATCAACTACAGACTAAATGGTAACAACGGAGACTTTACTGATACGGGTTAACTAGTAGTGATTGGTTGGCATATAAGAAGAATAACCACATTGTTACAAATGAATTTTATTGACATGTGGAGAAGTCCTTAAAGAGATCAGATACGACAATTGTAAAGTCAAATCGATACGAGTGCAAGTAACACCGAATAAGTCAAGTCAGTAAATTAAAATTGTAAAGGAAGAGTTGACGGTCAGAAAGGATCACTTATATTATTAATGATATAAAGAGAATGGTTGTGAGCAGTTGTTTACTATGGGATAAGAAAAGGGTACAAATCATAGTTAGTACAGATGAAGTCGTATTAGAAGAACTAGAGGAGTAAGAAGAAGAAGATGATTTTGATCAGATCCTACGTTAGTCCAGATAGAGGTTACTTAGCATTTCACACAAATGAGATTGATGGTGCTCTCCCGAGCAAAAGTTGGGGTCAACTTCTAGATTGACATAAGAGTGTTGACTTTAGCATTGAGTCAAAGCAGGGCACGAGACCGATCTCGAAGGCCCCGTACCGCATGATGCCGATAGAGCGGCTTGAGCTGAAGAAGTATTTAGAGGAATTAACAGAGAAGGGCTTCATATGCCCTAGTGTCCCTCCCTGGGGAGCACCCGTATTATTTGTGAGGAAGAAGGATGGATCGATGAGGCTGTGTATTGATTACTGGGAGTTGAACAAGGTCACCATCAAGAATAAGTATCCACTACCTTGCATAGATGATCGGCTGGACCAGCTGCATGGAGCGTCAGTGTTCTCGAGGATAGACTTGAGATCGGGTTATCACCAGCTGAGAGTGAGAGACCAGGACATACCTAAGACGACATTCCGGACTAGGTATGGCCACTATGAGTTGTAGTGATGCCATTCGGGCTCACTAATGCGCCAGCAATATTTATGGAGTTGAGGAATGGGATTTTCATCGACTTCTTAGACCAGTTGGTAGTGGTCTTCATTGACGATATTCTAGTTTACTCTAGGAGTCGAGAGGAGCATGCCAGACACTCGAGGACAGTATTACAGATTCTACAAGATAGCCAGCTATATGCTAAGTTATCCAAGTGTGAGTTCTGGATGTCAAAGGTGGCTTTCCTAGACCATGTAGTGACTGCTGAGGGGATTAAGGTCGACCCGGCGAAGATTGAGTCAGTGTCTTCTTGGCAACCTCCGAAGAATGTTAAGGAGGTTCGCAGCTTTCTTGGATTGGCAGGTTATTACCGCCGGTTTGTGGAAGGGCTTTCCCTGACTGCCCGACCACTTACTTGTCTCCTGAGAAAGACTACTCGGATCGTCTGGTCTGAGCCGTGTCAGCAGAGTTTTGAGGAGCTGAAGAGGAGATTGACGGCTACTCCGATTTTAGCACAACCTGAGGGTACAGAGGACTTTGTAATGTACAGTGACGCATCCAAGCTAGGCTTGGGGTGTGTCCTGATGCAGAGGGGTAAGGTCATAGTATATGCGTCTCGATAGCTGAAGACGTATGAGGAGAACTACCCTACCCATGACCTAGAGTTAGTTGCAGTAGTACATGCTCTTAAGATCTGGCGTCACTATCTCTATGGGGCGACCTGTCAGATCTTCACAGACCATAAGAGTCTGAAGTACATATTCACTCAGCGGGAGTTGAATAACCGCCAGAGGCGGTGGCTAGAGTTGATCAAGGATTTCGACCTTGAGATTCTCTACCACCCCGGGAAGGCGAATGTAGTTGCTGACGCTTGAGTCGGAAGACGCCTCAGGAGAAGGCGATAGCCGATTGACAGTACAACCACAGTTGCAGAGAGACTTAGCTTGGTTGGAGATAGAGATTCAGTTTCCCGATACTGATGGCCAGTTGGCTACCATGGAGTTACTTCTTGATCTGTTGGATGATATCCGACAGAAGCAGGAGACTTGCCCGACTTTGATCGGGATCCGAGACAGGATGTCTCGAGATGAGGCCCACAGTTTACTATTGGTGCAGATGGAATGATGAGACGTCAGGATCGTGTTTGTGTGCCGTCAGACAGTGAGCTGAGACAGAGGATACTAGGTGAGGCTCACGCTACCCCTTACTCCGTACATCCAGGAGCGAGTAAGATGTATAAGGACGTGAAACGTTCCTTCTGGTGGGGTGGTTTGAAGCCTGATGTGGCCCGATATGTAGCCCAGTGTGCGACCTGTCAGCAGGTCAAGATTGAGCATCGTAGATCCGGAGGAGAGCTCCACCCACTTCCAGTACCACATTGGAAGTGGGAAGATATTTCTATGGATTTTGTTACCGGATTGAGGCTCAGCAGAGGTTTTGATGCCATTTGGGTAGTGGTAGACCGGCTGACGAAGACCGCACGTTTCATTCCGATCAAGGAAACGTGGCCGGTAAGTCGTCTAGCAGAGGAGTTCACCAGACACATTGTGAGACTCCATGGAGTACCGAGGACTATCGTCTCCGACAGGGATGGACGTTTTACCTCGAGGTTTTGGCAGCAGGTACATACTGCTCTAGGGACGAGTCTCCACTTTACCACTGCCTACCATCCACAGACAGACGGTCAGTTTGAGAGGACCATTCAGACCTTAGAGGATATGTTGCGGGCATGTGTGCTAGATTGGGGACAGGTATGGCCAGATCATCTCCCACTGGTAGAGTTTTCATATAATAACAGCTGGCATGCGTCTATTGGGATGGCACCTTATGAGGCTTTGTACGGACGGAGATGTCGTACGCCGCTGTGTTGGGATGAGCCTAGCAAGGCTGAAGGGGTAGTACCAGACCAGATACAGGATGACATCGCCCGGATTGCCTTAGTCCGGGAGAGGATGTTAGCAGCTCAGAGTCGTCAGAAGTCCTACGCCGACAAAAGGCGTCGACCTTTGGAGTTTAGAGTAGGTGCACAGGTGTGGTTGAGAGTGTCACCTACGAGAGGAGTTAGACGTTTCGGCATTAAGGGGAAGCTGAGTCCCCGATATGTCGGCCCATTTGAGATCTTAGAGAGGGTCGGAGAGGTTGCCTACCGACTAGCACTGCCACCGAGACTGGAAGGAGTCCACCCAGTTTTTCATGTATCTCAGCTGCGAGAGTACATACCGGATCCTAGACACGTCATCAGTCATGAGGATCTGATAGTCGAGCCAGACCACACTTTTATGGAGTATCCAGTAGCCGTCCTAGAACGTAGTATTAGGCATCTACGTTCTAAGGAGATACCGATGCTGAGGATTCAGTGGTCTAGACGAGGAGCGGATGAGGCTACCTGGGAGACAGAGGAGAGTATTAGACGTAACTACCCTGAGTTCTTTGCGGAATTAGCCGCTACCTCAGTACCGACGGGTTAGTACTGAGATGATACCTTATATGACTTCTGTGATTATATGTTTAAATGATTGTTTATGTTTATGTACTTGATGACGTGAGTAGTTGCATGCTAGAATATAACTCTTGAGGGGAAATGTATGGGGTAAGTACCTTATTCTAAGTTTCGGGACGAAACTTATTTTAAGGGGGTACTGATGTAATATCCGGAATTTTTATTCCGTCTATTTCTATTATAAAACCGATCTCGAGCAGTTAATGCATCTCTGTCTACTTAGTTAGACATATTATTATAGGATTTATCATTTTATGTAAATTCCTTCACATAAAATGATAGAATCTTTTAAATACTTTATCATTTTATGTAGCTTACTTCCGCATAAAATGATAGAATTCTTAACCGATCTAAAACTATAACAAACTCCATATCCGTCTAGTCCGTATATTCATGGGTCGGGAGCTTGTCCGCAGCCAGTTTCAGCCCATCTATTTCTCTATATTTCAGCCCAACGGATCCAGCCACTGCTTGCCTTGTCCTACGCCAGCAGCCCAGTTCTGCAGCCGACAACCCACTGTCTTGCTTGTCCAGCGCCAACAGCCCAGTTTCTGAAGCCAGCAGCTCACACCACCTGCCAGGAGCCCAGTGCCAACCTTCAGCCCAGTCGCCCAGCTTGCCAGTGTGCAACAACTTCAGTCCATCTTCAGCCCAGCCCAGCAGCAGCAGTTGCCAACACCTACTCCAGCCCAGGAAGGAACGTCTCCTTGCCTTCTTCAGCCAACAAAAGATCTGCAGCAATTATTGCTCTTAAACTCCCACGTAACAGCCTCTTCTATTCAGCTACAATCACGCAGCCAGTTATTCTTGGCGTCCAGATTCATTCAGCGGATCTCTCCCCCAGCGATCGAAGTTTCCGTTCTGTACGCCCTTCCTTCGTGTGCAACTGTCGTCAGTAAGGTGAGCCTCCTTCGATCTCTTCCTTCTGTTACGTTGATCTACAGCTGCAGTGTTTCATCTCATGTCAACAGCAGGACGAGAAGCCGACGTTAGTATTGGACGCTGGTGCTGTGCGAGAATAGCCATCCAGACCGTCGTCCTTAACACGAGCCTTGCCCCACCCTCATCAATCGAACGAGCCACGTCTCCTTCTGTCCCTACTGGTAAGACGATCCTTTCTCATCTGTTATCTCCTTGATGTCATGGCTACAATGACTCATCCCTTCCTTTTTATTCCGATCAAATTCCCAACTGTTGCAGCAGTGAGATCAACCAACACTTACAGATTAGTGGTGCAGATCGGAACCAACAACAAATTAACCTTCTAGCTGCAACCCGGTAAGAGCCTATACTTGGATTAAAATAGGTTTCTGATTAGTTTAAGGGGAAGGTTATTGTATAATCTTATGTATGTATACCGATTCCTTAATGTTAGATTGATGAGCTGCTGTAATTCGGCCTTGAGCATAGTCAAGATAGTAATAGGTAGCTGCTGAGTTTTATAAATAAAATGGTGGAAATAAAGGGCTGCTGTAAATTCATTTTTTTCCCTTCAGCTTTTAAATTAGAAACTGCCCACCTTGTCGACCAATGTTTGAGCGTTTGAATAAAGATCCACCGTTGAATTTTGGATATGTTGTAGACGGTTATACGTAGTATATGGTATTAAAATTTGAGAAGGAATGAACGGTCGTATTAGAAGTTATAGGCTTCCGAAGTTGAGTAGTTAAGCAGTTTTGTAAATTTGGATTTTTGGTTAAGTATAGGAATAATAAGTGTAGTAGCCAACTTTGTGAATTATTATAAAAATAATGGCTGAATAGTTTTGAGGAATTCTTTCTCCTAAGGATAGATAGAACATCATAGATGATCTAGAAAATTTATTCGGAATTGTTATAAGCTGTTACGAATTTTATATTTGAAACCGAAGTTAGACCTTTACGAGCTTTTGGAAAATAGGAAAATAAGAAAAGTGACAGTTGGTAACAAAACTAAACTTTAGGAGTTAGAATATGAATTTAGAATCTCAAATAGGAGTTTAGACATGAATTTGGAAATTTTGGGAGTTTCGGGACCAAGGGTAAAATGGTCATTTTACCCTAAATTAATACTGTAACTAGTTATATCTTAATACATTATTCGATCTTAGAAGTCTTAGACTTCTAACTACGTGAGAGTGTGCTAATGCACTTATCGCCTTTGGCAGGCAACTGAGTTGCTACAGTTTACAGAGCGAGTGGTTTACAAAGAGTCGAGCTTTATATCAGGTAAGTCCTTTGGGCTTACTTAGCTGACTTCTGAATATGAGCATGAATGATGATAGTGGTGTGTGATTGAGATGTTTAGCGTTATAGGTTGTGATAGATAATTACCGACCTATACTTGGCCTAAGAGTAACGGGCGGTGGCATTTTGCTCAGTTAGCTTGCGAGCGCTGGGGGTTTCTTTAGGGACTAGTCCATACTCGGTTTGTAGTGATGCTACCGGCGGAGGTCAGCTAGACCTACACCCAGTTGGATAAGGAACGGAGGCGAGAGCTGTTAATAGCTCTCGTGCCACAACTTAAATTGAATAATGTGAATCACTTAAATAATAGATAATAAACGGTTGAGTGCCAGCATGATGTTTGTTTATTTTTGTTTCTGCTTGTGTTTGTACTGTTGTCATTCTACTTATATTTGGATAGTTAGCTAACGGTTGTTATGTTGTGTAGATTTAACACAGGTTAGAGCAGATGCCGAGTGATCCGGATGGTAGTGGTCAGCCGGGGTGTCGTACTTTAGGACGTGTTGCAGTTTCTTCATTTATGGGATTTTCAGTTGGACCTTGTTTCCTTTCGTTCTTTCCGTACTTTGTTATATTACGTTTTCCGGCTGTTAGTTGTTCTGGTCACATTCATACATTGTTAAGAATTATTTTATGATTTCTGGTTTTCCTTATCTGTGCCTTGTTGTAAGATCTTGTTAAGTTGTTGTCAAACTAAGGTCGGGACCCACTGTGCGGTCCTAACCAGTAACTCCCTGGGTTGTAAAATTTGGGGTGTTACATTCTTTGAGTTTGCCTCATTCTCCTACAAATTATCTTCGTTGAAGCTCTAAGATCGATATAGCGATCGAGGATTAGAATTGGAGATTTATAGGTCCACGAGAATCAATCTAAAAAGTAGGGTTGGGCATGGATTGGAGGGACGGATTGAGATATTCCCATCTCGGCTATCACACATGGACAGGATAGAGACATGACATGTGTTTTTAAACTTAAAACCGGGACGAGACCAACCGCTTGACCTATATATAATTTGTTTAAAATTTATTACGAAAGAAAATATTCGTTGATATAATGCTTAAAAAAAAAGATATTAAAATTTTCAATAGTTCGTAATAACTTTGTAGGTGATTTTCTCAAACCATAATTAAGTGTCTAAACATCCATAATATAAACTTTATTTTATGAAAATTGATTTGTTTATTGTTGATACATATTTCTTCTACATTGTACTTGATCATAACCTTCTTTTGATCTATTAAACGGTCCAGCCAAACAACTTTCTTTAATGAAAAGAATTAAAAAAAAACTGATAAAATATAGAAGAATACCTTTAGTGAGCATGAGAAGTCAACTCGAGAAGGTGAGAGTCCATCATATAAGTGGAGATCCTATTTAATGCACTTCACTTTCGATTTCACTATAAATTAGAGTATTGTATAAATTTATTTGTAGCTAACATCTCTACTTACAAGGCTCCGTTTAGAAAGCGTATAAATTAAGGGATTAATATTATGAGAATTAAACGGTAGAAATAATTTTCGTAAATTTTGTTGAAACAATTTATTTGGTAAGGGAATGAAGCGGATTAAATAGGTTAGATTATGAAAATTAAGAGAATTATATTATGAAAATTTTATAGTCCTATAAAACTTCGATTATAAGGATTATTGAAGCTAAAATCTCACTTTTATCCCTCTTTTTTTCAACTCTTTCATCTATTAAAAAAATTATAACACGTACTTTTTCGTGATTTTACCTACAATCATATTCATTATACCAAATACTAATTTCACTTATTTTCATACTCATCTTCTAAAACAAGTTCATCTTCTTAATTCTTCATCTAAATAATTCTCTTAATCCTCCTCTTCATCTATGTAATTTTACGTTACCAAAAGGGTCCAAGTCATTTGTTTTTAAGCAATCAAAATAGGAAACATTAAGGTTTTACAACTCTTGTGTGGTGTTTATGAATTAAGATATATATTTTATTATCTTCTCTTTTAGTTAATAAAGGTTAAAATAGACTTGGTCCGGTTTAGGGCAACTCAAACCGATGAATTAGGTTTGCCGGTTTAGGTGAACCGACGGTTTGTGATTTAGATTTAGGTTTGTCAAACAAACAAACCTTAACCAGCGGTTTAACCCCCGGTTTAAATATGTTTTTTTTAAGTGTACAAAACAGTTGGTCTTAAATTTTTTTTTTTCTTAACAAACCAGTGCTAAACCGGTTTAGGTTCCCAACCCATATTTAGGGTAAACCAATAACATAATGTTGAAGTAGTATATATATGGTCATTCGGTCTACTATTTTTAAGTAATATTTGTATAGAAAAAACAGTCAATTGAATTTTCTTAGGGTTATTAATAAATTGTACAGGCGATAATATAGAGAGACCTATACACACAAACCTAACAAAGGTTTAGAAATTGGAATATTAAAGTAAAATTGACAAGATTTAAAAAAAACATCTACAATTTAATGCAAATGCAATCTGTAGTGGATGTTAGTACTGGCAATGAAATAAATATGAACATGCACTACCAGTCTACCATATCCTAATTAATTTGCATTTTACATTACTTCAATTAGGTGAATGAATGCATATTTGCAACTCATTCATGGCCAGTTGACGATGGAAAAATGCCCCTCGGGATGGATCCACGATTATATATATAGAGGTAGACTCCTATTTAAACAACTCTTACCATGTAAAATGAGAACAAGTTGTATCCGTTAGATCGTTAAATAAATGGCTGAGATTAGGAGATATTAAAGGAAAAAAAAAATCGTGTTATTAATGGAAGAAGATTCGCCAGACCTGAATCTATATATTCGGCGGTATAGTCACATATATTCGGCGATATACTCACATATATTCGGTGTTCACACGTTCACACGATAAGAGTTGTTTACGTATGAGTTAGATATATATATATATATATTCAAGTGAGTACGAATATGAAACATTTATTTTAAATCAGATCTAAGATCCAAATTTATAACGTGTGTTAGGCATGTGTATCTCATAAGACGCACAAATACACATGTATATCATACATTGTACATATACGCCTTGTGATACACACATATAAGCTCTGCTTATATTTGTGTCTCGCACAAATAAATATTGTGAGGAGCACATATGTAGTGCTTATATGTACATTTCGCACACACGCGTCTTGTGAGATGTACATATGTGTTACTTATACATGCGCCTTCTGAGGCACACATATTTACGGCCTCTACGCTCGCCGTTATAGTGACGTATTCAACAGTTATGATTGGTACTCATTTCTCACCTTATACCCGCTCTTATTTGATCATTTTCACACACGTATAAAGAAAAAACTAAAGTTGCATGCATAAGAAAATTGATAAAAATAAATAATAAAATAAGAGAAATATCATTAAAATCAAAAAATAAAGTACTTTAATAAGTGACCACAAAAATAATGAAAAATAATAAAATAGATGTTTCGTCAAATAAGGTGAAGGACACCTATCCCACTAAAAAAAAACCTCTTAGGTAAAATGTGAAAAATTACTAATCGAACACCCTCCAGAAAATCCCATATATATTTTATACGATGCCTCGTCAAATAAGGTGTCCCCACAACCATATCCTAAGTATGAAATGCTTCTTATTTAGTTGTGAGTTGGGATCACTTCTTCGTCGCAAGATTCACCCATTCTTATCGTGTCATCTATCCTTTTTACTACACATGCTTATTATATTAGACCCCAGCTTATTACAAACATTTACAAACTCAAGCACAACAATATTAAAACAAATATACAATTCCTTTATCAATGCTAACTATTCATACTACACAATTAATCATATTTTACAAAACAAAGAAGTTAAAGACCCATTCAAAACTCGATAATTCGCCAAAAATTTCGCATTTGAAATGGCTTGGATTAATTCAAACTGTTTTTCTTCTTCAAATTCTTGGATTAATCTATATAACATATGTAATACCCCAAATTCTTGGAACTCGAAGCGTTACGGGTTAGGACCTTACAATGGGTCCCGACCCTAAAAGTAGCAACAATAACATCGGATCTTAAAACAGGATACAAATAAATAAAAACCAAAACTGTTATAAAAAACAAAGGAACAACAAAGGAAAGCGTCAAAGACTCGCAGCCGAGTTCAAAACAAAAGGAAAAGAACAACAACTAAAACATAAACTCGATCCCGTACTATAATGTCCGGGAACCCCAGCTGACCACACAATCCGGATCACTCAACAGCATCTCTAACCTGCAACGCATCTACAACATCGGTATAAACCGTTAGCTATTATTCTAGATATCCGAAAGACAGTAAAGGCACAAACACGCATAAGGTAACATAAACATATAACATGTTTGCACTCAACTGGTTATTATCTTTCATTAAGTTAATCTCTTTACTAATTCAACTTATGTTGTCACACGAGAATCACTACAATCTCGCCTCTATCCCCTTTCACCAACAGGAATAGAGCGGATGCATCCCTCTGTCACCTATTGGCCTAGTCGCAAGAGCACCTTCTAGTTTACCCATTTTGAACTGGATAAGAGGTCACCACCCGATTATTATACATCAGGACCAATTAAGGTATAAAAGGTCAATCTTATTCCATATATCCGATAAAACAATAAATAACAACACAAACAAGTCAATGCAATCAAACCAATATACGGAATGCAGCTAAGTAAGTCCAAGGGACTTACCTCACTCAAAGGTAAACTCAAAGGTCCGCTACAACTTAGTTTCTCGAAGGAAAGGAAGGAATGCCTGCTCAAACAAGGCATAACAAATCAGGAATAAAACGATTGCTATAAGTCTATAACTTCTAGTCTCCATGATCTCTAAGAAATCTCACAAGCTAGGGTCACAAACCCTAGTCTTACAGATGCCCAAGGTCAACAACATCAACATAATATAAGGGAAGGAACAAGGAAAGGAAGCAACTCACCAAGGACGGGAGCTACTGTAGACAAACCGCGGGGGCGGCCAGACAACACCGCAAGGGTGGCATTGGGAAATTCCGCGGGGACGGATAGTTGCAGCCGCGCGGGCAGTGCAACGACAAAAGGTGGCGCCGGGCTTCTTTTTGACAACAACGCACATCAGGGGATCCAAAGCTCGATTCTTCGTCCCACACTCTTCAACTCTCAATCAAGGGAGCCTGAGAACATCAACGTATCAACAACGGAAAGGCCAACAGGAATCAAGGCTCAAACTTGATTCTTGTGAAGAAGAAGAAGAATAAGAGCGAAAAGAGAAAGAGAAACAGAAGGGAGAAACGTGCAACAGGCACAAGAACATGACAGAGGATGAAGGAAAAGCAAACTTACATGTTCAGCACGGTTCTCAATGAAGAAGGTTGCAGCTTGCTCGAGATTGAAGAAATGTAAGCAAGAAATGGGAAAAAGAAGAGAATTCGGAAATTTATAGGAAACAACTGGAAAAGATAGAAGGAAAGACGTTTATAGGATTATAAGATCATAGGAAAGCCGACCCATAAGATAGAAGATCAGATCTACTATCTTTTCTTTTCTTTTTTCTTTTTGATAAAGGAAAGCGGTCCGATGCACTAGACGACACGCCGTCTAATGGATCGAAAGGCCGAACAAGTCGGCAGACGGACTAACGGTCATGAGAGAACCCAAACAATCATAAAGGAAAAACACAACACAATAACACTTTGATCACAACGAGCACAACGAGCCGATGGAGGGGCACCAAGGGAAGAGCCAAATGAGCAAAGAGAGGAAGAACAACAAGACAATGAATGTAGAAGTAGTGCAGAGTACAACTCCCAAGGACCATCGGATCTACTATCTATGGAAAGAAATAGAACGGAATAAAAACAAATCGGGCGCGATCTGGAGTTAGCCGCAGAGGCGGCCCTCTTCACCGCGGGGCGGTGAAGGCCAAAAACAGGGTGTTACAAGATACTAAAACATAACTCACTACGGCCACATGTCATCCATTGAGGTATGTCACTTATGAGTTTTTTCAATATATTTACAGATATGCTACAAGATATTTACAAATTTGTCAATTTTCTTTTTCAAAATAAGTTTTAAAAACATTAATAAGCAATCGTTAATGCCACGTCACCTTTTCAACATGTCACGTAAGAATTTGTTTGACTTATCTTCAAATTTGTTATAATATACCTATCAAATCTTTAAAATAAAAAATATAAGATATTGATGCCAAACTAAATCTTCAAAATTTTAACAAACGAGATTTTGAAATCTTCTTCACATTTTTAAACTCTATTTTTATATTTTTAAAAAAAATATAGACACATTTTAAAATTAAATTTGTTTTATACTTTTCAATTTCAACTATTTCAATAAATCTTTATAATATATATTATACTATAAAAACCCTCATTTTCCCCACGTGTCAGTTTTTAAAGTAATCCACATTAACATTTTTTGAATTATTTATAGATTTGTCACACTGTATTTTCAGATTATCATTAATGATTTGATAAAAAAAATTTCTATAGATCCGATCAAAATAAATAAATTCATCTATTATAATTCAATATTGTTGAGCAAATATCACGCATATTCTAACCAAAATTTACACATTTTTTTAAATTTAAAACTAAATCGAATTTTACACCTCTAGATTTATATAAGAAAGGATGTGGTTGAGTTTTATTTCAAAAAAATTATATTATCCATCTTGACATAATTTATTTTAGTTTATGAATCTTATCCAACAAAATTGTTGTTGATACATCCCACATATTACGAATTTTCCAACGAACAATTATAATTTTTAACAACTAAATATCATAAGTAATTATTTTCACTTAATTATTTATTTATAACAATATCAAATCTTTAATTTTGATAATTATCTATACAATTAGTTTGTTTTTTTCTTAATAAAAATAGTTTATAGTTGATTCTACAATCAAAATAGTTAGATTTTACCTTCTTTTCACTTTTTAAAAAATTATATGTTATTTTTAAAAATCTATTCAATCTTTTATTGATAAATTTTTTTATAATAAATAACTACATTTTAAAAATTAAATCGATGTATAAATTAATAATAATTTTTTTAAAATATTTTAATAATGTCCTTTTATTTTATAAATTTTTTTATTTAATTCTCGCAGCATGATGTTAGTCTTATTAGTTAATAAAAATGACTAATTTTGGAAGAAATAGTTTTTTTTAGTCTTAAGTATTTTTTTTATAGATTAATATCAATGCATAAAAATAAATATCTAATATTTTTTTTAATTAGATAAAACCCGCACAAGGTGCTGGAACTAGTTAGATATAAATCAATGTTTTGTAAAATAATCAAACATTTGTATCCGAATTGGACACATCCGACATATACATTCTTTGGATATTTGACCCGATTTGAGAAACATTACTAGATCCAAATGTTCTCAAGTCATATACATAGATATTCAAGTATTCAGATTTTACCAATACATTTGCACAATTCTATAAGAAATCACAATAATATTTTCATAAGTTTATCCTTTTGAACCATGATGAACTAAGGGCCCATTTGGGATATCATATTTTTGCAATTTATTGAGCTTATCAAACTTATAAAAAGTGGACGTCTAAACATATAGAGATTATGGTAGCTTATTGTAGTTTATACTCTTTTATTTCATAAGCTACATGGAGGAAGTTTATGAAACTTATTTAATGATATCTTACAAATATAACCCTATAAATATTAATATTTAAAAAGTAAATATTCAAAGTAATTTATACGTATATCAGCTACAATAAGCTTCTTTTTCGAAAAAACTCATCAAACTTCTAAAAAAAATAAACTTCTTCAATCAACTACTGATTTCAGTTGTCAATAAGTTTCAACTACAATAAACTCGTTTCAAATACAATAAACTCAGTATTCCCAAACTGACCCTAAAACGTATCAAACGCTTTTACTTAAAAACATATCTGGGTGATTTTATATTTGCATAAATTAAAAAAATGAAACTATATTTGGTTGGAATAAGTATATAACCAAAGGAAACCTAGATGAAATTCAAGACAAGACCTTAAACCCCAAATCTCATATTTTAGGTGTAGTTTTTTTTTTGTCAAAACCTTATAATTCGTAAGGTAATTACATCAATAATGGTGAGTTGTGATAAAACTTCTTTCAATCTCGATATTTCTAACTGAAAATTTTAATCTGAAAATAAATATACGTGAATAGTAATCACTAAATATTTTTAATTGACAAAGTCGTAGATTGGAACGGTTTAACGGATTAGAAATTTGGTGTTTAGAACTGACATTTGTTGATGAAGTACAAGTCCCGTTTGGGAACCAACTTATTGCAGATTATCGCAGCTTATGGGAGCAAAATACAAATTTATCGGGTGTTTGGGAGCATCAACATTTGACAACTGATGGAGTTTATAGAAGTTTATCACAGCATCTGGAATGAGCAATTCCATCATCTCCCTAGGAAAAGCTTATGGGAGCTGACGAGAAGATTCTTCCTCAAAATACCCTTGATCTATTTCTTATGGCTACTCATTTCAACTCTCAATCTATTTTCTTCATTATTTCCCCCAAAATTTGTCTACTTTCCTAGATACAGGTAACAACTCTCCCTCCTCCTTCAACAAAACCACACCAACAGAAAAAGCAGTTGAAGGTTTGTGAAGGTTCAATTGACAATCAACAATGAAGCCAAATACTACCTACCATCGTTCTGCTAAATACTTCGATTCATTTCAACATCCATCCTCCTTCAAGAAAGCTTCCACTTCTTCAACTAAATTAGAACCTCAAAATGAAACATGTAAGTTATTGCAAAGATTATGGGATGAGAATGGAGCATGTAAGTTGTTGGAGTCTGAAAATTGTTCAAACCTTCCTCCATCTTCTTTGTGCATGTCTGGTCGGAAATGGAGGTTGTAAGTTGTTGTTGAGACTGTGAGATGAGAACAAATTCTCGTTGCTGAAAAGTTTGTAACCATCATTGTTCAAGAAAGCTTTCACTAATTTACATTGGTAAATGACGGTGTTATGAAGAAGATTCAAGATTAAGATTAGTAAGTGACAATGCATTTATGCTGGGGTTGTTGGGTTGATATTTTTTTAATTATGTTTAAATGTTATACTTAATTGCTCAAATAAATTCATTGTTAATAGAATGTTACACTAGAGACATAAACTATTATTATTATTATTATTATTATTATTATTATTATTATTATTATTATATTATAATAATAAAACCGAAGGTAAAACACATTATTATTATTATTATTATTATATTATAATAATAAAACCGAAGGTAAAACACATTACAAGCCGTTGGATGGGAGCCGACTAACAAGTTGGGCTCCACGTCCCTTCTGAATGGTAAACGCAATCCTAGTAAGAATAAAGCAAGTACTCCTACTATATCCGGGCAACTCTTTAGCAACCGAGCCCAACCTTTTAAGAAGTTTCACCGCGTCGTCACCCAAGTCGCCAAACGTGGAAAAGGAAAAGGGAAGAAAGTTATACCCCATGGAGCTACAAACCTCAGTATACTTCTTCCTCTTGTTATCAGCAGCAACCCTCACAGCTTTACCCGGAATGAAGTTAGACAGACCAGGCGAAGAGAAAGGAGATGTACCAGTGATATCAACACAAGTGTCTTTGCCCTGAAACCAATTATATAAAAGGATGTCGGCCGGGCGCACCTCCCCACCTCTATCATCAACCATACCAGTATGGACCTCTTTTCGGACAGAGATCCCAATCTTAAGACACTCATCAAAAAAGGCATCACGCACCATGTTATGCCGATGCTTAATACCAACTTGTGCAGCACAAGCAAGAGCATGGTCACCCCAAGCGTCCAAAATGCCCTTCTCACAAGCTGGACACTTGGAACCCTCCCTAAACATCTCAATGCCCAAACGATACTTAATGACGGTACGAAAAGTAGCCGGGTTCATAACTTGACCAAGACCAGCAACCGGGACCGCTTTAAGCCAATGTTGAGCCAGGGGTAGCCTCAAGTTTTCAACTAAGGCCTTCTACCTAACTGTAAGGTCAAAGTCCCTCAGAAAATCCTTAAACACGATATTGTAAAAACATCCAGTCAATTTCTTCATTAAATGGGGGGTTGAACGTATCACAATCATATCCAAGTCGTAGTCTTTACAAAAGTTGACCCAACAAGCAGCCGCCGACTCAAAAGCGGCACCATCACCTAAAACACCAGAAAGCCTCAATATCTGATCCTGCAAGCTACAGGTGTGAGATCTCGAAGCCAGAAAAGCATAATTCAAAGTATCAGCACAAGACAAAATACCAAGCCCTCCGTCACTAATCGGCAAAGTGGATAGCCGCCATTGAAGGGGGCCAAACCCAGCCCCCCAGCAGTGACAATCTGCTCAACAGAACAACGAAGAGCATGATCAAAGACCCCCATAGCCTCGGAAAAATGAGAAGGGGGAGCAGTCCACATAGCAAAGTAAAGACAGGACACGCCGGAACAAGCTCGAAGAAGCATGATTTGTTTTGTCAAATCTATTATATTTACTAAAACAGAGCACGGGTTGATGACGTGGCGCGCTGTAGACGCAGGATTTTTGAAATTGAGCTCCCACAATTAAATCCAATAAATCTTTATTTTTTACACTATTTTTTAAACCATAAAATCTTTTATTATTAAAATAATAATTTTATAGAAACCAAATCTATTATACTTACTAAAACAGAGCACGGGTTGATGACGTGGCGCGCTGTGGATGCAGGATTTTTGAAATTGAGCTCCCACAATTAAAGCTAATAAATCTTTATTTTTTACACTATTTTTTAAACCATAAAATCTTTTATTATTAAAATAATAATTTTATAGAAACCAAATCTATTATACTTACTAAAACAGAGCACGGGTTGATGACGTGGCGCGCTGTGGACGCAGGATTTTTGAAATTGAGCTCCCACAATTAAAGCCAATAAATCTTTATTTTTTACACTATTTTTTAAACCATAAAATCTTTTATTATTAAAATAATAGTTTTATAGAAATCAAATCTATTATACTTACTAAAACAGAGCACGGGTTGATGACGTGGCGCGCTGTGGACGCAAGATTTTTGAAATTGAGCTCCCACAATTAAAGCTAATAAATCTTTATTTTTTACACTATTTTTTAAACCATAAAATCTTTTATTATTAAAATAATAATTTTATAGAAACCAAATCTATTATATACTTACTAAAACAGAGCACGGGTTGATGACGTGGCGCGCTGTGGATGCAGGATTTTTGAAATTGAGCTCCCACAATTAAAGCCAATAAATCTTTATTTTTTACACTATTTTTTAAACCATAAAATCTTTTATTATTAAAATAATAATTTTATAGAAATCATATCTATTATCTATTATACTTACTAAAACAGAGCACGGGTTGATGACGTGGCGCGCTGTGGACGCAAGATTTTTGAAATTGAGCTCCCACAATTAAAGCCAATAAATCTTTATTTTTACACTATTTTTTAAACCATAAAATCTTTTATTATTAAAATAATAATTTTATAGAAACCAAATCTATTATATTTACTAAAACAGAGCACGGGTTGATGACGTGGCGCGCTGTGGACGTAGGATTTTTGAAATTGAGCTCCCACAATTAAAGCCAATAAATCTTTATTTTTTACACTATTTTTTAAACCATAAAATCTTTTATTATTAAAATAATAATTTTATAGAAACCAAATCTATTATACTTACTAAAACAAAGCACGAGTTGATGACGTGGCGCGCTGTGGACGCAGGATTTTTGAAATTGAGCTCCCACAATTAAAGCTAATAAATCTTTATTTTTTACACTATTTTTTAAATCATAAAATCTTTTATTATTAAAATAATAATTTTATAGAAACCAAATCTATTATACTTACTAAAACAGAGCACGGGTTGATGACGTGGCGCGTTTTGGACGCAGGATTAGATTAGAGAAGTATACAAAACAAAAGCACGTAAAAAAAACCTATTTCACAATATTCTTTCTCATTTTTTTCAAAACCCGCACAAGGTGCGGGTATTATACTAGTTCATTATTATTATTACTCCTACTATTATTATTAAAATAAAATGTTTGCATAAAAAGTATGATTTGTTTTGTCAAATTCATTTAAAATTATTCATCCATAAAACTATTTCAATCTTGGTAATTTTACGGTTACATAAGGTATAATAAGCTACAATGTCTCAAACGCCTACAAAGCTTATAAAATAATCAGCTCGTTCAATCAACTACTTATTTTAACTACTACTTCATCCGATCATAAATAAATGACTTTTTAGTCATTGACACAATTATTAAGAAAATTCCTAAACAACCTTAATTTTATAAAAAAAATTCTCAATTTTATCACTTTTTAAATATGCACCACCCTTTTAGACCAATGAGTAAATATTTTATTATGAAAATATTTAATAAAAATAATTTTCAAGAACTATTCTCACAACTCTCTCTTAATTAATAATCTTGAAAACATAAAACGACATTTAAATTTGATCAAAATTTTTCCTAAAAAATCATTTATGTACGATCGGAGAAAGTAATAAACTTATCTTCCAATAAAATTCGGCTTCAAACTTTAACTCCAATAAATTGTGGTTCATAGACCAATATTATTAGTGATTTTCCTTTTAGAAAAATGGTTAGCAGTTGTATATGTGAGAGGCTAAAAAAGAGTGCCACGTGGATTAAAGAGACTGGAGATATTCTGGTGCAAGCAGGTAAAGTACTACTCACGTAAAACATGGGCAGATCAGCCAATCACAATTCAACACAGGAATCATGCAAAACGCAACAGAACTAAACCTTTTTTTTTTTCTTTTAATAATTGTATCATAGACATAACAGTCTTAAAATAATCATTTAGTAATTAAGATTTTATGAAATTGAAAATAAAACTTCAAAAAAACATTTATTTAGAAATAAAAAGAAGAATATTGAGTGGTAAATAAAAGAGGTGACATTGCCTCATCTTTTAGCCAATAAGGTACCACCCACCGTATACAAGGAGGCGGGCCCCACTAACAATTGTCTGCTGAACGCTCAATAAATCCTGCTTTTATTGCTGCCTAATCTCTTCTTAAACTTTCTCCATTTTTTACTCTACACTAGAAGGTCATGCCCGTGCTACGCACGGGACTGATAATATTATTTGTTGCTTATAAAATAATAGAACAATATTTTTTATATTCATAACCAAAATTAAATTATTCGTATATGTTAATATAAATATAATATCTTTATTTTATTAAATTTAATCTTAAGTATTTTTATATTCGTAACCAAAATTATTCATTTATGATTTATCCAAAAAAAATTAAAAGAAACCTCCTGGAGCATCCACTACATCCAATATTCTTCTCTCTTCAAGAACCCTCCAACCGAGAAATCGAAATGCCAAGTCTGTCTCTCGCCAGTGCCCTTATCTTCTTCTTCTCCTTCGCTCTCCTTACCATCATCAAATCTTTCCTCTTCGCAACCCACGTGGTCTTGCAAGGCCTGCACGTATCTAAACTCGTATGCTAGGTCAGACTGCGAGATATGCAATACGCCGTCTTCTCTTTCTTCTCATTCCACCTTCGACGACTTGAATTCCACTAACCCTGATGAGCTAGATGATTTGGGGCATTCAATTGGCTCCGCCCTTTTCCCGTTAAAGGGTTGCCGTAAAGGTAATTTGAATCATTTTAGTTACTCTGAAAATTTTATAACTGGGAATCGGTCGTATTATTCACAATTAAAACTTATTATTCTTGCAATTCACTGTTTCTTGTTTCTTTCCTCAACGAATCCACCATTGGAGCATCCTTCCTCTCGTTGATGTTGGCTGTCACCAAGCTACGATTCTGTTGGATTAATAGTTGATAGCGTATTTCTAGTAAATAACCTATCTAATAGTGTTTGTTTAGCTATTCATTTAATTGTAAATTCGTTTTTGCTAAATGACCTTTTTATTGTGTTTATGTTAGTTAATCCTTCTCTATGATTTCAGGCTATCAAACAATTTTTTGTTCCAATTTAGGGAGAATGATGGAATTTGGATACTCTTAAATTGAAGACAGATGGAAGGTGAAGACATCATGACAATGTGTTCTAATTAATTTGTTTTCTTCATAGTTATACTTTAGTCTTTTTTTTGTGAGTAGGAACAATGAAATAGTGTTTAGACTGCCAAAATTTAGCTTGCAGTAGGTGCTAAAACCTTAATATAGAATGACATTTGTATGGTAATTGATTTGGTATTCTTCTTTTCCAGGAACATCCATGCTTGACCAAGGTGAGAAGACATGTCCAATTTGTGCCGAGGAGCTCGGTTTGTCTGATCTGCAGTTAAAGGCATGTCGATGAGGTAACTAAAAAATGTTACCTACCAAATAATATATTCTTTGTCTATAATTTTTATGCTGTTAGAGCCATAAAGATTGCATTGTTTATGCCTGAGACAGTTTTTTATTATGTGTGTACATGGTTTGAGCTCTTATGAATGTATGAGTATGAATATATGCCTTAAATATGCAATTTTGTTATTTCATTTTCATTCATAAGTTTGGATTGCGTGTGTTTGTTGTACACTACGATAGACAGCTGGTCAGTAATGAAGAAGTGATGATTTTTTTAGCAAGCTGTTAACTTTGTTAATTTAGAGTCCTCTGATTACACTCCAAATTGCTCCCTGTAATTAAGAAGTGATGATTTTTTTAAAATTGGGCATGCATGCTCTATCCTAGGTCTGTAGTGTTCAATCCAAAAAAGTAATTGCCATAACTCATAAGATACATTCAGTGTCTAGGTAGCTAGGAATGCTCCAGGAGGTATGCAAGCCACCGAATCACAAGTTACTGGCCATTCTCCCATATTTCAAAACTGTAGATGTGCTTTATGAGTCATTAGGCTGAATTTTAATTTATTATTATTAAAATGTACTTGTAAATGTTATTCAATATGTATGCTATTCGGGATGGAGTTGCTAGACAGAATATAGAATGACATTTTCTGAAATCTTTAATGGTCTTCTTAAAAGTAAAAATGGTTCTGGAAGTTAATAAAACATAAGTAAGGAATTGATAATATTGTATCAAATATAAAAGCGTACCCTGTGTGTTCGTTGATGATCTTCATGACCCCTGTTCGTGTTCCTGATTTCAAGTTGACAATCTCTTGTATGAAAATGCATATGGTATTTATTCTGTAGTAGTTGATCAATAGGTAAGACAAAATTTGGATGGTAGATAGTATGTTTACCTGCGCATGTCTTGGTAGGTTATTGAACGCTGCCTTGAAGACAATATTTCTTGTTTGGTTGAAATCGCCACGTATAATTGACCATGACTGAAAACTGGTTTTGGCAAATATATGCCAACAAAATTTAAGGACTGACCTTGGCTTTTGTTGATGGTCATTGCAAAACATGGTCTGATTGGAAATTGTCTGCGCTTCATTATGAATGGCCATTTACTTTTTGTGGATGTTAGTGTTATTCTTGGGATGATGACCTTCTTTCCCAAGTTGCTCCCTGTAATTATCTCAGCCTCAATTATCCACGCTCCCAATCGACAAATGATTAATCTTGTCCCATTGCATAAACCTTGACTTGGGTTGACATTTCTTAGGAGCATAACCGGCAATCCTTCCTTTAGATGTAGAATGTGAGGCGGCATACCTGTGAAACGAATAATCTTAATGACTGTATATATATATAATAACCATCCATTTATAAATATTGGTCTGTAGCATACCTGGAAATTGTAGAGTATTTAGGAATTCCACTTGATATAAATGTTGTTGTTCATCTGTATCCATCGATGCTTGGCAAATTTCGTCAGAGTTGTTATATGTTCTTACTATTCCATCTAAACATTTGAACATATGCTCATTGATTTGATCAGCGTCCTCATTTAGAGGTGTGAGAATCGCTCTTTCACGAAGGTATTGTGCATGTTGCTGCTGGGTGAAAAAACCTCCGTAAATTTCTTGAACAATTCTTTTAATAGGATCTGCTCCTGGCTGAATAATGAACTCTTTCGGGATTTCAATCCATGTGGCCTCGTCTTCTTGTTGTTTAGCTACTGTTGGCACCACTCCTTCACCAACTTGTAGAATCCACTGATTAAATTTCTTCTTCTGATAATCAATCCTTTCGTTCTCATCCCTTTCATTTACTCTCATACTCCTTGACAACGTCAATACTTGGCAGTGGTTCCACAAAGGAGAGTTATTTATACATGCCTGAACAATTTCTTGTCTCCTTCCCTTTGGTATTACCGGAAGTATTTGCCTAAAATCACCCCCAAGTAGAACAGATATCCCACCAAATAATTTCCCCCTGTTTGCTTCTCGCTTTGTCCCACGAATATCTTTGAGTCATGGGTGCTTCATCCCAAATGATCAGTTTGACCTCATTCATTAGCTCCGCTAAATGAGTGTTTTGATTGATTCCACAAGTGCTGTTATCAAGAAGCTCTAATGGAATAACAAATCTGCTATGTGCTGTCCTCCCACCGGGTAATAATAATGAAGTTATACCTGTATAAAATGATATATAATATACTACAGTTAGTTTAGAATGAGTTAGTAAACAATAAACAATTGAATTTTTGTTTTAAGTATGCTTTGAAATGTATGCAATGTAAGGCAGCCAGAAATACATGTGTATTTAAATCACCTACCTGAAGATGCAACTGCGAGAACTATGCTCCTTTCCGATCTTAACCTGGCTATTATAGTTTTGTATAGAAATGTTTTTCCCGTTCCTCCTGGACCATAAACGAAGAAAAATCCGCCTTCTTGTTTCTGCACCGATGCAATTACTGAATCATAGACTGCGTGTTGTTGTATATTCAGTGATGTGTAGAGAAGATGATGTTCTCTAGCTAATTCTACACAATTGTACCTCATCTCTTCCTGAATGAGACGGTTATCCATGTTAGTCAGAAGACTCTTATCTGGCATAGGCAAATCTGGATATTCAGATAAACACTTCCCATTCTTGTTCAACAATTCTTGAATATGCAATAAGCAGTAGTTTTTCTTCTGATTTTCGGATAACTGTAAGTCGGGGTAACAAAACTCCTTTCTCTTCTTGTATTCAATATCTTCCGAAAGAGCTTCCCAATTCTTTTCCCACAGCCTTTTAGGATCGCTGACATCACAAAAAAGTAGTATAGTTACGAACAACTCTCTGAGCTGGACTGCTGTTGCCCACAACTTAGCCTCTTCGATTGCATCTATCCATTCCTTGTCCTCGTTAAGCATACCAAGAGCATAACATGCTTTTTTGAAGCTATCATAGATCTTTCCATTAATTGTTCTGATTTCTTCAAAAGACCTTGGACCTTTTACAACATTTAGTAGCATACGCAAATAATAGCGTTCTCCGGATGTTGGATGATAGTATATTATTCTGCCAATACTTCTTCCTTGTTTTCTCTTTTTCCAGATCTTGTCTTTAGCACTCCAAACATAATTTTTTGGTATTTCTGCATAAGTATACTTCCTAGCATCTGCATCAATTATGTTCAAGGTGAACCACTCAGTAAAGATGGTGTCTTTTATTCGTTCCCTCCTTAATATTGCTGGTAAACTTTGAGAGTCTTTCAGAGTGATAGAATTCTGATTTGGCAAATGAAATGTCAACCTCATAATTGATGGAGTACTGTAGTGAATATCAAAGCCAAAAATACGCCATGCTCCTTCACATGGAGATAGGTACCTACATTCTAAATACTGCTTGATCTCATCGACTTCTATAGTCTTATTTGAGTTCATCTGGTTTGATTGCACGATATTTCCTTCAAGCAATATGGTTGCTCTATCTGGCCCTTTATGTAGGTATTTAAAGAGGTACTTGATTGCCCTTGATCGGTTGCACCACTCTACATTAATATGTGCTTGGTACTTTAGCAACAAATAACGGTTGTAAGGTACTACAAACCTGTTATCTAGCTTAGTTCTTCCCTTTTTCACATGGACACCATTGTTTCTTCGTTTGTAGATCGGAAAACCCTCCTCATCAATGGTTGTTTCTGCATAAAATGGCTTTGGGAAATACTTATTGCATGCTCCATTAATCATGCACGGAGCATTTTTATTTCCTTCACCACATGGTCCATGCAACATATGTTCTGTGACAGCCTTGTAACCCGCTGGATCTTCTTCTTTACATGGGATTTCTGCTGATATGATATCATCAATATCCTTCGCTGTTTTTCCTCGAGTTTCTTCTTCTAGCCATAGTAAAATATGAACTTGCGGCAAGCCCCTTTTCTGGAATTCTATTGTGTAAACCACTACATAAAAACAACAAATATTGATTTTGTAGTTAACTTAGTTCTAAGAATAAATATATATTTTTAGTTGAACAATAAATTTAAACTTAGCTTACCGGCACTGTGTTTTCCGAAAATGTCGTCCCTTAAAATGTCTTTCATCAACTGTGACAACTTTAACTTGAATATTCTGGTCATGATATCTGGTCGGTCTGACGGTGTTTGACCTTCTATTTTTGAGAGCATTTCGTCCACTTCTAGCCACTTTGGATTTGCTGTAAAGGTAATGAAAAGTGCTGGATTTCCTAGTGCTCGACATATTGCCATTGCATCTTGATAGTTTTGTATCATATACCTTGGGCTACCTGTAAAAGTTGAGGGTAGAACAATTCTTTTACCAATTGTTTTTGCTTCAGTGTCCCCTCTTGTAACTGCATCACAAATGTTCTGGTATAAATCAGCTCTCACATTGTCTTGATTAAGTTTTAGCCACCTTAACCTCTGCTCTTCCATTGTAGTATAGGCATCGACCACGTATTGTTGGAATAATCTGCCTCCTTGTAGTAGTGTTGTGCCTTCTGTTGTTCTCTGTTGAAGTCTGTAGCTATAGAATTCTTTCATGGTTACACATTCTCTTTTTGTTTTCCTGTTTCCCGTGTTTGACTGATATGAAATGTTTTCATGATAGCCATCCTCTCCATAAGGAAACAATAGAGGATATTGTAAAGCCATGTAAAGAGGATGTAAATCTGATATTCTTTGGAGCCCACTCGTTTTACTTTGAATCAAAACATCTCTAGGTCCATTACCTTGTCCAAAATCTCCAACAACCAAGGCTGCAATTTCTGCAACACTCGGCATGTTGTATTGTCTCTTTTGAGCCTGTCTTTGTCCTATGAGCTTTATCTTCACTTCAAAACTATTGTGTTCATTGCACCAATCTCTTGCCATTCTAAATGCTTGAGCAACACAACTATGAGAATCAAACATGTCAATTAAACTTTTAACTATTGATTCTTCATGCTCATCTCTATCATGATCAATGCATGTCAATCTGTTTTGTATCTCAATCCCTGTATTGAAGAAGTATAGTTGACAGTACGTGGGAGGATGTCCCGCTTGAGGTAAAAGTGCACCAAATCTATGGTATTTTTGCCCAGAAATTCTGAATGTATAAGGTCCACGTGAACGGTTGATGGAATCGTCAATTTGGCCACCAAATGAAGTAAAACAGAACATGCTATTGTATATTCTGATTTTCTGTCGGAAATTAGTTCCTGCAGGACCCTTATCTTGCAGTAGGTGCTTTAGTGTTGTGGGCGTTTCTTGCAGCTTCTCCAAACTAACTTTTCCTTCTTGACAACAAATTGAAAACTTTATATTCTCTTCTGTTGACTTGCTAGTTTTCTCTTCTTTCCACATTACTGCATTGCAAAATTGACAATTGATTGCTGGAGAGTCCACCTTGTTGTATACTACAATTGCATCTACATAGAAAACTTTACTAAGAACATGTATGCTTAATTTTCATTTATACATAAATCAAGATAAAGGTTCTTACGACTTGAGGTGTATGCTTGTGGTACATTGGTACTTGCTTGTGTAGTTGGCTGCATAGAATTCCCTGTGCTTGTTATCTTCAAACCACAAAAACTTTGCAGTTTTCCATCTCTTCTTTGTGTAATTTGTGATATGACTGTTATTGACTTATCCCAAAGATGTAAAGGATTTGGTACGTCATCCATTATTCAATACAAATTTACAGAAATTTGAGTAGTATTAGGAGATAGATCATATGTATTTATATATGTATATATATATATATATACACACAAATAGATAGATTAGTGTCCAAAACATACCTTAAAATATATTCATCAGCTTTGTTCTTCAATTCTGTTCAGTTAACTGGAATTAGGAGAGATGGCCGATTTTATAACCAGGATTAGGGTTAGAAAACGTGAGGCTAATAGGTGAAAATGAAAGGTTTTAATCATTTAAGGCTTTAATGAAGATTTATAAACAGTCATAGAATATAAAGAACTTTTCTGGACAAACAACATATGAAAGGTCAATCCTGCAGGGTTCTTCCTGTAATTTTGGGCTATAGTTAATTCATGATCCACACATTTAACCTATACAATTGCCTAATATAATAGTATTTTGTGGTCTAGGTTTCTGTTGGATGTAGAAATTGAGCAATGGAATTATAGGAAACAATGCCTAATCATTTTGCAACTAATTATACCTATTAATTGGAACTATATTTTTTAGCCTTGATGTAATTTATTTCCCCTAATGTAGGAGAAGCTGTCAGCCGCAGATGAAAGGCTTACACAAGACCAGTAATAACTTGAAATTGAGGAGTCTCCTATAGGCCATAAAACAGCTGGAAGGACTTGCAATGGTTATATTTAAGGTAATGTCTCTTATGGTATTTCCCTTCCTTGTCGTGTAGCATTTATTGGTCTCTTATGTACACTCCTTATGACATTGGTGTTTGCAATAGCAAAAAATTGCCTATTCATCAAAAGATTACAGTGTTCTACACGTAGAACTCTCAACATCCATGAAAAAATGTTCTAAAAAATAAAAATGACTATCAAATCTGAAGAAAAAAAAAAGATATTAGATTAAACCTTGGATTCACCTAAAATGGTGTGCCAATTTCTAGAGGATAATGTTTGAGTATTTTGCAAGGGGTGAATGTATAATTGAGAAGAATTCTCCTTCTTCCGCCCCTTTTATGCTAGAATTATGTTGCTAGATGTGTGGATACAATGTGTACATATAACTTTTTGAGGTGATGTGCATGAATTCAACCATTTTTAGTTTGCAAGCTTTATATGAGATTGTTCATAATTTGTACATATAACTGTTTGAGGTTGTGTTGCTAATCTGTACATATAATTGTGTGTTTGATTACTATTCTTAGATCCATAGGCTGCTGAAAACTCATCACTTGCAAGATTTATGGGTTTATAACAGTTTTCTTGGTGTTATTAGGTCAATAGTTTGGGGTCACTGTCTTGATGATTTTTTTTATAACAATTGTGCTTGTGTTATTAGGTCAAAGTGTAAACCTGTATAAATGGTGAAGAAGATATAGAGTTTGTTAGCCTTGGTGCTAGATTTGGTGCAAAAGTTGCTCAAGAGGAGAAAACTACTAATTATTTTCGGGTAACACTATCAGACCCTAGGGTTTGTTGTACCAAGCAAAAACAGAAGGTATAGTTGACAGTAAGGCAAACGTTGATCAGTGAGGTATGCAACTTTCCTTGATAATGCATAATCTTGTTATACTAATTCACTATTTTCATTCTTGTCAATACTTATCAATTCTCCTTACAAAACCAGTAAAACAAAAGGGCAGAAACTGAACTTGCTCACAACATGAAAATGAAAACCAATTAAGAGATCTGACTCTTTATTAGGCATAGAAAAATATAAGCATCCATTGCTTGCATATTTAGACTGCAATTATTTCTGAATTGAGTTTCGTTCCATTCCCCTCTCTTCCAAGCTTTGTCCCATTTGCATCTGCCGCAGGCTTCATTCCATTTCCATCTGCATCAAACTTCATTCCATTCACCTCTACACCAGCATGTTGCTTCATTCCATCCATTGAACATCTGCATACATTAAAAATAAATATATTAGTTTGTACTATAATATAAAATCAGCTCTTTCCAAGTTAAAATATTTGCTTACAACTGTTTTGGTGGATGACTATCCACATCAGTTCCTATTTGCTGTGAATCATCACGTCCCCGTTTGGTTGAATTAGTTGCAATTACAGCCTGCTTCATGTTTGAGTCTTAAGTTATTTTGCAATTAGATAGCCAATATAATATTTTTACAATAAACTAACATCATATGTGTACTTGCAAGGGAATTGACTTCTACCTGCTCTAAGGAGTTACAATCCATAATGTTGTTGCAAGCAAAGCTTTCAAAATCACCATGGTTAAAGTAAGTGTTTGATTTGAGCTCCATAATGTGATAGGTGTCTTTCAAACTCGATATTGCTTGTGGCAAGCCAGATTCATCACTATCATGCTACATTGCACAAAAACTTATGAAGTCAAGTTAAGAAATTTTATTATTTTTTAACCAAATACAGAGATAGATATTACCTGGATTTCTTCCATTAACTTTTCAGCTTTCACTTTCACTAATTTCTCGGCAGCATCATCAAATAATGTGATAACAACTCTTGTAGTGTTGTCTTCAACATCCAGCTGTAATTTGAACCTGTTTATTTACAAAGCAGTGAATAAAAGAACTATAACATGCATTTGGGTATTACTTTCAATAAACAATGTCTAATTTAGTTATGAATTGATGCACCTTGTCTGCGGAAAACTTATCGCTTTATCACATGACGTGCACCAAAAAGTGCCATCTCTCCTTGATACTCCTTTTTTGCATTTTCCACTGCTACATGAAAAATAATACCACCCAGTCTTTGTACGAACACTTATAATTTTCACTCGGCAAGTGATTTGTATAGAATCCTATCATGCGTTTAAGATAAAATTAAGTTGTTACAATACAAAACATAACTAAAATGTTTATTGGATTATAAGCGTAATATATAGATACAAACCTTTTTCCCTTGAGCAACAACCTTTTTTCTCTCAGCTCCATGCTCGGATCTTGACCAACTCAACAATTCTAACAATGTTCCTCTTTTGCTTGAAAATTTCTCAGGTTGGTTAATGCTGGCCGAAAAATCACCATTTCTGCAAGGATTGATACATCTGTATGGGTTACAAAACAAATTATACAGATAAGGTATGGCATCATGTGTCTAAAGGAATTTAACAATTCTATATTTACGTGTTCTTTATACGGTCCTGGAAATCAGCCAATTGAGGAATCTCCACAGAATCAAATATAGTTGTGGCTGAAGTGCTAGAAATATAGACCTCGACTGAAAAATTGCATAAAATTTAGAGACATTGATCAGGAACAAAAATTCAAATCATACAGATGTTTGAAAGATAATATCATACTTCTATATTCCTTCACGTTCATGCCGGGCAATATGAGTATGTACATCTTCTTATGGAGCTCTTTCCTTTCGATAAATTGATCACACAGACGGCCCCACAATGTAGCTTTAATTCTGATTCCTCTGTATTGTTTAAACTAATGAATAAATTAGTCATCCAATAATAAATTACAGACTATAATATTAATATGACTTTCACCGTTCATTTATAAGGTATAAATCTATATTCTTGGAACCATGTTTTGTCTCCCAGACCCGGCCAACATTAGCAACACAACCGACCACATCTGAAAGCAAATAACAGGGTACTGTTAGAAAGCTAATAACCTCACAGTTGTTATTTAGTTAGAGTATAACTTGCCAATAAGATATTTGTTGCCGGATAATGTGATTTCTTCAAAAGGAGTGGGTTGAAAAGGATAACGTAAGAAACCATCAAGGTTGCATTCAATTTTGTTGACAACAGTTTTGCCCTCCAATTCAATCATATAAGTGTTATCCTTACAAACCCGGTATAAATCAGTATTTGAGACAACATTGAAATTTTTTAGAGTGTATATATTCCCTTCCTCTAACTTAGTGATGAAGCAGTGAGAAACGTTGCTCTTTGCAGAACAATGAATAAGACCTCCCTGCAAACATGATGGGAAAATATTAGAAGTAAATAAAGTATGACCAAAATACAGTAATACGCATCATGCAAGATCATACCTTATCGTCTGAAACAATGAAATCGGTGCTTAGATATTTTCCAAATGGGTTCACTGCATCCCATTTTCTGCATATCATGACTTTGATTTTACTTTCTGTTCCTTTGAACAACTTGCCTAGTAGAGCATAAGTCTCGTCCAACTCAATGACCTGCTGATGTTTGCTGGAACTGGAATCCATGGTAATTACCTGTTCATGTTTGCTGGAACTGGAATCCATGGTAGTTGAGTTTTGAGTTTTGGTTTGTTGAAAATACAGCAGGCTGTGTTGATGAAGAACTATAATGATATGCTATTTTTATATTGAAGTTGAGAATGAAGCAAAGGGGTTTACTGACGATGATAGTATGCGAAAGGTTTTCAGTATTTAATGTTCTTTGCAGCTTTGGTAAACAGTTTTGGGACCTAAATGGTCGTTGTTAGAATGAAAAGGGAACTCCCATATTTATGCGAGTTTAACGGGTGAAAAGGAAAGGTTCTACTCTTTCAATGCTTTTATACAATTTTGTAAACAGCCTTGTCATTGATTGGATGGTAAATGGCTTTCCTATTTTGCAGGGTTAAGCTTCTCCAAGTGAAAATCAAAATAAAAGATTCATGTGTCTTGTATTTCCTTCAATGCGAGGCCAAGAGTATTTCTGAATCTTCTATATATTTATTGTTATGTTGAGTATGGACATTAAGATATCTAAAATTCCTATGTCAATTTTATATTTGCAGGGCTAAGTGGAGCATAAAATTTCTGTCCTAAAATCCATGGCATTGTTGCGCAAAAATAATTGGAGGATATGTAAAATATTTTGTACTTGAAGGGTTAATTTTTTTTATTTGCTAAAATATGTACCACTGTGCTAAATTATCTGGAGGATTTGTAGATAAGGATGAAGAGTAATAGAATAAGTCCATTCATTGTCTATGTCAAATATGAAATTTGTATTTGCAAGGCTATGCTGCTGAAATTTGTATTTACAAGGCTATGTTCAGGAATACAGCACATTCATTGGCTAGGTCTTTTAATGTCTAGGTCATTAAGTTCTCTAAAAACCTAGGTCATTTAGTTCTCTAAAATCCTAACTTTACATGTAGATAAGGATTTCTCATCATTACGATTTTATTTCCGCCGACTTAATATATATTACGTAATAAATCTTTAAAAAAAAGTAGTTCATACTAAAATATTAAATTTTTTTATTTAATGTTCATTGTGAATTTATAATTTATGGTCATAATTCTAATGGATTACGTAGCGTTTTTTTATGAAAATTTCACACTCATTGAATTCTATACTATTTTATATATATATATATATATATATATATATATATATATATATATATATATATTTCAACTTATTATTTCATTTAACATTAATTTTTATTATAAGTATTTCAGTTTGGAATAATAATTTGTGTATATTAGACGGCTGGCGTAGATAAGTGTTGTAAGAAAGGTGCATTTTGTTTTTATAAGTCAAATATCCAAATGTTCGGTAGTAATTTTTATAGAGATTTTTGTATAACTTTGAAAATTTTGAAGTCTATGCGGTGTTTGATTATTTAATAGACTATTGAAGAGTTTTTTAATGAGTTTTTTTATACCCTATTCTAGTTAGCTTTTTCGTTAGCTTTTCTTAATATTAGTCCAACATATCCTCAAATCTATTATTATTATTATTATTATTATTACTATTATTATTAACACTTTTCTATTTGATAAATTTACCATAAAAATCTACTCATAAATCTTTCATCTTAAACATTTTTTTAGCAAACTACCCAAAAAAATTACCCAAAATATATTTAAAATATAAAAGGCCATTTATTTATTGTATTCGGAGTTTTGACTGAAATAGAAACAATTGGCTGTGACTTGGGAGTTTGTTGTGCGGTTGCAAACAATCCAATCCGAATTGTCCGATGAATATTTTAATAATTTAGTGTGTGTCTTATTTTGTGTGTTTCGGTTGTGGATCTTCTTTTTAAATGTAGTGGGATGTTTCTTGCTAATTACTGTATTTTTATTTACAAAATTAAACACTTTTTAATAGCTTCATTCATTTATTTAAAAAGAACTTAATATTATTGGATTATAAAATATGGGACGTTGATGGCTTCATGCACGCATCTTAAAAATATATATATTCTACCTTTTTATCACGCCCATAAATGCATTAATGGAGACGGAAAACCTAATTACCATTCCAAATTATTTTATAAAGATATTAATATCATTTTAAAAAAAAAGATTTGATAATGAATATATTTAAAATAGCTAATGTAATTAAGAGGTGTGTATTTTTTGTATCGTATCAAGTGGGTGATTCTGAACGATCTTATAAATTTAAGAGGTGATTTTATCCTTAATTTCATTTAGAGTGGATAATATGTGAATTATATTTTTTTTTTTCCTTTTAAAGCAATTGGTTAGTCTTTTGGAAGTTTAAGAAACAAAATATTTGACACCAGAAAAGGAGGGGCAAAGTATGATTAGGAGCAGTATTATCATTATTTTTTATTTTTTTTATTATAATAAAAATCTGAACCAAAAGAAGGAAGATAGAGAGAATCTAGAATTGCCCAATTTCCGAATTAAAAAAAAAAAGAAAATGCCAAGGAAATTGGGTAGAACTGGAGAAGAGGATTGAATTGAAAAAAAATAAATTAAAAGGGGAATAAAACGAGACCGGATGTTGACAAATTCCAATGTCACTGTTCTTAATACAACCTCTTTTGTTTTTGAGAAGAAGATCTCTTTTTTCATCTGGGATCTCTCTCCTTAAAATTACCTTCTTCTCTCCTCTCCTCTCCTCTTCCTCGCTTTAACGCACTGGCCCAACAGATCGAAATCCATACCTTCTCACTATCCAACCTTCTTTAATGGCGTTTTAGTATAATAACCCACACGCTCTTTTTCTTTCTATTATATTTATTTTCAACTTATTGTTGAATAATTGGGATTCCGAAGTTGATGCTTCAAACTGCTGTTTGAGGGATGTGGGTATAAGGTAAAAACCCACTAAATTATTTTTCATGTTTTTCTTCTTTAGGTAATAGATTTGTGGTTTTCTTTTGGTTTTGCCTTTTGATTGTCCTTTCTGCTCTTCTTTTTTCTAATTGGGTTTCTCAAGTTTTTTAGTCTATGGTTCCCAATTGGGTTATTGCATTTGTTTTTTTTTACTATATTCTTCTTGTCTTCTTCTTTAAGCTTCAACTATCTTTGGATTTGATTGATGAATTGCATTCTCTTCAACTATCTTTGGATGTATTCTGGGATCTGCTTGCTTGTTTTGTTATTCTGAGGCGATAATTTTCATTTTGGGTTCAGCAATTAATGTTTTGTAGACTCCAGAGTTTAATGGTTGATTAATGGTTATAGGGTTTGGGGATTCTACAGGTAACTTGCCTTTGCGATTCAAGTGATTCTCAATTCCAATATTCTATAAAAATACTAGTAAGTCTATAATTTTGGTTTTGATAATGTATCAAGTCGCTTTTATGTTATTACATTTTTTGATCTCAAAATATCTCTGGGTCTTTACTATTTGCTGTTGAATTCATCTCTTTCAATTCTAGGTTAAAACTGATTGGTGCCTAGAGAGCGCTTGATTCATCTTGATGAGAGATTTCATACTTTCCACTCTCCCGTGCATCTTAGCTATATTATAATCAGTTTTCTTGTGCACATTGAGTTGAGTTCTTTCAGGATTTTACATGCTTTGCTACTATGCCAAAAAATTGGATGACAGATATGTAATATGGTGCTTCCAGTGGGACAATTGTGTGTATAATTTTCAACTTTCTTTATATTTGAGATAACTTTTATTGTTGAAGCTACACATTTTGTTCTGCTGCATCCATAAGTCCAGAAGAGTGTCTTCATAGAATTGGCATTTGTTTTCTGCTGTGTGCACTTGTTTGATTTCAATATGTTCGCGGAGTTGCAGGATGGGAACAAAAGTGCAAGTTGATAATCAGTTGCCTGGATACTGCTTGATGAGGGATCTTAATCACGATCCCGATAGCACGAGTTGGGCTTCATTTTATGGAGAAAGTAACTTGTCAAATGGGCAGTATTACTGTAGTCCTTTGCTGAAGGTTGCTTCAGATTCATTACCTGGAGGCAATAAGGACAGTATGAAGCAGACAATCCTGAAACACGAGGCTATCTTTAAAAATCAGGTACTTTTTAGCCTATAAACATGTGTAGTTCTTACTGGCTGATCTCGGCTAATTAGGAAGAGTCTATCATTGGTTTGACTGTTGTTTACTTTGGTGTTGAACAGGTTTTAGAACTCCATCGAGTGTACAGAGTTCAGAAAGATCTGATGGATGAATTTATGAGGAAAGAGCAATACAAGCATAGGAGCGAGGCATCCTCATCATCTAGCGTTTTGCCTTCTCAAATGACACCAGATGATAGTAACCTTAAGGGAAAGAGCATACAGGCGAGCTCAAGTCCACTTCAGAAACGCGGCAGTCTTAAGGAATCTGAGGTGTCCGAGTCCAGGCCCACTAAGGTGAGAAAAATGATTGATCTTGAACTTCTGCCTGATGAGTATATCGATGTAGATGAAGTTGAACAGCAAGAGAATCGAGCAGCCCGTGACAGTGAGGAGAAATTGTTATCAAGAAGTGAATCTTGTTCGAGAAAACCAAATCCTTTGGCTGACCTGAACGAGCCTTTGCAGTCTGAAGAAACAAGTGCAAACCCTTCTGTTAACTTTTTAGGGGTTCCAAGCCAGGATAATTCAATGGCAATTCCTAGTCTGTCCAAGGATTTTCCATGGAACTCCAAGCATGGAAACTTGAGTTGTACTATTGACAATTATCAAAACAATAGTAAAGAAAATGGGCATCATTGGTTATCCTCAGTGCTAAAAGCAGGTATGATCTCGTTCAACTTTGAATCTTATTACATTATTAAATATATCAGTAAGCTTTTCTACTAAAAAAATACTGTAAGCAAGCCTATAACATATGTAGAGACTGTGCAGTAATAAGTTTCCTAAAATTTCTCTTTGGATAAAAATCTGAATCGAGGATTTGCGTCTTATGTAGATGGAAACAAAGAAAGTGGGAGATCCCTTCATCAACCCAACCATCATGGGAAGGCATCAATGTCCTCGTCACCAGTAAAGAGATCACATGAACTAGCCGGCGTTTTTGCACCTAATTTAACAGCAAAAGCAAATGCTGGCTTCACAATATCTGACAGAATGCGGTCTTTTTCTAGCTACGGTAATGGAGATTTAGTGCTGCCGTCTTACGCTGCCTCCTCTACTTTGCCTAACTCATGGGACCCTTCTTGGGCGAGACCAAATACTTGCCTAAGCCAAAAGTCGTCATCGGCTCAAGTGCCTCCTTACATCAACTCGGGTAGCTTGAGCAAGAGCCCTCAGTCATCAGTTTGGAGCAACGAGTATCATGGAAATGGGTGGCATGCTAATGGTCACCCGATAAGGAATGCTGGGTTTGCAGGTGAATCATTGGTGCAGAATGATAAGGCAAACTCCTTTGATTTGAACGTGGCTTCTAGTGAGCTACTTGCTGAGCCAAGTGTGAAGATCATGGGCAGTGAAGTGAAGCGAGTGGATCCTCTGGCAGTTCTTCCATGGCTTAGACAAAGAGTGGACACTTGTAATGACAAAGTTGCCCGAACACTCAATCATCAGAACTCTGTTGTGTCATCTTCTTGTGATGTTAATGCTACAACCAAGGGTCATCAAATGATCCTTGGGGTTCCCATCCTACAAGAGCCTTCCTCTAAAGAAGAAGAAATTGAAGGTGTGAGGAGAAGTGGACTTCTTGACATCAATATGCCTTGTGATGAATCTGATGATTTCGATAATTCCACAACCATGAGTGAAGTCGTACTCAGGGAGGAGAAGACGGAAACCCGACGTTCTAGTGGTCTCCCGAACATGTTCGATCTAAATTCATGCATAGTGGAGGAAGAGATCCCATCAGCGAGTGATAATAGCATGAAGATAGCTGATAGAGCTCCAATAATAGACTTGGAAGGTCCCATAGATCTTGAGGCCGAGCTGCCTTTGGAATCACCAGTACAAGACTCAACTGACAGTGTAGATCAAGAGCGTGCCCGGGTGGCAGCGGATGCAATCATTGCTATCTCCTCGTACAGGTCTGATCCAGTACAGGAAGTCTCAGTTCCAGAGGATCCTCTAGCTTGGTTTGTCAATGTGGTATGCTCGTGTCCAGACGATACCAAGAGCTCCCCGGGTGACACTATAGATAGTTCATCAATCGAATCAGATTATTTCGAAGAAATGACATTGAAACTGACCGAGTGTACGCCCGAAGAGTACTTCCCAAGCCCTCCTGTCTTCGACTTTCCAAATATGGAGGAAACGGGTCCTGCCAACATAACCGGTAGGAGCCGTAGGGGCCCAGCACGAAGGGGAAGACCTCGGAAGGACTTTCAGAGAGATATCCTACCGGGTCTCGTTTCCCTTTCTAGGAACGAGATAACCGAAGATATCCAGATCTTTGGAGAGCTAATGAGAGCCACAGGTCACGAATGGAACTGTGGGAACCGGAGAAACGGTTCTAGGAATGGGTCGCGGAGGGGAAGGAAGAGAAAGTCGGTGGTGATACCAGCTCCTCCTCCACCGCCAGCAGCTCCGGTCACTCCTCCCACAGTGAAGCAAGCTGTGAATAATGGTGAGATCATACTGGAGAGTTGGGGTAAGACAACTAGGCGTCCGAGAAGGCAACGGTGTCCTCCAGCTACAGGCAACAATGTAGCAACCATTGCCTTGGCTTGATTGACCAAAATTGAGATTCTTGAACAGCATTGGTATTATGAAGTTGCTTCTTTTTTCTTTAGGCCATTTTCCTTGCTCTTGTAAATGTTGTCTGTGAACTTATGATGTTAATTCATGAGATAATGTTGCATGGTACATTGAGGGTTATAATATGTTACATCATTTGGTGGTAAATTAGGCAGCAGTTCAGCACTTAGCTTGTTGCACAAATTGTTTGGAGTTATTCAAAGAAAGTAGGATATCTAGTTACAGCAACGCGAGTATGATCAATTAGCTAATTTTTCATGTTGGGTAAACGTGAATGGATATTGGATAAGTGTAATATTATTCACCAGCCATACATGTTTCATATTTTTAGGAAGAATTTTAAGAAGATTGATCTCTTCTTGAGTTTGCTTCCTTTCTATAGATTCTTCTGTTGGACATATTCATATTTCTAAAATTATCTCCCAAAATATATAAGATAATGTCCACGTATGTCACTTAACTCTAGATTCTATAAGATACCAATTTCAACAAGTAGTCCATTATTTCAAAATCCAACCCGGCTGAAATTAAGCCCATTTAAAATATGAATTAGCCTAACAATTCGTCTTTTGGCTAGTATTTTTAAATGTCTTAACATTATCCGAAAATCTCATTTTATTTGCTTTGCGACACCAAACACATTCCCTTGTTCTAACATCTTCTTGTAATGATGAATTTATTCTCCCGCTGTCGTTTTAACCCAACGAGATGACATTTATATTTATGGATTGCACATACCTCACGTTTTACAAAGTGTGTTTTACAGAGTGTGGCTTGTACCGTTGTGTAGCCTCATCATCATCACGCTTCGGGTACCGCCAACTATTTTACCCAAAAATATAAATGTTGACAAAATATTAAGATCTTTAAAATTAGATTGCAAATTTTAACTATTTTCATTTTAAATTACTAATAACTAAAGATCAAATAATAATATAAGGGACTAATAAAAATATTAGTTAGTAAAATATTTAAATAAATTTTTAAATTAAATATTTAAAGTCGCTTCTTTTATAAAAAAAATAAATTAATATGTTAAAACTTAAAAATTTAGTAAAATATTTTTAATGTTTTTTTTCTTTAAAGTTTCTAGTTTATTTTTTTCAAGAGCTTTTTTTCTAATTTTTTTAAATACTTTTATGTAAATGCCAAAAACTTTTTTAAAAATATTTTATTTATTTTAAAAGGATATTTTATTAATAAGAAATTGAATTTTACTTTTTGCGAAAACTTTTTTGACTTTTTTCCATATATTTTAATATGAAATTTATGAGTTTTTATACAAATTATTTTAAAATATCTGATTTTTTTTTCAAAAAATATTAAAATCGATTTTTTTAAATGAAAAAACACTTATATTAAAAAAATTCTTTTAATTCTATAACTTTATTTATTCTAAAACTATGAAGAAATACTTTTGTTAATCGTTTAAAAAAATATTTTAGAAATACAATAAAGTTTATAAGTTTAGAATAAATAAAGTTCAATTGAAATTTAAAAATATAAAAAAAATTTAAAATCTTTAAAAGTTAAAAAAAAAGTTTATAAGTTCAATTGAAAATATAAGTTCAATTACATATTAAAAAATATAAGTTGTCAAAATTTTAATATCTTTAAAATTAGATTGCAAATCATAACTATTTTGATTTTTAAATTATAAATAATTAAAGGTCATTAATAATATGAGAGACTAATACAAAATTAGTTAGTAAAATATTTAAATAAATTAAATATTTAAAATATTTGGTTTAACATGGATGAACCTGAATTAACAAAAAATTGACACGTGAAAATTTAATGACGTGAATTCACTGAACTATGCCACGTGTAAATTTGATGAGGTGGTTACACGAAATTGTGCCAACTGAAAGTTCATGGGCTGCTTTAGTATGTAGATAGATATAGATAGGTTTTAAAATTAAATATTTTAGATGAGTGACAACTTAGTAATATAGGGTTATTTGACTTAAATATTGAAATCTGAGAGTGCCATGTCAGAAAAATGTAGACTACTTTAATAAGTATATATAGATATGACACATATCATTTTTTTAGAATTTTGTTTATCATTTTAATATATATATATATATATATATATATATATATATATAGAGTATAGATCCTATGAGAACACCCCCTAACGTGAGAACATGAGAACAGATTCGTAGTTATTATTAGTTTTGTTACGAATGTGCCATATCGTTTAATGTATTATTCGTAGTTATTGTTGGTTGAGTGAATTATTCGTAGTTATTGTTGAATTCCTATTTATTATTATTCGTAGTTATTATTATTTTTTATATCTACTCTAAATCTCAACCCTTAATACTCACATCCAACGGTGTACGATTGTTCTCATGTTCTCACGTTAGGGAGTGTTCTCATGGGAACCACACCCTATATATATATATATATATATATATAGTTTTCATATTTCAAATTAGAGTAATAAAATATATATACATCTTTTAAGTAATTAATATAGAAAATAGATATATTGTTTTCATTTTTAGTTTTATACCACAATTTTTAAAATATTCTTATCATTATTTTTTGAAGTTTTTTTCCACTTTAAATTATAAAATGATTAGATAATTTATTATTCTAACTTTAACATAAATATATAGTTCCTATATTAATTAATAAATAATCGCTAACTTAACGATTGTATAAATTATTATAATTTAATTATTACATCTTCTTTGTTTTGTAAAAATATTATTTAAATTGTCTAAGATTATTTAGTAGTTGAACTCCTTAAATGTTCTCTATTTTAATGCTTAAAAGTTGTATACTAACATTAACTTTAAATAATATTGTCTAAATTAGTCTATTTTTATTATTTATCTAAAACTATAATCAATTTAAATAATAAAATGTTAACTTCTCTTTAGAATCTATATAAACTACTAAAGCAACACCCATTTTGTCCAGGTGTCAACCTCTAAGTCCGTCCACGTTAGCTTTTTTCCAATTTATTTACAGATTTGCCACAACGTATTTACAGATTTTCCATTCATTATTTTATAAAATTTTTTTTTATTAGAATTTGTAACAGTCATCATACCACGTCAATTTTATTAAAATAAATAATTAAAAAAATAAATATACCTATCTACCGATCAAAATTAACAAACTGATCTATTGTAACTCGATTTGTTGAAAAAATCTAACGCAAATCTTCTAACAAGATTTGACACAATTGTTTAATTTAAAACTAAAATAAATTTTGCTCCTCTATCTAAATCTAAGTAAAAGTGATAATATATTAAAGTATAAATATAATACTCGAATAAAAATCTTTGTAATAGAATTTTAACTATGTTCTTTTATTTATTTAAAAAAAATAAATCCTCATATGTTATTCATATTAATTAATAAAAATAATTTTACACTACAAATTGATATCAAATATATGATGCATGAAAGTGAAAGTATAATATTTATTTAGACAATCTCGCACAAGGTGCGGACACTAAACTAGTAATGAATTAAAACCATTATGTAACATCAATTTTTTTAGAAGTTAAAGAAAATTATATATCTATTAAAATTCATAATTATACCCGTTCTTTGGCACGAGAATTATACTAATATACAATATTAAAGCAAAAGCATTCGAAGTCACGTGTCATTTTCTTATGCATTGGATGACAAGTGTCATTTTCTCATAAATTATGTTTTACTATTTAGGCCCCGTTCGGTATAAAACATTCAGTCGAATGAATCGACATAATGACTTTCCTTGTTGTTCGGTGGTGATATTTTCTGTTCAGTCACTCAACTTAATCGGTTGAATGGAGGGATTGAATGAACTGAATAGATAAGTCGACCACCCCTAGTTGAATCGTATGAATGGTATCTCGATGGCTTTTCTACCCTTGGGAAATTCAAGGAATACCATTCAAAATTGTATCGCTATCACTCTTCCTTTCCTCTGTCACCCATTGCTTCTCAGGGTTGTGCTTGGGACAAGCGGCGGAGACGAGTGTCTTACATGATAGAACCTATTCGAGCCGGCAGTGATGAATCGAGGATGCCATAGCTCACCGACATTAACAAACTGGACAAAATAAGTCCAAAGCAAATTGGCAAAGCAAGCCCTGACTGAATCAAATTTGCATTCGGGGCAAAAGATCTCCATGAATGACTAGCAATTCACGCTTTTATCATTTTGGAAATCAAATTTGCATTGGGGACAAAAGAAATTTCAAATTTTGGCAAGCCCTAATTGAATCTTAATGGTGCGTGTAACACCCCAAGTTCTTGAAACTCGGGAAGCTACTGGTTAGGACCTCACAATGGGTCCCGACCTTGGTTTAACAACAACTTTACTAGGATCTTACAACAAGACACAAATGTATTTAAAACAATTTTAAAACATAATATTTTTATGGTATGAATGTATACATGTGACAGCCTAACAAACTTATATATATAGATACATAACATGCATGCCGTATGGAAGACTCCCCCGTCCCCATCTAATGAGTACGTGGACCCGGCTGACCATCCGTCCCGGACCTCTCTGCAACTGTCTATCTCAACAAATCTACAACACGGATAAACCGTTAACTAACAATCTAAATATAAGAGGAATAAAGATAGCACACACACAACCAAGATAACTTAAAAACAATCATCATGCTGACACACAAACCGGTTATTATCTAGTAGTTAAGTGATTCACCGTATTCCATTTTACAGTTGTGGCACGAGAAATCTTAAGAGTTCTCGCCTCCGTTCCTTATCCAACTGGATGTAGGTCTAGCTTACCTCCGCCGGTAGCATCACTACAAACCGAGTGTGGACTAGTCCCTAAAGAAACCCCCAGCGCCCTCAGGCTAACTGAGCAGAATGCCACCGCCCGTTACTCTTAGGCCAAGTATAGGTCGGTAGATAATTATTACTAAAATATAACTATAAACATATCATTCACACACCACTACCATTATCCACACTCATATCTAGAAGTCAGCTAAGTAAGCCCAAAGGACTTACCTGAATTCAAACATAATCTCGTTATCTCGACTCGGTTTGTAACCGCAGGAACTCAACCGCCTGTTATAAAAGGTAAGTGGATCAATAATGTATCCCACTTAATTAGAAGTCTCTGACTTCTAAGATATTTAACTCTATCATCAGATAAATTACAAAAATACCCTTATACGGATAAATGACTGTTTTACCCCTGGTCCCGAAACTTTATAAAATTCCATAACAAAGTTCCAAACTATTCTTTGGAACTCAAAACCACACTCAAACTCTCAAAGGAAAGTTTGCTAAAGATTTAGAAGAGTTAACTACATTCTTGACTTTCATAAAAAGTCGCTAAGGTCCGACTTTTACTTAAGATACGAGGCTCAGATAAAAATATAAAAATTCCGAAATAAATCTTTAGGTCTTCTATGATATGCATACTAGTTCTAGGAGCAAAGATTTCTCAAAAACACTCAATAACAACTCCTACAAAAATCTACAAAGATGGTTCCAAAATCCAGAAATCTATACTTAGCCAAATTCTGAGTTCTTTCCCAAACAGCTCAACTAGCCTACTTTGAGCTCCTATGGATCCAGATCCGACCGTTGGATCGGTCTCAAATTCTGATATGTTAAACTATGTATGACACTCTATAACATACTAAAAAGTGAACGGTGGATTATGTTTCTAAGATATCCAAACTTAAGCTCAAACATGACTGCACAACCTAGGTATTTCCAACACTTGGCAATTTCAGCAACATCCAGAAAACTGTTTAAGATCTCAACTTTGAAAAATCATAACTCCTAAACCACTTGCTGGATTCATTCCAAATTTTAATATGTTATACAACAACATGCCAACTATATCATATCCAAAATTCAAGTCCAACAGAGATCAAAAGTCTAATCAGAACTATCTCACAAAACAGCATCACATGCTGTTTTTCTCAGCATTCAACACATTTATAAAAATTGTATGAGGAGTCAACTTTGAAACACCATAACTCTCAAACTGTAACATGGATTCCTCTAAAATTTTAGTATGATGTACTATGCAATACCGACTAAGACATATCCGAAAATCAGCCAAGAAGAAGAAGTCTAACTTACCCAAACTTGGACTCGAAAATCACTGCTTGACATTTCGCAAAAACTTGAAATTACAGGACCATTCTCGGTACTGCTGTGAGTTCAGTTGCACACTCGACCAAAGGTGAAAAGGAGGGCTCAACTGTAGCGTGTTGAAGTCGACAGAGAGGAGGGCGAGCCACTGGTGCTACGACTCTGTTTAGAAGGTGCCGATCTGGACGTGTAGAAGGACGACCTGCTGTGGCTGCTGCTTGCTTGCAAGATCTGTGCCGGCCTGGACGTGCAGAAGGACCTGTTGTGGCTGCTGCTTGCTTGCGAGATCTGTGCCGGCCTGGACGTGCAGAAGGATGAGCGAGACTGTAGGAGGAGAGATTGGGAGGCGTTTTGACTCTAGACGCGAAGAGGAAGGAAGGCGAGAGGTTCTTCTGCAGAAGGAAAGGTAGGGACGAGAGGTGCGTTGAATCTAGAAGGAGATGGAAACATGGGCACTGCTGAATCTGCTCTCCCTTCTGCGTGAATTCAGGAGCAGTTATAAAAGATCCTCCTTTCTAATGCAGCCGATGTTACGTGAGAAATGGAGGGACAGATCCGGCTGCACCAATCTTCTTCATGGGCTTCACGTAGTTGGGCTACCACGACCAAGGATATGGGCTGAAGCAAGGCTGGTTGACTTGGGAGAGTTATAGGTAGTTGGGCCAGCAAGCAAGGGGATGGGCTGAAACAAAAGCAAGAAAAAATGGGCTGAAGAACATAGGCCAAGAAGGAATGACTGATGTTGTCAAGCTTGTCACAGCCTTGTCAAAACGTGTCACGGCATTGTCAAGCTCATGCATGGCCTTGTCATGGTCTCGTCTTGGTCTTGTCACAAGAACGTCATGACTTTGTCAAGGACATGTCATGATATAAATTAGGGTTTAAAGGATTAGGGTTTGAAATAAAAATTCTATCATTTTATATGAAGTGAGATTACATAAAATGATAAATTTTGAGATAGTGTATACGACTAGGTAGACAGAGAAAGATCAACGGATCGAAATCCGGTTCGCTATGGAATTAAACGGAAATAAAAAAATCTGGATATTACAGTGCGTGGGGACATAAGAATTGGAGGCAGATGGATATTGGGATACAATGGAGACCGGAGAGATGGAGAAGAAGACGGAATAGTGGGGACGTAAGAATTGGAGGCAGATGGAGAAGAAGACGGAACAGTGAGCATCGTCCTTATTTGCGAATCAGGTTTTTCAGATAAATAAAATTCATTTTTCAAAATGTTATAGGGGCATTTTGGTCTATTATTAACTCATTCAACCCATTCATTCTCATCTTAAACGAACATAGAAATAAATTAATTCGATTCATTCCATTCACTTTCAGTCACATTTTTCAGTTTCAGTTTCAGTCTCGGCATACTGAACATGCCCTTAATTATATTTTTATCTATTATAACTATTTTAATAACTAATTACATATCTTTCATTAACTAAAATTTAGTTATTTTTACCATATAAGTCAAGAAGAAATAAAATCCTACTAATCTAAGAAGACAATATCAAACTAATTGATATCTTTACTATCTAAATATACTTAATTCTAATAAAATAAAATCTCATGTATTTATTTTCTAATATAATCGATTTGGTAAATTTTATTGGGAGAATTTGACATACTAGGATTTTTTGAGTTTTTGTTTAAGAAAATGTACCCCAAATTTTTTACCACTTTCATTTAATCGTAGGTAAAAATTATTAACCCTTCTATTTAGAAAGAAAGGAATAAATGATGTTTGTTATTTGTTATATAAGTATAAGTTTTAATTTTTAATTACTGAATTTGTTTTTTTTATTTATTATTTTTCTTGCCTTTATTTTTATTTTTTTATTATTTTTTGGACTAAATTTCTCATACCGGAATTTCTCATACCAGAATTTCTCATACCAGAATTTCTAAAACCAGAAATTTTATACCAGAAATTATCATACGAAAAGTTCATACCACAAATTTCATACCAGAAATTTCATACCATAAATTATCATACAAAAAGTTCATACCAGAAATTTCATACCATAAATTATCATACGAAAAGTTCATACAAGAAATTTCATACCAAAATTTCATACCATAAATTATCATACGAAAAGTTCATACCAGAATTTTGTTATACCAAAATTTTGTAATACCAGAATTTTTTACTGCAATGAAATAGGGACATTTATACACTAGGAAGAATTTGCAATGGATAAAAAATTTGAATATTTCATTCGCCATGTTTAATAATTAGAATCCATAACATGCCTAATAACAACAATGGAGCTCACTGAATCAAGCAAGCAAGCACCAGTATATACAGGAGACTCAGATATTAAACTCGCTGCTACATGCTATTGACAAAAAGAACCAACAAAAGGGTGTTACTTTTTTTTAAAAAACTGATCTAGCTTTAAACTCCAATATTACAGTACACAACATGTTTGTAAATTCTCTCAACCAAAAGAACCAACATGTCTGTAAATGTTCTCATCCTCATCAAGATTTCAAAGCATGAAAAAGGAAGAAGCAGGTTCTAAGAAGAAGAAGAAGACCTACTTTCGTAGTTTCGAATCTAGCAGCAGAGAGATTGTGCCACAGACTATGGGAGCATTCCCAATTTTGCGGTTTAGGAGATATTCAGCAGATGAGTCCTGGGAGTGTGTCACTAAACATGTGCTTAAATCAGTTATAAAACCACTTCCGATTGACAAAAATCAAAAGCAGATACCCCACATTTCAAATCAATTAGACTCGGCCTTAGAATGCTTAGATCTCAAATTAAAACCTAGGTCTTGCCGAAGAGAAGCTTCTCGTTCACTGTCTGAAGGAGATATCTAGGTCGATGCTCGACGATGCAACCATCTCACTAGTTCCGTTGTCGATGCTTTGAGAGCGAAAGAGAGGAAGTAACAGCCGAGAATGACGGCTAGGATGTACGATGTGAGGCAGGTGGATAGGAGGAAGGTGAGGGTTAGGGCGAGAGAAGCGGAAGAACGAAGGAGAGGCTGGACGGTAAAAAAAATATGGGAGGGGTATATTTACTAATTAGAAAACTAATAAAAGCCTACTTAGTGTACAATAATAAAAAAAAGTCTACTTACCTAATTAGCCCAATTTTATTTCAAACTTTTATTTTAAATTATCAAAAATTTCAATATATTATATTTATCATAAACCAAATAAAAATGTACTCTTTATTTTTAATATATAGTAAAATATAATTATAAAAATATCTTTTACATTTTTTTTAAAAGAAAATCCGAAAATATATAATTTAATGTCCAAATGTGTCACTAACTCGAGGATCCTTCTTATTGATTGCCCCTATAGCAAAAATATAACCACAAAATTTGATTTAAATATCATCACCAATCTCAATACCATTGACACAGAAAACAAAAAACCTCACGAACTCTTGCTGGAAATAAAAAATAAGATCGGGGTTTCTAATTTCTCCCGACTTGCAACCATATGGTGGAGTATTTGGTTCTTCAGAAATAAAATCATATTTAACAATGAGGCAATCGGATCGGATCATAACATCCTAAATTTCATTAAAAACCAAATTCAGAATTGGAAAAATTATAAGACCGATGATGATGACTACAACTTTAAACATACCCAAAAGAACAACTTACCCAACACAAGAAAGAAAAATAATATTAAATGGGATAAACCAAAACCCGGGTTCCACAAACTCAACTTTGATGGATCAAAATTCGATTCGGAAATAACCTCAATTGGTTTTGTTATACGAAACCATTACGGTAATGTTATTAGCTTGGACGCTAATAAAAAATAAGGATGTTTAGGATGGATTACCTCTTGAAGGTAGTTTTGTGTTAACCGCTTTTATTTTCAAAAAAAAAATAATATAATCACAAAATACGAATTTTGTAATCAACAACTAGAGGATCTTGGACACCTTCTTATTGATTGCCCCTATAGCAAAAAAATATAATCAAAAAATCGCTTTTCGTTTAAAAAAAAAAATGTGTCACTAACTCTAGATTCTACATTAAGACATTATATCCTCCCTTAAATAAACTTTTCACCCGAACTAATTTCACTTACCAGTACAATTTAGATTACATATCGGACGCGTGCGAACCCAACTAGTAAATAACAAAAATGATAGCAAAGCAAAAATTATACAACAGACTCAAAAAACAGCATCCTTAGAACCTCAAGAACTTCCATGTACGTCTTCAACCTCCCCCATAATATCCTTCTCTTCCATCTGTGAACCCGAAGCCTTGATCAACTTCCTGGCAGCCTCCTTCTCCGACTTTCTAAACGCTATCACAGCATACTCAAAAACAGCATCCTTAGAATCCATCTGGGACTTAGCCTTCATCCCCTGATACCACTTGTTTGGTAATGTTCCAAAGACTCTATGGATAATATAGGCTTGCCTGATCAATCGTGCATCATAAGGAGCTTCATCAATTGCCTTAAGCTCCGCTATGGTGACGTCATCCGGAATCACCTCCTGCTCCATTACATCAATCTTTCCTCTACAGAAAGACTTCAATGGTCCTGAAGCGATCTGAGCAAGGATTCCTCCTCTATCAAATTTGACATACCTCATCAAAGCAGCAGGATCAATCATCCTGTAAATAGTCTCATTTTCCACTCTCTGTAGAGCGGTTATAATCAGCTCTGGAGTTGATAACCATTTAAACCTATAGGTATAAACAGTGTTAGATCTCCTAATCTCACCAACAGTTAGGTGCTTTGTGTACTCTGAAAGGTACCCACTTGCAATAATAGCTTCACAGACATCACAGAACCTCTTGACACTCATCAGTCTCCCATACACATTTGTGTAAGACTCATACCATGATAACTCACCATTTTTCTCTCCTTGAGAATTGTATGCCAGAGAAGCTGAGATCATCCTTCTAGCCTCATTCTTCCAAACAGGTATATTTGCCTCTGTAATCATAGTTCTGGGCTTTGCGTAAACCGTGGTCGGCATAGGGGGGTCCTCAGTGGCATTCAGAGCTCCCATGTAAGCAAGGCAGACACAGATTCCGGCATAAGATGCATCTTCAATGTCTGACTCATCAACACCATTCTCAACACAAAAGACTCGAATACTGTGGACTGTTGGCTCTTCATCCCTAACCCTCATGTTTGAAAGTAAGTGAATGAAATTAGGAGCTGGCGCATTTAGCAGAAACATAGCTTTTTCTCCTGGTTGCTTCCTTGTCCTTAAGCTTTCATCAAAGGGCTTGTACTGCTTTTCTAATTTGGCATGGATGCGCTCATAAGCCTCCTTGCTCCTAGCAGCATCAACTATCCCACTCCTAGTCACTGGCGCACCACCTGCTTCCTTTTCCTTAGAAGAACTGCCAGAGGCACCTGCTGTGTCCTTCTCAACAGCATCAGTCGTCTTCAATCTCTGACCCGCATTGCTTGGAAATTGAAAGCTTGGGAATGGGTACTTACTGACATCCCCGCTCCCGAGATAACCCTCGGGTTTATCAAGGTACTGCTCCAACCCGGAGCCTTCGAGCTTGCCGTACTGCTTGGCGGCGTCCAGGAGATCCTCGGCGGCCTCAGCCCCTCTAGCCTTGTCGATGCCGGCGGCGCTGTGGTGGGTGAAGGCCGACTTGGCCGCCTCCGCGACCACCTTGGCGCTCCCCATCAGATCCGTTGTCGAAGCCGGGTGGTGGGTGGCGGAGGATGGTCGTTTGGAGGAGTGAGAGTAGTGCTTTTCCTCCATTGCTAACTTTGAACTTTGAAGAAAGTGGTAAGTTGGGCGGATACAAGGGCAGTATTATTATATAGTGATCGACATTTCATATCAAAAGGTGAAATGACTGCTCTGCGCCTTTGTTATTGTTCCAAGACGCTCGTCAACGACGGTTGGCATTCTCTCGTCTTAATGCAGTTTCCCATGATAATCGCCTAATATTAATTAGTAATTGACATTGATTAGTGTTGTGATGCATTTAGGTACAATATAAAAATTTGCAAAGGTCGATATTTAAATATAAACAATGGTTATTATTTTAATTTAATTTAAGTAAAATTAAAATAAAAGAATTTAGTGGGTTAGACTTTTTCTTAAGAGCTTTAGTTTTGTGAGATTTTTTTCTAAATAGTAAGAAAGTAAAAGTAATTTCTAAATTTAGGTACGGAACAAAATATTTTACGGAAATAGAAAGGCACTTTGGTTCGGAGCAAACCCATAGTTTGAATTATAACCCGCAGTTTAAAATCGCGAGTCTTACTTTTTTTTTAATAGGTAATAAACTGCGGGGTTTTTTTTTTCCCCTAAAATAATTGATGACTCGTAGGTTTTTCAATAAATTTATAACTCACAGTTTAAAACTGCGAGTACTTCACAATTTTAATAAATTTGTATTCATTGTTTTGTTTTTTTAATTACGTAGTAATAATGATATAATCTTCTCTTATTTTTTTTAATTTAAAATCGAGCTCAAAATCACGTTTCGGTAAATATGATATATATACATATATATATATGTTCCATAAATATGAAATTTTTTTGAAAAAGGTTAAAATTCGACTAATTAAAAATATGAAACATGGTAATCATCAAGTGATATTGACGTGGAGTTTTTTTTTAGTTTATGTTAGTCGGATAACGAAAGTATAAAGTTTTTGACATGGTTAAAAAACTGATGAAAGTCCGAGATTGTTATTTTTTTGTTAATATATGTTAGTTGGATTACAAACCTAAATGAAAAATGATGAAAGTCCCACTCACTAAAAATTATTATATCAAAATTTGACAAATAAAGTTTTTGACATGGTAATCATCAAGTGGTCTTCTTTCTTCCTCTACCTTGTCTCCCACCTCTCCGCTCTCCTCCAGAATTGACGTGTCTTCATTAATTATCGATAAGGAATGTGTGACCGAAACATGTGGCTCGTTTGAATCAATATGTGCAACGAGATCCCTATATTGGGCATAATGCCGTAGAGGTGGAGATGCAAATAGATTCGGCCGGTCCGAGGTCTGCGAGTCCTGTAAACCCATCATGGGTTGCATACTATATGAAGTGAAGCCCATTGGAGTGAAGTCCGGTGGAGAATAGTCCGGAAAGCCCGATGGAGTGAAGCTCGACGACGTAGGCAATGATGACCCATCAGTATGAGAAGGATGAGTGTATTGTGGAACATCGGGTGTAGGCATATAAGATGAAGTTGATCCTCTTGTAGCACCCCTATGAAAGAAGTATGGGTCAATGGTTGCTTTATTCATTACGATAGCACCTTGACTTGACATGTATTTGCAATACGTGTCCACGTTTTGGCCCAACCCATCAAGATCTTGTGAACTATGTAGACGACGAACATTGTTTGCGTTTCTCGCCCCCCCCCCCACTCCTACATCGGTCACCTATTGTCCCAACAAATAAAAAAAACAGAGAAGTGCAAAGTTTGCTTATAAATGCATATAACTGTGTTTTACAATTGCTTATCATCATGTACAAATTTGGGCCCGTCAGATGATAATATCCCGTAGGATTTAGCCCTATTAGAGAAATGAAACGGCACGTGATGTTATTATACCAACGCATGTAATCCCATTGTGCTTCAAGCAATGGGCCAGTAAGAGGCTGTAATATGAAGATGAAAATACATACAAGTCAATATAATTAAATTTCACTTTATGACAAAAAACTATTTTTGGTTTCCACCAAAATAATTTCATACCTGTGACATAACAATCGAATTGGCACGGTTCATCCACAACTTGACAAAGTGACCATGAAATTCCGCCCAATTGTAGTATGGTTTTCCTCTTCGTTCCAACTTGTGTAGTTGTTTATTATATTCACAAGGACGTGGTATAGATGGTGGAAATCCAAACTGTAACATGACGTGGTCCTGTCGATGCCACTCCACTATGTCGAAACATATAAGTGGAGCCTTTGCCATATATATATGGGACCCCGATTTGCATATCTCAGGAAGAAGTTCCAATACGTCCGGTGTATAAGGAATCCATAAGAGCTATTAAAATATAAGCATTGTTAGGATGTATGTTATGTTAATGTAATTTATATAGACAAGTGTGATCATAATCAAGCTAACCTCATTCTGTAACTGTTTGTCCAAAGCATCTCGATAATACCCGAGAGTGCGAGATTGATGCCATAACTGTAGGAACAACGTATCCACCTTACAAAAACATTAATCAAATTGTAAGTTCTTGATTAGGTGAAAGAAACATATCATTGATGAACAAATATAAACTTACCTTCTAGCTAAAGAATCATCACCGAGAATAAATTGGGAGCCAAACGTAGATTTTTCAGTCCCAACTAAATCTCTAGCCTCCCTAGCTGCTTTCCGTCTAGTCATATTCCTAGCAACTTGTTCATCCCCGTCTGATGGGATGAATGTGCAAAGCGGTCTCCCGATTGCCATCCGCTCCCATGCCCACAACTGCAACAAGAAACATATTAAGTTAGCAAGTTATCCATGTAATTAATTAAAAAAATGTAAACAATCTCTATAACTGTAGAAACAAGTATTTAAAGGTAACCTGTTTTAAGATAAGGGGTCTAGCTATATCTGTTTTTCCCCTATGAGCTGCTCTACATAAGTTTTTGTACATGTATGCAAGTGCAACACTCCTCCAACTATACCGACCAACCTCTTCAAAATCCGACAATAATGGAAGGTAGAGGAGTTGTACACTCTTACCACTTGTATCATTGAATACTATCCCTCCCATAAGCTGTAAGATATAAGCTCTTGTAAAAAACTTGACAGTCTCCTCATCAACATCATCTGGAAACTATGCAAAATGCTCACGTAGCCAACGAATACGTAAGGACGAGCCTACTAAACACTCATTGGGCGGAACAACTCCAAGAAACTGCTCCATCACCTCCTCCGAGTCAAGAGCAACAATGCCTGTCACTGGCTCCCCGTCTACACGTAATCCCAATAACACGACGACATCTTTTAAAGTGGTTGCGACCTCACCGACTGCTAGGTGGAAAGTGTGTGTGTCTTGGGCCTCCACCTCTCGTCCAAAGCAGTAATAAATGACATCTCCATCTCAAATGTAGATATCAGTTGGTGGATCCCATAAAATTCTGCCAGACGCACGTAATGAATCACTCTCTCATCTTGCGTAATGTCTAAGTTTTGCCTACATTTGAGAGGATGCATGGACTGCATATATATACATCAATTTAAAAGGTTAGTTAATACAAGTGCAGTGTATCACAATTCATATATAACTAGGTAAATGAATATATAATACAAATGTCAAAATCTCCTTATACGTACGCAAGGATCACGAGTCCAAACATCCTCACTCATATGCTCATGCTGGAGGGAAAGCACCGATCGGTTATACGGTCCGGGAGGGATACTCATTACTACTTGAACAACTGCAATTACAACATAAAAAAAATCAATTACTTAGACTTGCAATTACAATGAAATAGTATAGATACTTAGAGTTCAATTACATCATAAAAATTCAATACTTAGAATTGTAATTACATTAAAATAATAAAAATACTTAGAGTTCAATTACATCATAAAAATTCAAATACATAGAATCGCAATATCATATGAAATGCATATCCTAGTGGTCATGGCCTAAGGTACTAGCCCGTGTCGGACAAGTATTTTTGTTATGTCCTGGTTCTTTGTATATGCCACAACATTTTCTTCCTGGAACACCCATATCCATCTCATTCCTTATTCTAGTTGACCGAGGTCTCCCAACAGTTCTCGACATCGCTGGATCGGGAATCATTGGTGGCCCTTCGACATCTGGCCAATCTAACTTATCACCGACCGGGTTAAATGACGTGTCATATATCAATAAATAAGCTTGTGTCTTATAGAGAGGATCGATATAAGTTGTGTTGTCAAATCCTTGCATCCGGCGCACTGCTAATACATGGGGGCATGACACCTTGACAATCTTTCAACTTGAACAAGTGCAAGTCCTTCCGATTAAATCCACCACAAACTGTCGACGACCTTCCATACCATGATGTCCCATTAGATGAACTAAAACTTCATAGATAAGTTGTTGATCGTTGAATCTAGTGAATGTAGCATTGCCTTGCACTTCCATATTTTTGCCGATCATATCTTCCGCTTTCTTTGAAAACTGATGATCGGCGCTATGTTGTAAAGCTTGAGCGTATTTTTGGACAAAGTAGGCATTAGAACGGTACAAGGAGAACTGAACAAGTGCAGTAATAGGCAAACATCTAGCACCTTTCATCACACCATTGAAACACTCTGACATGTTTGTGGTAGTCACTCCATACCTTCGACCACCATCGTGATATAAAGACCATTTTTCCTTCCTGACTTCTTCTAAATATTGACGAGCTTCTACGTTCATTTCACCAATGGCATGAAACCCTCGGTCAAAATTCTTCTTGTTCATGTCGATAAGTAGTATATCCAAGAAGGCTTCTCAAATGCTTGTTTTTGAACTTGGAATGAAAATTTGATGATAGATGGCGCATGCAAATCCCATGATAAGCATTTGGCTCCCTCCATCTAGAAGATTCTGACATAGTCTTCATGATACCTTCATGTTTGTCCGATATAACACACAAACCTACTCTTTGTGTAACACGTTCACCAAGCAAATCCATGAACAACCGTCAACTTGATCCATTCTCTCCTTCAACGATGGCAAAAGCTAGAAGCAATATTTGATGTTTGACATCCATTGCCATTGCAATCAACAATATACCCCTATACTTTCCATACAAAGGTGTTCCACCAATAGATATAACTGGAAAACAATGTTGAAATGCTGCAATGGATGGACCAAACGCCCAAAAAACATGTCCAAACACTTGTGCATGTAGATTTGATTGAACCCTACTCTCTCATTCGACCACAGTCCTTGGATTTCTATTTTAAAGTGCATACATGAAACGAGGAAGATCGACATATGATTGAGACCAATCCACATAAATTGCTGAAATTGCTCGTTGTTTTGTATCCCATGCATTTTTGTATGAAACTTGCACTTTATACTTATCGAACATAAGTGCAATGATTACAAGTGGTTTAATTGTCTTGTCTGCACGGATAAGAGAAATAATTTCTCCATAAATGAATGCAGCAGACACATTACTACTATCTACATGTATGACGTCTCTAACACATGTAGGGATGTGAGTCCAAAATACCGACTTACTCTCCGTAATTCAAGATTTTTCATGAACCCTAGCAACGGTCAACTTCCATGGACATTTGCATGATTCATGTTGCTTGCAAATAATTGTATAATATTTTTCTTTTGTAACTTTGACCGTATATTCTTTGTACCTAACAACAGAATAAATTATGAGTTGTCGTCTTAACTCATCCAAAAAACTGAAATGTTGGCCACAAGCAAACTCACCTCCTTCTACATATTGATCTGTTGCATTCCCGTTTTGCCACGAGTTCATCTAGGATGGATCACACTCTTCAACAACGTTCCAACAAGGAGTTATAGCTGATGCCTCTCTAGTCAATGCATCTCTGTCGATAACGGTCTCCATACCTTCAATTGCATCGCCATCTTCTTTTGATTGATACATATCATCCTCATGTTCGACACCAAATTCATCGGTGTGAAAATTATTTTGATCATTTGTGAGTAATCTCGTGCAAAATCCCATATCTTGTGCCCATGAATTATCCATGCCTATGTTAATTCATTTTCTCAATTAATAAGTATGAAAACTTAAATATAGTACACATTTGTTATGAAAGTTATAACTATTCAAACTAGGATTTAACTTTTATAGTTTAATCTACATCACTAAAATTCGATTCTTACACTACAAGTTCAACTTACATGCCAAAATTTCGATTCCACATTCACTAAAATTCAATCAAAATTACAATTACTTGATATTCTATTCATTTGTCATACCGGCTACACATGCAAACAAATTGTTTTTTATTATAATAATAGTTTTTGGTAAATTAATAAATTATGGTAAATTAAAAATGTCAAAGTCTATCATGCATTTATATAAACTGGTTGGAAGTTGCATAGACGCTTCATCAGTTAAATGAATGGCATCAACCTGGTTTACGCTAGATTCTACCATGTTAGCATCTTCATTAATCGAAGGACCTCGTGTAACACCCCGATTCTGCGGGACTCGGAATGCTACGGGCGAGACCTCACAATGGCCCCCGACCCTTAGCCTGACAACAATTTCACCGGATCTTTCCAACATGGCACAATAAAGGCAAATATCGAAATCGTTTTAATGCAATGCAAACAATTCGAAAAAAGGTACAACTTGGAAACTCAGCCGAGTCCTCAAAACAACGCAACTCCAGAACGATATCCGAAACATACATCATAAGTATAAACCACAAACTAACGCAACAAAGACATAACCCCAAAAGCGTCACCGTCCTATAATGTACGGAGACCCCGACTGTCCACTCCTCCACCTCACTCGGTGGCATCCCTAACCTACAAGGCATCTACACAATCAGTTTAAAACCGTTAGCTAATATTCAAGGCATTAGGAACAAGGTGATGGAACAAACAAACGCAAATAAACAAAACACTTAACATGATCAAAACACACAAGTTTGGTTTCATTATCTTTTTCATTTATTAAGTCATATCCCGTTACTAATTCAACTTTCGATTGTGACACGAGAATCACCGCATGATCTCACCTCGGTCCGTACTCACCGTCAAGGAATGTCACTGATGCATCTGGCCGTCTACCTGCCCGGGCTAATCGCCGAGAACCCCCAGCTCTCCGCAAAAGCCAGACAGTGTTGTCACCGCCCGTTATCATACACTTGGGCCAATAAAATAATATAAGTTCGTCCTATTTCCGGTTTCGTGGTTACTATAATATAAACAACAAACACACCACCAACACACATCGCAACTAATACGAAGAATACAAGCTAAGTAAGTCCGAAGACTTACCTCGTCTCCGCACTCAATTCACAACACTCTCGATTCTCTTGGGAAGAAGCCCACAACCTGCTCACATGAAGATATATGTCAACAACCCACTCACACAAGAAGTCTTAGACCTCTATACAAATTATCTACGCAAGACCATTTGACTCTCAATTCTAGGACCGTATCCTAGAATTCCTACACTCATATCTCACTCAACGCATGAAGAGATCTACCATCAACCCACTCTCTCTCAACACATGATAGAACTCATAACAACCTATAACCTCTCATGAACATAAGTCACAACTAAGGAAGGACAATCTAGCTTAGAAGGTCCAACAAGATCAACCAAGTCAAAGCCATCAACTCTATCGAGTCATAAGGGCTCTGTTTGAGGGTAAAATATCATAAATTTTAAAACAATTTATGATATGATATAAAATATAAGTGAAAATTATGGAAACAAAAAAAAAAGAAAGGTTATTAATGTTTTATAATAATCTGTTTGTTCCATAGGCTAAATTTTTAAAATTAAGAAAATGTGGTTTGGGGGAAAGCCTAAAATTTTGCTTATTTGTTAATGAGCTTGATTAATTAATTAAGTTTAAAAATCAAATATTAACTTAATTAATTAAAAAATAAGTAACTTCCCTAAACCTCTTCCTACTCCTCTCTGTATAAATGAATCATTTAAGTGTAATGTGGGGGAGGACAAAAAAATCTCAGAACGAACATAGATAGAGAAGAAGAAAGTAGACGGTGAAGAAGATTATTCAAGAATTCTAATCAGAAGTGTTAAGTAAGAGTTACATTAAGATCGTCCTTTTCATTCCAGTCATCCTCATGGTTGTTCATACAAAGAAGTAAGGCAGGAAAAGAGGCTGCCATAGACAAGTTTCTTCTCAAACATCTTTATGGATTTACAATCGATACAAATCTGGACATTCATCTCACATTTCGCAAGAATTCAGTCACAATTGTGGTTGGTAGGAATCGACTGATTCCTCCGCTACAAAACCGGTGGTTGGTAGGAATCGTTTGATTCCTCCACTGCAAAATCTCGTGGTTGGCAGAAATCCATTGATTTCTCCGCTACAGCCAAACCTCTTGGTTTTGGTATAACGTCAGGTAGATGATTGAGGTTAATGACAGCAGGCGCCATTGTTGAAGCAAAGTGTTGCTGCTAAAAAAAATAAAAATAAATAAATAAATAAACAGTAGAACACTAAGAGAGAAGAAAATAGATCTAGAGTAACAAAGTCTAAAGAAACAAGAAGGAAAAAAAGATCTCTAATATGCAGAGAACATGACGGCCTTCTTCTAACCCTAATCCCGCTTTCATGGCCTCGGTAGATCTACATTTGATCTTCAAATTCCTTTTCGGATTTTGACTCAAAATGCCATGACGGCCTTCTTCAATGTCGATTAAGTCTTCACCATCCTTTTTTTATATACTTTGTATCCGTTGGTTTTGCTGGAAATAGAAGCGGATAAAAGTCACCATGGCTGAAGCTTTTTTTTTCATTCTTCGTCTTCTTCCTGTAAAAGAGGGAAAGAGGCAAAAAGAAAAGCCAAATGAAGGAAGTAATAAAAAGAAGAAAATAAATGAAAAGTTAATACACCAAAAAGTTTACAGCTGTTCATAATTGAAAAAGTACAATTATGAAAAAATATTAACAAAAGTAAAAATAATGGAAAGTGGAATTATTGTCTGTAATTTGCACAGACTAAAGACCCGATTTTTCAATTTAAATTTGTTTATTTACAAAATCAACCCACAAAAGTAAGATATTTATAAAGATATCCCATAAAAAGAGTTTTACGCATAGGTTTAGTTTTGGCTTAATTATAAATGACTCGCCAAAGTAAACTTTGCGAAAAGTGACCCATAATAAATAATATTTGCAAAAAATGATCTCATTAAGACAAAAGTCTTATGAATAAGATCATAAATTTACGATTATGTATCGTAATTAAATATTTGTCAGGTAGAACTACGTTATGACTTGATACTCGTTTTGAGTTACGTAGGAAATCCGATCCCAAATTAAATTGGATTCAGTCGACCCGTCCGAGTAAAATAAATTTTGAATTAAATCTTGGACGTAAAATCAAAATACACCAAGTTTTCTAAACTCGATATAAAGCATCCGCTCATCGAGTTTAACCACAAATCAAAAATTCAGACCATAAATCTTTTATTTAGAACTACGTAAGGACTTGCGCCACTCAAATAATGGCTACGTAGGTAACCCGGTACTAAGTTTAAAAAATTATCGGGTACAGTCGCAAATCAAATCCAAATTATCTTTCATGATAGAACTACGTTATGACTTGATACTCGTTCTGAGTTACGTAGGAAATCCGATCTTAAATTAAATTGGATCCAGTCGACCCATCCAAGTATAATTAAATTCAAATCTTGGACGTAAAATCAAAATTCTCAAAATGAACTACGAGTGATTTGATGTCTTAAAAATAAAAGACTACGTAGGAAACTCGACTTTTAAATTATCGAGCCCAATCGCATAAATTAAATCGACTTTTAAAACAAAAAGTCAAACAAATACCCAAAACAAATTTAACACGGCTAAAGAACTACGTATGATTTGATTCCGTTTATTTTTACGGATACGTAGGAAATTTGATACAAAACAAATGCGTATTAAATTCAATCACAAAATATATTTTTGACTTTTATGAAAGTCATAAAGTTAAATTTTAAATATTCTCTTAATACAAAAGAATTCATATCAAATTCAATCACAAAGTATATTTTTGATTTTTATATGAAATGAAAGTCATAAAGTTAAATTTCAAACAATCAATTAAGAACTACGTACGACTTGATTCCTAATAAAGGATACGTAGGAAATTTGGTAAATTAAGAACCGAATTCAGTCACAAGTTTTAATATAAAATAAAATAAAATAACCTCTCACTAATCTTGATCATGCGCGTGATAACAGGATGAATTAAGCAACCCTTCCTAGAAGGTGGGTTTAATTTAATCTTATGATGCATGATCGAGATATAAATACCATGCAAATGATAGTTGAATCATCGACTAGGCAACCCTTCCTAGAAGGTGGGTTTGGACTTTGATTCTCTGATGCATGAAAACACCGCACGGAACTACGTAAGGCTTGATCCTCTTTAACGAGGTACGTAGGCAACCCGTCCTAAAACGGGTGCAGCCTAAATCACCAAAACAAACCAAACATCGGTATTTATATAACTTAGAATCAAAAGGTCAAAAAGAGAGGGTCGAACTCAAATAAAAAAAAATAAAATGTGTTCTGTAAATTTGTATTCGAATAAAACATAAAAAAGACGTTTTGTAAATTTGTGTACATTTTTACTCAACATATTTTTTGGCACGCCCAGTGGGACCTTTTCTTTCTTTTCATCTCTAAGTTATACATATACTAATGTTTGATTTTATTTGATTGCAAGGAAATGGCGTCAAGGGCAATTGTGAATTTCAATGAACTTCCGGCTACCTTCGTCATCCAAGGAGGACGATGGCTGCGCCGCAAGTCGTTTGAAGTCGTCTTTGACATTGCTCCTAATGCGATCTATGCTGAAATCCCTTTGAAGAACTCTTTCAAGAGTCTTCAAGGTTTGGAGGAATATGCAACTCCGAATTTGTCCATGGCTCTTTCGGGACATGGGGGCATAAAGCCCAACAACAAGTTCAACAATGGGAAACCTGCTTATGTCAAAGTTGGACATGACAATTCTCCTAGCTTTAATGGCACAAAGCCTTCCGCTAGGGTTGTCCCAAGGCCAATCATTCGTATCATCAAGAAGAATGGTGTGCCTATTGGTATTCCTGCCGAAAACAGCCTTAAGAAGGTGAACAAGTCTCGAAGAAGGAGGGGACGCAAGAATGGTTCCCGTCGTAACACTGGACCGCTTCGTAAACTAGCTTCCTCACCGGCTCTAAAACAAGCCAACACAATCCTTTGTGAAGCTGCAAAAGAGCTTTTAAACTCAAAGCATGCAATGGATAATTTTTCAATGACTACCGCAAGGCAAATTCTTGTAGGGTCAATTCCTATTACATTGGACAAATTTGAGCAAGTCTACATGACTTCTTATTCCGAGGAGGGTAATCAACCAAAAGCTCCAAAGCTTAAAATCAACAAACCCTCACGGGCTAAGAAACATTCAAATGAGAATGAAGTGATTGAAGAAACTTCTAAAACTCAAAAGAGAGAAAGAAGTTTTCGTGTTTCTAAAAGCTCAGTCTCACAAGAGGCTCAAGTTGTGTCTTGTGATGGTCCAGTTACAAGATCAAAAGCTAAGTCAACGACTTATGCTCAAGTAACCTCACAACCACCAAGTCCACAACAAGAATCAGAAGAAAGCTCAAGTTCTCCTTTGTATGGAGATTTATCTTCTCTATTCCAAGAGGAGGAATTTCCACATGTTATTACAAAGGAAGGAGCAACGAGAGTTGTAACCCAAGATGAATCTGAGAACATGCAAGTGTTCATGACTGGAACAACAAGTGTTGAGGAACAACTTCAAGACTTGCAAAGGTCATTAGCCGCAAGAGAAGCTCAAATAGCTACACTTATGGCTCAAATTGAGAACCAAGCTAATGCTAGTAGACATGAGCCAGTAAGGACAAACGATGAAAGTCCTGGTGGTAGCTCATTTGTTTCCCCACAAGAGATTAGGGAAATGATTGCCCAAGGAATCCGAGAATTCCAAGTGTCACAAAACCCTCCAGTACTCGGGTATAGAAAGCCATATCCGATCCAATATGATTCAGTACCATTCCCTCCCGGTTATCAAAGACCAACTTTTGATAAGTTTGATGGAATGCATGGATCACCACACGAGCATTTGGCTCATTTTTACTCAGCATGTGGTGAGACCGCATTGAGTGATGCTTTGTTGATCCGACAATTTGTCCAATCTTTAAAGGGATCGGCATTTACTTGGTACACTCAACTTCAACCGGGATCAATCCACACATGGGATGATTTACAAAGAGCATTCCTAGATCAATTTGTGAGCTCTAAGGCAAAGGTATCCATTATGGATCTTGCTAATACCTTTCAAAGGTCAAATGAGCTTGCAAATGATTTTATCGCCAGATGGTGAAGCTTGAGACTTCAATGCCCAGAAAAGCTAAGTGAAGAGGCATGTGTCCAGATGTGTACTAATAACTTAATTCCTGAGTTAGCAGTGCATGTTGGTAGTGCTGAGCCTCGTTCTTTTGATGCCTTAGTTTCAAAGGCTTGCAATGTTGAACGACAATTGGCTCGGCGTGATGCAAAAACCTATCGTCCTCAGGCAAATGAACTTAAAAGAGATGATGGAAAAAGACCCTTTAAAAAGGGAGAGTCTATGGCAACCTTTATTAAACCCGGAAATAAAATCTTCACAGGAAATAATTCCCAAAATCAAGATATAGGAAAAGGTAAAGATACCATTAAAAGACTCACTCTTGAGGAAAGGAAGCAAAAGAAATATCCTTTTGACGATGATGATGTTCAAGGGATTTTTGATGAGTTGATGTCGTCTAAGCTTCTTACACTTCCAGAGTCAAAAAGGCCAAATGAAGTTGGAAGGACAAATGATCCAAAGTATTGTCCTTATCACCAAATCGTTAGTCACCCTATCAAAGATTGTTATGTCTTCAAAGATATAGTTGAGAGGATGATTAACAAAGGAGAAATCGAGATTGAAGGTGAAGACTCGGTAGCTCCAAAGGCTTCATCAAATACTACATCCTTAGTGGATGCGGATAATTTGGTGACTCCAAATACACTCGAAGAACCATCTGGGTCAAATGAAGATGAGGGTATTCCCACGGTTTCCTTACCTCTGATGGCGATACCTGTACAATTTTCAGTAGACGGTGGCAAAGATATCCGCATTGTTTGGGCATACCCTGATATGCCAAGAGATGGTCCTGGGGTCCCAACTCTATATGAGATTATGACATGCTCAGATATCGAAGATTTGTTTTCAGATGATGATGATCTTGACATTGATAGTGATTTTGAGTGGAAAACTTGTGTAACTCGAAAGACTCGGCCAGAAGCCACTCAAAAATCGAGTTCTCCAGGGTTTAGAATGATTGGAAGAAAACCCGAGCAAAAGAAAAACAAGAAGAATAAAAAGAAGAAAAACAAGAAGGAAAAGACGCCAAATTCTGACTCTGAAGAAGAATACATTCAACCTGAGAGGGTACCGGTTACCTTAAAAGATTTTGTCCCAAAGAAATTTTATGGCGATGAAGAACCTTCGGAAGATGAGACATTTTGGGGCAATGAAGTTGCTCAATGTTGCATGGCCACATGGGCCGATATATGTGAAGAGGAGGAACCAGAAGTTGATGCAGTTTCTCTTCGTTCCGGACGTCAACTTCTATCTCCGAAACCCAATGAAAAAAGAAAGGAGAAAGAATTGATTTCTAATGAACATTCAAAAGTGACAAATTTTGATGAACGTCTTGATAAAGAAACTTCTCAATTACCTCAGAAAAATGTGGAGGACATTGAGGTGCTACAAAAAGAATCCACTTCTCGCGTACCGGTTTCGCTTCATAAAGCTCCGTACAAAGAAAAAGTAAAATATGACGTCATCAGTCACTTAAAGCGCATTCCTGCACGCTTGAGTGTTTATGATGCCCTACAAATGTCAAATGAGTTGAGGAAAGCCCTAATTCAAGCTCTTATGGATCCCGATGATTATAAAGATCAAGTTGAAATGGTGGAGGTTAATGATGTTTCATTATCCCCGCCAACTCAATGTGCTTCATGCATGGCTTGTATAACATTCTCGGATGAAGATCTTCAATTGGGGAATGAGTATCATAATCGGCCATTATATGTTACGGGCACTATTGGGGATACAAAGGTCAATCGAATCCTTTTGGATTGTGGATCCGCAGTAAATCTTCTTCCATTAAGGATACTAAGGACAATGGGGTTGACGACCACACATTTATCTCCTACTTTGCTAACCATTCAAGGTTTCAATCAAGTGCGACAAAAGGCCATGGGTACCATTGCATTACAGATTGTTCTTGACAATCTTTATAAAGATGCTTTGTTCCATGTCATAGATGCAGATACCTCTTATAATGCCTTACTTGGTCGACCATGACTTCATGCTAGTAAATCCATTGTTTCTACTCTTCATCAATGTTTGAAATATACTGATGATAATGGAAATGAAAGGATTATTCGAGGTGACCCAAACCCTTTTCACGGAGAAAGTGTTAATTATGTTGATGCCAAGTTTTATAAGGCGGTTAGTTTCAACTCAAACATACCCATGAAGGTTGTCAATGGTAAAAATACCAATAATGTTCACCTAGCACCAAAAGTTTCTCTCAAAGAGAAGAATGAGAAAGGTGATCCATGTTCTAAGGTGTTGTTTAAGTACACACCAAAAGATAGACGGAAAGCCGGGCAAAAACCCTTGAACTCGGTAGAGAAGGTTATGAACTCTCTCATGACAAGTTACACCTTTCCTCTACGGAGAATTGACCAGTCTATTCCAAAAACGAATTTGGTCATTAAAAGGTCCTTCGGGGTTAAAACAAGTGATAACAGAAGGGTAGTGTCAAGAGTTGAAGCCAATAATCCTCCTTCCAAATCACTTTCAAAGAAGCTGAACAAGAAGTTCAAAGTTAAAGTGAAAAAATCAAATTTGTTATCAAAAAACAAAGCTCCATATATCCCCTACAATGAGGATGATATTGAAAAGTTAAAGGTTTCTCACGAAGGGGGTATATTGACAGCGAGTTTTGAAGAGCCTATGACATTGACTCCGGAGGAGCAAAGCTTGTTTCTCGATGATAAAGCATCAACATCTCGGATTACAGTATTTGATAGGCTTGAAACCGGTTCAACGAGTGGGGAAACAAGAGCTGCTGTGTTTCAAAGGCTTGAATATGTTGATAGGCCTAAAAACAAATCAAAACAAATCAAAAAATGGAGGATCAATAAGAAAAAGAAGAAAGCAAAGTTGCTTGTGCAAAAGCCAAATGAAGATTTCATGAATGCCGAAGTAGAAGAGGTGAACATGGTATCTGTTAATATAGAGGAGGATTCACAAGATTTCATCAATACAGTTCAACCAGCACCGACAGAAATGGAAGACGGTGGACAAGCTACGGTTGATGATCTTCAAGAAATCAATTTAGGAACTCTTGAGCGTCCTAAACCCGTCCTTGTTAGTGCATTGTTGACTAATGAAGAAAAAACAACATATGAAGAACTTCTCAATGAGTACAAAGATGTGTTTGCCTGGGGTTATCAGGATATGCCTGGTTTAGACCCGGAAGTGGCAATGCATAAACTAGCAATCTCTGAAGAGAAAAAGCCAGTAAAACAAGCACAACGCCGCTTTCGTCCCGAGTTGATTGTCCAAATAAATATTGAGGTTAAGAAGCTTATTGAAGCGGGTTTCATTCGTGAGGTCCAATATCCGATTTGGCTAGCCAACATTGTTCCTGTGAGGAAGAAAAATGGACAACTCCGTATTTGTGTGGACTTTAGGGATTTGAATGAAGCATGCCCTAAAGATGAATTTCCATTACCTATAACCGAGTTATTGGTTGATGCCACCACTGGATTCAAGGCTTTGTCTTTCATGGATGGATTCTCGGGATACAATCAAATTAAAATGGATCCTCATGACGAAGAGCTAACAGCTTTCCGAACACCTCAAGGCACCTATTGTTATACAGTAATGCCTTTTGGTCTGAAAAATGCGGGAGCAACTTATCAAAGAGCCATGACAATTATCTTTCGGGATTTGCTTCATAACACAGTTGAGTGTTATGTGGATGATTTAGTTGTCAAAACAAAAGAAAGAGAAGATCACCCAAATGATCTTCGAAGGGTTTTTGAAAGGCTACGCAAGCACCAATTGAAGATGAATCCCCTCAAATGTGCCTTCGGTGTGACATCGGGCAAGTTTCTTGGTTTTATCGTTCGGGGTCGGGGAATTGAAATCGATCCTGATAAAATTAAGGCAGTCATGAATATGCCTCCCCCAAGGAATCTCCGCGAGCTTCGGGGCTTACAAGGGAAACTTGCTTACATCCGACGTTTCATTTCAAATTTGACCGGAAGATGTCAGCCATTTCTAAGGTTAATGAAGAAAGATACTCCATTTATATGGGATCAATCATGCCAAAATGCCTTGGATAGCATCAAGAGGTATATGATGAATCCACCAATTTTGATGGCACCAATATCAAGAAGGCCTCTAATCTTGTACACCGCGGCTCTTGAACGGTCCTTAGGGGCTATGTTGGCTCAAAACAATGATGAGGGAAAAGAAAATGCCTTATACTATATCAGCCGAACCTTGGTAGGGGCAGAACACAATTATTCTGCTATGGAAAAGATATGTCTTGCTTTGGTGTTTGCCGTTCAAAAGCTACGACATTATCTTTTAACCCATCAAATCACCTTGATCTCAAAGGCTGATCCGCTAAGATATATCTTATCAAAGGCAGTATTGTCTGGAAGATTAGCCAAGTGGGCAATGCTATTAGCTCCTTTTGACATCAAGTTTGTGTCACAAAAGGCAGTAAAAGGACAAGTCATTGCTGACTTTTTAGCTGCTCATCCAACCCCGGACAATGAAGAATTGTCATATGATCTACCAGATGAAGAAGTTCTTATGGTTGAGGAAACTTCATGGCAATTATACTTTGACGGAGCGGCAAAAAAGCAAGCATCTGGAGTTGGTATTGTATTTATCACTCCTTATGGCGGCTTGGTTCCATATTCTTTCTCTCTTTTAGAGACTTGCACAAACAATGTGACGGAATATGAGGCACTAATCATCGGTCTTGAAATAGCTCTTGAGTTGCATATTGATCCATTAAAAGTGTTTGGTGATTCTCAATTGATCATTAGACAAATAAATGGAGAATATGAAGTAAAGCACCCAAATTTAATTCCTTTACACGAAAGAGCAAAATATCTCATGCAACAATTTCAACAAGTAGAAGTAATGCATGTGTCAAGATCCGGAAATGATAAGGCTGATGCCCTAGCCAAATTAGCGGCATCTCTAACACTACCTTATGAAAGAGAGATTCAAATCACAATTGGGGAGCGTCATTTGCTTTCATCGGCTTTAGACCGATTCAACTCAACCGAAGAAGTGCATGTTGCCTCGGTATATGAGATTGATGAAGACCTTGATTGGCGACAACCAATCATTGAATATCTTCAACATGGGATTTTACCTGATGATGCCAAAAAGAAAGTGGATATCAAACGGCGGGCACCGCGTTTCTTGTTGAAAAATGATACATTGTATCGTAGAGCCTTTGATGGTGTATTGCTTCGGTGCTTATCAAAAGAAGAAGCAAAATATATTCTCACAGAAACTCATGCCGGAGTATGTGGGGCACATCAAGGTGGTCCTAAGTTAGCCGATCAAGTTAAACGGCTAGGATATTATTGGCCGACCATGGTGAAAGACGCAATGAATTTTGCTAAGACATGTCATGCGTGTCAAATTCATGGTGATTTCATTCATCAACCTCCTCAACTCCTCCATCCGACAATATTGTCTTGGCCCTTCAATGCATGGGGTCTTGATGTTGTAGGGCCTATAAATCCTTCATCATCACGGGGTCATCAATACATTTTGGCCGCAACTGATTATTTCTCCAAATGGGCTGAAGCTTTACCATTGAAAGTAGTAGGGGCAAAAGAAGTTGCCAACTTTATCAGAATCCATTTGATATACCGATATGGAGTTCCCTTGAAGATAATATCGGACAATGCCCTTTATTTCAAAAATCAAGTAATGGTGAAACTAGCTGAAAAATTCGGTTTCAAACACAGTTTTTCATCAAGCTACAATCCATCCTCGAATGGTCAAGCTGAAGCATTTAATAAGGTCCTATGCAAAATTCTCAAGAAGATTGTGTCAAAATCAAGAAGAGATTGGCATGAAAGATTGCATGAAGCATTATGGGCATACCGGACAACAATTCGAACATCTACCGGATGTACGCCATATAACTTGGTATTTGGATCTGAAGCCGTCTTACCTCTTGAGGTACAATTACCTTCTCTTAGGGTTGCGGTACAACTCACCGATCCCGAGGAAAATGTCAAAGTCCGTCTAGCTGAACTCGAAGCATTAGACGAGTGTAGGTTAGTGACACAACAAAGACTCGAAATCTATCAAGCTCAAGTAGCTGGTGCATTTAATAAACGAGTCAAGTTCCGATCCTTTTCGGTGGGTGATTTGGTTCTTACAGTAAGACGACCAATTGTCATTAACCGAAAATCAAAAGGAAAATTTGAGCCAAAATGGGAAGGCCCATATGTTATCACCAAGATTTTCCCTAAGGGAGCATATGAGCTTTCAAACAATGAAGGCAAGATATTATATTCTTGTGTAAATGGGAAGTTTATAAGAAAGTTCTTTACTTGATGTAAAAAAAAAAAAAGGAAAAAAGCCATTGTACACAAATGATAGTGAAATAACTTGAAAAACCCTTCATAGAATGTGGGTTCGAGTTGTTTTGGTGATGTGTATAGAAAAAAGGGCTATTATTAAAAAAAAAAAGTTCCCAAACGAACTACGAACGGCTTGATCCCTCACAAAGAGGGTACGTAGGCAGTCTAGCTAGTCAAATGCTAGGTGCAGCCACCCAAAAAGAAAAATCACCAGTTCCCAAACGAACTACGGACGGCTTGATCCCTCACAAAGAGGGTACGTAGGCAGTCTAGCTAGTCAAATGCTAGGTGCAGCCACCCAAAAAAAAAAAATCACCAGTTCCCAAAAGAACTGCCCCGTAAGTTCCCAAACGAACTACGGAAGGCTTGATCCCTCATAAAGGGGGTACGTAGGCAATCTAGCTAATCAAAACGCTAGGTGCAGCCACAAAAACCAACAAAATATTTTCTTTTCTTTGTTAAAAAGAAAAGAAGAGTAAACAAAATACATCTAAGAAAGATGATAAATTGAAGGCTTCTATGCCTAATTGAACTACTTTGAACATCATTCTCAAATTTGATGGCTAATCCAAATTTCTTCAAAACCAATTTCCTTTCAAGGAATAAATTTTTAAATTTCCCCAAAAATTTTATCAAATTCACAATTACTTCGCAATGTGAATTTTCTCATACCTTCAAACAAAAAAAAATCATATTCTTCCAAACTCCTTTATTTTTGTCTCAGACAAAGAGAAATAAATCATGTTGACTAACATCATCAAACTACTTGATCAATAAAGCCCCCCAAAACTTAAAAGAGATACCTACGAAATCTCTAAACCAATGGCACAAAGCTCTCAAAACTAAACACTTGTCCGCCACAAAAAGGCCTCAAGCCAAATATCAAATATCAAAAACAAATTCCAAGAAAAAAATTCTACAAAGTTCAAAGTTTTTATACCCATACATCTTATTCTTGACGAAGTGATTATGGGTAAATTCCATATCCAAACAAAATTTTCCTTGGAACTATTCAAGTATACAATATGTTCCTCTTTCATGCATGCATAAATGAAACCAAATGGTTTCAAATGCGAAGCATCTTAAATAAAATATATCGAACTTTAAACGCGTTCAATTTCTCACACGCATAAAGTTCGGGGGGCAACTGTTTGAGGGTAAAATATCATAAATTTTAAAACAATTTATGATATGATATAAAATATAAGTGAAAATTATGGAAACAAAAAAAAAAGAAAGGTTATTAATGTTTTATAATAATCTGTTTGTTCCATAGGCTAAATTTCTAAAATTAAGAAAATGTGGTTTGGGGGAAAGCCTAAAATTTTGCTTATTTGTTAATGAGCTTGATTAATTAATTAAGTTTAAAAATCAAATATTAACTTAATTAATTAAAAAATAAGTAACTTCCCTAAACCTCTTCCTACTCCTCTCTGTATAAATGAATCATTTAAGTGTAATGTGGGGGAGGACAAAAAAATCTCAGAACGAACAGAGATAGAGAAGAAGAAAGTAGACGGTGAAGAAGATTATTCAAGAATTCTAATCAGAAGTGTTAAGTAAGAGTTACATTAAGATCGTCCTTTTCATTCCAGTCATCCTCATGGTTGTTCATACAAAGAAGTAAGGCAGGAAAAGAGGCTGCCATAGACAAGTTTCTTCTCAAACATCTTTATGGATTTACAATCGATACAAATCTGGACATTCATCTCACATTTCGCAAGAATTCAGTCACAATTGTGGTTGGTAGGAATCGACTGATTCCTCCGCTACAAAACCGGTGGTTGGTAGGAATCGTTTGATTCCTCCACTGCAAAATCTCGTGGTTGGCAGAAATCCATTGATTTCTCCGCTACAGCCAAACCTCTTGGTTTTGGTATAACGTCAGGTAGATGATTGAGGTTAATGACAGCAGGCGCCATTGTTGAAGCAAAGTGTTGCTGCTAAAAAAAATAAAAATAAATAAATAAATAAACAGTAGAACACTAAGAGAGAAGAAAATAGATCTAGAGTAACAAAGTCTAAAGAAACAAGAAGGAAAAAAAGATCTCTAATATGCAGAGAACATGACGGCCTTCTTCTAACCCTAATCCCGCTTTCATGGCCTCGGTAGATCTACATTTGATCTTCAAATTCCTTTTCGGATTTTGACTCAAAATGCCATGACGGCCTTCTTCAATGTCGATTAAGTCTTCACCATCCTTTTTTTATATACTTTGTATCCGTTGGTTTTGCTGGAAATAGAAGCGGATAAAAGTCACCATGGCTGAAGCTTTTTTTTTCATTCTTCGTCTTCTTCCTGTAAAAGAGGGAAAGAGGCAAAAAGAAAAGCCAAATGAAGGAAGTAATAAAAAGAAGAAAATAAATGAAAAGTTAATACACCAAAAAGTTTACAGCTGTTCATAATTGAAAAAGTACAATTATGAAAAAATATTAACAAAAGTAAAAATGATGGAAAGTGGAATTATTGTCTGTAATTTGCACAGACTAAAGATCCGATTTTTCAATTTAAATTTGTTTATTTACAAAATCAACCCACAAAAGTAAGATATTTATAAAGATATCCCATAAAAAGAGTTTTACGCATAGGTTTAGTTTTGGCTTAATTATAAATGACTCGCCAAAGTAAACTTTACGAAAAGTGACCCATAATAAATAATATTTGCAAAAAATGATCTCATTAAGACAAAAGTCTTATGAATAAGATCATAAATTTACGATTATGTATCGTAATTAAATATTTGTCAGGTAGAACTACGTTATGACTTGATACTCGTTTTGAGTTACGTAGGAAATCCGATCCCAAATTAAATTGGATTCAGTCGACCCGTCCGAGTAAAATAAATTTTGAATTAAATCTTGGACGTAAAATCAAAATACACCAAGTTTTCTAAACTCGATATAAAGCATCCGCTCATCGAGTTTAACCACAAATCAAAAATTCAGACCATAAATCTTTTATTTAGAACTACGTAAGGACTTGCGCCACTCAAATAATGGCTACGTAGGTAACCCGGTACTAAGTTTAAAAAATTATCGGGTACAGTCGCAAATCAAATCCAAATTATCTTTCATGATAGAACTACGTTATGACTTGATACTCGTTCTGAGTTACGTAGGAAATCCGATCATAAATTAAATTGGATCCAGTCGACCCATCCAAGTATAATTAAATTCAAATCTTGGACGTAAAATCAAAATTCTCAAAATGAACTACGAGTGATTTGATGTCTTAAAAATAAAAGACTACGTAGGAAACTCGACTTTTAAATTATCGAGCCAAATCGCATAAATTAAATCGACTTTTAAAACAAAAAGTCAAACAAATACCCAAAACAAATTTAACACGGCTAAAGAACTACGTATGATTTGATTCCGTTTATTTTTACGGATACGTAGGAAATTTGATACAAAACAAATGCGTATTAAATTCAATCACAAAATATATTTTTGACTTTTATGAAAGTCATAAAGTTAAATTTTAAATATTCTCTTAATACAAAAGAATTCATATCAAATTCAATCACAAAGTATATTTTTGACTTTTATATGAAATGAAAGTCATAAAGTTAAATTTCAAACAATCAATTAAGAACTACGTACGACTTGATTCCTAATAAAGGATACGTAGGAAATTTGGTAAATTAAGAACCGAATTCAGTCACAAGTTTTAAAATAAAATAAAATAAAATAACCTCTCACTAATCTTGATCATGCGCGTGATAGCAGGATGAATTAAGCAACCCTTCCTAGAAGGTGGGTTTAATTTAATCTTATGATGCATGATCGAGATATAAATACCATGCAAATGATAGTTGAATCATCGACTAGGCAACCCTTCCTAGAAGGTGGGTTTGGACTTTGATTCTCTGATGCATGAAAACACCGCACGGAACTACGTAAGGCTTGATCCTCTTTAACGAGGTACGTAGGCAACCCGTCCAAAAACGGGTGCAGCCTAAATCACCAAAACAAACCAAACATCGGTATTTATATAACTTAGAATCAAAAGGTCAAAAAGAGAGGGTCGAACTCAAATAAAAAAAAAATAAAATGTGTTCTGTAAATTTGTATTCGAATAAAACATAAAAAAGACGTTTTGTAAATTTGTGTACATTTTTACTCAACAGGCTCCTAGGTTCTCAACCACTAGGTGGCATTCTCAAGCTACTCTAAGCCATCCTAGGCATGATACTAACATGGTACAACTATAAAGCTAAGGAAGGAACGAAGAGGAAGGGAGAGGAAAGCCTACTGGTGAAGAAAACGCAGCCGCGGAACAAGCTGGCGCCCCCTGCGTGGCCCCTGTCACCGCTCTTGCGGTCTCTGGCGCCGCCCCTGCGGCTCCCTGGCGTCCTGGAGCCGCCCCTGCGGTGACCTGGATCCGCCCCCTGACGATCCGCCCCCGCGGTCGAACAACAAAGGGTCGTCTTCTTCGTCTTCGACTATGGATCTCGGCTCTAATGTCCTTCTCTCCTTGCTAGGCCTTCTCCAAACACCAACCACTGCTCTTAGGCTCATCTCCTCGACCTAATCGAGCTAAGAACAAGCACATGCAAAAGATTTGATGAACAAGCTTCTCTCAAGCTTCATCCATGGCTATGGATGGAAGAGGGAAAAAGAAAGGGTAAACAACAAGGAAGAAGAAGGGAGGAAGGGAAAGAAGCTTACCATACTGGATTGGATCCTCTTCTATTGCAGTTCACACAAGCAAGATCTCGAAAGAGCAAAGAGGGAAAAGAGAGAGAAGAGATGAAGTGGGACAGAAGACAGCGTGAAATGAAAGCCAAAGAAAAAAAGGGAATCTTTGGCAGCCAAAAGGTGGGAGGGAGCCAAGGGATCAACTGACCTTTTTTCCCCTAGGCAGAAGCAACGAGGGGTCCATGCTTACAAGGGAAAACGAGGTTTCGGAAAGGAATAAAACTCGTTACTCAGCATCCCGTGCCTGCGGGAAAAACTGAGCCGCGCCTGCGGAAAGATCGAAACCCGCTAACCATCCGGGATAAAATTTTCGCATGTTACACCTCGCTCTTTCTCTTCGGTTACCACCACCGGAGGAGAAACCTCCGTCATGTAGCCGGAAAAACAGAACCTAGTCTTTTCGCAATTAGGTTTTTGAGAGAGAGAAAAGAGAACATTTTTTGCTGTTCGGAATCCTTGAAAACCTACCTCAAATTAACACTCTATAAAATATAATTTGCTTCCGTTATATAGATTCCTCTATTGAAGATACTCATATTTCTAAAATTATCTCTCAAAATATATAAGTTAAATTTAATGTTCACGTGTGTTACTAACTCTAGAATCTATAAGATAGATTTGTGTTGAACATGATCGACCCGTATCTTAGTTATAGTTCAGTTGATTTATTCCAGGTCATTATGTTTATTACAACAATACGTTGAAGTATAAAATTCATTTAATTTTTTTCCTTGGTTACATTTGTTACTAATTAACTTTAACATCGTGAAATTCATAAACTCGAAATTTAAAAATCGTTAAATTCGAAACTCGACCTTAGACTTTCTAAAACTAATAATTAAATTGTAATTTTTAAAAGAAACAAATTAAAAACTAATATATTGGTGCCTTAATACCAACTATGGTGCGTTAACACCAAAAAAATTAAAAAAAGCCTAATCGATGACTATAAAAATATATAAAAATTATAAAGTATTTTGGGTGCGTTAACCCTTGATTTAAAAGTGAATCATAAAATGGGTGGAAATAATTTCCCCATTTAATATTGGATAACCGTGAATGGTTGTTGGATAATGTAAATATTATTCACCAGCCATACATATTTCATATTTTTAGGAAGAATTTAAAGAAGATTTATCTCTTCTTGAATTTGCTTCCTTTATATAGATTCTTCTCTTGAAGATACTCATATTTCTAAAATTATCTCTCAAAATATATAAGTTAAATTTAATGTCCGTGTGTTACTAACTCTAGAATCTATAAGATACCAATTTCAACGATTAGTCCATTATTTTAAAGTCCAACCGGATAATTAAGTCCAATTGAAATATGAATTAGCCCCACAGTTAGTCTTTTGATTCATATTTCCAAGTATTTCAACGTTATCCAAAAATCTCATAAAATTTGCTTCGCATCAACAAACCATATTCTCTTGTTACACCATCTTCTTGTGCTGATGAATATGTTTTTCCCACTGTCATTTTAACCCAAAGAGATGAGATTTATATTCATGGATTGAGCATACCTCATGTTTTACAAAGTGGGGCTTGTACCGTTATGAAGCCTCATCGCCATGGTTTTGGTACCATCAACCTTCAACTTCTCACCACCAACTAAGTTGAAGAACACTATTCTTCACCAACTCTTTCCTTGTCTTGGCAACCGCCTCGCCCGTTGATAAGCAAACATTACCATAATCAACTTCATCATCAACTTCACTGACCACATTGGTATAGGAGTCATTGTTCTTCCTAAACAAGGTTTCTCACAACTACTTCAAGTCCTCCCCCATCCAAGGACACCTAAATTTCTTCTAACCCTTTTCTCCCTGTAGTATAAGCACTTCACCTCACTCAAATCTCGTTGCGGGTGCGAACTTGATCTCCATCTCGGATCATTACACCTCCTTTATTGAATCCTCCACCGTAATTACTCCCTACAACTAGCAGGCGGTCATATCCTTTGTCGATAACATCAATGTTCATCATCCTCTCACTCTTCCGCAAACCAATGGTTTCCTTATTTAGTGCGAGAGACTTCCTTCATATAAGTAACACATGTACCAAGAATTTGTAGCAATAAATAATTATGCTAACAACAATAGCGCTTGATCCTCCTCTTCAATCTTGTCATCTACATTCATTTATTGACATACTTGTTGATTAAACGAGTTAATGCGGTCATGAATATTACTTCCCTCCTTCATCTTGAGCGAGTAAACCTCCATCTTCTAACATAACCGGTTGTTCAACGACTTTGACGATAAATTCTCTCGAGCTTGTCCTACGACGCTTCAATATGATCTCCTTCAACACATTGTACTTTATCTCGGGAGCATGAGCCAACCGAAATGTACTCACCACCTTCTTTTTGATGTTTTTCCACTTCTCCTTGATCATCGATCTTGACTTCTCCTCCTTTATAGCTTGTTCCAGACCATGTCTGCACCGATATGTCTTGAATCAAACTATGCCACATAGTGAAGTTGATCTTCCCATGATCAAAGAGTGGAATCTTGAAAGTCTTCATCTACGCGTACATCATTACGCCAATGCGAGATTCTTTCAACAACAATTTATACCCGATCACCAACCACCGTAACCTCGACTTTGATAATACTTGTTGAAAAAAATGTATGTTGTCCCGGCTCACTGAATTTGTATATTGTCTTGTATATCCACTTACACCCTCACCGACAAAATATACAAATGTGACTTTGTATATTTTACTAAATATACAAGATAATTATACAAGTGTATGTGGGTAAATTTATTGCTTTCACCTACACCGTTGTAATCTCACTTACAAGCTATTTTTGGAACCTTATTATTCTCTTCTTGGTGGATACAAAATGAATAACATTACCTTATTTATAGTGGTTGTATATCACCACCTACACATTTCTAAAAAATATCAAGAGAAGTCAAGAGTATATTTTGATTTAATCTCTTATTGAATTTGTTTTTTTAATAGATTCTTCTATTGGAAATATTTATATTTTTAGAGTTTTCTCTCAAAATATCTTAGTTAATTTTCACATGCATCACAAACTCTAGAATATTAAACTTTCAACTCCAACTAGTAGTCCATTATCTCAAAGTCCAGCCCAACTTATTACTCCATTAGAGATATGAATAAGCCCAACAAGTTCATGTGCAAGATTAACTTTATCTTTTATTTAGTTGGATGAAATATTAGTTTTATAATTTAAGAACTTTTTTTAAAAAAATACTACCTACTAATGACTCTTAATTTATTTTTAGGTGTGTTTTGTGAATAATACTTAGTACAAATTTTGAGGATTATTGTGTGTGTGAAATATGCATAAAAAAAATCATTAATTTTCTTTCTAGATCATTGGTTAATTGAGATTATCATCTCCAAATCAATTTTCAACAGAAACCGTCGCGTCTCTTCATGACACTTAATTAACCTTTCGAGTGCGATTCAAAATTTTTTTTTGTCCGTTTAATTTCAACTCCGAAAACGGTATGCAAACGAATGTAATACACTTACATGTCATTGTTTATTCATAAAATTAAAAAATAATTAAATTCTACTTCAACTATTCTAAACCACTAAGAAAGATTCCAAGACTTTTCTTGAAAAACAATTTTATATAATAAGTATATTTTGATGATTTTTTTAAAATTCATGAAAACCTTTTTTTATCCAGACAGTATAATATTAGATATATTTTGAATTATTATTTTTATTATTAAAAACAAGAAATATAAGTAAAGTATTAATTTAATGATAATATTGTTACTAATTATAAACATTGTTAATTAAACAAATAAAAATAATACATCTCGAACATAAGTAAAGTATTAATTTAAGGATTTTTCCTCTTGGTGCCCTCAAGGTTTGAACTTATCCTCTTGGTATCCACCAAGTTTCAAAAATCCTCTTGGTACCCTCATGGTTTTACTTATTTCCTCTTTGTAACCATTCTTTATATATTACATTAAAAATTCATTATAAAATAATTAAAAAATCAGAAAATTAATTTTAAAACTAATTTTGACCACATTAAATATTAAACTAATAAATTCATAATAGAATTATATTTTTTATATTTTTAATTAAAAAAGTAAATGAAAGATAAATTAATTTTTTAATGAAAACAATTTTTTTTTAATTTCGGATTTTAAATAAATATATATTAAAAAATAATTTTAAAAAAAATTAAGAGTCTAGAAATTTAAAATTATTGTAAAATTTTTTTGAAGTTCTATAATATCTTAATTTGCAAATTTTATTTTATTTTATATTTTTAGTTCTTTAGTTCACATATTCTTAAATTAAAAAAAATATAACTTTTTAATTAAATTTCGAATTAAAATAAATGATATAAATTAAATTAAAAAAAACTGTATTTTTAAATTTCTGGAACCTTACAAAAACTATTTTAAAAAAAATTGTTTTTAATTTAATTGTATATATATTTTATTTTAAATCTAAGATAAAGAAATTATTTTAATTCATGAAATAAATATTACCATTAATTCAAAATATAAATTTATATATAAAAACAAATTCTATCATAAATTTATTAGATTATTTTTTCAATGAGATTATAATTATTTTAAATTTATTTTTCTGATTTTTTGTTATTTTGTAATGACTTTTTAATGTAATTTAACAAGAATAGGTATAAAGAGGAAACAAATAAAACGGGAACCAAGAGGATTTTTGAAACTTGGCAGATACCAAGAGGAGGATAAGAGTCCAAACCAAGAGGAAAAACCCTTAATTTAATGATAATAAAGTAATTTTTTTAAATTAAAATTAAAATTAATTAATTAAAATAATTAACATAAATTATTTTTAAATGTAAAATAAAATTATTTTATTTAAATAATTAACGTAAATAATATATTAACCTTTTAAATTGATGTTCGGTATAAAGATGGAAAGTGAAGTTGAAATGGGTGTTTTTTGAAGCGAGAGATGCAGCATTAATGGAATGAAATATCTTTGAATATCCTTTCTACCCTAACAAAAATAATGTTATCCTTGTAATTGTTTTATGAATCAAAGTCTTGATTTTCACTTCTCCTTCCTACTTCATCTGCAGCACACAAGCCAGCAAATTGAGCCCAGATTTGCACTTCACATACAGAAACCAACATTTTAAGCCCAAAACATTAGGGAAACTGGAAATTGAAGCATAAAGTCTACTTACTTACTACTTTACTAGTAAACAAAATATCTTAGATTTTTCCGCAGACCCACCAGCTCAGCTATTGAATAAAAACACAAATGATCAACCACTTTCTTCAAAGTTAGCCATGGAGGAAAAACACTACTCTCACTCCTCCGCCACCCACCACGGTGGCGGGCACCACCCGGCTTCGACAACGGAGCTGATGGGGAGCGCCAAGGTGGTGGCGGAGGCGGCTAAGTCGGCCTTCACCCACCACAGCGCCGCCGGCATCGACAAGGCTAGGGTGGCTGAGGCCGCCGAGGATCTCCTCGACGCCGCCAAGCAGTACGGCAAGCTCGAAGGCTCCGGGTTGGGGCAGTACCTTGATAAAGCCGAGGGTTATCTCCACAATCTCCACTCCTCTTCACCGGCCACCCACGTGGCTCAAGTCTCCTCCACCGCCACTCAGCCTCACCTCCACCAGGAGCACCGTCCTGCTCGCCTTGATGAAGACGAAGAAGATGAAGAGTCTCGACCCAGCGGCGGCGGGATTGGGGATTACATGAAGATGGCTCAGGGCTTCTTGAAGTGATCGATCACCTAACTATCATGTCATGCTTCGATATTTGTATGCTTCCTTTTACTCATTGTTCCTACCTTCAATTTAGTTCATCAAAAATAATATCTTAGGGTACATCCGCAGGTGAATGTAAAATCTTGAATTTCCGGCATCAACTTATGTTGTTTGATTGTTGTAACTCTTCTTTATTTGTGTAAATTTGATTTGGATAAAGTTAAAGTTGAAGAAACAAAATCATGATTTGTAAATTTATACTTTCATTAATTTGAGATGCAGTGCTCATGCTGCTGTACAAGGACCCCACAAATTTACATTATTTCATGGTCTCACCAATTTGCTAGCCACTTGTAAGGCTTCTTTTACAGGATGGGTCACTCCGTTTTCTAAATTAGGGTTAACGAGTAACGGGACGGTTTGATCAAACCAAACGGTTTTTAGTGAACCAAACTGAATATTGCAAGTGAGCGTTTTGATTTTCATTCAACTATTTAAGTTATTTGGCTTGGTTGACGGTTCAGGTTCGACCTTTTCGCTTCAAAACAATATTATATTGTCAATGTGGAATATTTCACATGCCACAACATAGGATTCATTTTGAGTTATGTCATTGAAGTTAGGGATTGTCGATTTTGTTTCCCAAGCCATGGGGATTGCCGAGTATTGATATGTCTAGAGTCTAGACCAGTTGGACTGCCCGAGTTACATAGGCTGAGAAGGACGCGTTCATAAAACTGACGGTCAGGCTAGCTTTCGAGGTCGACTCCCGCCTTCTGATGCAGAGAGTGCAAAGAGAATGTTTGTCAAGTATATTTGAATAGAGAACTTGGAAGTGCTTCATTGCTTCGAGATTGAATTAACTTTGATTGTTGTATTAAGAATCCGTTGAATTAACACAGGAAGAACATGCCACAAAAGAAGCCTATTATTGCTTCTTTCTTTTTTTTTCCCTTACCAAAAAGAAGGCAACAATGGTCACAAACTCAATTCCAAGTTGTCAAATAGTTTTTTTTTAAGAGATTAAAGACCAAGATATTTAATTATTTATTAATAAAATACTAATTTACATGTAGATATATTGATGAATATTATAATTTTTTTATTATCATGTATAGTGCATATTATTCCATTTGAACGTTGATTTAGATGTAATTTTGTATTTCATTCAATGTTTATTAGTATAAGAATTTAGTTTTGATGAATATTAAATTTGAAATATTAAGGCAACAAATTTCATTTGATCAATATAGGATTTTTTTCAAAGAGATTAAAAGATAATACTTAAGCAATTTTGTTTAGGCAAAAATGCTCTAAATAACACAATCTTTGCTATTGTTGCGGAAGGTGACACGAAATTTTGAAATTGCGGAAAAAAACATGAACTATAAGGGGTGTTGTACTTTTTAGCACCAATAATTAATCTATTAAAAAAATATTGGCCATTTTATAATTTGTTATAGTTTGGTAGATATAAATTAAAAAAAATAGTGAAAATGTGTTAAAAAAATTTAGCGTTATGTTTGATATTTATGTTTTACATAAGTAAAAAAAGAAAAAGTATAATAAGTAAAAAAAATATTATAAATTTTATAAGTTGGTAGGATAAGAATTTAAAATAGAAAACATATAATGAAAATGTATACTTTGTAATAACCTGAATATTTTATTCCGACTATTCCTGAGTCATACCGGAATTATACCGGTTTGGACTTTCCTTCCTTTAACTTTTTTTTTTCTTTTCTATGTTTTATTATTTTATGTGAGACTCGACTCACAGGAAGTACGCAAATCCGATATATCTTCTCTTATCCGTCAAAAGAGGGGTATCCATTTGGGCCCGTCAAGACTCGTCATTTGGGCTCGTCATGGGAAAGCCAGTTGGGCCCGTTAAGGGGCTGAGTGAAACCTGCTGTTACGCTCTTCATTCTAACGTGACTGCTCACCTCTCCCTTTAGCCCTAGTTCTACCCCCACGTCTTGAACGAGCCGTCACCCTACTTCCCTGGGCAACAGCCGCGCGACCCCCTACCGCCACCAGTGGCGCCGACCGGTGTCAGCCTTCCCGCCGCTGTCGACGCTGAACCCGGAGGGCTGCTCTTATCTGCTGCTCGTGCAAACCGAACCCCCAACCCTAGTGTCGGCCTTCAACTCTCATGGCCTCCTCGACCTGTTTGTCGTCCGACTCGAGCCACCCAAGAAGGCCGTTCGCCTCGAGCCCACACAGGAAGGCCGTCCTCCTCGCCTTCGGATGCCACACCTTACCGCCGTCTTCGCGCAGGAGCAAGGAGCCAAGTGACAGTTCCCGAGTCCAGCCGCTGTGTGCGTTGCCGTCCCTCCTGGCCACTGGTGCCTCATCTCCCAGCCGCTGGTGCGTCCAAGTGACAGTTTTCGATCCGTCTTAGTCCTCTCCAACCCGTATTAGTGAGCTTGTCGAGTCTCTCTTGTCGGGTAAGCATCTCCCCTCCCTTCTCTACATTACACTCCCTACTTATGTGCTGATGAGAGCCTCAATTGTATCCTAGACTCTTCCATAACAGCCCTAGAAGATGGCTCGTGGAGCTGCTGCGTTTTCTGCGTTGTAAAGTGATGAACAACTAACTTCGGGTCCAAATTTAGGTATGAAACACTAATCCATTTTGGCTGAAATTTTTATATGTTATAGATGAGATATTTTGGTAGAACATATTAAAATTTGGGCTTACTCTGAGTTATAGTTTAGGAGATATGATTTTCTCAAGTTGTCTACTCATGCAGTTTTTTTTAGTATGCTGATGCTTGGGATGCAGTTTTGTGGAATAGATTTGGATGAGTTATTGACTGCTGTTGGACTCAAAATTTAGACATGTTATAGTTGGTATAGTATAGTAGATCATACTGAAATTTGAGAGAAATCCGAGTTACAGTTTAAGAGTTATGGTGTCCCAAAGTAGAGACCTTGACCAGTTTCTAGGTAGTGCTGAATTGTTGAGAAAACTGCTTGTGATGCAGTATTGTGGTGCCGATTTGATTTGGTTATATTCCTTGGTTAGACTTGAATTTTGGATATGTCATATTTGGGGGTTTTTAGTATAACATATCAAAAATTTAGAAGATTTCATCAAGTGGTTTAGGAGTTATGATTTTTCTAAGTTGGGACCTTAAACAGTTTTCTGGATTTTGCTGAAATTGTTGAGTGCTGGAATTATTTGGTGTTGTGCAGTCATGTTTGAGCTTAAGTTTGAATACCTTAGAAACATAATTCACCGTTCAGTTTTTAGTATGTTATATAGTGTCATGCATAGTGTGGTGTCTAAAAAGTTGGGGTTGATCCAACGGTTGGATTTAGATCTATGAAGGTCCAAAGTGGACTGGCTGAGCAGTTAAAAAATACTCAGATTTTGGCTAAGTCTGAATTTCTGGTTTTGGAACCGACTTTGAGAATTTGTGTAGAAGTGATTATTATGTATTTTTGGGAAATTCTGGATACTATGGATAGAGTGCATAGCATAAAAGACTTAGAGATTTTTGTTAGACTTTTTATATTTTTATTCGGTTCTCATATCTTAAGCCAAAGTCGGACCTTAGCGACTTTTTATGAAAGTCAAGAATGTAGTTAACTCTTCTAAATCTTTAGCAAACTTTCCTTTGAGAGTTTGAGTGTGGTTTTGAGTTCTAAAGAATAGTTTGGAACTTTGTTATGAATTTTTATAAAGTTTCGGGACCAGGGGTAAAGTAGTCATTTATCCGTATAAGGGTATTTTGGTACTTTATCTGATGATAGAGTTAAATATCTTAGAAGTCGAAGACTTCTAATTAAGTGGAATACATTATTGATCCACTTGCCTTTTATAACAGGCGGTTGAGTTCCTGCGGTTACAGACCGAGTCGAGATAACGGGATTATGTTTGAATTCAGGTAAGTCCTTTGGGCTTACTTAGCTGACTTCTGAATATGAGTATGAATAATGGTAGTGGTGTGTGAATGAGATGTTTATAGTTATATTTTAGTAATAATTATATACCGACCTTTACCTTGGCCTAAGAATAATGGGCGGTGGCATTCTGTTCAATAGCCTGAGGGCGCTGGGGGTTTTTCTTTAGGGACTACTCCACACTCGGTTTGTAGTGATGCTACCGGCGGAGGTAAGCTAGACCTACACCGGTTGGATAAGGAACGGAGGCGAGAACTCTTAAGATTCTCGTGCCACAACTTTAAAACGGATTAAAGTGAATCACCTAAGTTATCTGATAATAACCGAATTGTGTGCCATCATGATGGGTGTTTATGTTACCTTGTTTGTGTTTGTGCTATCCTTATTCTGCTTATTTTTAGATTGTTAGCTAACGGTTTATCCGTGTTGTAGATTTGTTGAGATAAACAGTTGCAGAGAGATCCGGGACGGATGGTCAGCCGGGTCCACGTACTCATTAGATGGGGACGGGGGAGTCTTCATTTCGGCATGCATGTTAGATAAATATATAGATGTTTTTGTAAGGCTGTCACATGTGTACATGCATTAAATAAATTATTATGTTTTGAAATTGTTTTAAATACATTTGTGCCTTGTTATAAGATCCTTGTAAAATTGTTGTTAAACCAAGGTCGGGACCCATTGTGAGGTCCTAACCAGTAGCTCCCCGAATTCCGAGAACTTGGGGTGTTTGAACATGGTATCAGAGCTCTGGGTTGGCAACAATGGCACTTGAAATCTTCTGAAAGACCGAATGTATTAAATAACTAGAACCCGAAAGGGGTCTAAGATTTTCAAAACGGATTTCTGTTTTGCACACGTGCATAGTCGGGTTGTTGGGTTAGTAGTACGTCGGACCACCATCGTTCTATGTGATCTCTACAACTTGGAATGTTAGGTGAGTTAGTATATAGACTTATTTTGGTATGTTTTAGTGTAAGATTAAATATATGTGTATGTGTAGCATGTTAGTATCCTAAAGAATACCTTATATTCTCTAGTTGTGAAATCCTAAAGAATACCTTATATTCTCATGTTGAAGAGTTTTCAACATGAGACAATAGATTCAGACCTAAGATTGAGTATTAGACTCTAGTGGGCGTCCTAGTGACCTTATAAATCATCCAAAGAAACGAGTGGACAAAGAAGTAAAGATGTCGACATAAACTTCACCACAGAGACAAGCAGATGGTAAAAGAATTCCCGAGTCAGATAAAATAAAAGGAATAGGAAGACACCCAAGGAACTGGGTCATATGAAGCCGAGAGATGAATTGGAGAACCCTGCAAGAGACGACAAGGGCGTAGATTGGAGATAATAATAGTGGGATAAGAACCAAGTAGAATGGAGCACAATCATGATTGCGGAATAAAGGATGTTACAATCGAAACGGATGCTTTATGGACAATTATGGGCATGAGAGACCAGACGAGATAGAGTGTCAACCCGGATATGGGGATCTAAGGTGCACGGAATGAATATCTACAATTGAGTATAAAAGCGGAAGATAGACCCCGCAAGTGTGGAGAAGTTTTGACCTCATCAAAGATATAAGGAGTTGAAAGGAACCGCAACGCCAGTATCAAAAGAGTCGAAGGCCGGTAATAGAGTTCAAGAGAGCAATATTATAAATAACGCTAATGAAGGAACAAGTGAGAATGACTTAGGTGGACTCGAGAGTCCAAGGTAATCCCGAGTATCACGGGACCTAGGTCATCAACACATATGGTCCATATAAAGGAGACTGCAAGTGAATGATAATTAAAGTCATCGGAATCACAAAGACACTTACCATCTATGATGAAGGACTTGGAACGACTATTGATGCCAAATGAAGGATACAATGGTACTCGAGAAAGAGAGTTAGCCTAAGGAAAACAAAAGCGTAAACGATAGAACGAACTAACGAAAGGTGAAGGATTAACCAAGTAAGTGATGCTCACCAATCATTTTATGCCAGTGGAGGTAGGAGAAGAGTAAGTCCGGGATACCGAGATAAGTCAACTATAGAGTAACCGACGACAACTGAGGACGTGCAAGAGTTATTTGGTATTGACGAATATTGTATGGATAAGAAGAGATAATTGTGATTGTGGTTTTAGGAATAGCTTTACCGACGCCTTGGAGGATTTCTTCAAGTAGCCAACGACGATCTTCTTGGATCAACTATAGGTTGATTTCAAGCTGATTAAAGTAAGAGAGTGTAGATCCATGTAAGAAGAATTAAGAAGTAAATGGAAGAGGTTGTCTTCCAATTGTTATCTTCTTCCCTTAAGGCAAGTAAGGATTAAGGAAGATACTAGGTACTTAATCCGTATAGAATTATGGTGTAATTGGGATAAAGAATTTTGAGATCAATCACTTCGGATTCACGGAAAATGTCTTTATGATCAAAGGTTGACGACTAAATTATTAGAGTAGTACAACGATAGTGAGGTGGGCCCTAACCCACCTAGCAGAAAACTCAATGGTACAAACGACTTGTCAAGTTGAGGTGATGTTAGTTGGGTTATACACCTCTGTTGGAACGAAGGTGAGATAGAGTGATGTTAAGTGATGGGAAGTTGTTATATAGATCCTGTATCACCTCAATATGATGATGACCGAAAAATATTATATAAGAGTTTAATGAGAAATGATAGTACTCTAATGAAAATTCAAGCTAGCCATGATAACCAAGAATATGTAGATGGAGGAGTAGTAGTGAGATTACGTACAAATGGGGTGCTAGAAGTCCATTCTCGATTGATGACATAAGAGTCATGAAAATAATAAGACCAATCAACATGGTACCGGTATATGTTTAATAAAAGTTATACTCTCGGACCGATAGCATTATGATGGATAAAGTGTTAACCAAGAGAATAGCTTAACCAGTGAGAAGGAAAATTATGTATTAAAAGGCGGGTCTTGCTAAATTAGATAAAGTGTTAAGAGGAGGATGCCTTTATGGAATCTATGGAAAAGTACAACCTAACCGAGGTTTTCACCCGGAATGGGTAGTAATGATCAATTGACAGTTAGAGACCGGTTCGGAGGAGAAAAAAAGTTATAAGATGAGTCACCTAGTAGAAGAAGTTCACTAGACAACCATGAGAGACCATCATGTGATTGATATTATTGTCTCGGTGTAGATTATTTACCGCAACTCGAGAATTTAGAGCTAAATAGGGAGCTCCATATCAAGATTTTAAATAGATCAATGCAAGGACTGGTAGGTCAACGGGATATACCTTAGGTTAGAAGTCAAAGGGATTGTGGAAGGATAACCCCATGGAGTAGCCCTCACGAGTAGCAAGTAAAGTTCCGGTGAGGCCTAAGCGAATTCTAGGAAGTTCTAAGACCGCATGTTCCAATCCCTCCAGGGAGGCGTAACCGGTGAATTATTTTGTCGAGGAGTTCCTAAACCTTTTGTGAAACTCAATGGGGTCGAGGACCATAGTTTCAACAATACGGAAAGTTTATTCCGAGTTAGGACAACCAGTACATAGGGCTCAGAGTACGAGCTTTCACTGTACTACAGTGGGTCATCCTTAGAATGATGGTCGGTTTGAGAGGACCTTATCGTTATCAGAAAGGGATTTATGGGCGATAGTGTGTTAAATCATCCGAACTCATAGTGGACGCCATTAGGAGTAATGGGCGGCAACGGATTGATCATGGTAGCACATTCGAAGCGGGGTGGGCCTATAACCCCTAGATCAGGAAACTCAATGATATTATATCTATGTCACCAAGTTAAGGAATTAGAGATCATTATGAAAACCTCCACTGAGAGTGGGACTTGGGATTTTAGCAAGTTGAAAGCTTGACAAGATGTAGGTGTTGAGTCACTATATGAAGGAACCATAGGACTGAGTCATATCAGGAGACAAGATCAAGTGAGTCGAGAGGACAAAGAGCATTAAGCACTTGGTAAGTGTCGGGAGACGTATAAGTGCGTTGTCCTAAATTTGACTCTTGGAACTTTTTAGAAGACCAGAAGGAAGTGTTTGCGACAAAGGGAAGGAAGTGAATAAATTATTCTGAAGAAGGTCACTAGAAATGATCGATGGACTAGTAGTCCTCACCCTATTGGAAAGTGTAACCCCAGTTTTACATGGATTCATTGGAGGACCACCTACCATACACAAGGTAGATCATCATATTAGAGGATCGGAGAGTTAAGACGGATGATACCGGTGATATATTCGGTAACCACTCTAGAGCATAGTAGCCGACGCTGGTGATATGAGTCCATGAAAAGATTTCGGAGTCAGTGGTTTGATTAAAAGCCGACAAGGCTACCGGTGATACTATGGATAGTATAAGACATAACTATACAAAGAACTATGTAGAGATAGTTGTAACCTCGGGAGCGGCAAGTTAGAGCTTGCCTTGGTATTTGTGTGATATTGTTTGGCTACGTGTTACTTCATGCTTGAGTGTTATATTTGTAATCTATGATATGAGAGATACTTAGATGTGGAACTGATAAGACTTTTGGTGGAGTGATTAGATACCTCGGTTGGGTACCTTTAAGGTTGATCATATAATTGTTTTATTCTAAGTTTCGGGACGAAACTTATGTTTAGGAGGTACTGATGTAATAACCGCAAAATTTTTATCGGCTCTTTCATAAACAAATCAAAACGTGACCATTGATGAATTTTTTTTCCGGCGCTTTAGTTCTTTAGTATGGATTCCGACCTTATGTTTCTTCTTTTAAGTTTCGGGACAAAACTTATTTTAAGAGGGAATTGATGTAATAACCGGAATATTTTATTCCGACTATTCCTGAGTCATACCGGAATTATACCGGTTTGGACTTTCCTTCCTTTAACTTTTTTTTTCTTTTCTATGTTTTATTATTTTATGTGAGACTCGACTCACAGGAAGTACGCAAATCCGATATATCTTCTCTTATCCGTCAAAAGAGGGGTATCCATTTGGGCCCGTCAAGACTCGTCATTTGGGCTCGTCATGGGAAAGCCAGTTGGGCCCGTTAAGGGGCTGAGTGAAACCTGCTGTTACGCTCTTCATTCTAACGTGACTGCTCACCTCTCCCTTTAGCCCTAGTTCTACCCCCACGTCTTGAACGAGCCGTCACCCTCCTTCCCTAGGCAACAGCCGGCGCGACCCCCTACCGCCACCAGTGGCGCCGACCGGTGTCAGCCTTCCCGCCGCTGTCGACGCTGAACCCGGAGGGCTGCTCTTATCTGCTGCTCGTGCAAACCGAACCCCCAACCCTAGTGTCGGCCTTCAACTCTCATGGCCTCCTCGACCTGTTTGTCGTCCGACTCGAGCCACCCAAGAAGGCCGTTCGCCTCGAGCCACCCAGGAAGGCCGTTCGCCTCGAGCCACCCAAGAAGGCCGTTCGCCTCGAGCCCACACAGGAAGGCCGTCCTCCTCGCCTTCGGATGCCACACCTTACCGCCGTCTTCGCGCAGGAGCAAGGAGCCAAGTGACAGTTCCCGAGTCCAGCCGCTGTGTGCGTTTCCGTCCCTCCTGGCCACTGGTGCCTCATCTCCCAGCCGCTGGTGCTTCCAAGTGACAGTTTCCGATCCGTCTTAGTCCTCTCCAACCCGTATTAGTGAGCTTGTCGAGTCTCTCTTGTCGGGTAAGCATCTCCCCTCCCTTCTCTACATTACACTCCCTACTTATGTGCTGATGAGAGCCTCAATTGTATCCTAGACTCTTCCATAACAGCCCTAGAAGATGGCTCGTGGAGCTGCTGCGTTTTCTGCGTTGTAAAGTGAAGAACAGCTAACTTCGGGTCCAAATTTAGGTATGAAACACTAATCCATTTTGGTTGAAATTTTTATATGTTATAGATGAGATATTTTGGTAGAACATATTAAAATTTGGGCTTATTCTGAGTTATAGTTTAGGAGATATGATTTTCTCAAGTTGGCTACTCATGCAGTTTTTTTTAGTATGCTGATGCTTGGGATGCAGTTTTGTGGAATAGATTTGGATGAGTTATTGACTGCTGTTGGACTCAACCTTTAGACATGTTATAGTTGGTATAGTATAGTAGATGATACTGAAATTTGAGAGAAATCCGAGTTACAGTTTAAGAGTTATGGTGTCCCAAAGTAGAGACCTTGACCAGTTTCTAGGTAGTGCTGAATTGTTGAGAAAACTGCTTGTGATGCAGTATTGTGGTGCCGATTTGATTTGGTTATATTCCTTGGTTAGACTTGAATTTTGGATATGTCGTATTTGGGAGTTCTTAGTATAACATATCAAAAATTTAGAAGATTTCATCAAGTTGTTTAGGAGTTATGATTTTTCTAAGTTGGGACCTTAAACAGTTTTCTGGATTTTGCTGAAATTGTTGAGTGCTGGAATTATTTGGTGTTGTGCAGTCATGTTTGAGCTTACGTTTGAATACCTTAGAAACATAATTCACCGTTCAGTTTTTAGTATGTTATATAGTGTCATGCATAGTGTGGTGTATAAAAAGTTGGGGTTGATCCAACGGTTGGATTTAGATCTATGAAGGTCCAAAGAGGACTGGCTGAGCAGTTAAAAAATACTCAGATTTTGGCTAAGTCTGAATTTCTGGTTTTGGAACCGACTTTGAGAATTTGTGTAGAAGTGATTATTATGTATTTTTGGGAAATTCTGGATACTATGGATAGAGTGCATAGCATAAAAGACTTAGAGATTTTTGTTAGACTTTTTATATTTTTATTCGGTTCTCATATCTTAAGCCAAAGTCGGACCTTAGCGACTTTTTATGAAAGTCAAGAATGTAGTTAACTCTTCTAAATCTTTAGCAAACTTTCCTTTGAGAGTTTGAGTGTGATTTTAAGTTCTAAAGAATAGTTTGGAACTTTGTTATGAATTTTTATAAAGTTTCGGGACCAGGGGTAAAGTAGTCATTTATCCGTATAAGGGTATTTTGGTACTTTATCTGATGATAGAGTTAAATATCTTAGAAGTCAAAGACTTCTAATTAAGTGGGATACATTATTGATCCACTTGCCTTTTATAACAGGCGGTTGAGTTCCTGCGGTTACAAACCGAGTCGAGATAACGGGATTATGTTTGAATTCAGGTAAGTCCTTTGGGCTTACTTAGCTGACTTCTTAATATGAGTATGAATAATGGTAGTGGTGTGTGAATGAGATGTTTATAGTTATATTTTAGTAATAATTATATACCGACCTTTACCTTGGCCTAAGAGTAACAAGCGGTGGCATTCTGTTCAGTAGCCTGAGGGCGCTGGGGGTTTCTTTAGGGACTAGTCCACACTCGGTTTGTAGTGATGCTACCGGCGGAGGTAAGCTAGACCTACACCGGTTGGATAAGGAACGGAGGCGAGAACTCTTAAGATTCTCGTGCCACAACTTTAAAACGGATTAAAGTGAATCACCTAAGTTATCAGATAATAACCGAATTGTGTGCCATCATGATGGGTGTTTATGTTACCTTGTTTGTGTTTGTGCTATCATTATTCTGCTTATTTTTAGATTGTTAGCTAACGGTTTATCCGTGTTGTAGATTTGTTGAGATAAACAGTTGCAGAGAGATCCGGGACGGATGGTCAGCCGGGTCCACGTACTCATTAGATGGGGACGGGGGAGTCTTCATTTCGGCATGCATGTTAGATAAATATATAGATGTTTTTGTAAGGCTGTCACATGTGTACATGCATTAAATAAATTATTATGTTTTGAAATTGTTTTAAATACATTTGTGTCTTGTTGTAAGATCCTTGTAAAATTGTTGTTAAACCAAGGTCGGGACCCATTGTGAGGTCCTAACCAGTAGCTCCCCGAGTTCCGAGAACTTGGGGTGTTTCATACTTCTTTACAACAAATTACTTAAATTACATAAGCTACAAATTACAAAATGAAAAAAAATATTTTTTTAAGCTTTTCTTTAGGTCATAGATATTTGTTTATGCTTGATATTTATATTTCATATAAAAGAAAGAAAAAAGCAAAGCACAAAAAATTTATTTTCATTTTATTATTTATAGTTTATGTAATTTAAGTAATTTACTGCAAATAAATTATAAATTTTTATTATTTGTTTTTTTAAAAAAGTTTATCCTATCAACTAAAATGTATATTATTCCCCCCCTTTTTTTTCATTATTTTGTTTCCTTTTTTAAAATTATATCTTATCAAACTATAACAAATTATAGAAAAACCAACATTTTTTTAATGGATTAATTACTGATCCTATAAAAGTGCAACACCCCCCTATAGTTCGTGTTTTTTTCCGCAATTTTAAAAGTTCGTGTCACCTTCCGCAATAGTAGCAAAGGTTGTGTTATTTAGAGCAAGTTAGCCTTTTTTTTATAATGAAAAGCAAATCGATGCATTAAATGACACCATCTAATGAACCGAATCCTCCAAACAGGGAAGTGGGTCGACTTCGTTGAGGACCAGGAGGTTGTCCTCGAAATTCCAAGGTCTCCCATGTAGGACCTTCTCTTTGTCCTATGTTGCGAAGAAATTGAATACGAACGAGTTGCTTCTTGTTTCCTTGATCGCTAGATCTTCACTTATCTTTCATATGCTACGTACGTAGGGCCCCACTATTAACTTTCTTCTCAACAATGATCTTTCCGATGATATTGAGTCTAATGTGCCATTCCATATCTCCCGAGAGTTGTGAATCAATTGTAACACCACAAATTTCAGACTCGGGGTGCTACAACATAATATCAGAGCTCTAGGTTGACAACAATGACACTTACAATCTTCTAAAAGGCCGAATGAATAAAGCAGAACCCGAAAGGGGTCTGAGTTTTCAAATGAAGTTTTGTTTTCAAAATCATCAGGTTTGGGATAGAAGTACGAGGAACCACCACTACCTCCGCGGATCTCGACAATGTGGATTGTTAGTGTTGACCTTTACATGATTATTTCTTGGACTTTGGTTTATGCATGCACGTAAGTTAGCTTGACGTGATAATTGGTAACACCCGTACAAATGGCACGTACTAGGGTTGCTGTGGGACGTACTAGATGTATATTATAATTAGAATTTAATATCATATTCATGTTCTTTTTTAATATCATATTCATGTTATTTTTTATTTAAAAATTTATTTTAAATGTATATTATAATTAGAACTTAATATCATATTCATGTAAAATAAATCATTATCAAAATTAAATGTTATTTTCTATAAGTAGTTATATTTTTTTAATACAATTATATCTTTACTTTATTGACTAATAAATATCATTTAACATTTATAGAAATAAGAGTTATAATTGTTATTGAATATTTTATATAATTTAATATTTTAAGTAATAATTATAATTAAAACTTAAGTTTATAATTATTATTTGAAACTATAAAAATAAGAGTTACAAGTATATATTTGTTTTCGTTTCTTATGGTTTTTGGTGTTTAATATATTTACTACATCTCATCATTTATTACTAAAAGGTTTTTCAACACGAATTAGAAAAATACTTCCTAATTTTGTTTGTGAAAGACCCGCAATTTCAAACTGCGTGTTATCTTTTTTCTTTTTTTTTAAACCGTAGTTTCAAACTGCGAGTTTAATACTTTGACCCTAATCACTTCCTATTCCCGGAATAAGTTTTATTCCGAGCCTAAAGTGAGAATTAATTTTTATTTAGTTATTATTTTGGCAAAAAATCCTATCCGGTAGCTAGAGGTCGGGGACGTGTTCCCATGGCTGAACCATCATCGAATGATGATTGAGCCGATGAGGTTGCTGAGAGTATAGTTCCCGAGGTAGGGAATGAGACTGCTGCTAGCTCAGGAGCACAAATAGAGTAGTTGGCCGAGTTAGGGCACTTCCCGATAGGAGCGTTAGAGTTCCAAGACTACGTTCGGCGGGTGGAGCCGTGGAGGAGGCCTTTAGGACAGGAGGACCATCCTCACTCCCACCAGTACCTATGAGATTAGTTGAGGCTTCGTAGAGGGTGACTTAGGTTCTAGTTGCACCCGAGAGAAGAATTGACGTTGATAGGGCTCGGACTGAGCCGAGGGCACCGATGTCAGGCTCGTGTTTGAAGACTTTCAACCACATGAGAGTACCCCCATTCGATGGGAACCTCGGGCTAGAGGTAGAGCATATGCTTGAGCACGTTGAGACCGCGTTGGAGTCGATACGTTGTCTTGAGGATCGGTGGGTAGAGTTGGTTCATACCCTATTCCGAGAGTAAACACATTACTGGTGGAGGACCATCCATAGCAGGGTCACTAGTTTTGAGCAGATGAGGAGTCTCATTAGAGAGCATTTATGCCCTTCCGCGCTGAGGAGAGAGAAGTTGCAGGACTTCATGGAGGTTGGATTTGAGGATGTTTCAGTTGTAGAGGCTATCAGGAGATTCTAGGAGGAGCTAACACTATTGGGTCCTGCCGCACCTCTGGAGGATCGACACGTATACTTGTTCTCCTAAAGGCTGAGGAGAGTACCTGTTTTTTTTCTAGCGGGTTTCCGATGTGACTCGCTGATAGACTACTAGGATGGAGTGTCAGCTTATGAGATGGACCAACTGGGTCCGCGGAGAGTTGTGCAGTCTGGATAGCCTAAGAAGAGGTAGAGGATTGGCCCGACTAGTGTTGGGGTTGGAGCATGGTGGAGGTTTGTCAAACACTAGTGGTACTCAGGCATGGGTGTTCGAGATGAGGAACAGCGAGGATCCGGCAACACCGGCAACTACAAGTACCATTCAGATTAATGGCTTGCCTGTTAGAGTTTTATTTGATACGGGTGCTACACACTCGTTTATTTCAGATGCTTGTGTAGAGAGTTGTCCTTAGAGACAGTAGAGGGATCATCTTTTTATTATAGGGTTACCCGATGAGGGTAAGATTAGGGGTAACCGGGAGATTCACGATTGTCCTATCCGTCTGGGAAATCGTGATTGGTAGTAGACTTCTTCGTCATGTATTTAGTACATGAGGAACTCATCTTGGGGATGGACTAGATGGACCATCATGGTGCGGTTCTAGATATTGGTAGGAGGACCGTGACAGTCACCACCGAGGCTGAACATGTGTAGATTTTACGAGGATGGGACCTCGGAAAGATCGGTACATTTATCAGGTCTGTCAGGGCGGCGAGGTTGACCGGGCAGGTTGTGAGGCCTTCTACTGTTACGCCATGAAGGAGAGTAAGAGCCCAACTTTAGAGGAGATTCTAGTGGTGAGCGAGTTCACCGATGTGTTTGGTGAGCTACCAGGTTTGCCACCACAAAGGGATGTGGACTTCAGTATCGAGTTGGAGCTTGGTACGAGACCGATCTTGAAGGCACCTTACCGTATGACGCTTATCGAGCTGCTTGAGCTAAAGAAGCAACTCAAGGATTTAACTGAGAAAGGCTTAATTCTCCTTAGTGTTTCTCCATGGGGAGCACCAGTCTTGTTTATGAGGAAGAAGGACGGGTCGATGAGGTTGTGCATCGACTACAAAGAGCTGAACAAGGTAACTGTCAAGAACAAGTATCCATTTCCCCGCATCGATGACTTGTTAGAGCGGCTACATGGAGCTACTGTGTTTTTTTGGATTGATCTGAGGTCATGGTATCACCGGTTGAGGATGAGAGACCAGGATGTGCCTAAGACAACATTCTGGACCAGGTACGGCCAATACGAGTTTGTAGTGATGCCATTCGGGCTTACAAATGCGCCCTCAATATTCATGGAGTTGATGAATGGTATTTTCATCGACTTACTAGACCAGTTTGTGGTGGTTGTTCAATCTAAAATGTGTGCGTATGAAAGAAAATAGTCTAAAATTTATACCAAGAATAAAAGCAAATAAGCGAAACCACAGTGTACAAATCAATTGCAATAAAAGCAAGTATTCCAGGGTCGATCACAGGGATTATGGTGAAATCAAGCTGACAGGTAATCTAGATGAGATATTTGCAAATAACAAAGAACAAAGCGAACCAATCAACGAAGATATATCAATCAAATGGGAATGCATATTCTAGATATCGTAGCGTCAAGTTGTGGTTTTTGATTCAAGACTTCTAATGATCTATGGACAAGGCTTGGGTAGCGAAGGAAAGGTAGGATAGATCACGGGGGAGGTCTCACTATCCACTATCACTAACCAAAGGTCCTTTCACCGGGTAAGTCTCAAGGATCTAGGGAAAGGAACTATAACTCAAACAAACAACTTGACCTAAAGGACAAGAACGAACCATCACCGGGTAAGTCTCAAGTTAACTCACAAAGGTAAGGCGAAGACACAATCAAACCTAACAAAGGGTAAATCTTTGTTACCTTGAAAACGTCATCTTTGGTACTCAAGAAAGGCAATCACGGGTAATTCTCATCCCGATCTCAAGCATAGGCCATAGTGGAATCTAAGGGTTTAAAGCTCTCAACAAAGACTAGGATTTGGGAAAACTATAACCTAGGCTTAAGGATAAAACATGATCGGGTAAATAGAAGCAAATCTCGGATTGTTCTTACTCAAATCTCGGTCGAGATTCCTGAGAAGTATCCGAGATCATCAACTGCGTAGGTAAAACTCAACCTTCAGGATCCATTTTAACTTAAAGGGTCATTCTATCATCATCTAAGCCACAATCATCAACTAATTACCCTAGAATCGCAAGGATTCTAGCCAACAACAGTCATATTTGAATCAAAGAAGTATATGATATCAAATAAGACATAAACCAACATAACCAAAGAAAAGGGCAAATAATAATACTTAGCAAACAATTTTCAATTATCGAAACTAAATCAAAGCAATAACAAAGGTTCGACCTTGTATTCAAATAATAAAAAACAACAACTAAGTTTATCCCTTCAAGAATAACTCACAAAACTCCAAAGCTACCTATGCGAATCTTCGATCCTTCGATGCTGTTCTTCCTTCTCTATCGCCGTCTTTATGTATCTTCCAAACTGCTGCGGAAATCGGACTCCGAAAATGTATTGGAAAAAAGTATGAAAAAGAAGCTCTAAATCGGTCCCGAATCCCTCTTTTTTTTACCCTCGTTGGAAAAAGTCCTTTTAACATTAAAATTAGGGTTTTGGCTTTGGGCCGCGGGCCGTTTTTCAGTGTAATCTCGGACGAGCCCAATGAAAATCTCGGCCGAGATAATATCTATCCATCCGAGATTTCTCTTTTGTTACGTACTTTCTTCTGCTTCTTGCTTTCATTCCAATTTAATCTTCTTTCTTATGATCCTTGGTCTTCTGTTGCACCTCAATGTACTCCATCATGCCGTCCTCTTGACTCCATTATGCTTCCTTTTAATCCAAAATGTGCCTTATTTCCTACAATTGCAACAAAACTATGTGTAGATCTCCATTCTCGCAAAGTAGGCAAATAATAGCATAATCGATATGCATATATGTTCATGCATGCAAAGCAAAAGGGAAATCTATCTAAATGCGTACCTATATTAAGGTCATAATTCATGTCATTAGTGGTCTTCATAGATGATATCCTAGTGCACTCTAGGAGCAGAGAGGAGCATGTTGAGCACTTGAGAACGGTGCTACGAGTCCTACATGATAGAGAGTTGTATGCAAAGATCTCTAAGTATGAATTCTGGATGCCTGAGGTGACCTTCCTTGGTCACGTAGTTTCCACCGAGGGGATCAAGGTTGATCCGGAGAAGATAGAGTTTGTATTCTCACGGCTGCCTCCGAGGAATGTTAAGGAGGTACGAAACTTTCTAGGCTTGGCGGGTTATTACCGCCGGTTTGTGGAAGGGTTTTCAGTGATTGCCCGACCACTCGCATTTCTATTGAGGAAGACCCCCGATTTGTGTGGTTTGAGCCGTGCCAACAGAGTTTTGAGGAGTTGAAGAGGAGGTTGACTTCTACTCCTATCCTAGCTCAGCCAGAGGGTATAGAGGATTTGGTGGTGTACAATGATGCATCCAAGCTGGGCTCGAGATGTGTATTTATGCAGCGACGTAGAGTTATTGCGTACGCGTCTAGACATTTGAAGACGTAGGAAGAGAATTATCCGACTCATGACCTCGTGTTATATGCGGTGGTACATGCACTAAAGATCTAGCGCCACTATCTGTACGGAGCGATGTGTCAGATCTTCACATACCATAAGATTTTGAAGTATATATTTGTTCTGTAGGAGTTGAATAACCGCCAGAGGAGAGGGCTAGAGCTGATCAAGGATTTTGATATGGAGATATTGTACCATCTGGGAAGGCGAATGTGGTCACCGACTCCCTTGATAGGAAGACACCTCAAGAGAAGGTGATAGATAGATTGACGGCTCCGCCCCAATTGCAGAGATATCTAGCTTGGTTTGAGTTGGAGATCCGATTCCCGGACACGGACAAACACTTGTCCACTTTAGAGTTGTTACCGGATCTGTTGGGAAAGATCTGACAGAAGCGGGAGAGTTGTCCGACCCTTACTAGGGTCCGAGACAAGATGTCTTGAGGAGAGGTACCGTAGTTTACCGTAGGTGCCGACCGGGTGATGAGACGCCAGGAGCGTGTATGTCTGCCTTCGGACAAAGAGCTGAGTCAGAGAATCTTAGAGGAGGCTCACACTACACCTTAATCGGTACACGTAGGTACGAGTAAGATGTATCAAGATGAGAGATGTTCATTCTGGTGGGGTGGGCTGAAGTCCGATGTGGCTAGATACGTAGCCCAATGCGCAAATTGCCAACATGTCAAGATAGAGCACCACAGGTTAAAAGGACACCTCCACCCACAACCAATGCCGCAATGGACGTGGGAGGACATATCCATGGATTTTGTCACCGGTTTGAGACCGAGTCGGAGTTTTGACGCCATTTGGGTGACAGTAGACCGACCGACGAAGAGCTCACGTTTCATTCCTATTAAGGAAACATGGTTGGTGAGTCGGCTAGCGGTGGAGTTCACTAGGCAGATAGTGAGACTCCATAGGCTACCGATGACCATCGTCTCTGACAGAGATGGACGATTTACCTCAAGGTTTTGGAAACAAGTGCACGCCGCCTTAGGTACGAGCTTTCACTTCACGACAGCGTATCACCCTCTAACAGAAGGCCATTTTGAGAGGACTATCTACACGTTGAAGGACATCCTGAGAGCCTGTGTTTTGGATTGGGGATATGTATGGCCAAACCATCTTCCCCTGGCGGAGTTTTCATATAATAACAATTGACACACATTGATAGGGATGGCTCCTTATGAGGCGTTGTAAGGGCGGAGATGTCGTACACCTCTATGTTGGGATGAGCCGAGTAGAGCTAGTAGAGTAGCTCCTAAGCAGATACAAGACGACACCGCTCGAGTAGGGGTGATCCGAGAGTAGATGCTGGGCGCGTAGAGTCGCCAGCTGTATTATGCTGACAAGAAGTGCCGACCTCTAGAGTTTAGAGTGGTGCTCAAGTCTGATTTAGAGTATCACCGACGCAAGACGTCATCCGTTTCGGCATTAAGGGGGAGTTGAGTCCCCGATATGTCGGACCTTTTGAGATATTGGAGCGGGTCGGAGAGATCGCATACCGACCAGCCTTACCACTGAGACTAGAGGGTGTTCATCAAGTCTTTCACATGTCTCAGTTGAGGGAGTACATACCGGACCCGAGACACGTCATCAGTTATGAAGACTTGGTGGTCGAGCTTAACCACAACTTTGTAGAGCATCCGGTGGTTGCCTTAGAGAGAAGTACGAGACACTTACAATCGAAGGACATACCGATGATGTGAGTCCAGTGGTCTAGACGAGGGACCGACGAGACTACCTGGGAGACGGAGGATAGTATTAGGAGGAACTATCCAGAGTTCTATGCCGAGTTATTTGCCGATATATAGGATCGTCGGGTTAGTTCTTGGATCCTTGCTTACGTGTGTGTTATGTTGTGGTTACTTGTTTCATGTTTATGTGATTTATGATCATGAGGATCTTGTTGTGACATTTTGATAAATTATCGGTATAGTTTAGAAGTATGATGCCTTCTCGGGAACTTATTATTATACCTCGGTGGGTAAGACCGAGAGGATCGATGTTGATCTAAGTTTCGGGACAAAACTTGTTTTTAGGGGGAACTGATGTAACAACCAGGTTTTGGAGACTCAAAAGGATTCACTGTGGTCGCAGGGCGCGACCGCGGCAGGTTTCCTACCCGTGGGCGCAACCTGTAGTCGCGCCGGAGCGGGTGCGGCTACTGTTTCCCGCGGGTGCTGGTAAACAACAAGTCACGATCTTTTTGGTTTGTAACCGTCAAGATCGTTTCCTTTCCGGTTTTGTTCTGATCTTTTCTGCTCTTGAATTTCTACTCCTCCTTCTAACCACTTCTAACCCTAGCTGATACCTCCCTCTTGTGTTCTCTCTTACGTAACTCATCTCTCTTCTTCTTCTTCTTCTTCTTCTTCTTCTTCTTCTTTTTCTTCTCCCTATTCCATTTCATTCTGAAGAACCGTATATGTGAATATAAAGGATATAACTACTCTAGAAGGGGGGGGGGGGTGGGTGGGGCTGAATAGAGTATGAGAACTTTTCGCAAAAACCTATCTCAAGGCTTTGAAACTGATTTCACGGCCTTGATGACGATCTATGCTCTTTGTGACACAACTGATTTTCAAGGGCTTTGAAAGTCATTTTAAGGCCTGTTAGCATGAAATATTGTGATATTTTAGGCACGTTTTCTAAGTGTATTTGATCTATTATGATAGTCATTGATTGAGCATTGATGCAATTGTGAGCTAGTTTGTCTATAATGTCGATATAGAGATCTACACAAACTTTATGTTGATAATAGGTAATTGAGAGCTATTTCCGAACGGAATTGAGCAAGGATGGAGTTGATGGAACATGTCCATGGATTGAGGGCATTCCTAGGAGCTAAGGGAGTGTCATCTTGAAGGATGCACGAGGCTAAGGAAGAATCACGTTCTATCCCTAAACCACGCTCTAAAATACGGCCGTACCACTTTCCACGTTCAAGTCCACGGCCGTGGAACCATGGCAAGGGAAGCATGGTCCATTCCAGCAACTTCTACGGCCGTGGAGGAGTTGTGTCAAACCGTGTTGATTTCCACGCTCTAAATTACGGCCGTGGAACCCTTCCACGACCGTGATCTTGGCGATCTTTTTCGCCACACTTTAAGCCACGATCTCCTACGCAATTGGGCCGGGCCGATATTTTATCTTACACTATATAAGGACGGACAAAGAGAGATTCCGTCACCTTCGCTTACGCATAGACGCATCTTACGCTTGCGCTTGGAATTGCCCTAATTTCGGCATTTGGCGGAGATTGTGTTTGAGAGATTTTTGCGCTTTGCCATTGGGATTTCCGGATTGACGGAAGATCGAAGATTCGGAAGATTGTTCGCAAGGAGATTTCGCTTCTTGCTTAGGTTTGATTTAGAAGACGGATTGACATCCCGTTCTTCCTTCTTATCTAAGATTTGTGTTTGTTTGTGTTATTCCGAATCTAGTGACGATTATTGTTCTTGATTGTGACTTTGAGATTGATTTGAAAGTTATTGAAGGTTTTCGGAAGTTTTCATCTTTCAATCTCTTAACCCTTGAATTTGATATCAATATGACTGTTATTGGCTAAAAACCTTTAACAATTCTAAGGTGAAGGGTTGATAGTTGTGGTTTAGATGATGATAGATCGATTATAAACAGATTGAACCCTGAGAGTTAGAGAGAATCGACGACAACCCTAATCCACGGTCTGTTCTTGAGCTTCCACGGCCGTGGAACTCAAGAACTACCCGTAATTTTGTGTTAAGTTACGAACTTGCTTTTACTTTAATCCAAAGTTAAAGATTTGCTTTAACTTAGTCTTGGCTTGCCTTTTCTAGGTGGTAGTGAAGCCTCAACAACCTCTACCCCGATTGTGAGTGTCACAACCTTAATCGGTTTAGTTAGTCTTGATCCTTGGATTACAAGTTTGGGTATTTGACATTAATTCTTACCTTTAGAACCTTTCTATACTGAAGCCTCAACAACCTTTATAGAGAGTGTCTTGTAGGTGAGTCATATAAGGTTTTTGGAACTTCACCGTACGATTACCTTACATTAGCATACCTTTGCATACCTCAACTCTGTCCTTATATCTTTAGTATATCTTGAATCGATTGCCACAGCTGGATATCTGGATCTTTAGGATTGTTGTTTTCCCAATAATTTGAAAAGCTTCTTACATTTACTCGCTTGATAACCTACAATTGAATTTGTTCCCCCCAAATCCCTGTGTTCGATACTCTGGAATTCTTACTCAACTATATCGATCCGTACACTGCGGGTTCGCTTGCTTGATTTCTAGTTTTATAAATTTAAAGCTTATTTGCACGCACGCTAAGTGGCGAACAAGGCCTTTACTCCATAAACGTGCAAAGCAACGTTAGTTACAATAAAGCAAGATAAAGTGTGGAGATGAAAAGATTGACACGGTGATATGCTTACAAAGTTCAACACTAACGGCCCACGTCTCCGTCCTAGGGTTTCTTAGCCCGTAGGATCTAACGATCATTATCTGCTTCAAAGAGTCCTAGATACAACCTAGAATAAATCCCCTTCTTCTCTCACTATAGCCAATGCTACGATCTAGTTTCAATTCTTAACGTAGCAATAATAGCCTAGTTACTTCACAGAGTAACACACACTCGAGTATAACACTCTCTAGATATTCCAATGAGGCTCTCGTGTTTTTCTCTCTCTAGGATGTAAGATTTTGTAAATGAAGAGGAAGAAAAACTTTTGGAAAGAAATGAAGATGCTTTGATCGCTTGAAGACTTAGATGTATCCGTGTCAGCTTGTTTAGTTCTCTTCAATCACCATCTTCATTTATAGTCTTCGATGGAGAACTTCTAACCAATGTATAAATGACCGTTGTGAAGTTCTTCTATCTCCATGAAAGACGGTGTTGGATTGAGATGAATTAGCCGTTGTAAGATCTTCTATATTCTTCATCTCCTTGACGCACGTCGAGATAAATCTTCGAGATCTTCTCTTGAAAAGAACCATTGAAGATCTTGTCGTTGAAGTCTTTGTTTTAAGCTTCGAGATCTTCCATGTTTGTTGAGGATCTTTTTGTTGAAGATATCTCTCTTAGATAGCCGTTGATGATCTTCCTTGGTTACGAGATCTGATAACACGATTTATGACTTAGTTTTAGGTAATCATTTAGATAGATTTCTCACTCATTCATGCATGGTTTAGCACTAGTTCACGACATTTTGCACTCAATTCATGTATTTTGCCGAGATAGACGTCTACACGGACTTGTGCGTGTTTTATAGGTATTTCGGGAGATTTAGGAGCTAAAACGATACGTTTGAGGATCGTTCATCTAGATGACACACCCTCGGACTCATTAGGACACAAGCTAAAGGCTAAAAAGGACTCATGGAACCTTGCCAACACAAGCCATGCACCAAATCGAAGCTTAATGATCAAAGGCAATGCTGAAGCACAGAATCACGGTTCTCTGACACTCCACGGCCGTGGAATCACCCGTGGATTTTGCCAGATTCTTGTGACAGCTGTGCCACGACTCTCATGGCCAGCTCATGCAAAATTTGTTATAAAAGTGGTCCTTCATTGGCTGAGAAAGGCATCTTGGAGCAGCTCTCCATTATCCATTATCCTCTAACAAAAATATTCTCTCAACAAGAAGTCTTTCTAGGAAGGAAAGTGTCAAAGAGGAAGAAGAAGAGCTCCATCGAAGGGAAGAAGAAGAACACACACCATTACCACACTTGATAGTTTTGTATTGAAGAATTCCGGATTCTATTTCTAAGAGTTGTATGAATCATTTGAACCTTCTTTTGGAAGGACTGTGAGTTACTCTAGTTCTATTTTCAGCTTGGTTTTGTTTTAGTTCACTTGTTCATCTCTTTTCCTTCATCATCTTGCAAATGGATGTCATGATTTTATGTTTGTTTGTTTCGATTTCTATTATGAACGTTGTAGGCTAAATAGATGTGGTTCTAGGGTAAGGAAAGGATAGTTATGGCTAGGGTTATGATAGGACGGACTTAGATTTATCTTTGGATGACTTGTGTGCATAAACGTAGCTGCTGTTAGAAATCACGGGTAGTTCTTGCCTAACCACGGCCGTGGTTTAGGTAGAACAAACCGTGATTTTCCCTGGTTCGATGGATTTTGTCGTAGATTGTTAGAATGTTGAAATCCTAAGTGTTTGTTGAGTTAAATCTACCCTAGGGTGACCTAGTGTTAGCAACTAAGTGTGAGGAGAGACTTACCCGGTAATCCTTACTCTTAGATTCCAAAGATAACAAACCTTAGGTAGTGGTGAGCCTAATAAGCCGCCATTGGATTAAGTGTGCTAGATAGTTGTTTAGGACTTCCCTTTCCAAGACTTACCCGATAAGGATAGGTTAGACCCCTAAGTAACAATCCGGTTTGTGTAGAATTCCTATCCTTAGGTTCTTAGAGACTTACCCGGTGATGAAACCTTAGGAATGGACTAGTGGACCATGAGACCTACCCGGTAATTGATCCCAATCTAGAAACACTTAATCCCAACATATCATAGTTAGTCCAAGAAATGAATAGATAGCTTGAGTCCTATGCCATAACCGGAACTTCCAACCCCTAGAATCCGTCTTTTCTTTCTTTGATCATTATCTTGTTTAGCTTGTTTATTTGTGTTGATCCATAGTTTAGTTGATTGTTTACTTTGCATGAATTGTGATCTTTGATTGATCACCAAAAACCAACCAAAAACATTTGAGATTTTCATTTCTTTATTTCTTTCTTTTCTTTCAACCTAGGTCTTTACTAAACTCAATCACAAATCGAATCAATTTCACCTTAGTCTTTGTGTTCGACCTCGGAATACTATCCCTACTACAAACGTCCCGTACACTGCGGGTTTCGCTAGGTAGTTTATGATTTAGTTCGAGTTATAAATTTAAGACCCATTTGCGCATCACGATCTTAGCGTAACAAGTTTTTGGCGCCGTTGCCGGGAACTAGGTCTAGATTGAGTCATTTTTGTGATTGTTTATAGTGTAGGCCTTTCTTGTTGCCTTTGATCTCTCTTTGGTGTGTGTCTTTGCTTTTCAGGACATCTCTTACTCTTTAGGTGTATGAGAAGATCTCGTGGCAAGGATTTAGCTCCATTCGATCCCGAACCGGAGAAAACCCTTCGATCTAGATCCAAGAGTATTAAAAGGGGAAAAGAGATGGCCGGAAGAGACCTCCAAGATGAATTAGATGAAGCCTTAGAGCAAATAAGGCTAAGAGATGAGCTCTTGGAGGAAGAAAGGAGACTTGCCAATGAGAGGCAAGAGGCAACTAGGAGGGAGATTGATGAGATTAGGCAACCCCTTGTTCAAGGAGAGCTTAATCGCCGACAACCTCTACCTCCTCCACCACAACCGCAGCCGGCGGTTAATGATAGGGTTGTGCCTATTGCCATTGAAGAGCCACAAACCCTAGGGAGACGTATGGATCCGGCACAAAGAGCACACCGTCCGGGTGTGAACTTAGGAGATCCCGCAGCCCACAACTATGAGCTCCGCCCTCAAGTTCTACAAATGATCCGGCATAATCAATTTGGAGGGATGGAAGGAGAGTCTCCTCATCAACATTTGATGAATTATGAGATCTTGATGGAGACTCTTAGACCGCCAAGATTGGAGAGCAACAACCATAAGCTTAGGGCTTTTTCCTTCTCTCTTAAGGATAAAGCCTTGGCTTGGTATCAATCTATTCCACAAGGGCGAGTTGGTACTTGGGAGGAGATGACAACCGAGTTTTTGACTAAGTTCTTCCCACCATCCAAGACTACCGAATTAAGAGGGAAGATCAATGCCTTCGTAATGAAGGATAGAGAGAGCTTGTTCAAATCTTGGGAGAGATTCAAAGACCTTCTCCTAGATTGTCCACACCATGGCATACCGAAAATTGAGCTATTGGAGATCTACTTCAAGGGACTTGATGAAGATAGCCAATTCAAGCTCCAATCTCTTTCCGGTGGGACTTTTATGGAGAAGCATGTAGATGAAGCTTGGGAGTTTGTGGAGAAGCAAGCTCTAGTGATTGAGAAGTACTCCCATAGGAAGAGTGAAGGAAGAAAGGCGGGAGCATATGAGGTGAGTGAAGTCACCATGAGCAATTTCAAGCTTGACGCCATCAACAACGAGTTGAAGTCCTTGAGGGAGTTGTGTGCTACAACTTTGAAGAACCAAGCAACTCCTCAAGTGCTTCCACAAGCCAACTTGTCTTCCAAGGAGGAGGATGTGAGTTATATGGGAAGGGGCAACTTCAACAATTACCAGGCCCAAGGAGTTTCAACAACAACCGGCAATTCAACAATTACCGGCCCAACCACAACCATCCCGGATTTTCTTACTCTAACCCGGATGGAGCCTTGAACTCTTCCTCCTCCACGAGCACAACTCCACCACCAAGAGCTTCACAAGAACCTCCACCCGGATTTACTCAACCCCCAAAGGATAGAACCGAAATAATGTTTGAGCAATTGCTTGGAAGGTTGAGTGGTCTTGAGAGCACGGTGACTTCCATTTCTAAAGCTCAAAAGGTGTTGGAAGCACAAGTGTTCCAAAAGGCGGGTGAAGCCCATAGAGACCCGGGAAAGCTTCCCGGAAGAACTGAAGACAACCCAAGAGGCCAAGTGTTGGCTATTACAACGAGGAGTGGGTTGAGTATGAAAGATCCTTTTCCCAAGGACAATGCTAAGGGAAAGCAAGTAGTGGTAGAAGGGGGAAAGTTGCAAGAAGATGGAGGCAAGAGCAAGGATGTAGAGCCAACTTATGTGGCACCGCCCCCATACAAGCCACCACTACCGTTCCCACAATCAAGAGCAAGAGCTCGTTTGGACAATCACTTTGGTAAGTTCCTTGAACTAATGTCCAAATTACATATTAACATTCCGTTCATGGATGCCATTTTAGGAATGCCGGCATATGGCAAGTTTTTGAAAGAAATACTCTCCAACAAAAGGAAGTTGGAGGAGTATGGGGAGATAAGAATGACCAAGAGATCCTCGGAATTGATCCAAACAATGAAGGAGGAGATGCCTCCCAAGCTAAGAGATCCGGGCTCTTTTTGTGTCCCAATTGGAGTGGGAGATGTGAAGTACGAGGCCCTTAGTGATCTTGGAGCGAGTGTAAGCATCATACCGCTTGCACTTTGCAACAAGGTTGGGCTAGGAGAGCCGAAACCGGTCAAGATGACTCTCTATATGGCGGATCGTTCTATCACTCATCCGGTTGGGATCTTAGAGGACATTCCGGTGCAACTAGGAGGATTCTATGTGCCAATCGATTTTGTAGTCTTGGACATTCCGGCGGACTATCCGGTTCCCATCATCTTGGGAAGGCCTTTCCTAGCCACCTCTAGATGCCTAGTGGATTGCAAAAATGGAACTCTCTCCTTCAACATTGGAGAGGAGAACATCAAATTCAAATTGTCCACAATGATGAAAGGGCCGACCCTTGATGAGGATGTCTTCAACATAGTCGAGCAAGAAGAATCTAGGGAAGTTGTGAGCTCGATCTTGATCAAGGACCCCTTGGAGAAGGTTCTTACCTTAAGTATAATGGAGGAAGGTGTTGAGGAGGCTTGCAATGAAGAGATCAAGGCCTTGGAAGCATTGGAAGAGGAGCCAAGAGTTGGATTTGAAGGCCACGAAGAGGTGTTGAACAGCTGCAAGTTCCACGGTCGAGATTTATGTTCCACGGCCGTCAAACTTTCTGGACAACTCCGGGAAGCAAGCTTAGCAAGAACCACGGCCGTGGAAGTTGAGCAAACCGTGGTTCCAGCCGTGGTTTTCCCTGGATCAGCCCTTGATGGTGAACAAGCTTCTAGGAGCCTTGGAGTGTCTTCATTTGCTTTGGATTCATCTCATCCAACCTTGTTTGGGTCTTCTACACTCGACAAAGGTCCTCCTAAACTCGAACTCAAACCCCTCCCCTCTCATTTAAAGTATGCTTTCCTTGGTGTTGATTCTACATATCCGGTAATTGTGAATGCATGCTTGAGTGATGATGAACTTGCTAAGTTGTTGCATGAACTAAGATTGCATAGGAAAGCCATAGGCTATACAATTGATGATTTGGTTGGCATAAAACCTTCTTTGTGCATGCATAAGATAATGATGGAAGATAATCATAAACCCTTTATTGAACATCAAAGGAGATTGAATCCTGTAATGAAAGAGGTAGTCAAGAAGGAAATCATAAAATTGCTAGATGCGGGAATTATCTACCCTATCTCGGATAGTAAGTGGGTTAGTCCCGTTCATGTAGTACCTAAGAAGGGTGGGATGACCGTAGTGACTAATGAGAACAATGAACTAATCCCGACTAGGACAGTTACGGGGTGGAGGATGTGCATTGATTATAGGAAATTGAACATGGCCTCTAGGAAAGATCACTTCCCTCTCCCCTTCATTGACCAAATGCTAGAAAGGTTAGCTCAACACTCTCATTTTTGCTATCTAGATGGCTATAGTGGATTCTTCCAAATCCCTATCCACCCCGATGACCAAGAGAAAACAACCTTTACATGTCCATGGGGTACTTTTGCATATAGAAGAATGCCATTTGGGTTGTGTAATGCACCCGCCACCTTCCAAAGGTGTATGATGGCTATCTTTTCGGAATACATAGAAAATATCATGGAAGTGTTTATGGATGATTTCTCTGTTTATGGTTCTTCCTTTGATAATTGCTTGGCTAACTTGTCATTAGTATTGCAAAGATATGAGGAGACAAATCTTGTCTTGAATTGGGAAAAATGCCACTTCATGGTAAGTGAAGGCATTGTGTTAGGACACTTGGTGTCTAACCGTGGCATTGAGGTTGATAGAGCCAAGATTGAAACGATAGAGAGGTTGCCACCACCTACCTCGGTGAAGGGGGTAAGGAGTTTCTTGGGACATGCCGGTTTTTACCGGAGGTTTATTCAAGACTTCTCTAAAATTTCTAAGCCTCTCACTAACCTACTAATGAAGGATGTTGATTTTGTCTTTTCCAAAGATTGTCTTGAATCTTTTTGTAGGTTGAAGAACGCCTTGATCTCCGCACCTACCATGCAACCTCCGGATTGGAGTTTACCATTTGAGATCATGTGTGATGCAAGCGATGTAGCCGTTGGGGCTGTTTTGGGGCAAAGGAAAGATGGGCGCACTCATGCTATTTATTATGCTAGCAAGACGCTAGATGATGCCCAACTCAATTATGCTACCACCGAGAAAGAGTTGTTAGCGGTGGTGTATGCATTTGAGAAGTTCCGCTCATACCTTGTTGGAGCGAAGGTCATAGTTTATACGGATCATGCTGCGATCCGTTATCTACTTACAAAGAAGGATGCCAAACCAAGGTTGATTCGGTGGATCCTTCTTCTTCAAGAGTTTGATTTGGAAATACGGGATAAGAAGGGATCCGAGAACTCCGTGGCGGATCACCTTAGTAGACTCCCACCATTAGAGCTTGAAAGAGATGACATCCCAATTGATGACTCATTTCGGGATGAGCAATTACAAATGGTGGAGGAATGCTTGTTCCAAGTGTCTAGAGGAAGTGAGCCATGGTTCGCCGACATTGTGAACTACTTAGTGTGTGAGGAAGTGCCTCCCAGATTGACATATGCACAAAGGAAGAAGTTCTTCAACGATGTGAGGCACTACTATTGGAGTGAACCACTTCTATTCAAGAGAGGGCCGGATGGAATGTTTAGAAGATGCATACCGGAAGATGAAGTAGAGAGTGTGATCCGGCATTGTCACTCCTTACCATGTGGAGGCCATGCTAGCTCACACAAAACGTGTGCGAAGGTATTGCAATCCGGTTTTTATTGGCCTAACTTGTTTAGAGATGTGCAAGGTTTTGTAGCGGCATGTGATGCTTGCCAAAGGACGGGCAACATCTCAAGGAGGAATGAAATGCCCTTGAACAACATCCAAGAAGTCGAAATATTTGATGTGTGGGGTGTGGACTTCATGGGACCATTCCCTTCTTCATGTGGCAATCTCTTCATCCTATTGGCGGTGGACTATGTGTCAAGATGGGTGGAGGCAATCGCCTCTCCTACAAATGATGCCAAGGTGGTAGTGCGGTTCTTCAACCGGGTGATCTTCCCTAGGTTTGGAACACCAAGGGTGATCATTAGTGATGGAGGAAAGCACTTCACCAATAGGAATTTTGGGGCGCTTTTGGCCAAGTATGGGGTGACTCATAAGGTGGCAACACCTTACCATCCCCAAACTAGTGGCCAAGTGGAGATATCCAACCGGGAGATCAAGGCCATCCTTGAGAAGACGGTGTCTAGGACTAGAAAGGATTGGGCTATGAAGCTCAATGACGCATTGTGGGCATATAGGACCGCCTTCAAGACACCAATTGGAACCACTCCTTACAAGTTGGTCTATGGAAAGTCTTGCCATCTTCCGGTAGAAATGGAGCATAGAGCTTATTGGGCCATTAAGTGGCTCAATTTTGACCTCAAAGAGGCGGGAGAGAAGAGGTTGCTTGATATAAACGCCCTTGAGAAGATCCGGTTGGAAGCTTATGAGAATGCCCGGATCTACAAGGAGAGAACCAAACGATGGCATGACAAGCGCCTCATCCCGAAGGAGTTGAGTGAAGGCGACCTTGTCCTTCTCTTCAACTCAAGGCTGCGACTCTTCCCCGGAAAGCTCAAATCAAGATGGACCGGGCCATATGTAGTGAAGAAGATCTTCTCCCATGGAGCTATTGAGATAGGAGGGGAACATTGTGGAAATTTCAAAGTGAATGGGCACCGCTTGAAGAAGTATATTCCGGGACCCCGGTGGACATGATTGCCCCACTTCACCTTGAATAGACGCCCCCGAGTTTGGTCAAGCTAATGACCTTAAAGAAGCGCTTGGTGGGAGGCAACCCATTGGTAACGTTTTTCCTTTCTTGATTTGCTTTTGTTCTAGATTTTTCTATCTTTGTGTGTGTTTTGTCTACTTTGTGTGTGCTAGAACATTAGTGGCATTGGAAGCCTTGCTTGACATAGGAATGATGATGATGAACCCCTCATCAATTATGGGTGGAGCGGACGCGGAACTTGGACGGCTAGCGGTGCCTAGCGCGGGTCCCAAAGCTTAGATGGACGCTTAAGAGCTCTCTACCATTGTTGATAGGATCATCCAACATCAATTCACTTGAACAATCCCAAATACCATAGCAAACCATTTTTACATTGTGAGAACCTTCTTTCACTCTCTTTACTTGTATACCACATTGAGGACAATGTGTTTCTAAGTATGGGGTGGGGTTTGCATGATCCTTTGCATGATGAGCATCTAGGATAGTTTAAAATCTTCACATGTCTTGCATTGTACATACTTAAATCGAAAATACCATAAAAATCAGAAAATTTAAAATTTTTTTGTGCTTTCTAGGCTTGGATATGATCCTAATGATGATCTTGTCTTGTGAATTGACTATGGATGGCCTCATGTGTTAGGATTGATAAACGCATATGTGGAGTTGAAGTACTTCTCTTGAAATTCTATGAATGATTTGTGACCATGATGTTTGCCTAGAAAGGATTGAGTAGTGAAGATCGAAATTACATGATAGTTCTTGCATACCATCTAGGAATGAATGAGGCAATTCATCTTTCTCTACTTCTCATCTTAATCATGATTGCTTGAGCACCTCAATTGAGATAAATTTGACCTCTTTTAACCCATCCGGGAATAGGAGCATGCTAGTGTGTTGATGTGTGCGAAAAGCAAGTGTGGGGTGAAGTTGTTAATGAAAGAATATCATGCATAAAATGCTGAATTTGTTGTGAAAGTGTAGCCAAAAATATAGGCTTGGGGACATTGGCTTAAATGACAAGTAACTCGGTACACTTCACATAATCGGGTGTTGGTGCCTTGCCAAAGTCAAATGAACCAATAGTCCTAACGAGCTTTGGTATGTGTGCCCGGTGTGGATGCACCTTGAAAACTAAGAAAAAGCCCGAGGACGGCTAATCACCAAGGTTTCGGCTTTTGTACACCAATGCCATTGTCTCAAAAATAAGTCAAAGAAAAAGAAAAGAAAGAAAAGATAGAGGAAAATATACACTTGAGGGAAGTTGATCGAGGACAAGATTGTGGAGTTAGTTCCGTTCCCGGATTAGCATCACATAACCTAGAAATCCCCACCCAATCACTACATTTCTTGGCCCTTTTATTTCACAAGACCTTATGACCTATTTGCATGTTTGTAAGACTTAGTGATTTAGATTGGATGTACTCTTGATCTTCTTGACTTCTTCATCTTTACATTTCATGCATACTTTTGAGTTAAGTACAATTGTCTTTCCATGTCTTCATTTGTTTGAATGCATGATTACTTGTCCTTGCCATGAAACATAACTTTGAAGGTGATCCAATAATAGAAGCACAAACCCAAAAAGATTTTGCCATTTTTCTGCATACATAAATCATGTCATCTCTTAGTCTATAGTTGGGAATTTGCTCAGGAACGAGCAAACCTTAAGTATGGGGTATTTTGATAACACGTTTTATGACTTAGTTTTAGGTAATCATTTAGATAGATTTCTCACTCATTCATGCATGGTTTAGCACTAGTTCACGACGTTTTGCACTCAATTCATGTATTTTGCCGAGATAGACGTCTACACGGACTTGTGCGTGTTTTATAGGTATTTCGGGAGATTTAGGAGCTAAAACAATACGTTTGAGGATCGTTCATCTAGATGACACACCCTCGGACTCATTAGGACACAAGCTAAAGGCTAAAAAGGACTCATGGAACCTTGCCAACACAAGCCATGCACCAAATCGAAGCTTAATGATCAAAGGCAATGCTGAAGCACAGAATCACGGTTCTCTGACACTCCATAGCCGTGGAATCACCCGTGGATTTTGCCAGATTCTTGTGACAGCTGTGCCACGACTCTCATGGCTAGCTCATGCAAAATTTGTTATAAAAGTGGTCCTTCATTGGCTGAGAAAGGCATCTTGGAGCAGCTCTCCATTATCCATTATCCTCTAACAAAAATATTCTCTCAACAAGAAGTCTTTCTAGGAAGGAAAGTGTCAAAGAGGAAGAAGAAGAGCTCCATCGAAGGGAAGAAGAAGAACACACACCATTACCACACTTGATAGTTTTGTATTGAAGAATTCCGGATTCTATTTCTAAGAGTTGTATGAATCATTTGAACCTTCTTTTGGAAGGATTGTGAGTTACTCTAATTCTATTTTCAGCTTGGTTTTGTTTTAGTTCACTTGTTCATCTCTTTTCCTTCATCATCTTGCAAATGGATGTCATGATTTTATGTTTGTTTGTTTCGATTTCTATTATGAACGTTGTAGGCTAAATAGATGTGGTTCTAGGGTAAGGAAAGGATGGTTATGGCTAGGGTTATAATAGGACGGACTTAGATTTATCTTTGGATGACTTGTGTGCATAAACGTAGCTGTTGTTAGAAATCACGGGTAGTTCTTGCCTAACCACGGCCGTGGTTTAGGTAGAACAAACCGTGATTTTCCCTGGTTCGATGGATTTTATCTTAGATTGTTAGAATGTTGAAATCCTAAGTGTTTGTTGAGTTAAATCTACCCTAGGGTGACCTAGTGTTAACAACTAAGTGTTAGGAGAGACTTACCCGGTAATCCTTACTCTTAGATTCCAAAGATAACAAACCTTAGGTAGTGGTGAGCCTAATAAGCCGCCATTGGATTAAGTGTGCTAGATAGTTGTTTAGGACTTCCCTTTCCAAGACTTACCCGGTAAGGATAGGTTAGACCCCTAAGTAACAATCCGGTTTGTGTAGAATTCCTATACTTAGGTTCTTAGAGACTTACCCGGTGATGAGACCTTAGGAATGGACTAGTGGACCATGAGACCTACCCGGTAATTGATCCCAATCTAGAAACACTTAATCCCAACATATCATAGTTAGTCCAAGAAATGAATAGATAGCTTGAGTCCTATGCCATAACCGGAACTTCCAACCCCTAGAATCCATCTTTTCTTTCTTTGATCATTATCTTGTTTAGCTTGTTTATTTGTGTTGATCCATAGTTTAGTTGATTGTTTACTTTGCATGAATTGTGATCTTTGATTGATCACCAAAAACCAACCAAAAACATTTGAGATTTTCATTTCTTTATTTCTTTCTTTTCTTTCAACCTAGGTCTTTACTAAACTCAATCACAAATCGAATCAATTTCACCTTAGTCTTTGTGTTCGACCTCGGAATACTATCCCTACTACAAACGTCCCGTACACTGCGGGTTTCGCTAGGTAGTTTATGATTTAGTTCGAGTTATAAATTTAAGACCCATTTGCGCATCACGATCTTAGTGTAACAAGTTTTTGGCGATCTTTCTGAGATCCATTGAATAATATCTTCAATCTTGCGGCGGTTAAGATCTTTCCAAGATCTTCTTGGTGGGCCGAAATATCTTCTTCAAAAAGTCCATTGGAGATATTCCTTGAGCTGAGCGAGATCTTCTCTTGACATCTTGTTTGAAGATCTTCTCTTGATCCTTGGTAGATTTGGTTGTTGAGATGAATCTTGATTTTAAAATCCTTCTAGCCGATATATCCTTTGTATCGTGTTTCAAGGCTTCGGCTTTGATCCCTTGATATGGTTTTCAAGGCCTTCGTGTTGAGTCTTGGAATTTCTTTTCAATCTCTGCGCTTGTCCCTTGTATTGTTTTTTAAGGCCTCCGTTCATCCTTTAAAATGCTTTTCAAGGCTTGCACATATTTAACAAACAAAACCAAACCATGCAATCGAGAAATATAATCGATATTTGTTAGTGTATAAACCGCTCATAATGTTAAGTCTTCCATCATCACATATACAAATATATAACCAAGGTGGAGTTATCACGTTCCATTCCATTCAATCTCTCTATCACAACCTTACATCGACACGTGCTTATCTTTCAGCCTGCTTCACGTGGTTGGGAGACGAAGGACAACTTAGAAAGCCCTCTAAAAGAACAATTGCTTCTCTCCTCCCTCTCATTTCTTCTTCTTGTTTAGTAACACGAAATCAAGATTTAGTCTTGATTTACCCTTCCATTCGTGTCTTGTGTTGATGGCCGAATCCATGGAGTAGCGTTGTTGTAGTCTTGTGCTGGACAATAGTAGTGGAGCAAAGCCAGCCAAGAAGGCATCGAGATCTTGTTGCACATCGAAGAGCCCTTCGTCATTCATATTTGGAGTTCTCTCGCGACCGCGCCTGCACTCTGCCGCGATCACATCTTCACCTTTTTTCCAGCACTCGCGCCTTCGACCACTGCGATGACGAGGGCCAAGATGTGATCAAGGTATCGAGGACCAAGACGCCGCGACCGCGGTGGTCGAATGCACGAGTGTGGCGACAAAGGTGAAGACGCAATAAAGCTTGTATGTCCGGGATCTCTAGCTCTACACTCTTCTATGTATACTAATGGATGACTATATGAATATCCACATCCGCTTCAATCAGACCTCAATAATTCATTCTCATTGTCAAAATTTATGTATCAGCTTGTAAATTATTTGGAAAATCATCACAGAAAAAATTCTTTACCACATATGCCAATATTACTAAATTTGTATTTAGCAATATAGAAATGGTAAAACCGGCCCTACACTCAAAATGTATTAATTATTTATGGGATGTTCCATATATATAGCTTGCATCATCCCCTCACCATCATACTAGCTACCCTCAGTTTGGGTTCAATCAAATAGTTGGGAATTAACTTTTTCATCAATGCGTAATTACCTTCAGCTTACTAAAGCTAAAAGTCATTAGAACATGTAATGGTGGTGTGTGTATATGTGTGTGTTAGGATTAACTTGTGGCAAGGATGACCATATGTATTAATTGTCCCAGATATATGATAACGGGCGGTGATAACTTGTCTAGCTCAAAATGGGGCAGCTAGGGGATTCTCTACGACTAGTCCACCAGGTGGTGATGATTGACACCAGTTCCAAACCTGTGTGGTGAAAGGGGACAGAGGCGAGATTGTTTTACTCCTCGTATCACACATGAATTAATTAGTAATGGTATCACTTGATAAAGATAATAAACGGTTTATATGTGTGGGCATGCTTTATGGTATAATGTGAATATGTGTTGTATGTGCTATTATCGTTATCCTTATTCGTAGGTTGTTAGCTAACGGTTTATACCGTGTTGTAGATACTTGCAGGAAAGGCGGATTGCAGAGTGATCCGGAGTAGTGATCAGCCGAAGACTTCCGTATATTTAGGATATCAAGGCTTGGAATGTATACATGTATATGATGATACCGTTTTTGATACTCGCCTGTGGTTTTTTATACTTTCAGTATATACTATTTCAACTTTATCAGTTTTGGTTTTATATTTATTTTTGCCTTGTTGTAAGATCCAGTGAACTTGTTGTCAAACTAGGTTAGGACCCATAGTGAGGTCCTAGCTTGTAGCACTCCGAGTTCAACGGATTTGGGTGTTACAAAGTTGGTATCAGAGCCTTAGGTTGACAACAATGACATTCGTAATCTACTAAAGACCAAATAGATTAATAAACTGAACCTGAAAGGGTTTGAGTTTTCACAAGGAATTTTTGTTTGAAATATGTACACAGTCGGGGGTGGATAGAATGTACGGAAACCAGCACTCCTTCCGCAAATCTCTGCAGTTTAGTGTATATATATATGTGAGTATTGTATTGTTGTTATTAGTTTGGCCCTATACGCAGTTATGATAATATCTCAGATGGCTCAGACTAGAACAACATCCGTTGTAGGACGGGTAGATGTAGATCACCTTTTTCTCTTATAGTCCTAGGTTGTGGACGAGCTGGTACATCTTCAGTAGCAATAGGTCAAGGTTGAGACCCCATTGCTGATTCACCAAGTGCGGAAGATAGAGATGAAGAGATAGTTGAGAGTATTCTTCCCGAAATTGGGAATAGGACGGAAGTAAGGCCAGAAGTCCAGACGGTATAGTTGGATGAGATAGATCGTTTCTCGATGGGAGTGGCAGATTTAGAGAATATATCCAACAGGTAGTTGATACGGCTTGGATGAGCAAATGTACTCCAGATCCTCCGGTGTCTATGAGTCGTGTGGATACATTGCAAAGGGTGACTTCAATGCAAGCCAACCCAGAGGGGATAATGTTCGCTCAAAAGTGTGTGCGTCAAAGTCTTAAATTTATATCTAGAATTTAAGCAAAAGCGAACCCGCAGTGTACGGATCAGCTGTAGTAAGGCAAGAAATTCCAGAGTCGAACTCAGAGATTTGGTGAGAATAAAATCGATTTCAATTATCTAACAATGTGCAAAAGCTTTTGTGATTAATAAAGGACAAATGATTCCAAGGATTCAAGTATCCGAATGCGGATTTCGATTCAAGTCACTTCTAAGGATCGAAGGACAGAGTTGATGTTGCCAAGATTATTTGTTTCAAAGGTAGGTATCGTACGGTGAAGTTCCAAAACCTATTTATCTAATCCAAAGGTTCTCTCTATAAGGGTTGTTGAGGCTGCAATATAGAAAGATCTAAGGACAAGAATTACACTCAAACTAACTACCCAAAACCCCAAGATATGACTCTCCAATGTAAAGATAGGAAGCACGGTTAAACCTTAATAAAGGATGCTGAGTCTCTCTATTACCCAAATCTTGTAATCTTAATCTATCAAATGTAGAATCAATGATGAAGTCTCTTCACACACTTAAATAGAGGTTAAAAATGTTAAGCAAGGTTGGGATTTAGGCAAGGATTAACTTTGGTTAAAGAATAAATCAATTAAAGATCGTCAGGGGAATAAATCGACCGGATCATAAGTAAATCGTCCAATTTTCTCAAGAACAAGGCGATTTTCCTATTTGTCGCAAAGTTAAAATCTAAACTCTCAGGGTCCAATTGGTTAAATGAGTTTAGTCTATCATCATCTAAGCCTCAATCATCAACTATTCTCCCCATAATCACAAGGGTTTTAGCCAACCATTTTCAAACTCAAATCAAAATTGAGATTGAATGAATAAAATCAAATAAACCCGAACTTTGAATAAAAACTCAATAATCTCCAAATCTGTAAACAAATCTCAAATCCAATCAAAATATCTCTCAAAACACTCAGTAATGTGTTCATAAACCACAAGAATCGGAAAGGGAAACAAAGAATCTCACACTAATGGTAAAGATTGACTTCTCGGCACTTGCCTTCAATCTCCTTCCAAGAATCTTCAATCTCTCCCAATCGTGTAAATATTTCCCGCTGCGAGCCCCCGATTTTCGTTCCTAGGGTTCCAGTGTATAGTTCCTTGCTAATGGGCAGCTTGGCAAAACACATCTCAAGTCCACAAATGATGGGCTTTGTGTCGTGATATTTCTTGGGCCGAAAGCTATGAAAAATCGTGCTATCAATTTAGTGAAGGAAACCATTCGATTTTTATACATAAAAATTGTCCGATTTATATAGTAACTGACACAATTTTCTTCAACAGAGAATGCTCGTCTCTTGGCTTGTTTCCTTCCTCCCTTTTGTGACTCTTTTACACAACTCCTTTGCTCTTTGTGATTCCTCTAAGACTCCTTAAGCTTCCTTAATAGCCTTAGATGCTCCTTGCTCCACTTTTGCTTCCAAATCCACCGAATTTACCTACAATTCAAACAAAACTCGTGTAGACCTCTATTTTCGGAATGTAAATGAAATAAGCTCAAAAGGTACACAAATCCTCTCTAAATGCAAGGTAAGTCGAGGTAAACCTCTACAATATGCATGATTATAATAATATATAATTCATGTCATCAAAATACCCCATACTTGCCCCATGCTTGTCCCCAAGCAAGATTCAAACCTATAATACAAGATGTCATGAATTATATATATGAAAACTCAAAAACCCTTTTGTTTTGGAAGTGCTTCTTCTTATTGGATCACCCTCAAAGTGATGTTTCAAGACATAAGAAGACAAGGCATGTATCAATAATAATCACAATATGACCTAACTTTCTTTTCCTACTCAAAGACACAAATAAGGGATATGATAGAGATGTAGAGACAATCAAAATCAAACAAATCTAAGCCATGAAGTCTTAAACATATGCATAAAAGTCTCAAGGTCTTCCAATCAAAGGAAAAGGTCTAAGAAACGTGTCAAGGGTGGGAAATCTTTTAAGGATATGTGATGCTAATCCGGGAAAGAGGAACAACACAACACTTTCAAGAACTTAACTTCACCACACATGCTTTGCACGTAAAATTTCACTTTCTTTGTACTTTACTTTTTGAGAGTATGGACAGCGGTGCGCAATAACCAAAGCCTAGGAGATCGGCGTTTCTCAATTTCGAGATGCCTCAAACCCTTAATGCACATACCATATCCCGTTAGGAATTGTCATTCAATCGGACTTTGGCAAGACAAACACCCGGCTATGTGAATGGTACCGAGTTACTCATCCTCATGTTCAACGTCCCCAAACCTATAATTTGCTAAACTTTCACTTAACACATTCATATTGGCCCTCCCACATCAAGCATGCCTTTTACAATTTCTTATCCTAATTCCCGGATGGTAAAAGGAGGTCAAATATTTCATTGAGGAGCTAGCATGAACAAGATATGAACTAGAAAATAAGTGAATTGCCTTGGTCATTCCTATATGATGCAAAAAAACTTATAGTATAGCTTCGACCATTATTTCATTCTCTTATCAAGACATCAAGATCATATGAACTATTCATGCATTCAAGTAAGAAAAGCAAGCTCATTCATGATATAATTAATATCTCAACATAACCATGTCATCTTTTTGGCTTTTCCACATCACAATTCTCATCATAGAGGTCATTTCCATCATAAGAAGCGCAAACTTTTTTGAAAAACTCATAAATTTCGAATGAAAGCATGCAAATGCGAATGTCATAGTGGAAAGCAAGTAGTGCAAGAGTTATTACAAGCCAATTCGTCAAGTGCAACACAAAGTACATAAAGTGCGAAAAAGAAGTAAAAGAGATAGTAAGTACCCCCACCCCATACTTAACCTTCACATTGTCCCCAATGTGAAAAATCAAGCATAAGATGGAGAAAAATATTTACAATGTAAAATGGAGTGGAAACTCAATCCTCGGTCGGTGGCGGTGGTGGTGGTGGATATGGATATCTCGGGGTGATGGGATTATAGAAGTGGCCAAACTGATGATAGTACATGCCCCTCATCTGGCCATCATAGGAGGAGTGTCTAGCATCCGTCTCCTGGTGGTACACCGTGAACTGAGTGTTCAGGGCATTGTAGTCGGTATGGAGGGCCTGATAATCTGAGCGAAGACCTGGTAGTCTGTGCGTAGACCCTAGAAACTAGAAATCAAGTCTCCGAAGTGTCGGGGAAGTCTATGTCCGCGCCCACGTCCTCGACCGTGGCTAGGAGTGTGTGCAAAAGAATGACGGGGTGGCTGCATCTTATCCTCCGTCTCCTCAGTACCTCGACTAGTCCGGCTAGGTCCAGTACCATGAGTATCGGTATCCATGGCATCCGTGGCATGTCCACTACAGGTGTCACTCTCGAACTCCAGCATGTTTCCCTGGTACGCTCCATCCTCATAGTCCTCCTCGTCCTCAGTGTCACCTGCATCATCATAATAACCAAAAGGAGGAGCTACCTCCTCAAGCATAAGTACAAATGTCTCCTTCCAGTTCCTCTTATTCCGAATAGTGTATTCGGACTTCCATACTATCTTAGACGGCTTCTTTGAAGGATCCTTTGCCCATGGCATGGGCACATGCAGCGTTCCTCTACCTCGAGGAATCAAAACCTGTCTCGCTACCAAACTCTATGAACCTAAAGGCTGGGCACTCTCAGCTAAAGTGCAATCCAAAATGTCTAGCTTCAATGCCTTCGCCATGTGAGTGACAAGGCCTCCAGCACATAGGTCACCCTTTGCCTTGTTGGCTATCTTTCCAAGATAGTCAACAAGCATGGAGGTGATGTCGGGAACGCTACTACTAGTCATTCAATATAGAAGGAAGAGCTCATCGGCCTTGAGCTTCTGTGGAGTCTCCGTCCGTGCAAACAAACTCTCACTAAGAATCCTATGAACTACCTTAAAGGAAAGGTTGTACATACTTGTCTCTTTGGAATTCCCGGGTCTCCACTTATCTCCTCCATACTCTCCAACTGAAATGGCTTCACAAAAGGCACTAGCACTCACCCCTCTTGCGAATGTGCCTGCAGAAGAATAGGAAAGCCAAACAAGTCTCCGAAATCATCAATGGACATCGCATGGTTTTGGTTCATGAGACGGAAAGAGACCGTCCTCTCTCTAGGATCATGCTCAAATGTACTTAAGAATTATAGTGTGATTTCGGTGTAGGCATCCTCTCTAATCAAAGCAAATTGACTCAGTCCCACTCTATCTAGCATCATATCCACATCCTCTCAAACAAACAAAGCATCTAAGTCATCTAGGACAATGTATCGAGGAGGGGTAAAGTGACGGTCTAAGAGACGTTCGTATCTCTTCTTATGCTTGGAAAGGGGAGGTGGGAGTTTTGGTTTAGCTTGGGAGGGTGGTGGTGGTGGGGGAGGTGCTTTGGAAGAACATCCCTTCTTCTTCCACGCATTCCTAGTGATTCTCTTTAAAGTCTCCATTCTGCTAAAGAAAATCGCCATGTTCTTCCTAAAAATCGTCCGATTTTCCTAGGAGGGTCGATTTTTTCGTCGATTTCAACAGAATTCACAATTCTGTAAAGCTTTGATCAAACTATTACCTCACACAATCTCCTAGAGGTATTTATAAGCAAATCCCTCTATCAATTTCAGCAATACAACAACTTCAAAGCAATAATCGAAATCGAGCGAATAACTTAGGTTTCGAATTGAAAAACCTGAATTCCGGACGAGTGAGCAGTTTTCCAAGCTTGTTGTTGCTAGATCCTCGGTCCTTGTCGAAAGTACTTCAGTTTAGGCTCAAGAATCGTTCAAAACGATTAAGAAATGAGGAGATGAGAGGGTAGGCGATTTTTGGCTCATTGGGACGAATGGAAATCGGGAATGGAGAAGTGTGGAATGAAAGAATCGAGTGGAGAAGGCTTTATATAGGCTGGAGGTTTTGCAAAGAAAATCGGACGATTTATTGGGTCGATTTATTTGTCGGCCCAATTTTTCTTCACTTTCTCAGCTCAAGGACAAAAATCGGACGATTTTTCATGGGGGGTCGATTTTTAGGGCAATTTTTCCCCCTGTTGCCAAAAATCGTCTTGTTCTATTCCTGAATCGTTCGATTTAATTTTGTGTAGCTCGATTTCCTTCCTTCTTTTCTTTGAAGATTGCAATTTAAACTATTTTGCGTCCCTTTTTCTTCATTGATTTCCCAAAGTTGGACCTAGTTCCTGCGATTTTTGACACAAACAAACCAAGAGTGCATCGAGGAACAAACAAAAACAAAACAAAAGAAAGCAAAACAACTAAACTAAACTATTCTAAGGTGAAAAGAAAAGAAAAGAACTATACTACCATGGGTTGCCTCCCAAGAAGCGCTTGATTTATAGTCTTTAGCTGGACGTTGATTGTTTTGATGTTCAATGGAGGAGGATAGGAGCTATCTCCTCAACCGGAACTTCCGGTGTGTACTTCTTCAACAGTTGGCCATTGACCTTGAAGCTTCCGCTTTGTTCACCCCATACTTCAACTGCACCATGAGGAAAAACACATTTAATTACATAAGGTCCTGTCCAACGGGATTTAAGCTTACCTAGGAAGAGTCGAAGTCTTGAGTTGAATATAAGAACTTGATCTCCTTCCTTCAAGTCCTTTGGAATGATATGCTTATCATGCCACCGCTTCGTTCTTTCCTTGTAAATATTTGCGTTCTCATACGTATTCAGCCGGATCTCTTCTAGCTCGTTGATGTCCAATAGCCGCTTCTCTCCGGCTTCTTTCATGTTGAAGTTGAGCCACTTGACGGCCCAATATGCTTTATGTTCTAGCTCTACAAGAAGATGACAAGATTTTCCATAAACAAGGTTATATGGAGTTGTACCTATAGGTGTCTTAAATGCGGTCATGTACGCCCATAACACATCATCTAGCTTCATTGACCAATCCTTTGGTGTTCTAGAGACAATTTTCTCTAGAATTCCCTTAATCTCTCTATTGGATATCTCAACTTGTCCGCTGGTTTGCGGATGGTATGGTGTGGATATCTTATGGGTCACCCCACACTTAGCCAATAGAGTCTCAAATTGACGGGCTGTGAAGTGCGTTCCTCCATCACTAATGATGGTTCGGGGAGTCTCGAACCTTGGGAAGATCGTTCTATTAAAGAACTTCACCACAACCATTGCATCATTAGTAGGAGAAGCGATTTCTTCTACCCATCTTGAGACATAGTGTACGGCTAGAAGTATGTATTGGTTTCCACAAGAGGATGGGAATGGTCCCATAAATTCCACTCCCCATACGTCGAATATCTCTACTTCTTGTATGTTGTTGAGGGGCATCTCATTTCTCCTTGAAATATTACCTGTCCTTTGACAAGCATCACAAGCAACAACATATTTCTGCACATCTTTAAATAAGGTAGGCCAAAAGAAACCGGATCGGAGTACCTTAGCACATGTCTTGTGGGAACTAGCATGTCATCCACAAGGTAAAGAATGGCAATGACGGATGACACTTTCCACTTCATCCTCCGGAATGCATCTCCTATATATGCCATCGGGACCTCTCTTGAAGAGAAGAGGTTCATTCCAAAAGAAATGCCGGACGTCTTTAAAGAACTTCTTTCTTTGAGCATACGAAAGTCCGGGGGGGATCTCCTGACAAACAAGGTAAATTACAATGTCAGCAAACCATGGGTCATTACCTTTCGAGATTTGTTGAAGACATTCTTCAATCTCGTGGAGCTGTTCGTTAGGGAATGATTCGTCGATAGGGAGCTCATCCGCCTCATTGGTGAGGTGTGGAAGACGACTAAGGTGGTCAGCAACTGCATTTTCTGAGCCCTTCTTGTCACAGATGTCTAGATCGAAGTCTTGTAAGAGTAAGATCCATCTTAGAAGTCTAGGCTCCACATCCTTCTTTGCGAACAAGTAACGGATTGCTGAATGATCCGTGTAGACTATGACCTTCACACCTACAAGATAGGAACAAAATTTCTCAAAAGCATAAACTACTGCTAGAAGCTCTTTCTCCGTAGTAGCGTAATTTAATTGAGCTTCGTCTAGCGTCTTGCTAGCGTAGTAGATGGCGTGTGTACGACCATCATTCTTTTGTCCAAGTACAGCTCCTATAGCAACGTCGCTTGCGTCGCACATGATCTCGAAAGGAAGAGTCCAATAGGGTGGTTGGATGATGGGTGCTGAAATCAAAGCTTCTTTGATCCTGCAAAAAGCATCTAAACATTCTTTCGAAAACTCGAAAGTTATGTCCTTCATCAAAAGATTAGTTAAGGGTTTTGAAATCTTCGAAAAATCCTTTATGAATCTCCTATAGAAGCCTGCATGTCCTAAAAAGCTTCTAACTCCTTTCACCGAGGATGGAGGAGGTAGTTTCTCTATAGTTTCAATCTTGGCTCTATCAACCTCTATTCCTCTATTCGAAATTAAATGACCTAACACAATTCCTTCGGTGACCATAAAATGACACTTTTCCCAGTTTAAAACTAAGTTAGTGTCTTCACATCTGTTAAGGACTAGGGAAAGGTTAGAGGGACAATTATCAAAGGAAAAAACCATATACCGAAAAGTCGTCCATGAATACTTCCATGATGTTCTCTACATACGCCGAAAAGATTGCCATCATACACCTTTGAAAGGTGGCTGGAGTGTTGCATAAACCGAATGGAATTCTTCTGTAGGCAAACGTACCCTAAGGGCACGTGAAAGTCGTCTTCTCTTGATCATATGGGTGAATGGGAATCTGAAAGAAACCGCTATATCCATCTAGATAACAAAAGTAAGAGTGTTGGGCTAACCTTTCCAACATTTGATCAATAAAAGAAAGGGGAAAATGGTCCTTCCTGGTGGCCAGATTCAGCTTACGGCAGTAGATGCACATTCTCCATCCCGTAACTGTCCTCGCGGGAATAAGCTCGTTGTTCTTATTGGCAACAACGGTAATGCCTCCTTTCTTTGGTACCACCTGCACGGGACTCACCCACTTGCTATCGGAGATAGGGAAGATGATACCTACATCAAGTAGCTTAAGGATTTATTTCTTCACGACCTCTTTCATGATCGGATTTAACCGTCTTTGAGGTTGACGTGAAGGTTTGTAATCCTCTTCCATTAAGATTTTGTGCATACATATAGAAGGTTTAATGCCTACCAAGTCATCAATAATATAGCCTAATGCTTTCCTATGTTGTCTTAGAACATTCATAAGCTTCTCAAGTTCATCATCATTCAGAATTGCACTAACTATAACAGGATATGTAGAGTTAGGTCCAAGGAATGCATACCTTAAGTGTGTAGGGAGTGGTTTCAATTCTAATGAAGGAGGTGCCTTGATTGATGATTCATGATCATCTAATGTGATGGGATAAGCCTCTGAAGGTGGAGGAAGTGTGCTATTACAGTTAAGAACAACTGCAGTCGAGTTCGTAGAAACCGGAGAATTTACCGATAAATCGACCCCCTCTATAGAAAATCGTCAGATTTTTGGGACGATTTTTCTTCCTGTTGTCAAAAATCGACTTACCTCTTTAGAAATCGTGTGATTTTCTTTGTGTAGGTCGATTTTTTTCACAGATTCCGGGGTTATTTCCAGCTCTTCAAATCTTGCCCCTGGCTCTTCCTCTACATCTTTCAATGCTTTTACTTCATCATCACAATCATACTCCACTCCTTCCTTCATGATACTCATTCTAAGAAACTTTTGAAGTGGATCTTTCATCAAGATTGAACTCACCACTTCTCTAGACTCTTCTTCAACAAAGATGTTAAAGACATCTTCTCTCAAAGCTGGCTCTTTGATTAAGGAGGAGAGTACAAATTCCACTTTCTCTTCCCCTATATTGAAGGATAGCTGTCCATTCTTTCAATATACCATGCATCCGGAGGTTGCAAGGAATGGTCTCCCAAGAATGATGGGAATTGGATAATCTACAGGGATGTCAAGAACGACAAAATCTATAGGGATGTAGAACTTACCGAGTTTTACGAGAATGTCTTCTATTATCCCAACATGCCTGGTGATGGAATGATCAGCCATGTAAAGTGTCATCTTTACCGGTCTAGGTTCTCCTAGACCAACCGCCTTACATAAAACAAGTGGTATGATGCTTACACTTGCTCCAAGGTTGCAAAGTGCATCGTAAGTGACCTCTCCTAGGGTGATGGGTATGCAAAACGATCCTGGATCACGCAGCTTAGGTGGCATGTTCTCCATCATGGTCTTGATGAGTTCAGATGACTCCGTGCTCATCTTGACTTCACCAATATCTTCTAATTTCCTCTTGTTAGAGAGGATCTCCTTTAGGAACTTCCCATAAGCTGTCATACCTAAAATCGCATCCATAAAAGGTATATTAATATGCAGCTTACTCATAAGATCAATAAACTTACCGAAGTGTTTATCTAGACGCGCTCTTGCTCTAGATTGAGGAAAAGGTAGAGGTGGTTTATAAGCGGGAGGAACATAGACATCTTCCTTCTCTTTTTCCTTTTCCTTCCCTTTTTCAACGGAGGTCAACTACTTTGGGTTGTGGATCGGTGGTTGTTACATCACTCCTAGTAGTAATTTCCATCACCCTTCCTTTTAGATTGACCTCCGTCTTTCCGGGAAGCTTCCCTTGATCTCTCGGGACTTCTCCGGCCTTGCTGAATACTTGGTTTTCTAAAGCTTTGTGTGCTTTATCAACCGAAGTTATGTAGCTGTCCAAACCTTGTAGCTTTCCTAAGATTGTCTCCAACATGGGATCGGACTTCTCCTTCTCCGTCTTGTTTCACCTATTTGATGTTTGCCCTTGGTTTTTCAAAGGGGTAGAAGAAGAAGAAGGTGGTGTTAGTGAATTTCCAGAATTTGAATAGGAATTACCGGAATTTTGTTGGTTGGACCGCCAATTGTTGTTGAAATTGTTGTTTTTGGTGGTATTCCAATTGTTGTTCTAATTGTTGTTCCGGTTATTGTTCCTATTCCCTTGATTGTTGTTGTTGTTTCCTAAGTAGCCAACATCTTGCTCCTTCGGCTTTTGAAGGCCAGCTCTAATAATTTCCTTCAACTCCTTGATTTCGGTGTTAAGGGAGAATAGTTAAGTTTGTGCAGCTTGTGTTAGCTTAGCTCCCGGATCTCCTTGATTCCGGCTATTAGGATCCACCTTTCGATGGGAATACTTCTCAATCACTTGGGCTTGCTTCTCAATGATGTCTCAAGCGTCATCTTCTCTCATGTCCATAAATGTACCACAAGAAAGAGATTGGAGGTTGAATTGTGTTTCCACATCCAACCCATTGTAGTAGATCTCCAATAATTCCAGCTTTGAAATGCCATGGTGTGGGCAATCCAATAAGAGATCCTGAAACCTTTCCCAAGATTGAAACAAACTTTCGTTAGGTTTCATAGAAAATGCATTAATCTTACCTCTCAACTCTGCCGTCTTGGATGACGGAAAGAATTTGGTGAGGAACTCCGAAGATAGATCCTCCCATGTGTTAAGCCTTCCAGCTGGAAGAGCTTGAGACCAAGATAAAGCCTTGTCCTTCAAAGAGAAGAAGAACGGTTTAATCTTGTAGTTGTTGTTGTTAGCTCTCTTCGGGTTCAATGTCTCCATGAGAATCTCAAAATTCTGCAAATATTGGTATGGAGATTCAACACTCGTTCCACCAAATTGTCTTTGGCGAACCATGGTGATAACTTGCGGGCTAAAACTGAATTCCTGGATATCTTCAACTCCGAAATTCAATCCTAGACGGCGCGGTAGCTGAATTGGATCCATCCTTTGCCCAAGAGTCTGTGGTTCATCCCTTCATGAGCAACTCTCACATCTCCAACGGGAATGCGAGGAACAACCGGTGGTCTAGGGTTGTTACGAATGGGATGGATCACCGGATCAATGTCCTCTAGTGCCGGCATATCCTCATCCTCATCGTCGGATGATTCAGCTCTAATGGACTTAGGTTTCTTGACCTTCTTCTTCTTAGCATTATTCATCTCAAACTTCATGTCTAGCATCATATCCTTGAGCTCATCTATTTGGAATTGATGACGGTCCAATTCTTCCATACGAGCATTCTCACTCAACTTAAGTTGAGCTTGAGCTTCATCCAACTCTGCTTGGATGTTTCTCTCATTGTTTTCAGCCATCTTTTTCTCTTTCAACTTTCTTCTCAAAGTTTTCTCCAATTAGGGATCAAAAGGAACTAGATCTTTGGTAGATCTAGTCTTTCGCATATACCTAAAGAATCTGCAAAAATTACTCAAGTAGACAAATCAAATCACAAGAGCAAAAGCTCCCAAGCCAGACAACCGAAAACCGAATTTGGTCTAGACCAAATCCCCGGCAACGGTGCCAAAAACTTGTTCGCTCAAAAGTGTGTGCGTCAAAGTCTTAAATTTATATCTAGAACTTAAGCAAAAGCGAACCCGCAGTGTACGGATCAACTATAGTAAGACAAGAAATTCCAGAGTCAAACTCAAGGATTTGGTGAGAATAAAATCAATTTCAAAAATCTGACAAAGTGCAAAAGCTTTTGTGATTAATAAAGAGACAAATGATTCCAAGGATTCAAGTATCCGACTGCGGCTTTCGATTCAAGACACTTCTAAAGATCAAAGGACAGAGTTGATATTGCCAAAGTTATGTGTTTCAAAGGTAGGTATCGTACTGTGAAGTTCCAAAACCTATATGTCTAATCCAAAGGTTCTCTCTATAAGGGTTGTTGAAGCTGCAATATAGAAAGATCTAAAGGAAATAATTACACTCAAACTAACTACCCAAAGCTCCAGGATGTGACTCTCCAAGGTAAAGATAGAAAGCACACTTAAACCTTAATAAAGGATGTTGAGTCTCTCTATTACCCAAATCTTGTAATCTTAATCTATTAAATGTAGAATCAATGATGAAGTCTCTTCACACACTTAAATAGAGGTTAAAAAGATTAAGCAAGGTTGGGATTTAGGCAAGGATTAACTTTGGTGAAAGAATAAATCAATTAAAGATCGCCAGGGGAATAAATCGACCTGTTCATAGATAAATCAGACGATTTTCTCAAGAACAGGGCGATTTTCCTATTGTTGCAAAGTCTAAATCTCAACTCTCAGGGTCTAAATGGTTAAATGAGTTCAGTCTATCATCATCTAAGCCTCAATCATCAACTATTCTCCCTAGAATCACAAAGTTTTTACCCAACCATTTTCAAAATCAAATCAAAATTAAGATTGAATGAATTAAATCAAATAAACCCGAACTTTGAATAAAACCTAATAATCTCCAAATCTGTAAACAAGTCTCATATCCAATCAAAGTATCTCTCAAAACACTCAGTAATGTGTTCACAAACCACAAGAATCGGAAAGGGAAACAAAAGATCTCACAATAATGGTAAAGATTGACTTCTCGGCACTTTCCTTCAATCTCCTTCCAAGAATCTTCAATCTCTCCAAATTGTGTAAATATTTCCCGCTGCGGAGTCCCGATTTTCGTTCCTAGGGTTCCAATGTATAGTTCCTTGCTAATGGGCCGCTTGGCAAAACACGTCTCAAGCACAAAAGTGATGGGCTTTGGGTCGTGATATTTCTTTGGCCGAAAGCTATGAAAAATCGTGCTGTCAAAATAATGAAGGAAAACGTTCGATTTTTATGTACAAAAATCGTCCGATTTTACAGTAACTGGCACGATTTTCTTTAACAGAGAATGCTCGTCTCTTGGCTTGTTTCCTTCCTCCTTTTGTGACTCTTTTACACAACTCCTTTGCTCTTTGTGACTCCTCTAAGACTCCTTAAGCTTCCTTAATAGCCTTAGATGCTCATTGCTCCACTTTTGCTTCCAAATCCACCGGATTTACCTACAATTCAACCAAAACTCGTGTAGACCTCTATTTTCGGAATATAAATGAAATAAGTCTAAAAGGTATACAAATTCTCTCTAAATGCAAGGTAAATTGAGGTAAACCTCTACAATATGCATGATTATAATGGTATATAATTCATTTCATCATCAGTCTAGGAAGTACAGGTATGACTTGAGATGTATTGCCAATCTTGATGATTTAGTGGCGAACGAAGAACCTTTAGCTAATAGGAAGACGGAGGATAATATCTTTAGTTGAGTTTTACTCTAAGCTAGTAGCATCGATCGAATCGACGGGTTATGCATTGTTCTTCCTTTAGTTGAGTTATGTGCGTGTGTGATGTTATGTGTAGTTTGTGCCCTGTGCGGGAATGTGCTATATGACCTAATATATCTTACGGTGGTAGTTTGAGTAGTGTGTGTATAGATTAGAAGGTTAAAGCCTTCTTAGTTTGAGAGTTCATGCCTATGCCTTAGGGACCGAGAAGTTCGACGTATATCAAGTTTCAGGACAAAACTTCTTTTTAGGGGATCTGATCTAACACCCCGTTTATTGGGTGTGTTTTCGATATTTATTTTTCCGGCTTTTATCGATATTTTCTTAGCTTACATATATTATGGGAATAATTCCTATATGAAAAAATTTGTTTTATAAATATATATTTTGTAGATATTTTTCCGCATATTATTTTACGGAAAATCTCCCGTTCCGAAAATCCCGTTCCGAGTATTTTGATCGAATTTAATTTAATTCCGGATTCCTATTTTTGTCATTATTTTATTTTATTTTTTCATTCTCTTTCCTCTATTTCTTTTCTCTCTCCCCGCCTCTACGTTGCTTACTTGCTTTAGAACTGACCTGTGCGACCTCCCCCACCCCTCGCTCCCTCTGCTGCCCCTGCAGCCCCTACACCCACACTACCTAGCCTCAACAATGTCTCATCTGCTCTCCTCTTCTCGCCCGACCACTCATTCTCTCACATCCCTTCCTCTCTCAACACCTCCTTTCCTCAACCCTCCCTATCATTCAACCCTTTTCAACTTCATGTCTTCACCCATGATAGTTTAATGCTTGTAACTCTCCCTCACCTATCTTCCTCTGTTTTCGGCAGCCTGCAACCACCGGAGGACCCCTTTCCTCACCTCATCTTCTCGGCTCTCTCCCCCCTACTCTTCGACTTCAGTCTCTCGCCAGCCATCTCCCTCTGTTCTCAGGTCCCCTCTATGTCAAAGCCGTCGGGAAATGAAGCCACGAGGAAGAACCTCACCGGGAACCACATGTACGTCGCCCTCGACACTCCATTCCACCGGAGAAGAGACAGGGAGCCTTCTCCCTGTTTTCGTCGCCTTTATGCAGCTCGTTAGAGAACGAAGGCCGCCCACTGTCGAGCTAGAACCACCGTCGGAGTGCCCTCCTTCACCCTACAGTAACATCGTCGACCACCCTCGCCTTTTCCCTCTGCTTTCTAGGTTCTCAGCCTCTGTCGCCGACGCCAGGCGAATCCGCCACCAGAGGAGCACCTGTGGTTGCCACCGTCCACCTCGCCGGGCAGAATTCATCAGCAGCCATCTCGCCGGAACCCTTGCAGCGCCACCATGGAAGGATGCCTCCTCTTCCCTCTATTGTCCGCCGTTGATCCTTCTCCCCTAACAACCCTCCTCTGGGTTCATAAAACCCTTCTTCAAATTAAAATTGGGATTCCCCCTTTTTGTATGTAATTATAGATCGTACCCTATCCTTATAATTGCAGTTTTGTACTTAAGTTTTTGGATTATTGCTTTTATGCCCTGCTGGAATTATTTACAGATTTTGGACCAAGTTTCTAGAGTCGTATTTTGTGCCTAGAAAATGTATTTACGGTTTTTAAACTTGGGTTTTACTTCGAGTCATATTCTTACTTATATACACTATATATATTGTGCCCTTGTTGAATTAATTTCGGTTAACGGCTCAAGGTTTTAATCACGGTTTTATGACCAAGTTTCTAGTATTGTACTTTTGCCCCGGAAGGGTAACTACGGGATTTTTACGTCGGCTTTTGAAAACGAGTTTTACCTTAGATTTATATACATTATATATTCCGTTCAAATTTAGCGTATAGGCAAAATTTGTTTAGTTCGGTGTTAGATTCGGAAGCGCCCCGATAAAGGCCAACAAATCCTTTCTCGACATCCTTAGATCGTCTTCCGTCTTTTGAAGTCATGTGAGTACCCTCTCCCCCGAGCTTATGATCTTACTCGATTTAGTTATGTTTAGTATCAGTATCATGCTAGGCTAGATCTAGCATAACTTAGAGTGAATACCAAGTAGTGATTTGGACCTTAGGTGAGTTTTGAGGATTTTCGATTGTTGTAAGACGTCGAATGTTTGGTTGATCTTGTGAGTATCTAAGGCTTGAGGTTGTGGTTATATGGTTATTGAGATTATGGGCTAGGATATGCTTATCCTAGCATGGTGTTGTTACCGTTGAGTTTGTTTGGGCTAGGTATGTTTATCTTAGTATGTGTTGGGTTATGATCTTGCGAGATCATAGAGTCTAGAAGTCTAAGGACTTCTAGCTTGTGTTGAGTGTGATTTGAGCATGAGGGATTCTAGGATGTGGTCCTAGAATGAGAGTCAAATGATCTTGTGTAGATCAATTGCGTAGAGGTCTAAGACTTCTTTAGTTGAGCGAGTTGTTGATATAGATATCTTGTTGTGAGAAGGTGTAGACTTCTTCCCAAGGGAAGCGAGAGTGTTGCATGAGTTAGCGTTTGGAACGAGGTAAGTCTCCGGACTTACTTAGCTCGTATTTTATGTATTAGATTCGTTGCGTGTTTCGTGGAGTGTGTTTTATTGTTTTCATTAGAACTAAACCGGAAATAGGATTGCCCACCTTTATATATTATTTGGCCCAAGTGTATGATAACGGACGGTGACAACTTGTCTAGCTCCGCGAGAGCTAGGAGGTTCTTGGCGACAATCCTGTGCTGGTAGACGATCGGATGCATCAGTACCATTCCATGCCGGTTGATAGCATGAATTATAGTCTATATTTTGGGGTTTGTTTGGACGTTTTATCTTCAATAATCTGCATATTTGTATGTATAATATGTGATTATATTACCATTTCATCTACCTTTACGGGAATCGAGGTCTACACCTAGTTTTGTTGTAATCGTAGGTAAAATGGCACGTTTTGCATCAAAAAGGAAGAAAAGGAGCTATGGAGTCATTGGAGCTACATTTAGGAACATAAGGAAACATCCAGGAAGCATAGCCATGGATTAAAGATTCACTTTGGACCAGATTTGAGAGATTTCATATTCAGTTGTGACTCACCTCGGTTGACTACAAAGTCACCTCGACCGAGGTGATCCAGGAAAGTCGACTCGACCGAGGCGAACACCTGGGACGCGGCGAGAATATTTTATTCTTGGCTGAGATCTTTTATCTTTGGAAAGAGATCTTATATTTTTGGGCTTGGCTCCTGGAAGGAAGAAGATATGCTAGATCATATATTTTACCTATTTTTATGGGAAGAGATCTTTCTAAGATATCTTATCTTTGGAGAGTAATTTTCCTATAAAAAGGGTCAGATTTCCCACAAATCCGACATCCTGCATACGCTGCATACATCCGCATACAGTTGGAGATCCTGCTTACACCACAGCAGCCATACTCCAGTTGGGAGATTTGAAGAACCTTTTTGAAGGTTGAAGAAGGAAGATTGTAGCTTTTATAGCTTTTGAAGGGTTTTTGTAAGATTATCTTAGATTCCCTTCCTTGTTGTCTTGCCTTGTTGGATTTCTATCCAAGGAACGCTTTGTTGTGATATTTGATTCAGTTATTGAAGTCTTTTCATTAAATTCTTCTTGTTCAAATATTCACCTTCTTCCCATATACTTGATTATTGCTTTCATGATGATGAGTGGCTAATCTCTTTGTGTGATTCTAGGGTGATTGGCTGAAGGTTGTGGGAAAAACAATGATGGAATGATCTTAATCACAGTAGGACCCTGAAAGTTCGAGTCTTTAACCTTAACCCTAAGCATCTCGCTCAGTCGATGAACATCTCGGCCGGGGTGGAATTCTTCTGACCGAGGAGACTTATCTGATCCAAAACTGAGAGTTAAGTGTTAGAGTTTGCCAAATCCTATTCTTATTACACCTTTCCTGGTTCAATGCAAGCCTAGGATGAGACTTACCCAGTAATTCCTTAGTTTGTTTACCTAAGATCATAAGTGTAGGTAATAAAGGTTTATCCTTTATTGGGGTTTGAGTGTGCTTTCATCCCATCTTTGTGAGTTAGCCTGAGACTTACCCGGTAAAGGTTGATTCTATTCCCTTAGATGGTGTGTTAGTTTGAGGTTATAGTTCTTATCTTAATTCCTTGAGACTTACCCGGTAATAGGAGTTACAGTTTAGGATTAGTGAGTAGTGAGACTTACCCGGTGATCTATTCCACTTTAGTAACACCTTCCCTATGCAAAAATCTCAGCTTTGTCCGCTTATCTTTAGATCTTGAGTTGGAACCACAACTAGATGCTTTAATCCCTAGAATTGCATATTCCTTTTATTGACTTTTATCATCTTTGATTGTTTTAATTGCTTTGTGGTTAGTGATTGCTAAAGCATACCGTAATTGGACTTTGTTTCACTAAGTCCCTGTGATCGACCCCTGAAATTTCTTGCTTTTTACTATGATTGACCCGTACACTGCGGGTTCGCATCCTTGTTTTAAGCTTACGTCTAGGGTTATAAATTTAAAGCTTGCACACACTGTTGGGAGCGAACAAGTTTTTGGCGCCGTTGCCGGGGACTTGGTCTAGACCGAGCCGGTTACGATTTGCTCTTGGGGCACTTGCCCCCGTGTCTACTAACCACTCTACTTGAGTGACTTTTGCAGGTTCTTTCTTAGGTTTATGCGAAGAACCCACACTGGGAAGGAAATCGTTCCTTACGATCCCGAACCAGAAAAGACATACAAACGTCGCTTACGAGAAGCGAAGATGGCCAACCAAGACAATCGCGATCTTGAGGCCGAGTTGAAAGAGGCGCTAGAGCAGCTACGCCTCAGCAGGGAAGAGCTAAGGCAAGAGAAAGAAGAAACTCGCACCAGGACTGAGGCGATCGAAGCAGATATGGCCGCCTTACGAGACCAATATCAGCTTCGACCGAGGGAAGATCCAGTTCCCGATCCTCGACCTATGCTGGTCCTAGTCGCTGACCCTCGACCGAGGCAGGTTCCAGTACCTGATGCCCCGGCCGAGATACTTCCACCTCGGATGCCAGTCCGAGGTGTTCTTCTTGCAGGAATCCCACAAACCCTAGGTCAAAGGATGGACCCCAATCAACAACTGAGGCGTCCAGGAGTTAACCTAGGAGATCCAGCGGACCATGACTACGAACTTCGACCGCAAGTTCTATCCATGATTCGCCAATGCCAGTTCGGAGGGCTAGAGAAGGAATCACCGCATCAACATCTTCAAAACTATGAGATCTTGATGGAGACCTTGAGACCCTCAAGGATTGAAAATAACAACTACAAGCTAAGACCTTTTTAATTTTTTTTTAAAAGTTAGAGCTCTTACTTGGTATCAATCTCTTCCTCCAGGAAAAATCAGCACATGGGAGGAGATGACTACGGAATTCTTGACCAAATTCTTTCCCCCCTCAAAGACCACTGAAATGAGAGGGAAGATAAATGCTTTCATTATGAAGGACAAGGAGAGCTTGTCCAAGTCATGGGAGAGGTTCAAGGACATTCTTTTGGATTGCCCACATCATGTGATTCCAAAGATAGAGTTATTGGAGATATATTTCAAAGGACTGAACGGAAGCACCCAGTTCAACCTCCAACTACTCTCTGCCGGTACCTTTATGGACATGGCGATTGACGAAGCTTGGGACTTCATCGAGAAGCAAGCTTTGCATATGGAGAAGTACACCCATCAAGGAACTGAAGGTGGAGTTAAAAGAGTTAACTTCCAAGAAACTCAGCCCAACAACAATCAACTCACGTCTTTGAAGAATGACGTGAAGCAATTGAAGGAACTCTTGGTTGCTCAAACCAAGAAGGAAGATCAAGGACAAATGAACAACAACAATGGATACCGTAACAACAAAAACGGTTCCCAGAACAACAACTACAACAACAACAATAGAGGATCCAATAGCAACAATTGGAGGGCGAACAACCAAAATTCTGGTAACAATCATTCAAACTCCAATTCTAACGATTCCTCTAATCCTTTCCTCTCTTCCCCTTCTTCTTCTTCTACTCTATTAAAGAGCCAGGGGCAAGGATCAAGTTCGTCTCAGCCGGAAAAGAAAGACGCAGTGCTGGAGGATATCTTGATCAAGCTTAGTGCTATGGAGACCTCTATGACTTCATTTTCAAAGGCCCAAAAAGCCTTTGAACAACAACTTGCAAGTAGGGCGAATGAAGCGCCAAGAGATCCAGGGAAGCTTCTAGCAAGGACGGAAAGCAACCCTAAGGGCCAGATTATGGCCATAACTACGAGGAGTGGACTGAAGACTACAGATCCAGTGCCTCGGTCGGTGCCAGTATCGACGAAGACCACCTCGGTCTAGGTGCAGTCGAAGAACACTTTGGCCGAGATGCCAACCGAGGTGGAGCCACAGAAAGCGGAGGGGAAAACTGAAGTTTATGTTCCACCTCCTGCATACAAACCACCACTTCCATTCCCCCAGTCAAGGGCCAGAGCACATCTAGACAAGCACTTTGGTAAGTTCCTTGACTTGATGAATAAACTGCACATTAACATTCCTTTCCTTGATGCTATTCTAGGGATGCCCGCCTATGGGAAGTTCTTGAAGGAGATCCTATCAAGGAAGAGGAAGCTGGAGGACTTTGGTGAAGTTAGGATGACATCTAAATCCTCGGAGCTTATCCAAATCATGAAGGAGAAGATGCCACCTAAATTGAGAGATCCCGGCTCATTTTGCATTCCCATTCAAGTTGGGGATGTCACTTGTGAAGCCCTATGTGATCTAGGAGCCAGCGTGAGCATCATTCCGCTGGAGCTATGTGTGAAGATCGGACTTGGAGAGCCCAAGCCGGTCAAGATTCGACTATACATGGCGGATCGCTCCATCACCCATCCCGTGGGAATTTTGGAGGACGTTCCGGTCAAGTTAGGTAACTTCTATTTACCTATAGATTTTGTTGTACTTGACATTCCCGCAGATTATCCTGTTCCTATTATTCTCGGGAGGCCATTTCTAGCAACTTCGGGTTGCAACGTGGATTGCAAGAACGCCAAGTTGAAATTCAACATTGGTGGCGATGAGGTGGAGTTCGCATTACTTGCAGCCATGAAAGGGGAGCAGCTAAGCGAAGATATCTTCAACATCTACGATGAAGAAGAATCAAGAGAATTAGTGAGCTCTATCCTTATTAACGATCCACTCGAAAGAGTTATTAGTTTCAGTTTAATGGAGGAAGGTATAGATGCTTCTTGTGATGCAGATATACGGAGCTTAAAAGCACTGGAAGAAGATCCAGGAGCTAAAACTGAGAAGCTAATCCAGGAGACGAAGATCTCCAGTTTCGGTTCCAGTTGCAGTACCTCGACCGAGGCACCTTCTGGACTGAGCGAGGCGACCGAAGAGCATCTCGGTCAACGCCTCTACGCCTCGACCGAGGTCGATGGCGAGATGATGTCAACTGAGACTGCTGAGAATAACAAACTTCTTACTCCCTTCTCTGACATTCATCCTCAGTTGGTGGAACATTCTATCCACCAACTTTCTAATAATAAGGGACCTTGGTATGCTGATATTGTGAATTATCTTATTTGCCAGGAAATACCGCCCGGATTGACGTACTCTCAAAAGAAAAGATTCTTCAAGGAGGTACGCCATTACTACTGGGATGAGCCGCTGCTATTCAAGCGCGGGCCAGATGGGATGCTTCGAAGATGCATTCCGGAAGATGAAGTTAATAGCGTCATACGGCATTATCATTCACTTCCTTGTGGAGGACATTCTAGCACTGATAAAACATGCGCTAAGGTATTACGTTCCGGTTTCTTTTGGCCTACATTATTTAAGGATGTGCAATCGTTTGTTGTCTCTTGTGATGCATGCCAAAGAACAGGAAATTTATCAAGAGGAACGAAATGCCGCTTAAAAACATTCAAGAGGTGGAAATCTTTGATGTGTGGGGGATTGACTTCATGGGACCTTTCCCGTCCTCCGGAGGAAACCTCTATATTCTTCTTGCAGTTGATTACGTCTCTAGATGGGTTGAAGCCATTGCTTCTCCCACTAATGACGCCAAGGTGGTTGTGAAATTCTTAAATAGAACTATCTTTCCACGTTTTGGAACTCCACGCATCATCATCAGCGATGGAGGAACGCATTTTATCAACCGAAAGTTCAAAGCACTTCTATCGAAGTATGGGGTAACCCACAAGGTATCAACCCCTTATCACCCTCAAACTAGTGGACAGGTCGAGATCTCGAATAGAGAAATCAAGGCAATTTTGGAGAAGACCGTCTCTAGGACGAGGAAGGATTGGTCCATGAAATTGGATGATGCTCTTTGGGCCTACAGAACCGCATTTAAGACTCCCATAGGTACCACCCCTTATAATTTGGTATATGGAAAGTCTTGCCATTTGCCCGTTGAGTTAGAACACAAAGCATATTGGGCGATCAAATGGTTGAATTTCGACATTAAGGAGGCCGGCGAGAAGCGGCTATTGGATATCAACGAGTTGGAAGAGCTGCGTTTGAACGCTTATGAGAACGCCAAAATCTATAAGGAGAGGACGAAGAAATGGCATGACAAACATATCATCCCAAAGGAGCTTAACGAAGGAGACTTAGTTCTACTCTTCAACTCCCGCCTCCGCCTCTTTCCAGGTAAGTTAAAATCTAGATGGACCAGACCTTATGTTGTGAAACATGTTTTTCCTCATGGTGCAGTTGAGATATGGGGCGAAACGAGCGGAAGCTTGAAGGTCAACGGTCATAGACTCAAGAAATACAAACCGGAAACTCCGGTTGAGGAAGTTGCACCAATATACCTCGTTTGAGACACATCATGGTCCAGCTAGCGACCTTAAACCAAGCGCTTCTTGGGAGGCAACCCAAGGTATTGCTTTCTTTTCCCTTTCTAGTTTAGATAGTATTGCTTTTGCTTTGCTTTATTTTGTTTTTGGTGTCCTAGACAGATAACAGGTGACATCTAAGGAAGGAGAACAAACCAGGAGCGTAACTAGAAGGACAGAAGATCGAGAATTTAAGAAGACGATGTTTGATTGAGGCACATCTCGGTTGCTGTCAGAGCATCTCGACTGAGATGATTCTTAAGCAACCGAGGCGACTAGGGTTTCTGAAGAACCACCTCGGTCCGTACTACCTCGGTCCAGTCGAGACCACCTCGACCGAGGTGACAGTAGTTCCAGAAAGGGTATAAAAAGGGAAAATTTTCTCTTTCTTCTCTTTTACCCTTCCTCGACCGCGGCAGCCCCCTTCACCTCGCTTCTTCGAATCTCGCTCATTTTCGAAGATTTTCGCTTCCAAACTGCAATTAAAGCATAGAGGATCCCAGTGCATCGTTGATCTGCGAAGAAATCGAACCGAAACGGCCGAACGAGGTAAATCGAACTAAAACCCTAACCTCGCTGATTTCGCTTCGATTCGGGCTTGGATTGCCCTGCATTTGCTGAGAAACGGATTAAGTACCCCATAGGAACCAGTTGTAGTGATTTTGTGGGAAAAGAACTGGAATTTTCGAAGAAATTAGTACGTAGTTTTTCGCCTCGGTCCAGACGTGCTGTGCCTCGACCGAGGTGTTCCTGAGTATTGTCAGACCGACCGAGGTGACCTGACAGTGAGATTTTGAAAATGAGTTCTGACAGACGGGTTGCCCTTAGGGATAGATCCTCCCCTTCCCCTTCTTCGTTTTCTTCCCGACCCTATCGACCGGTGATCCACGAGCGACACCAGGTCGATTACGACCGTATTTCCTGCCGTCCAGTGATTGCACCTTGCTTCCTGGACGAGTCAGCCTTTGACTGTCTCCATGTAGATGGAGACCTTAGACGGATGATATCGACAGTAGGGCTAGATCAGTTTACTGAGATCCGAGCCCCTGCCTATTTAGAGCCCACCCTAGAGTTTGTTAGCTCCTTCACCTACCTCCCCACAGAGCGTTCTGTGAAGTACCGGTTGATGAACCGGAACTTCTTAGTGCCACTAGAGTATTGGAGGGATATATTTGGTTTTCCTGCCCCGACAATTGTTGACTTCCCGTCCCGATCTGTAGCTAGGGAGTTTTGGGGACAGATTGCTCACGTGGTTGAGCACGCAAATAGGTGGCGCCCTGGAGATTCCAGGGAGAAGGTCATCTTTCACTTAGCTTTTAGGTTAGCCCACCGCATTTTCAGCGAGACGCTTCTGGCGCGTACTGAGACGCCCCAGAAGGTCCGACAGGGGGAGCTATTTAGCCTATATTGCATGGTGACAAGAGGGATCCCTGACTTTGGCTTGATGCTGGCAGGGGATCTGTACAGGATCAAGGCCAAGGCGAAGGGGGACATCTACTGCGGAGGGATTGTGACCCACATCGCCAGCTACCAGGACATGGATCTCAGTGCTTGTACTATGGTGGCGGCTGCCAAGCCGCTTGGGCTGCAGGAGATGATCACTCGGCAGATTCTGGTTCCCCGAGGACTGACTGCACCATACGTGGCTATGCCATGGGAGCTGACTGCACCACAGGGGATTAGATGGTCAGCACAGTTTACATTTTATGACCCTCATTACTGGAAGACCGCCTGGGCCCCACTGATGGAGGATTATAGAGAGGCAACAGCTGCCCCAGCTGAGGAGGAGGAGGTAGATGTTGAGGAGACTGCTGATTACAGGGATGGTGGAGTCCCGTTGGATACAGGGACAGATACTGCCGGGACGAGTGCGCCAGTTATAGATCTTGATGATGATGATGATACTGAGCCTGCCCCAGCTGCATCACCAGTGAGACCTGCTAGGCGTAGGGCACGCCGACACAGAGATCCAGAGGCTCACCGTCGGATCGACAATCTGACGGATCAGATGATTGACTCTTATGCTGCTCTTACTGTGGACATCGATGAGAGATTTGCCGCCCAGCATCGACAAATCGACAGTTGGACTCATCAGATGTTAGAGAGCCAGCATTATCAGCGCAGGATGATGGAGATCCAGTTCCAGCAGGCTATGGGTTATCCATTTGACCCTTCCCAGTATCCATACGTGCCACCACCACCACCACCACCGGATCAGGATTACTAAGATCTGCATTATTTTCTTTCTTATTTTTATGCAGTTCAGCTTATTATCCGGTGAGTATTTTATTCCTTAGACTTATTTTGACCCACTGGGACAGTGTGTCCCAAGTATGGGGTATTTGTGTATTGCATGCATACTTATGTGATGTATGACTCTACTTGATCGGATATTTATTTATATTTTTGATTCTATGTGTTTATCTGAGACTGCATGCATACTTACAGGTTATTTGATTGAGAAAAACGTCGAAACTGAAAAAAAAACTGGTTTTAAAAAAAAAAAAATTGACCTCGACCGGGGTAGTTCTAGCCGAACGAGGTGTTTCACCTCGGTTGACCTAAGAACACCTCGGCCGAGGTGGGTTAACTGAGAGTTTTCGAAACGATTTTTGTGCTTCTTATCTGGATATGATCTTAGTGAAGATCTTGCTTACTGACTGGTTTTGAAATCTTTATGTGTTTGAAAGGTTTTATAATATGTTTAAGTTGCTAAATGCTTTGTTTGAGATTTTTGGCATGTTTAATACTTTGTTTTTATCCAAATTATGTTGAATTTGAAGGTTGACACCACGTTATGAGTTCTCTCACTTTCTTCCTGGAAAGACCAAGGCAATTCATTCTTCTCTCTTCTTCTTCTTGATCATGCTTAGCCCCTCATATACATTTTTGCCTCCCTTTACCTATCCAGGAATTTGGAAGCAAGTAAAGTGGTGGAAGCAAGTGAAGTTAAAGTTGAGAAGTTGGCTGGAAGTGAAAGTGTTAGAAAGCAATAAATAGGTTTGGAGAAGTCAATCATGATGATGAGTAACTCGGCACCATTCACATAGCCGGGTGTTTGTGTCTTGCCAAAGTCGGATTGAGCGATATTCCTAACGGGTCATGGTATGTGCATCAAGGGTTTGATGCATCTCAAGAAATTGATGATTGCTGATTTCCTAGGCTTCGGTTATTGTGCACCTCTGTCCATGCATCCCAAAAAGTAAAGAAAAAGAAAAAGTGTGAAATAAGCAAAGCTTATTGGTGGAAGATGTTGCAAGTCAAAGTGAAAGTGAAGTATATCCTTTTCCCGGATTTTAGCACCACATTACCTTACATACATCCCTACCCTACACGTTTCTTGACCTTTCTTTTGGGAAGCCCTTGAGACCTCGAGCTTGTTGATTGACTTAGTGGTTTAAACTGGATTATGCATGATTAATTTCGATAATTATGACTTATTATGCATTCTATGATTTTATGCAAAGATGAACAACTTTCTTATATTTATAAAATGTTTTGATCATATTTTGATTTTAAATCCCATGAAGTATTCTCTTAGAGTGATCTATGATTGTTGCACACCAAAAAAATGTTTTGAAAGGCTTTCCATTGATTTTCTTGACTTATAATCCATTCTATCTTGCCTTTTATATGCGGAACTTGCTTGGGGACAAGCAAGGGCTAAGTATGGGGTATTTTGATAGCATGAATTATAGTCTATATTTTGGGGTTTGTTTGGACGTTTTATTTTTAATAATCTGCATATTTGTATGTATAATATGTGATTATAATACCATTTCATCTACCTTTGCGGGAATCGAGGTCTACACCTAGTTTTGTTGTAATCGTAGGTAAAATGGCACGTTTTGCATCAAAAAGGAGCAAAAAGAGCTATGGAGTCATTCGAGCTACATTCAGGAACATAAGGAAACATCCAAGAAGCATAACCATGGATTAAAGATTCACTTTGGACCAGATTTGAGAGATTTCACATTCAGTTGTGACTCACCTCGGTTGACTACAGAGTCACCTCGACCGAGGTGATCCAGAGAAGTCGACTCGACCGAGGCGAACACCTGGGACGCGGCGAGAATATTTTATTCTTGGCTGAGATCTTTTATCTTTGGAAAGAGATCTTATATTTTTGGGCTTGGCTCCTAGAAGGAAGAAGATATGCTAGATCATATATTTTACCTATTTTTATGGGAAGAGATCTTTCTAAGATATCTTATCTTTGGAGAGTAATTTTCCTATAAAAAGGGTCGGATTTCCCACAAATCCGACATCCTGCATACGCTACATACATCCGCATACAGTTGGAGATCCCGCTTACACCACATCAGCCATACTCCAGTTGGGAGATTTGAAGAACCTTTTTGAAGGTTAAAGAAGGAAGATTGTAGCTTTTATAGCTTTTGAAGGGTTTTTGTAAGATTATCTTAGATTCCCTTCCTTGTTGTCTTGCCTTGTTGGATTTCTATCCAAGGAACGCTTTGTTGTGATATTTGATTCAGTTATTGAAGTCTTTTCATTAAATTCTTTTTGTTCAAATATTCACCTTCTTCCCATATACTTGATTATTGCTTTCATGATGATGAGTGGCTAATCTCTTTGTGTGATTCTAGGGTGATTGGCTGAAGGTTATGGGAACTACAATGATAGAATGATCTTAATCACAGTAGGACCCTAAAAGTTCGAGTCTTTAACCTTAACCCTATGCATCTCGCTCAGTCGATGAACATCTCGGCCGGGGTGGAATTCTTCTGACCGAGGAGACTTATCTGATCCGAAACTGAGAGTTAAGTGTTAGAGTTTGCCAAATCCTATTCTTATTACACCTCTCCTGGTTCAATGCAAGCCTAGGATGAGACTTACCCGGTAATTCCTTAGTTTGTTTACCTAAGATCATAAGTGTAGGTAATAAAGGTTTATCCTTTATTGGGGTTTGAGTGTGCTTTCATCCCATCTTTGTGAGTTAGCCTGAGACTTACCCGGTAAAGGTTGATTCTATTCCCTTAGATGGTGTGTTAGTTTGAGGTTATAGTTCTTATCTTAATTCCTTGAGACTTACCCGGTAATAGGAGTTACAGTTTAGGATTAGTGAGTAGTGAGACTTACCCGGTGATCTATTCCACTTTAGTAACACCTTACCTATGCAAAAATCTCAGCTTTGTCCGCTTATCTTTAGATCTTGAGTTGGAACCACAACTAGATGCTTTAATCCCTAGAATTGCATATTCCTTTTATTGACTTTTATCATCTTTGATTGTTTTAATTGCTTTGTGGTTAGTGATTGCTAAAGCATACCGTAATTGGACTTTGTTTCACTAAGTCCCTGTGATCGACCCCTAAAATTTCTTGCTTTTTACTACGATTGACCCGTACACTGCGGGTTCGCATCCTTGTTTTAAGCTTACGTCTAGGGTTATAAATTTAAAGCTTGCACACACCGTTTGGAGCGAACAACGGTAAGTAGGGACCGAGGCGAGTTTTGTAGATTTTCGTGTCACAACCTAAGTTAAATTAGAACGGAATATGACTTAATAATAATAATAAGATAATAAACCGGATTTGTGTGCTTTGGAGTGTATTGGGTGTTTATGATGATTGACTTGTGTTTGTGCCTTTCACTTTGATTCTAATGCCTCAAATATTAGCCAACCGTTTTATTCGAATTGTTGTAGATTGCCTTGCAGGTTAGGAATGCGGCCGAGAGATCCGGAAAACTGGGCAGCCGGGGTTCCGCACATTTTAGGAGGGGTTTGGTTGGTGTCGTGTTTGGGTATTGTTTCTTGTATATTGTTATGTATTTGATGTTCGAGTCTTTGGAGTTGAGAACTCGGCTGAAGTTTGTCTTTTGTTTGTTTCCGGGGATTATATCATTTGCATAAAAATTGTATTTCGGTTTTGCCTTTATTTGTGTCTTGTTGTAAGATCCGGTGAAATTGTTGTCAACCTAAGGGTCGGGACCCATTTTGAGGTCTCGCCCGTAGCATCCCGAGTCTCGCGGAATCGGAGTGTTACACAATAGAGGTAGAGCATCACTATTTGTATGCTATCAAAACATTAACCGCAAACTTACGCTTCTACCGTAAAATAAAACTCTAACCCTAAAATAATCGACAAGATTTATGCCGCCGGTATCAGAGAAGACTTTGTAATACCACTGGTATCGGAGAAAACTTTGGCCGCCAAATTAGAAACGAATTTAGAAATCAAGCTATCATCCAAAATAAGTTATTTTAAATGCACTCCCACTCGCCATACTATCTCAAAACGCATTGTAAATCTAGCTATGGTACAAACCGGTACAAGTTTACTTCCCGATCAAGTCAATTATCTCGTCCTCGACATCTTACACCTCATATACTCTCCTCCTGCCTGAATATTTGTCCACACTTTAAACAACAATGAAGAATTGAAATACAAAGAATAAATTGATAAATTTGTTTAAAGTTTTTATACTTTCTTGGTCGCCTTCTGGATACTTAAGTGTCAGTTAACAATAACATTAGAAGATTTTAGGAAACAATTAAAGATTGAAATCCAAAAAAAATTTAAACTCGAAAGGATTTGAATTGTTATGCCTCTCCGTACAACTTGCGGACTCTATAATATACCTAACACACGTACGCGTAAAGTGTAATAACCGGATATTTTATTCGTGATTATTTCCGAGTCAAGTTGGAACTCGACCGATTTAGACTTTTCTCGACATCTTATCACTTTAGGTCACGTTGAGTTTAAGTTTTTATGACCTTTCTATCATTTCATGTGAGAACTTTACTTACATAAAATAACGCAATATCGTGCCACATCTTTCTAATCCGTAAAAAAAAAGGTTTAATCCTTTTGATAACCTTTCGGTCCCATAAGGTCAAGTCATATGAGCCCATCAGGTTATGCCATCCGGGCCCAATAGGAGATAAAGCCGCATCTTCAGCCATAAGCTCCTGCTTCTTCCATCTTCTTACCTCGTACGTGAAACACTTACCCTAACCGCCTCCAACACCTTCGTCCTTCCACTCCTCCTTCACCTCTCTTCCTCCGGCACGTCGGCGGCCACAACAGGCCCTTCTACACACAACGCCACACCACCGCCGGCCCTCCTGAAGACAGCAGCAATGGCATCGTCCCGGAGTTGTACAACCACAGTCATCACATTGGTTGGTTAGTCTCGCCTTCTGCACGTCCAGACCGGCGCCTTTGACATGGTCTCACCTTCTGCACAAAGACGTAGTACACAATGGTGAGCCCTCCTCTCCAAGGGTGCAGGAGCGCAGCAGCTACGACCACATTCTAGGCCGCAGGGGAGGAGATCTCGATCCGTAGGGCAGCCATTACAGGAGGTCACGACCTCCCTCGCTATCGTACACGTGAGCACAGCGAGCCCCGATTGTCCGGTAAAGACTATGGCCTCCTTCACTACGTTGTCCCCTTTGTATTTATGATGATGAGAGCACTCTATCATAGTCGGTATTGCATAGTAGATCAAACTGAAATTTGAGATTTTTCTGAGTTATAGTTTAGGATATATGGTTCTCCAAAGTTGGTTCCTCATCTAGTTTTTATAAGTGTGCTGAATATTCTAAGTGTTGAGAAAAACTGCTTGTGATGCAGTTTTGTGATACAGATTTAGTTTGGTAGTTATGATATTTTTTTAAGTTGATGCTGTAAGCAGTTTTCTGGATCGTTGATGAAATTTTTATAAGTGCCGAAAACATTTTGTGTTGTGCAGTCATGTTTGAACTTAAGTTTGGATACCTTAAAAATATAATCCACCGTTCCGTTTTTAGTATGTTATAGAGTGTCATGCATAGGGTGATGTATCAATAGTTGAGGTTGATCAAACGGTTAGATTTAGTTTTGTGAAGGTCGAAAGTAGACTGATTGCGCAGTTAGGAAATTACACAAATTTTGGCTAAGTATGGGATTTATGGATTGTTGGACCCAACTTTGGGAATTTATGTAGGATTCTTGACTGAGTATTTTTGGGAGATCTTTGACATTATGATTTGTATGCATATCATAGAAGACTTGGGTAATTTGCTTAGAATTTTAATAAATTTATTTGAGTCTCGTATTATAGGCTAAAGTTGGACCTTAGTGACCTTTATAAAAGTTAAGAAAAATGTGTAATCGATAAGTTCTACCTAAACTAACTCTTAAGAGTTAAATTATGGAATTAAGTCCCAAAGAAAGGTTTGGGCATATATTATAGGATTTTTGTGAGTTTCGGGATCAGGGTTAAAATGGTCATTTTACCTTAGGAGGGCATTTTAGTAATTTCTCTTGAAGGGATTGTACATCTTAGAAGTTATAGACTTCTAAGAATATGGGATGTATTTTGATCCACTTGTAAAACGTTCCCCAAGAGTTAATGACATACTTCCAGCTAATACGGAATAGCAATGTAACGAGCCAAATCACAGAACACTAATAAACTAAAAAGAAACATTCAATTAGTACAGAAGACATAAAGCCCATTTAACAAGCATGGAAGCCAAATATTCTCTTAAGAGACGCCTTCATTCACAAAAGTAGATACACTCGGATACTTCTGAGTTTTGACACTAAAAATGCTATTCGTCATATAACATAATCTTATCACTATAAACGTTTTGCCATTTTATATCATTTATGAATTTACTTTTACATCAGAAGAGTTTGTAACCTATCTGTATAAGATATAATTAACCCTAACGGAGGAAATGCCAAAAAGAAGTCAAGGGAGGAAGCAAACCTCATCATAATTTTAGGTCAAATATTCATGAAACTTCTTTTTCATGTCTGGTAAGCAGATCCTGCATCAACCTATGTTACAAATCTTTTCAAGAAGCACAATATACCAATGATTCTATCTGAAATGCAATATTCTTACCTTAAATGTGGAGAATGCATCAGAAGCAACATCAAAGACATGAAGCTCTACATATTTGAAGAAAAGCTCAAAGCATGGCGATTCTAGTATATATCTGAAAGAATAAGTATAGGTTGACCATTTGACTGACTCCTTTCCTGTCGGTACCTAATTACCATTCAGATTCGAGAACGTGCTATCCGATTGGTGTCGAAAGAGGAGATATCCATTTGAAAAAGGGGAGTCCAAGCTGTCGGCGAGATATCCAGAAGAATCGATGTAGATGCTTGGTAGAGTGTATTGCGAATGAGGTATGAGATGGCATATGAGAGGGCATTGCGAATGAGATATGAGGCGGCATATGTTTGGTAGAGGGTAGGCTGCCGAAATGAGGGTGTAATGAATTGAGGGTGTAATGAAAACATAACTCTTTTTATATATGGTAATGAATTGAGGGTGTAATGAAAACCTAACTCTTTTTATATATGGATATGATGATCGGGCTAGGGCAATCCAAAACAAATTGGGTTCAATTTTTAATGGGCTTTTAGTTAGTAGGTTTAGTGAGTGGGCCATGTATTATAAATATTTGGTTAGTAATATAATGGGCTAGGCCAACCCTCCTTTAGAAATATTTATATAGGATATTTTTTTAATATATATAATTTATAATTAAATTTAAAATATATTTAATATCATTTCAAACGAATTATGGGTTTTTTATTTAAAATTGAAGCATATATATATATATATAATTTATCTTATATTTAATTTAAATTATTGCCCGTATTAGTTATATATTTTATAGATTTTTAATTATTTATTCAACAATTTTTTTATATAGGTTATATGATATGGATTCATCTACCGCCAAAGCGAACCGACTTTATCGCATCTAATTCTTGAAGGATAAAAGAAATGGTGTCTAAGACGTCTTTTCTAAATCAAGATGTAAAAAGAACCGTATGAAGCGGGCTTCTATACTTGCAGATAGAAGAAAAAGGACACATAACGAAAATTCTAGTAACCGTTATGATTCTATTTTAATTTTTATATCGAATTATATTTTTACTAAATTAGAATAGAATTGCAGCCGATCAAGGACCATCTAGAAATAAATGTGCTCGAAATTCTCAAAGAACACCTTTTACAAACATCACCAATGGTACGTTGGTATTTTTTGTTGTACTATTTATATATATTAATTTATTTATTTAAAGTGATATTATTTAAATGTATTTACCTTTTAAAAATGATATGTACATACTTTATTTCTAACTTTACATTACTTTATTCATTTATATAGGTCAAATATCCCATCAAAGTCGGTTTGATTTGTGGTCAACATATGCAATTGACACACATCAGTAACCGTAAGTTTTTTTCTTCGTCTTTTTGTATTTTCTCAAAAACAATACTGATATGACTTTGAAGCCGTGTATGTTGTATAGCGAATATATCCCTTTCACGATCATCCATAAATGATTCCGTTGTTGGGTGTTCAAGAGTTTCCAACATGACAACTGACTTAAACTACTCGTCAACCGGTTATCCAGTTTCATCAATGGTTGACACGTCTTTTCAAAATATTGGTGGGTCTTCGTCGTATTTAGCCATCACAAATGCACATCAATATGGTAAATTAATCATTGCAGATATCATTATTATATGGATAATATTAGAATGTAGTAATACTCATCCACATGATTGTTGCATGTTCACTTATGCAGCTCCGTATCATTATAATTACGACCCGTACGAAGAAGAAGTTGGTTGTGAAGATGAAATTGAAGATGGTAAAATTAAATTTATTTTATTAAATAGTTTTACACTACGATATGTCACAACCATTTTACTATAATTTTCATTTTATGTAAATATATACTAATTTTTATGTAGATCACGTGGAAGAGGTCGATGATGGTTGTGTGTTATTAGACAACGGTGTTAACCAAGTGCCCCAAGTTACTAACAATCCAGGTAAACATATTATGTAGACAATAAAGGAATTTAAACATAACTTTTTACATACCAAAATATTGTTGTGTGAAACTTATGTTTCTCTTTTGTAGGGTATTTGGATTTTGGAGATCCTACTTGGATGTGTTTATCGTGCGGTGCACTAAGGTGGTATGCAGAAAGGTTACATAAACACAAAATAGAAACGGTACCAAAATTTTCCTTATGTTGCATGCAAGGAAAGGTCGAGTTGCCTCTTCTTACTGAACCTCCAAGTCTACTTGCAAGTCTTATGTCTAATGAAGGACGTAGGAGCAAGAATTTTCTAAAGAATATTAGAAAATATAACTCCATGTTTACTTTTACTTCAATGACCGGCAAGGATAATCCCGTGAAGGAAGGTCGTGGTCCATCAAGTTTTCGCATGAAGGGTCAAAATAATCATTTGATTGGAAGTTTGTTACCTAAAGAAGGTGCTCCGCCAAAGTTCTGCCAATTTTATATCGTGGATACTGAAGATGAAGAACGAGACCGAATTCGTGCACTAAGGTATAATTTTAATTATTAATAAAAGAAATATAATTTTTTCCCTTTTTTATTAAGTTTTAACGAGTTTGTCAACTGTTTGTTGGTGTTTTCAGTAAGCCGGGCAAAAGCACCTTGGACCGATCGATTGTAGCTGATATAAAGAGTTTGGTTGATCAATTCAATCCACACGCAAAGGCATTCAGAGTTGCAAAGGATAGATTGTTATCTAACCCTGGAGACAACATAAGTATTAAATTGGTTAGCACCAGAAACACTGATGACAGAAGATATAATATGCCAACTTCATCGGAAGTGGTTGCTATTATAGTCAGAGATGTTGCAAATGTTAATAGAGATAGAGATATCTATGTGGAAAAACACGGAGGTCAATTACGGCGTGTTACCGAAACTCATCCTGCATTTCTTGCTCTCCAATATCCGTTGTTGTTTCCATACGGCGAAGACGGATATAGGATTGCTATTATGCTATGAGAGAGTGGCAAGAGTAAATCAAGGAAGAGAATTAGGTTAAGCTTGCGGGAGTTTTTAGCATTCCGTCTTTAGGACAGGGTAGGTGAAGCAAAAACTCTAATGTCACCCAGGAGGTTGTTTCAACAGTTTGTGGTGGATGCATATACAATGATTGAATCTCAGAGACTGAACTACCTAAGATACAATCAGAAAAAATTTAGATCGGATTTGTATTGTAACTTGACATCTGTTGTTGGGAGTGGTACTACTACTGAAGCATCTTCTACAAGTAAACCGATCGTCTTGCCGTCATCGCATACAGGTAGTTCGAGGTACATGATGCAGAATTACCAGGACGCTATGGCAATTTGCAAATCTATTGGTTATCCGGACTTATTTGTTACATTCACATGCAATTCTAAATGGCCCGAGATTATTAGATATTGTTAGAAAAGAGGTCTTCAACCCGAGGATCGTCCGGATATTGTTAGCAGGGTATTTAAAAGGAATCTGGATCAAATGATTAAGGATATAAAATTCAATAATATTTTTGGCAGGGTTTCGGCAGGTATTTTTGTAGACATATCTCTTTTATAAAATATTTTATCTATGTTTATTGACTTTATTATATTTTTTTCTTCAGTTGTATACACCGTTGAGTTTCAAAAGCGGGGTCTTCCACATGCTCATTTTCTTATCTTTCCTCATTCTGATAACAAGTGCTCTACAACTGAAGACATTGATCGTATTATATCTGCTGAGATTCTTGATCCGGTTGATAACACGGCTCTCTATCAAACCGTGAAGGATTGTATGATGCACAGACCTTGTGGAAACATGATTCCAAGGTGTATTTGTATGGTGGATAACAAATGCAGCAAGTACTACCCTAGAAAATTCACGGATAATACCACTATTGCCGATGATGGTTATCCCGTCTACAGGAGGAGGGATCTGGGAAGAACAGTAACCAAAGGAGTGTTTGAGTTGGATAACAAGAACGTTGTTCCGTATAATCTCTTCCTTTTGCTCAAGTACAACGCGCACATAAATGTCGAATGGTGCAATCAAGTGCGTTCAATCAAGTATTTGTTCAAGTATGTAAACAAGGGTAGTGATCGTATCCTTGTCGCCATATCAAAAGAAGGTCAGCTTGTTGAACAGTCAAAACCTAGGGATGAGATAAGAGACCATACTGATGCTAGATATGTATCGACAAACAAAGCGATATGGCGTATACTTCAGTTCCCGATTCATTATAGGTTTCCTTCGGTTACCAGCTGAGTTTTCACCTTCCCGATGAGCACACTGTTGTTTATGAAGATGATGATACAGTTGAATCTGTACTGAATAGGGATGGGTCATACAACTCGATGTTTTTGTCTTGGATGGAGACCAATAAAAGATCTGAACTTGCTATGACTCTTACATATTCAGAATTTCCCTCCTGTTTTGTCTGGCAGAAACCAAAAAAGAAATGGTTTGAAAGAAAGGTTATTAAAACGTCGAATTTTCCTAGAAGTAAAACAGTTGGTAGAATATACCACGTTGCACCTGGATTTGGGGAAAAATAATACATGAGGGTTATGTTGAATCACCTTAAAGGTCCTACATCCTTTGAAGAACTTCGGACTGTCGACGACATAGTATGTCCAACATTTAGAGAAGCGTGTTATGCCATGGGATTGCTAGACGACGAGAGGGAATACATTGACTGTATTATAGAAGCAAGTTTTTGGGGATCTGGTCGTTTCCTTATAAATTTATTCGTCATGTTGTTTCTATCAAACAGTATGTCGGTACCGGAGGATGTGTGGTCCAAGACGTGGAAGTACTTGTCCGATGATATTCTATCTTTTCAAAGAAGAGTGCAACGTAATAATGGTATGTTATTCCTTAGTTGTATTTAATTTCCTTCTAAATATATTTATTATCTATCGATGGTCCTATCTTATATAAAATTATAATGTTTTTAATTTTATAATTCTATATATAGAACTACAGCTAGATGATGACGCATTGCAAAACTACGCTTTAACTGAGATAGAGAAACTACTACAGAGGAACAACAACACTTTGAAGACAAAGAAGCCCATGCCTTATCCTAATGAACCGTTGATAATGGAGCAGTATAATAGTCTTATTCAAGCCGAACTAAATTATGACCGTTCTTAGTTATCTATTGATCATGGCAATTTAGTTCCCAGTTTTACCAATGAGCAAAGGGATGTGTATGATGAGATTATGTCTTCTGTGTCAGCTGAAAAAGGAGGGGTATACTATAACACTTTAAGCAACTATTAAAGAATTACCTCAATCAATGTTACGGAACACTTCGTTATAGACCTAATAAATAATCAACCTCAAAATAATTAATGCTATTTTTTTAACTTTAACTATACATATATAACTATATTCAATATACAGATAAATTTAAATTATTCGATTTAATATGTAAAAATAGTTATAAAATAAGTACCTCAATCAATGTTATGGAACACTTCGTTATAGACCACATTATTTGTAGTTTGCTCCAATTTGCCTGTATCGTCAGATATCATAATCCTCAATCCGTCCCTACTTGTAACCCTTGAAACAGCCACATAAAATTGTCCATGACCGAACACCGGTCTAGGCAAATATAATCCAACGTGTGCAAGCGATTGCCCTTGACTTTTGTTTATAATCATAGCAAAACACACCATAACAGGGAATTGTCTCCTGTGAAACTTAAATGGAAATTTTGAATTTGAAAGAGAAAGAACCGTACATGGAATGAAGACTTTCTGCCCAATGCTATTACCGGATAACATTTCTGCCTCGATGATATGTTTTCCAAGCCTCCTCACTATCAACCTAGTGCCATTACACAAACCGGCAGACTGGTCAATGTTCCTCATTAACATAATTGGAATCCCGATCTTCAGCTTCAAAATATGGTTGGGAAATCTTGAAATCTTGATGTTGTTCAGGAACTCACTGGAGAAGAACCCATCATCAACAAATCCCTCAGTGGGACAAAAACGATCAGAACTCAAGTAAACGGTCTCGTATCCGGGTATCAATGATAGAATATGATCATTAACATTATCAACAATTTCATTGGTGGGTGCAAGGATAGCTCTTTCTTGGAAGTAGGTTGTTGGATCTTCAACATCAAATGTTCTTGGATACACATAGTCAACAATGGTTGAAATTGGATCGTCATTAGAACGAAGTAATATATCTTCTGGGATTTCAATAACAACTTCACCGTTATTACGATCGCCTTCTTTGCCATCTCCAATTCTCAATACCCAATCAGAAAACTCTTTGGCCTTTTGCGCTTCTAGTGCCGTTGTTCCACGTAAAACCCTCATGTTTTTTGTCAACCTGAGAACCTTGCAGTGATCCCACAAATGCGATGCATTGATTGCAGCAAATACAATATCAATCCTACTTCCACCGGTAACAACAAGCAATATCTGTCTAAAGTCACCACCAAATACGACCACCTTTCCACCAAACGGCACGTCAGAGTTAACGCAACTATAAGATCGCATGACATCTCTCAAACTCCTATCAAGAGCCTCGAAACAGAACTTATTCACCATTGGCTCTTCGTCCCATATTATTATTATTTAGTCCTTGACACCAATTCAACTAGTTCTGTGCCTAATACAAAATAAATTTTTTAATTAACTAGTAAGATGCTATACGGATGTGCTATGTAATGTGGCATATAAAAGTTTATCCAATAAAGATACATATCTGCACGGATGTTACACGTCGAAGTTTCGTCAACTTCAATGTGTATGATAGGATTATATCTTCTGTGTTAGTTGAAAAAGGAGGGGTATACTTACACCTCAGATACTCTCCTCCTCGCTTAATTCGTGTCTACACTTTAAGCAACAATTAAAGAATTGAAAAACAAAGAATAAATTGATAAATTTGATTAAAGTTTTTATACTTTCTTGGCCGTCCTATGAATTATTAAGGGTCAATTAACAATAACAATTAACAATAACGTTAGAAAACTTTAATAAACAATCAAAGATTAAAATCCAAAAAAAAAAAATTAAACTCAAAAAGATCAAAATTGTTATACCCCTCGGTGCAACATGGGGCCTCTACAATATACCTAACACACGTACGCGAAGATAGTACAACGATCCTTTCGATGTTGTTGACCGGATGTAAATAAGCAAAACCTAACCATATAAAAAAATTATTAATGATTAATAAATTAAAAATCATGTAAAACTAAGAAAAATTATTTTTTTTCTTATTGATTAATAAATTAAAAAAGTAAATATTAAAATATATTTTTATATGAATCTAAACGACTAATGTGAAGACAATAACAGCAAAATAGATAGAGACGGTGTATTTGTCGATAACCGTATCTGACCATATCTCCCAAGTCAATGCTCTCTATTTGTGTCTTTCTTTTCGTAACATGTAAATATTGGAATGTAGTATAACATTCAACCGGTTGTGTGAAACCAATAGAGGTAGAGTATCACTATTTGTATGTTATCAAAACACAAACCTCAAACTTACGCTTCCGCCACAAAATAAAACTCTAACCCTAAAATAACCGGGAAGACTTATGCCGCCGGTATCAGAGAAGACTTCGTAAGTCCATTGGTATCGGAGAAGACTTTGGCTGCCAAATTAGAAACGAATTTGGAAATCAAGCTATAATCCAAAATAACTATTTTTAAATGCACTCTCACTTGTGAAATTATCTCAAAACGCATTGTAACTCCTATTATGGTGCAAACCGCTACAAGTTTACTTCCAAATCATCTCAATTATCTCATCATCGACATAATACACCTCATATACTCTCTTCCTGCATGAATACATGTCCACACTTTAAGCAACTATTAAAGAATTGAAATACAAAGAATAAATTGATAAGTTTGATTAAAGTTTTTATACTTTCTTGATCGCCCTTTAGACGAATAAGTGTCATTTAAGAATAACATTAGAAAACTTTAAGGAATAATTAAAGATTAAAATTCAAGAAAAATTTAAATTCAAAAGGATTCAAATTTGTAACACCCCGAATCTGCGGGACTCGTGATGCTACAGGCTTAGACCTCACAATGGGTCTTGACCCTTAACTTGACAACAATTTTACCGGACCTTTCCAACAAGGCACATTGCAAGTGCAAGCATCCAGAAAAGTAAGGTACAATTGGAAACTCAGCCGAGTCCTTAAAACGACACAAATCCATAAAAATAAGTATATAATCCACAACATAACAAAATAAGAACCATCCCCGTCCTATAATATACGGAGACCCCGACTGTTCACTCCTCCACCTCACTCGGCGACATCCCTAACCTGCAGAGCATCTACACAATCGGTTTAAAATCGTTAGCTAATATTCAAGGCTTTAGAATCAAGGTGATGGCTCAAACACACATAAATAATTATAAACACACAACATGCACTAAAACACACAATATCTAGTTTATTATCTTTTTATTATTAATTCATATCCCGTTCTAATTCAATGACGAGGATATTTTCTTAGGTCGTTTATATCCTATCAAAGTAATTTTCTAACTCAATACTAAAGCAAGTAAAGTGATTAAGTAAGGGTCGAACCCAGAGAGATCGAGAGTAATTAAAGTACAAATGTGATTAAACTATCAATTATATGTAACCAAGGGGGGTTTGTGATTGTTAAAGTGATAAATAGGCAAAGCAAACAAGAAGTTGATTTCAATGATTTTAAGAAAACGTTGCAGTTGACAATTATCCACTTCAACATAAGATATGGTTGATCATTGTTTTCATGAAGTTTATTCCAAAGTTTGTTCTCATCTTGATCATATTTAAATACCGGTTCAACCAACCCCAATATTACTTATTGTTATTCCTAACTCGTAAACCTACAAAATCAGATTTTAACAATAATAAAGATAGAGAGACACATGAATTAGAAAAAACCCGTTACTGAAATCATGTGGTTATGCTCCACTCATGAATTACACTTGCAACCCGCTTATGTAAACGTGTTTGCTACTAGAATGATGACCCGAACCCGGAACCACAATTCTTAGCATATTGGATATGACCCAAGTACCTAGATGGTCAAGCTAGATATAGGGTGAGATACAATCAAGAAGTTAAGCACAAGAACATAACACAAATCATTATGGAATAACAACTTCAATTATAAAACTTACAATCAGATCTATGTCGAGAGCTTCCAATGTCAAGCACAACTAAAGGTGCTTAGCCCTCCACAGAGAACAAAACAAAACAAAGAAAATAAAAGTGTTTTAAATGTGATGAGGTGAAAATGAGATGATTCTAACACTATCCAAGCATCTCTATTTATACTAATGAGGACACTAAATTACAGTAAATAAGCAGCCTAAATCGTCACTTTAAATGTCATAAAGTGAGAGTCTAAACAGCCAAACTTATTACGACTGTTGCATAACCGCGGGCGTGGATCTGGGAGCCGTGGGGCGTTTTAGTGCAAAACGCTCCATCTTCAACTGAGCCGCGGGGGTGGCATGACAGGGCCACGGGGGCGGGGTCTTTAATGCTTTGGAATGGCTGACTGTTGATCTTCTTGATATTTCTGGTGTCAAACCGCGGGGGCGGTCCAGAGTCACCGCGGGGGCGGCTTTGTGTCACCGCGGGGCGGCACAGTGTCGCCACGGGTGCCGTGACAGGGTTCCTTTGGATTCAGTGTCGCCGCGGGGCGGCACAGTGTCGTCACGGGTGCCATGATAGGGTGCCTCTGGACTTCTCTTTGCTTTCCTTCTTCTTCCAATCATTGCTAAATATTTGGATTTTGTTCATTGCTTAGTTCTTCAACTAGATTTACAAAGTTGGCAACAAAATACAACCATTTGACTCTAAAAACATACTTAAACTACCTTAATAAGATAGTGATTCCATCACCTATCATTCAACTTAGGTTTGTAACATAAGAATCACCGTGATCTCGCCTCGGTCCCCATTCACTGTCAAGGAATGACACTGATGCATCTGACCGTCTACCTGCACGGGCTATGTAACACCCCGAATTCGCGGGACTCGGGATGCCACATTGGACTAGGATCTCACAATGGATCATGACCCTAGCCTGACAACAAGTTCACTGGACCTTACAACATGGCACTGACAGATATAAAACAAATGCATAAAACTGCATAAAACAGTACAACCAAAAGTATACAAGATCATAGCCGAGTATAAAGTAACGCTCTCACATAGGAGGTATACAAAACATCACCCTCACGCTAGAGGGAAACATAAACATCCCCAAAACCATAACCCCCTAATGTACAAGAGTCATCGGCCTGTCACCCTGCCAGATCACTCAGTAGCTCTTCTATCATGCAAGGCATCTACAACATGGTATGAAACCATTAGCTAACCATACGTATATAAGGTAATGCATAAGCACACTCACAAATCATGAAAGACAAACACATAATCACGCTGTCACACATTTACCCATTTTACCATCTTTGTATAATAGTCATTCACTCAAATTGTATATATATATATATATATATATATATATATATATATATATATATATATATATATATATATATATATATGAAACTATGTGACATGAGGAACGTATCATCCTCGTCTCTGGGCCTGCTAGCCCGTTGTAGTAGTATCGGTCACACAACCCGTGTACCCTATGGGAGTGGATTGCGCCCATCCTGTAAAACCAGTCTGGCCTGACGTCAAAGAACCTCCCAGACTCCACAACAGGATGAAAGGGAAAGGTTATCACAACCACACATACGGGGCAATAAATAAAACATAGGTCGGTAATAATCGATATCACATGCTATCATATCAAGCATATAACAAACACACTACTCATGCAAACACCCAATATAAGGATGGTAGTTAAGTAAGTCCTACGGACATACCTCAACCTCGTACAATCACAACCACGATCAACCTCCAATCCTGAGAGGGACACTGCTTAGTAACAAGGCATAAAAAGATATCAATACTCCTATCAATAAAAAAGGTTACACCTAGACCCAAAGGATCTATAAGGATCATACTCAATCTATAAGCCTCACAACCATCTAAACCTCAATATCTCAACATAACTCACAATTCCTCAAATCTCAAGGTAGTATTTAACAACATTCCTCAATCTCAATACTAATCCTAATTTAATTAATTATCCTTTAATTAATTAATTAAATTTTGCCAGAATAACGTATTGCCCGCGGGCAATTTCTAAACCCAACTGTCATCAGATTTCATCAAACAAACTACCCATAATCACCAGAATAATATAACGATCATAATGGAATTTCTAATTATCTATTTTGACAAGCCTAAAGTCAATTTAGGCCAAATCGCAGTACAAAAACGAATAAATTCAAAACTTATTTGTTACTAACCCGATTGATGATTTGAAAGAATATTCGGAATCACACGACGCAGGCTACGCATGGACAACATCAAATTCACCGGAATCTGGGCGACGGAACCGGCCTGGTGACATATATGCTCGACCAGGTCTTCAGCTGCTTAGAAATGCAGAAACTCGGTACCGATATGAAGAGAGGAGTCTAGAAACTCATACGGAATTGAAATCAGATTAGAAACGGAGTGTAGATCTGAGTTTGAAGGTTGAGAGAAATCAAAACTTTTACGAGGAAACGTGAAAATAAATGTTTTTTCCTATTTATAATGAAGTCGATAATTATCCTTTAGCGAAAGTCGATAATTATCCTTTAACCGATCCAAAGGTGGGTCGAACCCCTTTCTCCAAACTTCTCGAGAAGGGAATAATAAATCTGGAATATTGTAGGGATAATTATTCCATAACTACCTCGGAAAATGTGTATTACTATCACCTATGCATTGTGCTAGCTCATTTTTATTTGTTGTGCAAATGTAAGAGCCTTAGTCCTTGGAGCCTAGGAGCATTGTTGAGCCTTTGCTGGACCCTGGCAGTCGCCCCTGCACCTCACAGTGACCGCCCCTGCGGCTCTGTGTGGTTGTAGTCGCCTTCGTTGACCCTTTGACTTGTGCTTTGCGGCTGGCTTCCTTCCTAAGCCTTCCATTCCTTCAGATGAGGGGTTTCTTCATCTCTTTCCACCTTCTTCATCCTCCTTACGCTCTTCTTCTCCTTCCTCTTCTCTTCCTTGTTCTTCCTTGATCTTGTGAGAGAGTTTTGAGAGTTTGGTTGTGCTTTTGGCTTTGGATGATCATGACGATAATACTGAGAGTTGCTGCTAATGTGCTGAGGTTGTGAGGTGTGTTGGTTGCTCCTAGTTGCTGCTTAGGGTTTGTTGTGGTAAGTTCTCCACCTCCATCTTCCTTCCTTCTTCTTTCTTGCTTCTTTCTTTCTTCTTAGCTTAAGATCACAAGTTAGACTTGTGTTGGATCCTTTCCTGGACGTTTTGATGTTCATACATGTGTATATATGTATGTGTGTTGTTGTTGTATGATGAAGAAGTGAAGAGAGTCGAGATGGAGATCGAAGAAAAGTCGGGGTCAATCCTCTTCACAGACAGCCGCCCCTGCGCCTGCACTAGGCCGCCCCTGCGCCTGCTGTGGACTGCCCCTGCTGTGGACCGCCCCTGCGCCTTGAGTGAGCCGCCCATATGCCTCACTGGGTCAGCCTTGAGTTCTTTGCTTCTGTGGTGCATTTAAGGAATACCTTGTTGGTATATTTCCTTCCTTCCTTTCCTTTGGCCTTGGCTTAGATGTTGGCTAGGCTAGCTTGGTTAGGATGAGTAGTATGATAGAGATGTGCCTTAGGCACTTGTGTTTATGTTGAGGATATGCCTTAGGCATTTGTGAGCATGTTATGATCTAGAGGTTTAGATTGAGGTTGTAGGTTGGTTATGGTTGTGGAGACGAGTCTCCTAACCCTTGCAGTATGTGATGTTGTGCGCCTTGCTATTGTAGGCGTTGATTACTTCCCCAAGGGGAAGCTGTGACGTGGTATTGGATACAAGAATATCAAGTAAGTCCATAGGACTTACTTAGCGTTCAGTTGTGAGTTTGTGTGAGTGTGATGGTTGTGTGTGTTCATATGAGTGTGCATTTATAACCTAAACCGGACTAGGATGACCATTTATTACTTTAAATGGCCCAAGTGTATTATAACGGGTCGTGACCACTTGCCTCCGCCTGCTGGTAGGAGGAGGTGCCCTGAAGATGATCTCACAGGGGAAGAAGAGTGATGATCACCCCCATGCAAAACCCCTGTGTTATGTTGGATGGGACGAGGTTCTTGAGGCTCCTCGTGTTAGAAAATAAGTTCAATTAGTAATGGAATAACGAATGAAAAGATAATAAATGAATATGTGTGGCATTGCATGTATGAGATTTTGATGTGTGTTTGTGCTATTACCTTCATACTTATTCACTACTGTAGCTAACGGTGTATACCGTATTGTAGATGATCTGCAGGTTAGGAAGACTGCAGAGTGAGCAAGATGGGGTGACCAGCCGAGGAGTTTTGTACGTTAGGGTTGCGTTGGATTTGGGATCTTTTGTATATGATGTTTATGGATGTTGTTTTGTACTCGGCTTTGTGATTGTAAACCCTTTTGATGTATCTTATATAGTTCTATGTATTTGGTTTTAATCTACATGTGTCTTGTTGTAAGATCAGTGAACTTGTTGTCAGGCTAGGGTCAGGATCCATTGCGAGATCCTAGCCCAATGTGGCACTCCGAGTCCCGCGGATTCGGGGTGTTACAAAGTTGGTATCAGGGCCTTAGGTTGAAAATAATGGCACTTGCTATCTGTAATAAAGGTAGAGTGGATAAATAAACAAAACCCGAAAGGGGTTTGACTTTTGAAAAGGTTTTGGTTTTAAAGTGAGTACAAATGTTTTGGGATAGTGTGTATAGAAGTCGTCACCCTTCTGAGGATCTCCACAGTATATATATATATATCTTCTATGTGTTGATGTGTATGCATGTACTATTAAGTATATATATATATGCATATGGTTTATATAGAGTCTTATACGTTAGGTGTGCATACCCCGCAGATGGCTCGGACTAGAGCTCCTACTGTTGTGGGCAGAGGTAGAGGTAGACCACCTCTTCCTCCAGGAGGGATAGGACAGGGACCAACTCCCGTTGCTGATCCACCAGTGGTGGAGGAGGCTTCTGAGGAGGTTGTCGAGAGTGTCGTCCCAACGACGAGGTATGGATTGGATACATGAAGAAGTCATACTAGGTATGGATTGGATGCGTAGACATCGTGCGGTGTTAGTTATGGGTAAAAGAACTATTACAATCTCTACCGACATAGGTCCGATAGAGGTCTTCCGGGGTTGGGACCTTGGGAAGATGGGATCTGTTATCAGTGCCGTATGAGCAGCTAGACTGATAGCATAAGGATGTGATGTATTCTACTGTTATGCCATGAAGGAAGGAGATAGCCCAGCTTTGGAGGATATACCAGTGGTTTGTGAGTTTACAGACGTATTTGCAAAGCCGTCTAGCTTGCCGCCTTAGAAGAGCGTAGACTTTGGCATCGAGTTGGAGCCTGGCACGAGACCCATCTCGAAGGCCCCATATCGTATGGAACCTGTCGAGATGTTAGAGCTGAAGAAGCAACTCGAGGGGTTGGCTGAGAAGGGCTTCATTCGCCCTAGTGTATCACCATGGGGTGCCCCTGTCCTCTTCGTGCGGAAGAAGGATAAATCGTTGAGATTGTGCAACGGTCAAAAATCGAAGATGGCCTAATCAGGAATTTTAAGGAATTAAACGGGTTTAACGGAATTAAACCCGTGTTAACAAGAGATACCTCTAGATGTAACCCGCTCTTAGATCATATTACCCCCAGTGTTAGTTGGAGCATTTGGGAGCTTCAATTAATAAAAATGCAGTTTAGAGAAATGATCAAGATATCGGACATGTCCTAGATATGAAATAACATGGTTAATTAATTGGTAATAAACTAGAAATGAAATAGGTGTCACATTTGGTTGGTATCAGAGCACGGATATGATTCCTTGGCTTGGGTTGTGGGAAGTTTTCTGAAAAGCTTTTGAAAGTTTCTTTTTCTTTTAGATGGCGGAGCACAGCCATGAAGGGTCGAATGAGTCTATACATGCTCAGGGTATAAATGATCAGAAGCACCCTAAGGTGCTAGTTTATCCAGTACCACTATCACCATTGGATATGATTGGTATACTTGAGTTAGTAGAGATGGAAAAGAATTTCGAGAAGATTTGCCGCCAGGGGAAAAGCCGTTTGAGGGGACTATTGATCCATTACTAGTGGATGAGTGATTGAGGAACACTGAGTCCATTCTAGATGGAGTTATCTGCGCTACTGAGAGACGGGTACAATATGATATATCCTTGCTTGTAGGAGCAACTAGAGACTGGTGGGACACGGTCCCTAATGGTCGTAGTATACCACCTGTGCTGACATGAGATGACTTCTTGAGAGAGTTTGATGTGATGTTAGTAATGGATTGGTCATTCACTCATATAGCTTTGATTAATTGGTATACCAAGGAAGTCACCATGGAGGTAGATAGGTTTAGAGAGGTGAGATCAACTACAAAGTTGAGCATCTATTAGCTCTCAGAGTTATGAAAGTAGAGATGGATGTGAGAGGATCTGAGTTGATAGCGAACATTCGGGTAAGACCTTTGAATCTTGATGAGATTTCAGCTAGACGGGATGAGGATGCTACACTGAGGAGGCTGAAAGCTAATGTGGGAGATACATTGGTCCATATGAGATCTTAGAGAAGATCGGACCACTTGCGTATAGGTTGGCGTTACCAACTGAGTTATCAAGATTGCGTGACGTCTTTCACTTATCGGTGCTACAGAGTTATAGGTCAGATCCTGGTCATATCATTCCCGAACCTGAGATAGAAGTATCTGAGAACTTGTCCTACCCAAAAGAACCAATCGAGGTTTTAGGCAGGCAAGTTCGGAGATTGAGAAACAAAGAGATTCCAATGGTGAAAGTCAAATGGGGACATCACTCAGCTCAAGAGGCTACATGGGAGACCGAACTAGATATGAGAGCTAGATACCCCTATCTTTTTGAGTAAAAACCTCGAAATTATGTGATCCGGCCGTACATCCTTTTGATATATCTACGAGTTTGGTTCTACGTCCTTTCTTAAATTTCAGGACAAAATTTCTTAAAGTGGGAGATATTCGTAACGGTCAAAAATCGAAGATGGTCTAATCAGGAATTTTAAGGAATTAAACGGGTTTAACGGAATTAAACCCGTGTTAACAAGAGATACCTCTCGATGTAACCCGCTCTTAGATCATAATACCCCCAGTGTTAGTTGGAGCATTTGGGAGCTTCAATTAATAAAAATGTTGTTTAGAGAAATGATCACGATATCGGATATATCCTAGATATGAAAAAACGTGGTTAATTAATTGGTGATAAACTAGAAATGAAATAGGTGTCACAGATTGTGTATAGACTACAGAGAGCAAGGTGACCATCAAGAACAGGTATCCATTGCGTTGTATTGATGATCTACTTGATCAGCTTCAGGGAGCGACAATTTTCTCCCGAATCGACTTGCGTTCAGGATATCACCAGCTGAGCGTAAGAGAGCAGGACGTGCACAGGACGACATTTCGTACCCGTTATGGACACTACGAGTTTGTAGTGATGCCATTTGGGCTGACGAATGCCCCAGCAGGTTTCATGGAGTTGATGAACAGTATCTTCATCGACTTCCTGGATCAGTTTGTGGTGGTCTTTATTGATGACATTTTGGTGTACTCTCCTAGCAGAGAGGAGCATGTTGGACATCTGAGGACAGTTTTGCAGATTTTGAGGGATAGAGAGTTGTATGCCAAGCTCTCTAAGTACGAGTTCTGGATGTTTGAGGTTGATTTCCTTGGACATATCATCTCCGCCGACGGGATTATGGTTGACCCGGTGAAGATTGAGTCTGTTGCTGCATGGACGACACCGACGAACGTCAAGGAAGTGCGTAGCTTTCTTGGTCTAGCCGGTTATTGTAGATGCTTTGTGGAGGGGTTTTCTTTGATTGCTCGTCCACTGACGAGTCTTCTGAGGAAGACTACCAGATTTGTATGGACCGACCAGTGTGCTCAGAGTTTTGAGGAGTTGAAGAGGCGTTTGAATTCTGCTCCTGTCCTGGCACAGCCAGAGGGTTCTGATGACTTCGTGGTTTACAATGATGCATAAAAGATAGGCTTGGGATGTGTGTTGATATAGAGAGGCAGAGTGATCGCATATGCGTCTCGACAGTTGAAGACGTATGAGGAGAACTACCTGACTCATGATCTGGAGTTGGCAGCGGTAGTTCATGCCTTGAAGATCTGGAGACATTACCTGTCTGATGCTACATGTCAGATCTTCACAGACCATAAGAGTCTGAAGTACATTTTCACGCAGGGGGAATTGAATAACTGCCAATTTTGATGGCTTGAGTTGATCAAGGACTTTGAGTTTAAGACTTTGTATCATCCTTGCAAGGCGAATGTGGTAGGTGACGCCTTGAGCAGGAAGACGCCTCGAGAGAAGGCGATTGCCAGACTGACTGTACAGCCCCAGTTTCAGAGGGATCTAGCCTGGCTAGAGATGGACATCCAGTTTCCTGATGAGGATGCCCAGTTGTTTGGTTTAGAGGTTCTACCTGGTCTGTTGGATGAGATCCAACAAAAACAAGGGACCTGCCCGACCTTGACGATGATCAGAGAGAGGATATCTCGTGGAGAGGCACCACAGTTCTCCATAGGAGCGGATGGAGTTATAAGGCATCATGACCATATTTGTGTACCTACAGATGCAGAGTTGAGACGGCGGATTTTACAAGAGGCTCACTGTGCACCTTACTCAGTACATCCAGGTACGAGTAAGATGTACCATGACGTGAGACGCTCATATTGGCGGGGAGGACTGAAGCCCGATGTAGCCAGATTTGTGGCTCAGTGTGCGACCTGCCAGCAGGTCAAGATAGAGCATTTCAGACCTGGAGGTGAGCTCCATCCGCTACCAGTTCCACAACGGAAGTGGGAGGACGTCTCCATGGATTTTGTGACTGGATTGAGGACCAGTAGGAGCTTTGATGCTATCTGGGTAATTGTTGATAGACTGACGAAGACGACACGTTTCATTCCTATCAAAGAAACGTGGCCGGGGAGTAGATTGGCTTAGGAGTACACGAGACAGATAGTTAGACTCAATGGGGTACCGAGGACGATCGTCTCTGATCGTGATGGACGATTTACTTCGAGATTCTGGCAGCAAATTCAGACTGCTTTGAGGACGAGTCTACACTTCACGACTGCATTTCACCCCCAGACAAATGGTCAGTCAGAGAGGACCATTCAGACCTCAGAGGACATGTTACGAGCTTTTGTGTTGGATTGGGGACAGGGATGGTCTGATTACCTCCCACTCGTTGAGTTCTCATACAACAACAACTAACATGCATCTATTGGGATGGCTCCTTATGAGGCACTATATCGACTTAGGTGTCGTACACCTTTATGTTGGGATGAGCCTAGCAGTATCAGTGGGATAGCGCCAGAGCAGATTCAGGATGATATGGCTCGAGTAGCGCTGATCAGAGAGAGGATGTTGGCTGCACAAAGTCGCCAAAAGTCGTATGCAAATAGGAGGCGTCGACCTCTAGAGTTTAGGGTAAGAGCTCATGTCCGGCTGAGAGTATCTCCGACGCGAGGCGTCAGACGTTTTGGCATAAAGGGAAAGTTGAGTCCCCGATATGTCGGTCCTTTTGAGATACTGGATAGAGTTGGGAAAGCATCCTACAGATTAGCATTGCCTCCGAGGTTAGAGGGTGTTCACCCTGTATTTCATGTGTCTCAACTGAGGGAGTACATACCAGATCCGATACACATTGTGAGTTATGATGATCTGGTGGTTGAGCTGGACCACACCTTTTCAAAGCACCCTATTGCAATCCTAGAGCGAGGTGTGAGACACCTGCGTTCGAAGGACATTCCTATGATGAGGATACAGTGGTCTAGACGAGGACCTGATGAGGCTACATGGGAGACTGAGGATAGTATCCAGAGGAACTATCCAGAGTTCTACGCCAAGTTAGATGCACTTGTAGGATCCACGAGTAGATCTTAGTGCCATCTTCGTGACTACATGATATGTTATGTGCTTATGTGATATGTTGTGTTTTCGTTCTAGTTGTGGTATGCGCATATGATCTGTTAGATCTTGTTTGCTAGCGCGAGATATGTATAGCTGGATATGGTTCTTTCCTCCTTGCTATGTTGTGTGTGTTAGGATTAGATGGAGATGGTTTTTTCTCCATGCTATCTTTGATGGACATAGTGTGAGTGGAGACGGTTTTCCTCCACGTAGTAGTGTTATGTGTACGTTTGGCTGGAGATGGCTTTCCTCTATGCCAGTGTGATGTGGTTAGAGTTTGGCTAGAGATGACTTTCCTCTAGGCCTTGTTTAGAGTTGTTGATAGTGTTGTTGGAGTGATGATTCCTCTATGCTATGTTTGATGGTTGTGGTTTAGATGATGATAGATTAGACCTTAAATACAGATTGGACCCTGAGAGTTGTGATTTAACCCCCGCAGAGGAGTTTCCATGGGTTGTTCTTGATTTCCACGACCGAGATTTCTCAAGATCTTGCCGTGGTTTCTTCAGTCGTGCACGTTTTGCTTTTACTTTACCCAAAGTTAAAGATTGTCTAAACCCTAGCATTGTTGAACCATTCTTACCCATAGCCTTGTTTGGTTATAAACGTTTACGAGTTCTAGGTAATAGAGGACTCAAAACCCTCTATTAAGGTTGAGAGTGTCAAAGTCTTTACCTTTGTGCTTTCTTTTTACTTCCTTGGGTTTTCTGTTCGGTATTGAGAGTATAATCATATCCTTAGATTCTTTTCTTGACGAGACTCAACATCCGTTAAGTAGAACATTTGGGTGAGACGAAAGGGTGTTGAAACTTCACCGTACAATATCCTACCTTAGAACATATACCTTTGCAATCCAGCTCTATCCTTTACATCCTTAGACATCTTGAATCGACAACCACAATCGGATACTTGGATCTCTAGAATCTGCGCTTTCCCATTATATTCTTCTATCATTATCATTGCTTTTGATCATTGTTATTGCATGCTTTTAAAGTTAGACTACTTGCTGAATTTATTCTCACGAAATCCCTGTGATCGACCCAGGAATACTTGCTTATACTGCGATTTTTCCGTACACTACGGGTTCGCTTATAGGTATATGATCTGTTAGATCTTGTTTGCTAGCGCGAGATAGGTATAGCTGGAGATGGTTCTTTCCTCCATGCTATATTGTGTGTGTTAGGATTAGATGGAGATGGTTTTTTCTCCATGCTATCTTTGATGGACATAGTGTGAGTGGAGACGGTTTTCCTCCACGTAGTAGTGTTATGTGTATGTTTGGCTGGAGATGGCTTTCCTCTATGCCAGTGTGATGTGGTTAGAGTTTGGCTAGAGAAGACTTTCCTCTAGGCCTTGTTTAGAGTTGTTGATAGTGTTGTTGGAGTGATGATTCCTCCATGCTACGTTTGAGGTTATAGAATGCTATAGGTTATGATGATACCTCTTAGAGAGAGATTTATACCTCGGCTTATGAGTCCGAGAGGATTTGGGATCTTGCAAGTTTTGGGATGAAACTTGTTTTTAGGGGGATGTGATGTAAGAGCCTTAGTCCTTGGAGCCTAGGAGCCTTGTTGAGCCTTAGCTGGACCTTGGCAGCCGCCCCTGCGGACCATAGTGGCTGCCCCTGCGGACCATGGTGGCCGCCCCTGCGGACCATGGTGGCCGCCCCTGCAGCTAGGCGCCCCTACGCCTCACAGTGACCGCCCCTACGGCTCTGTGTGGTTGTAGTCGCCTTCGTTGACCCTTTGACTTGTGTTTTGCGGCCGGCTTCCTTCATAAGCCTTTCATTCCTTCAGATGAGGGGTTTCTTCATCTCTTTCTAGCTTCTTCATCCTCCTTACGCTCTTCTTCTCCTTCCTCTTCTCTTCCTTGTTCTTCCTTGATCTTGTGAGAGAGTTTTGAGAGTTTGGTTGTGCTTTTGGCTTTGGATGATCATGAGGATGATGATGAGATTTGATGTTGTTGTGCTGAGGTTGTGAGGTGTGTTGGTTGCTCCTAGTTGCTGCTTAGGGTTTGTTGTGGTAAGTTCTCCACCTTCATCTTCCTTCCTTCTTCTTTCTTGCTTCTTTCTTTCTTCTTAGCTTAAGATCACAAGTTAGACTTGTGTTGGATCCTTTCCTGGACGTTTTGATGTTCATACATGTGTATATATGTATGTGTGTTGTTGTTGTATGATGAAGAAGTGAAGAGAGTCGAGAAGGAGATCGAAGAGAAGTCGGGGTCAGTCCTCTTCACAGACACCCGCCCCTGCGCCTGCACTAGGCCGCCCCTGCGCCTGCTGTGGACCGCCCCTGCGCCTTGAGTGAGCCGCCACTGTGCCTCACTGGGTCAGCCTTGAGTTCTTTGCTTCTGTGGTGCATTCAAGGAATACCTTGTTGGTATATTTCCTTCCTTCCTTTCCTTTGGCCTTGGCTTAGATGTTGGCTAGGCTAGCTTGGTTAGGATGAGTTGGATGATAGAGATGTGCCTTAGGCTCTTGTGTTTATGTTGAGGATATGCCTTAGGCATTTGTGAGCATGTTATGATCTAGAGGTTTAGATTGAGGTTGTAGGTTGGTTATGGTTGTGGAGACGAGTCTCCTAACCCTTGCAGTATGTGATGTTGTGCGCCTTGCTATTGTAGGCATTGATTACTTCCCCAAGGGGAAGCTGTGACGTGGTATTGGATACGAGAATATCAAGTAAGTCCATAGGACTTACTTAGCGTTCAGTTGTGAGTTTGTGTGAGTGTGATGGTTGTGTGTGTTTATACGAGTGTGCATTTATAACCTAAACCGGACTAGGGTGACCATTTATTACTTTAAATGGCCCAAGTGTATTATAACGGGTCGTGACCACTTGCCTCCGCCTGTTGGTAGGAGGAGGTGCCCTGAAGATGATCTCACAGGGGAAGAAGAGTGATGATCACCCCCATGCAAAACCCCTGTGTTATGTTGGATGGGACGAGGTTCTTGAGGCTCCTCGTGTTAGAAAATAAGTTGAATTAGTGATGGAATAACAAATGAAAAGATAATAAATGAATATGTGTGGCATTGCATGTACGAGATGTTGATGTGTGTTTGTGCTATTACCTTCATACTTATTTACTACTGTAGCTAACGGTGTATACCGTGTTGTAGATGATCTGCAGGTTAGAAAGATTGTAGAGTGAGCCAGATGGGGTGACCAGCCGAGGAGTTATGTACATTAGGGTTGCGTGGGATTTGGGATCTTTTGTATCTGGTGTTTATGGATGTTGTTTTGTACTCGGATTTCTTGTTGTAAACCCTTTTAATGTATCTTATATAGTTTTAAGTATTTGGTTTTAATCTACCTGTGCCTTGTTGTAAGATCTAGTGAACTTGTTGTCAGGCTAGGGTCAGGATCCATTGTAAGATCCTTGCCCAATATGGCACTCCAAGTCCCGCGGATCCGGGGTGTTACAACAAATTTGTATAGGGCCAAATATGGGCTTGTTTATCAGATGGGCTTTGACATTCACTTTAATGTAGTTTTGGGTTGGTATAACATATGTATTGGGTTGGCTCTTTTTCATTTGTTGTGCAAATTTGTAGCGGTCCGGATTTGGTTATGTTTATAAAATGGACTATGACTTTAACATAGTTTTGGGTTGGTATCAGCTATGTATTGTGTTAGCTCGTTTTCATTTGTGGTGCAAATGATGTGTCAAAACCCCTTAACGAAGAGCTTACCTTAACCCTCATTTATTAAACCTTACACAAGCTTTGTAAGTAAGACAAGCACAAGGAGGGACTAGTATTGACCAGGAGCATCAACCTTCAAAAAGATTAACATACACAAGCACAATCTAGCAAGATTCTCACAACGATTCAATCAAGACTCTCTTTTTGATTGAATAGAAATGAATAAATCACAAAATATATAAGCAAAGCTACAAGTTCACACAATATGTGGAATAATATCAAATCTAATCTATCTAGTAACACCCCCTCTAAGGTTATTTATAAGGGAGATCTTTTATGTAAACTAAGAAAGATATCTTTACAAAAAAAATCTAGGGAAGATATCTTTAAAAGATATAAAAATAACAATCCCAAAGATAGGATTAAAACTAACAACTACCTTAAGAATGTTTGAGAACTTTAAGGTAAGAAATATAAAATATAGTTGCCAAATTTAAAAGATCTTGGTTGAATCATCAAACGCTCGTCAGAGAGCAAATCTCGGACAAAATCTCAGCCGAAATTCCTGTAGGATGACCGAGATTTCTTCTTTGAGACTCTTCCCTCATCCTAGCCACCGTCTATGCTTGATGGCTCTTATTGATCAAGGCTTGACTCTTTATATAACAATCAACAATGTCACCAAGGGATTCCTAAGAGTGAGTAGCCTTTGCTCTTGCATCAATAAAATGTATGTTAATATGCAGTTTGCTCATGAGTTCAATGAACTTACCAAAGTGTTTATCAAGATGCGCTCTCGCTCTTTTTTGTGGAAACGGAAGCGGAGGTTTGTAGGCTGGAGGAGGAACGTAAACGGTGACCTTCTCCTTTTCTTTCTCAGCTGGAACCTCGACTTCCTCGGGCTACTCGCCCTTGTCACTCGTCTTCGGTGTAGGATCGGTGGTCTTCGCGTCACTCCTTGTTGTGATCGACATCACTTGCCCCTTCTGGTTATCTTTAGTTTTTTCGGGAAGCCTCCCTTGTTCTCTAGGAGCTTCTCCAGCCTTACTAAACACTTAATTTTCAAAGGCTTTTTGTGCCTTAGAAATCGAAGTGACGGAACTCTTTAATCCTTGCATCTTCCCCATCATGGCTTCCATGATGGCTTCAAGCTTGTTCCTTGTTGACTGGCTGGAACTTGATGAAGCTTGTCCCTGACTTCTCAAAGGAATATAGGAAGAAGAAGAAGAAGAAGAAGAAGAAGGAGGGGTTAGTGAATTTTCAGCATGAGAATAAGGATTACTGGAATTTTGTTGATTGGATCTCCAATTATTATAGTTCCGGTTATTGTTGTTGTTCCTATTCCCTTGTTGATTTCCCCTTCCTATATAGCCCACATCATGCTCTTTGGGCTGTTTCACATGTGTTGTCAAAAGGTCTTTCAAAGCCTTCATCTCGCTATTTAAAGCGTTTAGCTCCTTGATACTTGAGCTTTGGCTCCCCGCTTCCTCACCTTGATGTGAATACTTCTTAATAGTGAGAGTTTGCGTCTCAAAAAATTCCCACCCCTCATCAACTGGCTTGCTCATAAAAGTTCCACCCGGAAGTGATTGTAGCTTGAATTACGCTTCCGCATCTAAGTCCTTAAAGTAGATTACAAGCAAATCAATTTTTAGAATCCGATGATGTGGCCAATCCAATAAGAGATTTGAACCTTTCCAATGAAGTGAAAAAGCTTTCACCACTCATCATCACAAATGCATTAATCATAGCTCTAAATTCCGCTGTTTTTTATGGCGGAAAGAATTTGGTAAGGACCTCTACGGTCATCTCCTCCCACGTGTTCACTCTTCCGGTTGGAAGTGATTGGTACCATGCTAGTACTTTATCCTTCAAAGAGAAAAAGAAAACACGCAGCTTATAATTGTTATTGTCGCAATTGGAAGGTCTCAATGTTTCCATCAAGATCTCATAATTCTGAAGATGTTGGTGCGGTCACTCTCTCTCCATTCCTCCAAAGTGATTATGTTGAATCATAGTAATCACTTGAGATCTAAACTCGTAGTCACCATCAGCTAGATCTCCCAAATGCATGCCTGGACGGCAAGCTTGCTGGACCGGATCCATCCGTTGTCCAAGTGTTTCTGGAATACCCACAAACGGATCAGTTGGCTCCACTCTTGGTGGAGGTGGTGGTGACACATAAACTGGTGCTGGTAAGACGTTGACGGTGCTGGTGAAGGTGGATTAATCACAACTCTAGCATCCACGCCCCTCTCCTAATTTTCGAATCGGACTTGCACTACCACTTCGTCCATGTCGGCTCGAAGTTGTTCTTGTAGAGTAGCTTTATCAACTTTCTCTTTCCTCAAGGCTTCTTCTTGTTGCCTTATTTGATCTCGAATTGCGGCTAATTCAGCTCTAAGATCCTCCAACACTTGATTATTTGTGCGGCCATCTTTTTAGCCTCTGTCAACTTCTTCTATTAAGTGTTTTCCGGTTCAGGATCGTAAGGAACGATTTCTTTACAGGTTCGCGTTTTTCGTATAAACCTAAAGAAAGATCCTGTCAGAACACTCAACAACAGTAGTCAGTAGCAAAGCAAGAAGCTACCAAGCTAGGCAACCGTGCACTAGATTGGTCTTGACCAATTCCCCGGCAACGGCGTCAAAAACTTGTTCGCTCCAAAAGGTGTGTGCGCAAATAAGTTTTAAATTTATTTCCAAGAATTAAGCCTAATGATAGAGAACCCGTAGTGTACGGATCAATCGTAGTATGAGCTGATATTTCAGAGTCGATCTCAGGGAATCAATGAGAACAAAGCAACAAAGGGAATCCAACTTGTATAGCAAACAAAGCAATGACAAAAATAAAGAATGTAGATGTAAGAATAATTGGGAATGTGGATTCTAAAGATCCAAGATCCAGTTGTGGCGTTCGATTCAAGATGTCTAAGGATGTGTACGGACAGAGTTGGATAACAAGGTATATATTCTTCGGTAGGATGTCGTCCGGTGAAGATCCAACTTCCTCTTGTCCCAACCAAAGGATTCTACTTAACGGATGTTGAGTCTCGTCAAGAAGATATCAATAGGATAGGATTCAACTCTCATACCAAACCAAAATCCAAGGAGAAGAAAGATAAAGGAAAAGGCTATGACACCCCTCATCTAATAGAGGGTTTTGAATCCCCTATTACCTAGAACTCGTAAACACTCACAACCAAGCAAGGCTAAAGGTTAGAATAGGTTAAAAAGGGTAGGATTTAAGCAATCTTGAACTTCGGATAAAGGCAAAAGTGAAACGTGCAATACAGAGGAAACCACGGGCAGATCTTGGGAAACCACGATCGTGGTTCGTGAAGAACAAGACATGGAAATCCTCGTTCGAGGGTTTCGTCTCACAACTCAGGGTCCGAACTGTTAAGGCTCAATCTATCACCATCTGTACCACAACCATCAATCCTTCACCCTAGAATCACAGGGGGTTCAGCCAACAATCATCATCATATTCAAATCAATATTTAGAAAAGGAATCAAGAAAGGCATGCAACCAAGAACAAAAAGATGAACCAAACACCAATATGTAATAATCAAAAACTCAATCAACAATGTATATTTCAGAATGTGTTCTCAAGACAATAATCAAGACTAGAACAATCTCACAAAATCTCCAAGTCGTAAATCAAGAAAACTCTTCAATCTCCCTTCAATAGTGAAGCAATACAATCCTAAGTATGGAAGTGAATCTCCAAGTGTGGCGTCAAAAACCGTCTCCCTCCAGCAAGTCCAGAGCAAGATCTCCGTGTATAGCGTGATATCAAAAAATGCAGCCTTCAACCTCCTTTTATAAAATAAAATTAGGTTAAAAGTCTCCTTCCTTTCTTGTTGACGTGACAATTAACATAACGGTCTTTTCCGAAGAAAACCACGGGTGACATCGCAAAACCACGGCCATGGTTCCTCCAGTGACGACTCTCGACTTTCCTTTCCACGTGTGAAATTCAATTAATTATCAAAACCCCCGCCGTGGAACTTCTTTCTTGGTCGTGGTTCCTCTTTTTCGACGTTTTTCTCCTTTGCTTCACTTCATACTCCTTCCTATGATGTTCCAATGCTTCCCAATGAACTCCTCATCGACTAAAACTCAGTAAACGCTCCCTTTCCACTCCAATTCAGCATCAATTCACCTAAAATCACAACAAAGCTTGTGTAGATCTCGATTCCGAGATAATAGGTGAATATGCTCGATAAATGTTACAAATGTATGCTCATGTACTCAAAGGAAAGGGAAAACCTACCTATATGCACATCTAAACAATGTCATATTTCATGCTATCATTATTCATTCATATCGAGAGCTGAGACAGAGGATCCTTCAGGAAGCTCACTCTTCACCTTACTCAGTGCACCCTCGTACGAGTAAGATGTATCAAGATATCAGACACTCTTTTTGGTGGGGAGGTCTGAATCCAGACGTCACGAGATATGTAGATCAGTGTGCAACCTTTCAGCAGGTCAAGATCGAGCATCATAGACCAGGAGGCGAGCTACACCCACTTCCCGTCCCTCAATGGAAGTGGGAGGACATCTCTATTGATTTCGTTACTAGTTTGAGACTGAGTAGAGGCTTCGATGCTATCAGGGTCATAGTAGATCGGCTGACAAAGACCGCACGTTTCATCCCGATCAAGGAGATGTGGCCAGTAAGTCGATTGGCAGAGGAGTTCACTAGACAAATAATGAGACTTCATGGAGTACCTAGTATTCGCCACTTAGCGTGCGTGCAAATAAGCTTTAATTATAAAACTAGAATCAAGCAAGCGAACCCGCAGTGTACGGATCGATATAGTTTAAGCAAGAATTCCATAGTATCGAACACAGGGATTTGGGGGGTTAAATCCAATTATAGATTATCAAGCAAGTAAATATATGAAGCTTTTCAAATTATTGGGAAAACAACAATCCTAAAGATCCAGGAATCCAGCTGTGGCAATCGATTCAAGATATACTAAAGATATAAGGACAGAGTTGAGGTATGCAAAGGTATACGAATGTAAGGCAATGTACGGTGAAGTTCCAAGACCTTATATGATTCACCTAAAAGCACTCTCTATAAAGGTTGTTGAGGCTTCAGTATAGAAAGATTCTAAAGGTGAACATTAACGTCAAATACCCAAACTTGTAATCCAAGGATCAAGACTAACTTAACCGATTAAGGTTGTGACACTCAAAATCGAGGTAGAGGTTGTTGAGGCTTCACTACCACCTAGAAAGGGCAAGCCAAGACTAAGTTAAAGCAAATCTTTAACTTTGGATTAAAGTAAAAGCAAGGTTCGTAATTGACACAAAATTACGGGTAGTTCTTGAGTTCCACGGCCGTGGAAGCTCAAGAACAGACCGTGGATTAGGTTCGTCGGCGATTCTCTCTAACTCTCAAGGTCCAATCTGTTTACGATCGATCTATCATCATCTAAGCCACAACTATCAACCCTTCACCTTAGAATTGCTAAAGGGTTTTAGCCAACAACAGTCATATTGATATCAAATTCAAGATTTAAAAGATTGAAAGATGAAAACTTCCAAAAACCTTTAATAACCTTCAAACCAATCTCAAATCCAGAAATCAAGAACAATGATGCAAGTAGATTCAGAATAACACAAACAATCACAATCTTAGATAAGAACGAAGAACGGGATGTCAATCCGTCTTCTAATCAAACCTAAGGATAAAGACGAAATCTCCTTACGAACAATCTTCCAAATCTTCAACTCTTCGCAATCCTCCGTTTACGAAATAGCAATCTCCACACGTCCAACTTGAAACCCTAGGCACGTGCAATAAGCGTAGGCAAAGTCTAAGAAAAGGTGACGGAATCTCTCTTCTTCCGTCCTTTTATAGGGTAAGATAAAATATGAGCCCGGCCCATTGCGTAGAAGATCGTGGCTTAAAATATTGCGTAAAAGATCGCCAAGATCACGGTCGTGGAAGGGTTCCACGCCCGTAATTTAGAGCGTGGAGTTGGGTCACGGTTTGTCACAACCCTCCATGGCCGTGTAAATTGCTGGAATGCACCACGCTTCTCTTGCCAAGGTTCCACGGCCGTGGAATAGAACGTGGAACCTAGTACGGTCGTAATTTAGAGCGTGGAATAGATGTAGCTCGTAATTCTCCTTAGTCTCGTGCTATTCTTCATCTTAGCATCATCCTTAGCTCCTAGTGATGTCCTCAATCCTTGGACATGCTCAATCTATCTCCATTCTCTCTCAATCCATTCGGAATTAGCTCTTAATTGTCTACAATCAACACAAAGCTTATGTAGACCTCTATATCGACAAAATAGATAAACTAACTCACAAATGCTTAAATGCTTCATCAATGACTACCATTATGGACGAAATACACTTAGAAAACGTGCCTAAAATATCACAATATTTCATGCTAACAAATAACCCCATACTTGCCACTTGCTTGTCCCTAAGCAAGGTCTTTCAAAAGCTTTAAAACACAAGTTAGGATGAAATATGTGTACCTTCTCATAGCAAAACTTCTTTTAGATGAATGTGCTTTCTAATCAATAGATCATTCTCAAATCTTGCTTCATTAGCTTATGAGACTTTCATATACAAAAACAAAGAGTAAAGAGTAAAGAAAGCTCATGAATCAATCCAAACTTCCATGTAAACATCATAACCTTCAAACATTATCAAAATCAATCATAAGAAACTTCAATTTAGATCACCAAGCCATATAACATTCTTTTGATCTTAAGGACTTTCAAACAAGGTCTAGAATGTGGAAAGGGAAGGAAAACTTTAAGGAATGTGGTGAATGAATCCGGGAAAGTGAATAACTACTCTTTTCTTCTTCTCTTGCGGTTTCCGCAGCACTTTCAACTTAGAGCTTCGCTCTTTCTTTTCATTTTTCGACTTTACTTTTGGAGTTTTGGATAGAGGTGCACAAAAACCGAAGCCTAGGAGATTGGCGTTTCTCAATTTTTATGAGATGCCTCAAACCCTTAGCGCACATACCATAATCCGCTATGAATATCGCTCAATCCGACTTTGGCAAGACACAAACACCCGGCTATGTGAATGGTGCCGAGTTACTTATCATCATGATTGACTTCCCCAAACCTACAATTTCTTTCTATAATTTTGAATGCAAAGTATTGCTTTCATGGCCCTCCCACATCAAACATGCCTTTTTCATTCAACTCCTCCAAATTCCCAGATAGGTAAAGGAGGTCATTATTTCAATGAGGGGCTAAATGATCAAAGAAAGAAGAAAAAAAAATCGAATTGCCTTAATTATCTCAAAAGAAGCATAAGAACTTTTCATGTGATTTCAACCTTAATTTCTCAATATGATTTAAGTAACATTCATCACATTATGAAACTTGCAAAAGAAGAAGAAAAACTCATTCAATTTCTTTTCAACTTACTATTTGTTTAAGCATGCGATTGTCATCAAAACTCAATTCACAAGTAGTGATTATCATAGAAATCATCTCTATCCTTAAAAGCACAAAATTTTCAAAATTTTTCAATTTTTATGGGTTTTTCAAATTCTTTTTCATGCAATGCAATAATGAAACGTGTAGTAATAGAATGAAACATGCAAGATAGTCTCGATAAAGCATACAAAGTGAGTAAGAGTTATTACAAACTATTAGTCATACCCCACCCCATACTTGGAACAAACATTGTCCCTAATGTTCAAAGAAAAGAAAAATAAGAAAAGAAAAAAAGAAAAAGAACTCACAAAATGGTGGTGGAGCGGCTAAAACTGTCGATCATCCAAGTCATCACTGTGGTGGAGGCGGAAACGGAGAGAAGTTGGGATCATAGTAACGCCCGAACTGCTGGCGGTAAACGTCTCTCATCATGTGGTCCAGATCATCAGCTCGTGCATCCCTCGCGTCAGCACGGATCTCCAAAGTTCCAACCCTGTCGGAAAGGTCGGTAGCCCACTGTGGCAGCTGCTCGTACCAGCCAGGCGGCTGGCTGTACCACGCCGGTGCATCTGAAGGTGCTGGTGCTGGTGGCAGCTGTGTAGACCATGGTGGAGGAGCTCCCATCCAATCCGGCTGCGTCCTATACCAAGCGGGAGGATCTGCCATCCAAGTCGGCCTCTCGCTCACACTAGCACGGCGAGAGGAAGAGCCAGATGTTCTAGCTGGGCGGGGAGAACGTCGAGGCATGTCGGGAACTGCATCCGGCTGATCCGGGAATGTATCAAAGTCCTGCTCAGCTCCTCCTCCTCCCTCATAATCATCTCTTATGTCCTCCTCCTCTACAACTGGTGGTGGTGGAACGTAGGGAGGGGCTACCAATCTGTTCGCATGCATGGCAACGAACGTCGCCTTCTAGTTATAGCGTCCAGCCATAATGTAATACTCAGGGAGCCACTCAATGCCTCTCCTGGTCCTACTCTCCCATGGCATAGCAGCGTATGGTGGACCTCTATGGGTGGGAAAGATAATGCCTCTAGTCATGAGGCTATGGAGTCCTAGGGGTACAGCAGCAATATGTGTGCAAGCAGAGAAATCTACCCCTAATGCCCTAGCAAGGTGGGTGCTATCCCACCGTATCCAATGTTGCCAGCCCTCTTATTCTTTAGCTTGCTCATAGTAGCAGCTAAGAGGGTAGCGCAGTCAGCAGGTCTACCGTATAACATACAGTAGAGAAGAAAGAGCTCATCTGTCTTGATCTTCTGAGGTGTCTCCGTCCTAGGGAAGAGACACTCAGAAAGTACCCTGTGAGCAATCTTCAAGGCTAAGTGATACATCAACTTAGCCTTGGTATCAGCCGGCTGCCAGCGGTCCTCGCTGGCGTAGATCATCGAGATCTCTTCCCATAAATCCTTGGCGTATACGCCACTGGGGAATCGATGGGAGTCTTATACGCAGTTCGATGGGAGTCTTATACACAAAACGCCTTGTGCTCCAACTCTACCGGTAAGTGACAAGACTTCCCATACACAAGGTTGTATGGTGTGGTTCCGATGGGAGTCTTATACGCAGTCCGGTACGCCCACAATGCATCATCTAGCTTCAAGGACCAATCCTTCCTAGTCCTTGAAACCGTCTTCTCTAGGATTCCTTTGATCTCCCGGTTTGAGATCTCAACTTGTCCACTAGTTTGTGGATGATAAGGGGTGGCGATCTTGTGAGTCACCCCATACTTAGCTAGAAGAGCTTCAAAGCGCCAGGCAATGAAGTGAGAGCCTACTTCACTAATGATGGTCCGTGGTGTCCCAAAACGTGGGAAAATGGTCTTGTTAAAGAACTTGACCACTACCATGGCATCATTGGTGGGAGAGGCAATCGCTTCAACCCATCTTGAAACATAATCAACCGCTAATAGTATGTATTGGTTACCACAAGATGATGGGAATGGTCCCATGAAGTCTACTCCCCAAACGTCAAAGATCTCCACCTCTTGGATGTTGTTGAGAGGCATCTCATTCCTCCTAGAGATATTTCCTGTTCTTTGACAAGCATCGCAGCAGGAAACAAAGGTTTGCACATCTTTAAATAGTGTAGGCCAAAAGAATCCAGATTGCAATACCTTAGCGCTAGTCTTGTTCGAACTAGCGTGTCCTCCACATGGTAGTGAATGACAATGGCGGATGATACTTTGCATCTCATCTTCCGGCACACATCGCCAAATAATGCCATCCGGACCTCTCTTAAAGAGGAGAGGTTCATTCCAAAAGTATTCCCGAACATCCTTAAAGAACTTCTTTCTTTGTGCGTAGGATAATCCGGGCGGTATTTCCTAACAAACCAAATAGTTAACAAAATCAGCAAACCATGGTTCGTTACCCTTGGAGATCACATCGATGCACTCCTCTACAATGTGTAAATGCTCGTCCGGAAAGGAGTCATCTATAGGTAGGTGGTCGTCCTCTAGATGTGTTAGGCGACTCAAATGATCCGCAACAGAATTTTCCGAACCCTTCTTGTCGTGGATCTCTAGATCGAATTCTTGTAGGAGAAGAATCCATCTAATTAGCCTTGGCTTCGCATCCTTCTTTACAAGGAGGTACCGGATCGCAGCATGATCCGTGTATACAATCACCTTTTCACCTACAAGATAAGAGCGAAATTTGTCAATTGCATAGACAATGGCTAAAAATTCCTTTTCCGTAGTGGCGTAGTTGAGCTACGCTTCATCTAGCGTCTTGCTACCGTAGTATATGGCATGGGTTCGCCCTTCCTTTCTTTGTCCAAGAACAGCTCCTACAGCTATGTCACTTGCATCACACATAACCTCAAAGGGAAGGTTCCAATCCGGAGGTTGGATGATCGGAGCTGAAATTAGAGCTTCCCGAATCATATTGAACGCATCTAAACATTCCTGCGAAAACTCAAAAACTGCATCCTTCATCAATAGATTAGTTAGCGGCTTTGATATTTTAGAGAAATCCTTTATGAAACGCCTATAGAATCCAGTATGTCCTAGAAAACTTCTTATCCCTTTCACCGAAGTTGGGGGAGGAAGCTTTTCTATAGTCTCTATTTTAGCTTTATCCACCTCAATCCCTCTACTAGAGATTAAGTGTCCTAATACAATGCCTTCCTTCACCATGAATTGACACTTCTCCCAATTAAGAACTAGGTTAGTGTCTTCACACCTTTGTAACACAAGAGCAAGGTTAGAAAGACAATTGTCAAAAGAGGAACCATAAACGGATAAGTCATCCATAAAAACCTCCATGATTTCCTCTATGTATTCGGAGAAGATGGCCATCATGCACCTTTGAAAGGTGGCTGGGGCGTTGCAAAGCCCGAACGGCATCCTCCTATAGGCAAACGTACCCCACGGGCACGTGAACGTGGTCTTCTCTTGATCATCCGGGTGTATCGGAATCTGAAAGAAACCACTATAACCGTCAAGATAGCAAAAGTGCGAATGTTGTGCTAACCTTTCAAGAATTTGATCAATGAAGGGTAGTGGGAAGTGATCCTTCCTCGTCGCATTGTTTAGCTTGAGGTAGTCTATGCACATCCGCCATCCTGTTACGGTTCGGGTAGGAATGAGTTCGTAATTCTTGTTGGTGATGACCGTCATTCCTCCCTTCTTCGGAACCACTTGAACCGGACTCGCCCACTTGCTATCGGAGATAGGGTAGATGATACCTACATCAAGAAGTTTAAGAATTTCCTTCTTGACAACCTCCTTCATGGTCAGATTCAACCGCCTTTGAGGTTGTCTTGAAGTCCTAAAGTCCTCTTCCATTAATATCTTATGCATGCATAGGGAAGGTTTGATTCCAACTAAGTCCGCTATAGTATATCCTAAAGCTTTTCTATGTTTCCTAAGGACAACCATGAGCTTACTATGTTCATCTATGCTTAAGTCGGAACTAACAATTACCGGAAAGGTAGAATTAGGTCCAAGAAATGCGTACCTTAGATGAGTAGGAAGTGGCTTTACTTCCATGACTATCGGAGTTTCCAATGGTTCTTGAGGAGCATCCGATGCTTCGTTAGAGGTGTCTAAGGTTGTAGAAGGTGTGGGAGAAGAATCAAAAGAGGTTGAGGAAGAGACACAATTACCTTCGGAATCACCCAAAATTACGGCCTCTCTGACTCCTCCACGGCCGTGATTTTGGGCGTGGAAAGTAAATACGGTCGCTCTATTCTCTCCACGACCGTGTAACCCTCTGGAGTGCTCCATGCTTTTGTTGGTGAAATCCACGGCCGTGGAATATAATGTATGACCGTGGAATCGTACGTTCTCTGCCTCATCGTGGAGTTTTTCAAACTCCTCTTCACACACTTCTTCTTGTGCTTCTAAGGCTTCAATTGCCTCATTGCACTCCTCTTCTTCCCCTACATCCAATAGACTCATAGTAATAACCTTTTGCAAAGGATCTTTGAAGAGAATAGCACTTACCTCCTCTCTAGACAACCCTTCTTCATCTTGGATATTGAATACATCCTCATCAAAGATTGGTTCCTTCACTAGAGTGGAAAGAACGAACTCTACCTTCTCTTCCCCTATGTCAAAGGCTAGTCTAGCATTCTTGCAATCGACTATGCAGCCGGATGTTACAAGAAATGGTGTTCCGAGAATGATCGGGACCGGACTATCTGCAGGAATGTCAAGCACAGCAAAATCTATAGGAACATAGAATTTACCTAGCTTGATCGGGACGTCTTCAACAATACCGACGGGACAAGTTATGGATTGATCCGCCATGTGCAACGTCATCTTCACCGGTTTAGGGTCACCTAAACCGATCTTCCAACATAATGCAAGTGGGATGATGCTCACACTTGCTCCCAAGTCACATAATGCATCATATGTGACATCTCCCACTCCTATGGGAATACAAAATGACCCCGGATCCTTTAGCTTTGGGGACATCTTCTCTTTCATGGTTTTGATGAGATCCGAAGAATCCGAACTCATCTTAACCTCTCCAAAATCCTCTAGCTTTCTCTTGTTAGAGAGGATTTCCTTTAAGAACTTACCATAAGCCGGCATACCTACAATAGCATCAATGAAAGGTATATTAATATGCAATTTGCTCATGAGTTCTATAAACTTACCGAATTGTTTATCTAGACGCGCTCTTGCTCTAGATTGCGGGAACGGTAGGGGAGGTTTGTATGCTGGAGGAGGAACGTAGACATCTTCCTTCTCCTTCCCTTTTTCTTTCTCTTTCTCAACGGGGACTTCTACAAACTTAGGCTGCGGGTCGGTAGTTGTCACTCCGCTCCTAGTTGTGATTGCCATCACCCTTCCTTTTGGGTTGTCCTCCATTTTTCCTGGAAGTTTCCCTTGATTCCTAGGAACTTCCTCCGCATGGCTGAACATTTGGTTTTCTAAAACCTTTTGGGCTTTATCAACCTTAGTAATGTGATCATCAACCTTGATGATGCGAGTCTCCAACCCTTGAAGCTTCCCCAAAATCGTTTCCAACATGGGATCGGGCTTCTCCTTCCCCGAAGTGCTTCCACCATTAGATGTTTGCCCCTGGATTTTCAAAGGAGTGGAAGAAGAGGAAGGTGGAGTTAGTGAATTTCCTGAATTGGAAGGATAAGAATTACCAGAATTTTGTTGATTGGAGCACCAATTGTTGTTGTTTGAACCCCTATTGTTGTTCCAATTGTTGTTCCGGTTGTTGTTGTTGTTGTTCCAATTATTCCGGTTGTTGTTGTTGTTGCGGTTTGTATTCTCACCACCGTTGTGGTTATTGTTGTTGCCTAAACAACCCACATCTTTTTCTTGTTGCTTTGGAAAGTTGGTCTTGATAGCTTCCTTCAACTCTTTAATCTCGTTGTTGAGAGAAAAGATTTGAGATTGAGCTTCGTGTATTAGTTTTGCTCCTTGATCCACACGATTCCCCTCCACTTTCCGGTGAGAATACTTCTCTATGACTCGCGCTTGCTTCTCAATGAAGTCCCAAGCGTCATCTTCCCTCATGTCCATGAATGTGCCACATGAAAGGGATTGGAGCTTGAATTGTGTCTCCACATCCAGCCCCTTATAATATATCTCCAATAGTGCAAGCTTGGATATGCCATGATGAGGGCAATCCAATAGCAAATCCTGAAATCTTTCCCAAGATTGAAACAAACTTTCGTTAGATTTCATAGAAAATGCGTTAATCTTACCTCTTAGCTCCGCCGTTTTGGATGGCGGAAAGAACTTAGTGAGGAACTCTGCGGAAAGATCCTCCCATGTCTCAAGCTTTCCGCTTGGAAGAGCTTGATACCAAGACAATGCTTTCCCCTTCAAAGAGAAGAAGAAAGGCTTGAGTTTGTAGCTGTTGGTAGTTGCGTTCTTAGGTTTCATTGTCTCCATCATAATCTCAAAGTTTTGTAGATGTTGGTGTGGAGATTCAGCACTTGTTCCACCAAATTGATTTTGGCGAACAATGGTAATAACTTGAGGGTTGAAGCTAAACCCTTGTACATCATCAGCATCAAAGTTCACACCTAAACGGCGTGGTTGCTGCGTTGGATCCATCCTTTGGCCAAGAGTTCTTGGCTCTTCATCCACACGTTCGATCCTCGCATTCCTAGGTGGAACACGGCGATTTCCAGCTGGTCGTGGAAAGAATAGATTCACTTTGATCATGGGATCAATTTCCTCTAGCGGTGGCATGGAGGAGTCGCTATCCTCATTGGATGAGTTGGCTCTAACCGATCTTCCCGGTCTCCTCCTTTTATTTTTCTCCTTGAGGTTGTTTATTTCCAGCCTCATTTGGAACATCATGTCCGTTAGATCATCAACCATCATTTGATGACGATCCGTTTCTTCTCTACGAGTCTTCTCACTCCATTGGAGTTGAGCTTCCTTTTCCGCTAACTCCGATTGGAGGTCACGCTCTCTTTCTTCAGCCATTTTTATTTCCTTTCGCTTTCTCCTCAAAGTCCTCTCAAGCTCTTGATCTAGAGGTAAGAAGTCTCCGTTATTCCTAGACATGCGCATGCACTCGAAAAGATATCAAATAACAAGGGAGAAGCTCCCAAGCTTGACAACCGATAACCGAATTCGGCCTAGACCAAATCCCTGGCAACGGCGCCAAAAACTTGTTCGCCACTTAGCGTGCGTGCAAATAAGCTTTAATTATAAAACTAGAATCAAGCAAGCGAACCCGCAGTGTACGGATCGATATAGTTAAGCAAGAATTCCAGAGTATCGAACACAGGGATTTGGGGGGTTAAATCCAATTATAGATTATCAAGCAAGTAAATATATGAAGATTTTCAAATTATTGGGAAAACAACAATCCTAAAGATCCAGGAATCCAGCTGTGGCAATCGATTCAAGATATACTAAAGATATAAGGACAGAGTTGAGGTATGCAAAGGTATACGAATGTAAGGCAATGTACGGTGAAGTTCCAAGACCTTATATGATTCACCTAAAGGCACTCTCTATAAAGGTTGTTGAGGCTTCAGTATAGAAAGATTCTAAAGGTGAACATTAACGTCAAATACCAAAACTTGTAATCCAAAGATCAAGACTAACTTAACCGATTAAGGTTGTGACACTCAAAATCGAGGTAGAGGTTGTTGAGGCTTCACTACCACCTAGAAAAGGCAAGCCAAGACTAAGTTAAAGCAAATCTTTAACTTTGGATTAAAGTAAAAGCAAGGTTCGTAATTGACACAAAATTACGGGTAGTTCTTGAGTTCCACGGCCGTGGAAGCTCAAGAACAGACCGTGGATTAGGTTCGTCGGCGATTCTCTCTAACTCTCAGGGTCCAATCTGTTTATGATCGATCTATCATCATCTAAGCCACAACTATCAACCCTTCACCTTAGAATTGCTAAAGGGTTTTAGCCAACAACAGTCATATTGATATCAAATTCAAGATTTAAAAGATTGAAAGATGAAAACTTCCAAAAACCTTTAATAACCTTCAAACCAATCTCAAATCCACAAATCAAGAACAATGATGCAAGTAGATTCAGAATAACACAAACAATCACAATCTTAGATAAGAACGAAGAACGGGATGTCAATCCGTCTTCTAATCAAACCTAAGGATAAAGACGAAATCTCCTTACGAACAATCTTCCAAATCTTCAACTCTTCGCAATCCTCCATTTACGAAATAGCAATCTGCACACGTCCAACTTAAAACCCTAGGCACGTGCAATAAGCGTAGGCAAAGTCTAAGAAAAGGTGACGGAATCTCTCTTCTTCCGTCCTTTTATAGGGTAAGATAAAATATGAGCCCGGCCCATTGCGTAGAAGATCGTGGCTTAAAATATTGCGTAAAAGATCGCCAAGATCACGGTCGTGGAAGGGTTCCACGCCCGTAATTTAGAGCGTGGAGTTGGGTCACGGTTTTTCACAACCCTCCACGGCCGTGTAAATTGCTGGAATGCACCACGCTTCTCTTGCCAAGGTTCCACGTCCGTGGAATAGAACGTGGAACCTAGTACGGTCGTAATTTAGAGCGTGGAATAGATGTAGCTCGTAATTCTCATTAGTCTCGTGCTATTCTTCATCTTAGCATCATCCTTAGCTCCTAGTGATGTCCTCAATCCTTGGACATGCTCAATCTATCTCCATTCTCTCTCAGTCCGTTCGGAATTAGCTCTTAATTGTCTACAATCAACACAAAGCTTATGTAGACCTCTATATCGACAAAATAGATAAACTAACTCACAAATGCTTAAATGCTTCATCAATGACTACCATTATGGACGAAATACACTTAGAAAACGTGCCTAAAATATCACAATATTTCATGCTAACACCTAGGACTATGGTCTGTGACAGAGACGGACGGTTCACCTCAAGGTTTTGGAAGTAAGTGCATGCCGCCCTAGGTACGAGTCTGCAGTTCACGATTTCTTATCATCCTCAAACCGATGGTCATTCTGAGCGGACCATCCAAACTCTGAAGGACATGTTGAGAGCCTGCGTCTTAGACTGGGGACAGGTGGGGCTAAATCACCTTCCCCTAGTGGACTTTTCGTATAACAACAGTTGGAACACATCGATCAAGATGGCTCCTTATGAGGCTTTATACGGACGGAGATGTCATACACCGTTGTGTTGGGACGAGTCGAGTAGTGCTAGCGGAGTAGCACTTGAGCAGATTCAGGATGACATGGCTCGAGTAGCGGTGATCCGTGAGCGGATGTTAGCAGCACAGAGTCGACAAAATTCTTATGCAGATAAGAGGCGTATGCGTCTGGAGTTTAGAGTTGGAGCTCAGGTTTGGTTGGTATCCCCGGCACGAGGTGTCTGAAGTTTCGGTGTAAAGGGGAAGCTGAGCCTTAGATACGTTGGACCATTTGAGATTCTTGAGTGAGTTGGAGAGGCAGCATACATACTTGCTTTACCACCGAGGCTGAAGGGTGTTCACCAAATCTTCCATGTGTCTTAGTTACGGGAGTACATACCGGATCCAAGACACATCGTCAGTCACGATGATCTAGTGATCGAGCCAAACCACACGTTCGTTGAGCACCCAGTAGTTGTCTTGGAGCATAGTACGAGACGCTTGCGTTTGAAGGACATACCGATGATGAAGATTCAGTGGTCGATGTGAGGGGTTGATGAAGCGACTTGGGACACAGAGGATAGTAACCATAGGAACTATCCGGAGTTCTATGCGGATGTAGTCGCACCTTTAGCATAGGTGTGTTCCAGTTTCGTTTTTATGTTGCATATGCTTTTGTGACGTTTTGAGTTATGCGTCCCGTGTGGGAATATATGAGTTCTATTGAGTTCTGTGTTTTGTTATGTGATAGTTCGGACTTTTGCAAGTTTAGGGATGAAACTTCTTTTTAGGGGGATTTGATGTAAGATCCCAATTTTGACCTTCACCGCTCCCGCAGTGAAGAAGGCCGCCCCAACGGCCTTGGTGTTTGTCACCGCCCCCGCGGTGACAATGGGCAGCCCCTGTAGCTGAGGCAATCCGCCTCTGTGAATGCGCTGCAGATCGCGCCCGATCTGTTTTTGTTCGTTTTATCTTCCTTCCATAGATAGAATATCCGATCTTCTATCTTATGGGTCAGTTTCCTTGTCTTCTTTCTAACTCTAGACGTCCTTTCCATCTATCTTTCTCGCCTCTCCTATATATTCCCGTCTTTTCTTCTTTTTCCCGTTTTTTACATTCATTCTTCAATCCTTAGAGTTACAGCCGTTCCCCTTGCTTCCCCTGTGAACTTGTTGAACGTGTAAGTTCCTTCTTATCTGATTCTTCCTCACATTCATGTGATGCTGTAGTTGCTTTCCCTTCTGCTTGTTTCTCTCTTCGTTTCATCTTTTCTTCTTCTCCAAGAATCAAGTTTGATCCTTGATTCTCATGGAGGGTTCCGTTGATGATTCCTTGATGTTCACAGGCTCCCTTGGTTGAGTTGTGACGTGGTTGTGTGTTGAGAAAAGAAAGCTTTGGCCTTTGATTTGTACCTTGTTGTCGAAGGGAGTCGATAGCGCTTCTGTCACGATTTCCGCACCTACATCTCTGTTGTGCCGCCCTTGCGCCTGTCCAACCGCCCCGCGTTTTCTTCTGCACTAACTCCCATTCTTGTGAGTTGCTTCCTTCCTTGTTTTCCTCGTTCCTTTCCTTGATTCTTATGGATGTTCCTTGTCCCTTGAGTATGTTGTAAGACTAGGGTTGATCCCTTAGCTTGTGGAGATCTCTTAGAGATCATTGAGACTAGAAGTTATAGACTTCTAGCAACCGTCTCTTTATGATTGTGTGAACAGACTATCCTTGCTCCTTTCTTGAGGGAAACTGAGTTGTTCTCTGAGTTGTTTGTTGAGCTTTGAGTTACCTTCGAGTGAGGTAAGTCCCTTGGACTTACTTAGCTTCATTCCATATATTGGTTTAAGTGTTTTGGCTTGTTTGTATTGTTTATCATGTTATAACAGATAATCGGACTAGGATTCACCCTTAACCCATAACTGGCCTAAGTGTATGATAACCGGGCGGTGACCACTTTTCTAGTTCTACAGGATACTAAAATGTGTTATTGCAACCCAGGCCCGTAGGCAACGGATAGTACTGATCTATTCCTATTGGTAGACGGAAGCGGAGGCGAGTTTTGGGAGATTCTCGTGTGACAAAAGAAGTTGAATTATTAATGGCTAACATAATGAAAGATAATAACCGGTTGAGTGTGAGCATGCTATACGTTTACTTTACCTTATGTGTTTTTGTGCATTTACGTTTCTTCTGATATCTAGAATGTTAGCTAACGGTTTATACCGATGTTGTAGATATTCTACAGGTTCAGGATGGTGTTGAGTGATCTGGATGGTGTGGACAACCAGGGTTCCCGTACATTGTAGGACGGGATCGGGTTTATGTTGTTGTTTTCCCTTTTGTTTTGAACTCGTCTGCGAGTCTTTTACGCTTTCCTTTGTTTAAACCTTTGGTTTTATATTGAGTTTTGGTTTTCATTCGTTTGTGTTTTGTTGTAAGATCCGTTGTGTTGTTGCTACTTTGAGAGTCGGGACTCATTGTGAGGTCCTAGCCCGTAACGCTTCGAGTTTCTAGAACTCAGGATGTTACATTAAGACCTTATAGCACATGTGTTTTGACTTGGTGGTCTAAATTGGATTCCTCGTGATTGATTTTGATATATTGTAAGTTATGATGCATGTTGTGATTTTCTTGCAAAGTGTTATTATCCTTCTCAAGATGTAACTCTTTTTGATCATATGATGATTTTCATTAGCTATGAAACGATCCTTTGAGGGTGATCTATGAATAGAAGCACAACCAAAATATTGTGGGTTTTCTTTGTTTTTGCATATTTGTAATCCATATAATCTTGTATATTAACTTTTGGTTTGGGATTAGTGAGTAGTGAGACTTACTCGGTGATCTATTCCACTTTAGAAACACCTTCGCTTTGCAAAATCTCAGCTTTGTCCGCTTATCTTGAGATCTTGAGTTGGAACAACAACTAGATGCTTTAATCCCTAGAATTTGCATATTTCCTTTAATTGATCTTATTATCATCTTTTTTATTGCTTTAATCGCTTTTGTGGTTATTAGTTACATTGACAACCTATACGTGCTTAGTTTCACCTAAGTCCCTGAGATCGACACCCCGGAATTCTTGCTTTTACTATAATTGATCCGTACATTGCGGATTCGCATCCTTGTTTTAAGCATATTTCTTGGAATATAAATTTAAAGCTTGCACACACCGTTTGGAGCGAAGAAAGGATTACTTGGAGTTCAAGGAAGAAGGGAAGATAAGTTGTAAGATTTTCTTGGGAAGTTATAGTTGTTTGCTATCATTCTTTTTGAAAGAAGGGAAGAGGTTATAGTTGGAAGAAGGGAAGAAGTTATAGTAGGAGTTCAAGGAAGAATAGAAGATAAGTTGTAAGATTTTCTTGGGAAGTTATAGTTGTTTGTTATCATTCATTTTGGAACACAATATTGACACATTGTTGGTTTATTTGCATTATTGATTATTGGAAACCTTGTTGAGTGTTTTATTCCCTTTCTTGAATATCTTGATTTCATATATGATTGTTGCTTTGAATATGATGATTGTTGGCTAAAACCCTTGCGATTCTAGGGTGATAAGTTGATGGTTGTGGTTTAGATGATGATAGATTAGACCTTCAATACAGATTGGACCTTGAGAGTTGTGATTTAACCCCCGCAGAGGAGTTTCCACGGGTTGTTCTTGATTTCCACGACCGAGATTTCTCAAGATCTTGTTGTGGTTTCTTCAGTCGTGCACGTTTTGCTTTTACTTTACCCAAAGTTAAAGATTGCCTAAACCCTAGCCTTGTTGAACCATTCTTACCCTTAGCCTTGTTTGGTTATAAACGTTTACGAGTTCTAGGTAATAGAGGACTCAAAACCCTCTATTAAGGTTGACAGTGTCAAAGTCTTTACCTTTGTGCTTTCTTTTTACTTCCTTGGGTTTTCTGTTCGGTATTGAGAGTATAATCATATCCTTAGATTCTTTTCTTGACGAGACTCAACATCCGTTAAGTAGAACATTTGGGTGAGACGAAAGGGTGTTGAAACTTCACCGTACGATATCCTACCTTAGAACATATACCTTTGCAATCCAGCTCTATCCTTTACATCCTTAGACATCTTGAATCGACAACCACAATTGGATACTTGGATCTCTAGAATCTGCGCTTTCCCATTATATTCTTCTATCATTATCATTGCTTTTGATCATTGTTATTGCATGCTTTTAAAGTTTGACTGCTTGCTGAATTTATTCTCACCAAATCCCTGTGATCGACCCAGGAATACTTGCTTATACTGCGATTTATTCTCACCAAATCTCTAGTCATGAGGCTATGGAGTCCTAGGGGTACAGCAGCAATACGTGTGCAAACAGAGAAATCTACCCCTAATGCCCTAGCAAGGTGGGTGCTATCCCACCGTATCCAATGTTGCCAGCCCTCTTATTCTTTAGCTTGCTCATAGTAGCAGCTAAGAGGGTGGCACAGTCAGCAGGTCTACCGTATAACATACAGTAGAGAAGAAAGAGCTCATCTGTCTTGATCTTCTGAGGTGTCTCCGTCCTAGGGAAGAGACACTCAGAAAGTACCCTGTGAGCAATCTTCAAGGCTAAGTGATACATCAACTTAGCCTTGGTATCAGCCGGCTGCCAGCGGTCCTCGCTGGCGTAGATCATCGAGATCTCTTCCCATAAATCCTTGGCGTATACGCCACTGGGGAATCGATGGGAGTCTTATACGCAGTCCGATGGGAGTCTTATACACAAAACGCCTTGTGCTCCAACTCTACCGGTAAGTGACAAGACTTCCCATACACAAGGTTGTATGGTGTGGTTCCGATGGGAGTCTTATACGCAGTCCGGTACGCCCACAATGCATCATCTAGCTTCAAGGACCAATCCTTCCTAGTCCTTGAAACCGTCTTCTCTAGGATTCCTTTGATCTCCCGGTTTGAGATCTCAACTTGTCCACTAGTTTGTGGATGATAAGGGGTGGCGATCTTGTGAGTCACCCCATACTTAGCTAGAAGAGCTTCAAAGCGCCGGGCAATGAAGTGAGAGCCTCCATCACTAATGATGGTCCGTGGTGTCCCAAATCGTGGGAAAATGGTCTTGTTAAAGAACTTGACCCCTACCATGGCATCATTGGTGGGAGAGGCAATCGCTTCAACCCATCTTGAAACATAATCAACCGCTAATAGTATGTATTGGTTACCACAAGATGATGGGAACGGTCCCATGAAGTCTACTCTCCAAACATCAAAGATCTCCACCTCTTGGATGTTGTTGAGAGGCATCTCATTCCTTCTAGAGACATTTCCTTTTCTTTGACAAGCATCGCAGGAGGAAACAAAGGTTTGCACATCTTTAAATAGTGTAGGCCAAAAGAATCCAGATTGCAATACCTTAGCGCTAGTCTTGTTCGAACTAGCGTGTCCTCCACATGATAGTGAATGACAATGGCGGATGACACTTTGCATCTCATTTTTCGGCACACATCGCCGAATAATGCCATCCGGACCTCTCTTAAAGAGGAGAGGTTCATTCCAAAAGTATTCCCGAACATCCTTAAAGAACTTCTTTCTTTGTGTGTAGGATAATCCGGGTGGTATTTCCTGACAAACCAAATAGTTAACAAATTCAGCAAACCATGGTTCGTTACCCTTGGAGATCACATCGATGCACTCCTCTATAATGTGTAAATGCTCATCCGGAAAGGAGTCATCTATAGGTAGGTGGTCGTCCTCTAGATGTGTTAGGCGACTCAAATGATCCGCAACAGAATTTTCCGAACCCTTCTTGTCGCGGATCTCTAGATCGAATTCTTGTAGGAGAAGAATCCATCTAATTAGCCTTGGCTTCACATCCTTCTTTGCAAGGAGGTACCGGATCGCAGCATGATCCGTGTATACAATCACCTTTGCACCTACAAGATAAGAGCGAAATTTGTCAATTGCATAGACAATGGCTAAAAATTCCTTTTCTGTGGTGGCGTAGTTGAGCTGCGCTTCATCTAGCGTCTTGCTACCGTAGTATATGGCATGGGTTCGCCCTTCCTTTCTTTGTCCAAGAACAGCTCCTACAGCTACGTCACTTGCGTCACACATAACCTCAAAGGGAAGGTTCCAATCCGGAGGTTGGATGATCGGAGCTGAAATTAGAGCTTCCCGAATCATATTGAACGCATCTAAACATTCCTGCGAAAACTCAAAAACTGCATCCTTCATCAATAGATTAGTTAGCGACTTTGATATTTTAGAGAAATCCTTTATGAAACGACTATAGAATCCAGCATGTCCTAGAAAACTTCTTATCCCTTTCACCGAAGTTGGGGGAGGAAGCTTTTCTATAGTCTCTATTTTAGCTTTATCAACCTCAATCCCTCTACTAGAGATTAAGTGTCCTAATACAATGCCTTCCTTCACCATGAATTGACACTTCTCCCAATTAAGAACTAGGTTAGTGTCTTCACACCTTTGTAACACAAGAGCAAGGTTAGAAAGACAATTGTCAAAAGAGGAACCATAAACGGAGAAGTCATCCATAAAAACCTCCATGATTTCCTCTATGTATTCGGAGAAGATGGCCATCATGCACCTTTGAAAGGTGGTTGGGGCGTTGGAAAGCCCGAACGGCATCCTCCTATAGGCAAACTTACCCCACGGGCACGTGAACGTGGTCTTCTCTTGATCATCCGAGTATATCGGAATCTGAAAGAAACCACTATAACCGTCAAGATAGCAAAAGTGCGAATGTTGTGCTAACCTTTCAAGCATTTGATCGATGAAGGGTAGTGGGAAGTGATCCTTCCTCGTCGCGTTGTTTAGCTTGCGGTAGTCTATGCACATCCGCCATCCTGTTACGGTTCGTGTAGGAATGAGTTCGTTATTCTTGTTGGTGATGACCGTCATTCCTCCCTTCTTCGGAACCACTTGAACTGGACTCACCCACTTGCTATCGGAGATAGGGTAGATGATACCTGCATCAAGAAGTTTAAGAATTTCCTTCTTGACAACCTCCTTCATGGTCGGATTCAACCGCCTTTGTGGTTGTCTTGAAGTCCTAAAGTCCTCTTCCATTAATATCTTATGCATGCATAGGGAAGGTTTGATTCCAACTAAGTCCTCTATAGTATATCCTAAAGCTTTTCTATGTTTCCTAAGGACAACCATGAGCTTACTATGTTCATCTATGCTTAAGTCGGAACTAACAATTACCGGAAAGGTAGAATTAGGTCCAAGAAATGCGTACCTTAGATGAGTAGGAAGTGGCTTTACTTCCATGACTATCGGAGTTTCCAATTGTTCTTGAGGAGCGTCCGATGCTTCCTTAGAGGTGTCTAAGGTTGTAGAAGGTGTGGGAGAAGAATCAAAAGAGGTTGAGGAAGAGACACAATTACCTTCGGAATCACCCAAAATTACGGCCTCTCTGACTCCTCCACGGCCGTGATTTTGAGCGTGGAAAGTAAATACGGTGCTCTGTTCTCTCCACGACCGTGTAACCCTCTGGAGTGCTCCATGCTTTTGTTGGTGAAATCCACGGCCGTGGAATATAATGTATGACCGTGAATTCGTATGTTCTCTGCCTCATCGTGGAGTTTTTCAAACTCCTCTTCACACACTTCTTCTTGTGCTTCTAAGGCTTCAATTGCCTCATTGCACTCCTCTTCTTCCCCTACATCCATTAGACTCATAGTAATAACCTTTTGCAAAGGATCTTTGAAGAGAATAGCACTTACCTCCTCTCTAGACAACCCTTCTTCATCTTGGATATTGAATACATCCTCATCAAAGATTGGTTCCTTCACTAGAGTGGAAAGAACGAACTCTACCTTCTCTTCCCCTATGTCAAAGGCCAGTCTAGCATTCTTGCAATCGATAAAAACCTCCATGATTTCCTCTATGTATTCGGAGAAGATGGCCATCATGCACCTTTGAAAGGTGGTTGGGGCGTTGGAAAGCCCGAACAGCATCCTCCTATAGGCAAACGTACCCCACGGGCACGTGAACGTGGTCTTCTCTTGATCATCCGAGTGTATCGGAATCTGAAAGAAACCACTATAACCGTCAAGATAGCAAAAGTGCGAATGTTGTGCTAACCTTTCAAGCATTTGATCGATGAAGGGTAGTGGGAAGTGATCTGTCCTCGTCGCGTTGTTTAGCTTGCGGTAGTCTATGCACATCCGCCATCCTGTTACGGTTCGGGTAGGAATGAGTTCGTTATTCTTGTTGGTGATGACCGTCATTCCTCCCTTCTTCGGAACCACTTGAACCGGACTCACCCACTTGCTATCGGAGATAGGGTAGATGATACCTGCATCAAGAAGTTTAAGAATTTCCTTCTTGACAACCTCCTTCATGGTCGGATTCAACCGCCTTTGTGGTTGTCTTGAAGTCCTAAAGTCCTCTTCCATTAATATCTTATGCATGCATAGGGAAGGTTTGATTCCAACTAAGTCCTCTATAGTATATCCTAAAGCTTTTCTATGTTTCCTAAGGACAACCATGAGCTTACTATGTTCATCTATGCTTAAGTCGGAACTAACAATTACCGGAAAGGTAGAATTAGGTCCAAGAAATGCGTACCTTAGATGAGTAGGAAGTGGCTTTACTTCCATGACTATCGGAGTTTCCAATGGTTCTTGAGGAGCGTCCGATGCTTCCTTAGAGGTGTCTAAGGTTGTAGAAGGTGTGGGAGAAGAATCAAAAGAGGTTGAGGAAGAGACACAATTACCTTCGGAATCACCCAAAATTACGGCCTCTCTGACTCCTCCACGGCCGTGATTTTGGGCGTGGAAAGTAAATACGGTGCTCTGTTCTCTCCACGACCGTGTAACCCTCTGGAGTGCTCCATGCTTTTGTTGGTGAAATCCACGGCCGTGGAATATAATGTATGACCGTGAATTCGTACGTTCTCTGCCTCATCGTGGAGTTTTTCAAACTCCTCTTCACACACTTCTTCTTGTGCTTCTAAGGCTTCAATTGCCTCATTGCACTCCTCTTCTTCCCCTACATCCATTAGACTCATAGTAATAACCTTTTGCAAAGGATCTTTGAAGAGAATAGCACTTACCTCCTCTCTAGACAACCCTTCTTCATCTTGGATATTGAATACATCCTCATCAAAGATTGGTTCCTTCACTAGAGTGGAAAGAACGAACTCTACCTTCTCTTCCCCTATGTCAAAGGCCAGTCTAGCATTCTTGCAATCGACTATGCAGCCGGATTTTGCAAGAAATGGTATTCCGAGAATGATCGGGACCGGACTATCTACAGGAATGTCAAGCACAACAAAATCTATAGGAACATAGAATTTACCTAGTTTGACCGGGACGTCTTCAACAATACCGACGGGACAAGTTATGGATCGATCCGCCATTTTGCAACGTCATCTTCACCGGTTTAGGGTCACCTAAATCGATCTTCCTACATAATGCAAGTGGGATGATGCTCACACTTGCTCCCAAGTCACATAATGCATCATATGTGACATCTCCCACTCCTATGGGAATACAAAATGACCCCGGATCCTTTAGCTTTGGGGGCATCTTCTCTTTCATGGTTTTGATGAGATCCGAAGAATCCGAACTCATCTTAACCTCTCCAAAATCCTCTAGCTTTCTCTTGTTAGAGAGGATTTCCTTTAAGAACTTACCATAAGCCGGCATACCTACAATATCATCAATGAAAGGTATCTTAATATGCAATTTGCTCATGAGTTCTATAAACTTACCGAATTGTTTATCTAGACGCGCTCTTGCTCTAGATTTCGGGAACGGTAGGGGAGGTTTGTATGCTGGAGGAGGAACGTAGACATATTTCTTCTCCTTCTCTTTTTCTTTCTCTTTCTCAACGGGGACTTCCACAAACTTAGGCTGCGGGTCGGTAGTTGTCACTCCGCTCCTAGTTGTGATTGCCATCACCCTTCCTTTTGGGTTGTCCTCCGTTTTTCCTGGAAGTTTCCCTTGATTCCTAGGAACTTCCTCCGCATGGCTGAACATTTGGTTTTCTAAAACCTTTTGGGCTTTATCAACCTTAGTAATGTGATCATCAACCTTGATGATGCGAGTCTCCAACCCTTGAAGCTTCCCCAAAATCGTTTCCAACATGGGATCGGGCTTCTCCTTCCCCGAAGAGCTTCCACCATTAGATGTTTGCCCCTGGCTTTTCAAAGGAGTGGAAGAAGAGGAAGGTGGAGTTAGTGAATTTCCTGAATTGGAAGAATAAGAATTACCGGAATTTTGTTGATTGGAGCACCAATTGTTGTTGTTTGAACCCCTATTTTTGTTCCAATTGTTGTTCCGGTTGTTGTTGTTGTTGTTCCAATTATTCCGGTTGTTGTTGTTGTTGCGGTTTGTATTCTCACCACCGTTGTGGTTATTGTTGTTGGCTAAATAACCCACATCTTTTCCTTGTTTCTTTGGAAAGTTGGTCTTGATAGCTTCCTTCAACCCTTTAATCTCGTTGTTGACAGAAAAGATTTGAGATTGAGCTTCGTGTGTTAGTTTTGCTCCTTGATCCACACGATTCCCCTCCACTTTCCCGTGAGAATACTTCTCTATGACTCGCGCTTGCTTCTCAATGAAGTCCCAAGCGTAATCTTCCCTCATGTCCATGAATGTGCCACATGAAAGGGATTGGAGCTTGAATTGTGTCTCCACATCCAGCCCCTTATAATATATCTCCAATAGTGCAAGCTTGGATATGCCATGATGAGGGCAATCCAATAGCAAATCCTGAAATCTTTCCCAAGATTGAAACAAACTTTCGTTAGATCTCATAGAAAATGCGTTAATCTTACCTCTTAGCTCCACCGTTTTGGATGGCGGAAAGAACTTAGTGAGGAACTCCGCGGAAAGATCCTCCCATGTCTCAAGCTTTCCGCTTGGAAGAGCTTGATACCAAGACAATGCTCTCCCCTTCAAAGAGAAGAAGAAAGGCTTGAGTTTGTAGCTGTTGGTAGTTGCGTTCTTAGGCTTCATTGTCTCCATCATAATATCAAAGTTTTGTAGATGTTGGTGTGGAGATTCAGCACTTGTTCCACCAAATTGATTTTGGCGAACAATGGTAATAACTTGAGGGTTCAAGCTAAACCCTTGTACATCATCAGCATCAAAGTTCACACCTAAACGGCGTGGTTGTTGCGTTGGATTCATCCTTTGGCCAAGAGTTCTTGGCTCTTCATCCACACGTTCGATCCTCGCATTCCTAGGTGGAACACGGCGATTTCCAGCTGGTCGTGGAAAGAATGGATTCACATTGATCGTGGGATCAATTTCCTCTAGCGGTGGCATGGAGGAGTCGCTATCCTCATTGGATGAGTTGGCTCTAACCGATCTTCCCGGTCTCCTCCTTTTCTTTTTCTCCTTGAGGTTGTTTATTTCCACCCTCATTTGGAACATCATGTCCGTTAGATCATCAACCTTCATTTGATGACGATCCGTTTCTTCTCTACGAGTCTTCTCACTCCATTGGAGTTGAGCTTCCTTTTCCGCTAACTCCGATTGGAGGTCACGCTCTCTTTCTTCAGCCATTTTTATTTCCTTTCGCTTTCTCCTCAAAGTCCTCTTAAGATCTTGATCAAGAGGTAAGAGGTCTTCGTTATTCCTAGACCTGCGCATGCACTCGAAAAGATATCAAATAACAAGGGAAAAGCTCCCAAGCTTGACAACCGATAACCGAATTCGGCCTAGACCAAATCCCCGGCAACGGCGCCAAAAACTTGTTTGCCACTTAGCGTGCGTGCACATAAGCTTTAATTATAAAACTAGAATCAAGCAAGCGAACCCGCAGTGTACGGATCGATATAGTTAAGCAAGAATTCCAGAGTATCGAACACAGGGATTTGGGGGGTTAAATCCAATTATAGATTATCAAGCAAGTAAATATATGAAGCTTTTCAAATTATTGGAAAAACAACAATCCTAAAGATCCAGGAATCCAGCTGTGGAAATCGATTCCAGATATACTAAAGATATAAGGACAGAGTTGAGGTATGCAAAGGTATACGAATGTAAGGCAATGTACGGTGAAGTTCCAAGACCTTATATGATTCACCTAAAGGCACTCTCTATAAAGGTTGTTGAGGCTTCAGTATACAAAGATTCTAAAGGTGAACATTAACGTCAAATACCCAAACTTGTAATCCAAGGATCAAGACTAACTTAACCGATTAAGGTTGTGACACTCAAAATCGAGATAGAGGTTGTTGAGGCTTCACTACCACCTAGAAAAGGCAAGTCAAGACTAAGTTAAAGCAAATCTCCTTACGAACAATCACAATCATAGATAAGAACGAAGAACGGGATGTCAATCCGTCTTCTAATCAAACCTAAGGATAAAGACGAAATCTCCTTACGAACAATCTTCCAAATCTTCAACTCTTCGCAATCCTCCGTTTGCGAAATAGCAATCTCCACACGTCCAACTTGAAACCCTAGGCACGTGCAATAAGCGTAGGCAAAGTCTAAGCAAAGGTGACGGAATCTCTCTTCTTCCGTCCTTTTATAGGCTAAGATAAAATATGAGCCCGTCCCATTGCGTAGAAGATCGTGGCTTAAAATATTGCGTAAAAGATCGTCAAGATCACGTCGTGGAAGGGTTCCACGCCCGTAATTTAGAGCGTGGAGTTGGGTCACGGTTTGTCACAACCCTCCACGGCCGTGTAAGTTGCTGGAATGCACCACGCTTCTCTTGCCAAGGTTCCACGGCCGTGGAATAGAACGTGGAACCTAGTACGGTCGTAATTTAGAGCGTGGAATAGATGTAGCTCGTAATTCTCCTTAGTCTAGTGCTATTCTTCATCTTATCATCATCCTTAGCTCCTAGTGATGTCCTCAATCCTTGGACATGCTCAATCTATCTCCATTCTCTCTCAATCCGTTCGGAATTAGCTCTTAATTGCCTACAATCAACACAAAGCTTATGTAAACCTCTATATCGACAAAATAGATAAACTAACTCACAAATGCTTCAATGCTTCATCAATGACTACCATTATGGACGAAATACACCTAGAAAATGTGCCTAAAATATCACAATATTTCATGCTAACACCTAGGACTATAGTCTGTGACAGAGACGGACGGTTCACCTCAAGGTTTTGGAAGTAAGTGCATGCCGCCCTAGATACGAGTCTGTAGTTCACGATTTCTTATCATCCTCAAACCGATGGTCATTCTGAGCGGACCATCCAAACTCTGAAGGACATGTTGAGAGCCTGCGTCTTAGACTGGGGACAGGTGGGGCCAAATCACCTTCCCCTAGTGGACTTTTCGTATAACAACAGTTGGAACGCATCGATCAAGATGGCTCCTTATGAGGCTTTATACGGACAGAGATGTCATGCACCGTTGTGTTAGGACGAGCCGAGTAGTGCTAGCGGAGTAGCACTTGAGCAGATTCAGGATGACATGGCTCGAGTAGCGGTGATCCGTGAGCGGATGTTAGCAGCACAGAGTCGACAAAAGTCTTATGCAGATAAGAGGCGTATGCCTCTGGAGTTTAGAGTTGGAGCTCAGGTTTGGTTGGTATCCCTGGCACGAGGCGTCTGAAGTTTCGGTGTAAAGGGGAAGCAGAGCCTTAGATACGTTGGACCGTTTGAGATTCTTGAGCGAGTTGGAACGGCAGCATACAGACTTGCTTTACCACCGAGGCTGAAGGGTGTTCACCAAATCTTCCATGTGTCTTAGTTACGGGAGTACATACCGGATCCAAGACACATCGTCAGTCACGATGATCTAGTGATCGAGCCAAACCACACGTTCGTTGAGCACCCAGTAGTTGTCTTGGAGCATAGTACGAGACGCTTGCGTTTGAAGGACATACCGATGATGAAGATTCAGTGGTCGATGCGAGGGGTTGATGAGGCGACTTGGGACACAGAGGATAGTAACCATAGGAACTATCCGGAGTTCTATGCGGATGTAGTCGCACCTTTAGCATAGGTGTGTTCTAGTTTCGTTTTTATGTTGCATATGCTTTTGTGACGTTTTGAGTTATGTGTCCCGTGTGGGAATATATGAGTTCTATTGAGTTCTGTGTGTTGTTATGTGATAGTTCGGGCTTTTGCAAGTTTAGGGATGAAACTTCTTTTTTGGGGGATTTGATGTAAGATCCCAGTTTTGACCTTCACCGCCCCCGCAGTGAAGAAGGCCGCCCCAACGGCCTTGGTGTTTGTCACCGCCCCCGCGGTGACAATGGGCAGCCCCTGTGGCTGAGGCAATCCACCCCTGCGAATGCGCTGCAGATCGCGCCCGATCTGTTTTTGTTCGTTTTATCTTCCTTCCATAGATAGAATATCCGATCTTTTATCTTATGGGCCGGTTTCCTTATCTTCTTTCTAACTCTAGACGTCCTTTCCATCTATCTTTCTCGCCTCTCCTATATATTCCCGTCTTTTCTTCTTTTTCCCGTTTTTTACATTCGTTCTTCAATCCTGAGAGTTACAGTCATTCCCCTTGTTTCCCCTGTGATCTTGTTGAACGTGTAAGTTCCTTCTTATCTGATTCTTCCTCACGTTCATGTGATGCTGCAGTTGCTTTCCCTTCTGCTTGTTTCTCTCTTCGTTTCATCTTTTCTTCTTCTCCAAAAATCAAGTTTGATCCTTGATTCTTATGGAGGCTTCCGTTGATGATTCCTTGATGTTCACAGGCTCCCTTGGTTGAGTTGTGACGTGGTTGTGTGTTGAGAAAAGAAAGCTTTGGCCTTTGATTTGTACCTTGTTGTCGAAGGGAGTCGATAGCGCTTCTGTCACGATTTCCGCCCCTGCATCTCTGTTGTGCCGCCCTTGCGCCTGTCCAACCGCCCTGCGTTTTCTTCTGCAGTAACTCCCATTCTTGTGAGTTGCTTCCTTCCTTGTTTTCCTCGTTCCTTTCCTTGATTCTTATGGATGTTCCTTGTCCCTTGAGTATGTTGTAAGACTAGGGTTGATCCCTTAGCTTGTGGAGATCTCTTAGAGATCATTGAGACTAGAAGTTATAGACTTCTAGCAACCGTTTCTTTATGATTGTGTGAACAGACTATCCTTGCTCCTTTCTTGAGGGAAACTGAGTTGTTCTCTGAGTTGTTTGTTGAGCTTTGAGTTACCTTCGAGTGAGGTAAGTCCCTTGGACTTACTTAGCTTCATTCCATATATTGGTTTAAGTGTTTTGGCTTGTTTGTATTGTTTATCATGTTATAACAGATAATCGGACTAGGATTCACCCTTATAACCCATAACTGGCCTAAGTGTATGATAACCGGGCGGTGACCACTTGTCTAGTTCTACAGGATACTAAAATGTGTTATTGCAACCCAGGCCCGTAGGCAACGGATAGTACTGATCTATTCCTATTGGTAGACGGAAGCGGAGGCGAGTTTTGGGAGATTCTCGTGTGACAAAAGAAGTTGAATTAGTAATGGCTAACATAATGAAAGATAATAACCGGTTGAGTGTGAGCATGTTATACGTTTACTTTACCTTATGTGTTTTTGTGCATTTACGTTTCTTCTGATATCTAGAATGTTAGCTAACGGTTTATACCGATGTTGTAGATATTCTACAGGTTCAGGATGGTGTTGAGTGATCTGGATGGTGTGGACAACCAGGGTTCCCGTACATTGTAGGACGGGATCGGGTTTATGTTGTTGTTTTCCCTTTTGTTTTGAACTCGTCTGCGAGTCTTTTACGCTTTCCTTTGTTTAAACCTTTGGTTTTATATTGAGTTTTGGTTTTCAGTCGTTTGTGTTTTGTTGTAAGATCCGTTGTGTTGTTGCTACTTTGAGAGTCGGGACTCATTGTGAGGTCCTAGCCCGTAACGCTTCGAGTTTCTAGAACTCAGGGTGTTACATTAAGACCTTATAGCACATGTGTTTTGACTTGGTGGTCTAAATTGGATTGCTCGTGATTGATTTTGATATATTGTAAGTTATGATGCATGTTGTGATTTTCTTGCAAAGTGTTATTATCCTTCTCAGGATGTAACTCTTTTTGATCATATGATGATTTTCATAAGCTATGAAACGATCCTTTGAGGGTGATCTATGAATAGAAGCACAACCAAAATATTGTGGGTTTTCTTTGTTTTTGCATATTTGTAATCCATATAATCTTGTATATTAACTTTTGGTTTGGGATTAGTGAGTAGTGAGACTTACTCGGTGATCTATTCCACTTTAGAAACACCTTCGCTTTGCAAAATCTCAGCTTTGTCCGCTTATCTTGAGATCCTGAGTTGGAACAACAACTAGATGCTTTAATCCCTAGAATTTGCATATTTCCTTTAATTGATCTTATTATCATCTTTTTTATTGCTTTAATCGCTTTTGTGGTTATTAGTTACATTGACAACCTATACGTGCTTAGTTTCACCTAAGTCCCTGAGATCGACACCCCGGAATTCTTGCTTTTACTATAATTGATCCGTACACTGCGGATTCGCATCCTTGTTTTAAGCATATTTCTTGGGATATAAATTTAAAGCTTGCACACACCGTTTGGAGCGAAGAAAGGATTACTTGGAGTTCAAGGAAGATGGGAAGATAAGTTGTAAGATTTTCTTGGGAAGTTATAGTTGTTTGCTATCATTCTTTTTGAAAGAAGGGAAGAAGTTATAGTTGGAAGAAGGGAAGAAGTTATAGTTGGAGTTCAAGGAAGAACAGAAGATAAGTTGTAAGATTTTCTTGGGAAGTTATAGTTATTTGTTATCATTCATTTTGGAACACAATATTGTCACATTGTTGGTTTGTTTGCATTATTGATTATTGGAAACCTTGTTGAGTGTTTTATTCCCTTTCTTGAATATCTTGATGTCCTATATGATTGTTGCTTTGAATATGATGATTGTTGGCTAAAACCCTTGCGATTCTAGGGTGATGAGTTGATGGTTGTGGTTTAGATGATGATAGATTAGACCTTAAATACAGATTGGATCCTGAGAGTTGTGATTTAACCCCCGCAAAGGAGTTTCCACGGGTTATTCTTGATTTCTACGACCGAGATTTCTCAAGATCTTGTCGTGGTTTCTTCAGTCGTGCACATTTTGTTTTTACTTTACCCAAAGTTAAAGATTGCCTAAACCCTAGCCTTGTTGAACCATTCTTACCCATAGCCTTGTTTGGTTATAAACGTTTACGAGTTCTAGGTAATAGAGGATTCAAAACCCTCTATTAAGGTTGAGAGTGTCAAAGTCTTTACCTTTGTGCTTTCTTTTTACTTCCTTGGGTTTTCTGTTCGGTATTGAGAGTATAATCATATCCTTAGATTCTTTTCTTGACGAGACTCAACATCCGTTAAGTAGAACATTTGGGTGACACGAAAGGGTGTTGAAACTTCACCGTACGATATCCTACCTTAGAACATATACCTTTGCAATCCAGCTCTATCCTTTACATCCTTAGACATCTTGAATCGACAACCACAATTGGATACTTGGATCTCTAGAATCTGCGCTTTCCCATTATATTCTTCTATCATTATCATTGCTTTTGATCATTGTTATTGCATGCTTTTAAAGTTAGACTGCTTGTTGAATTTATTCTCACCAAATCCCTGTGATCGACCCAGGAACACTTGCTTATACTGCGATTTATCCGTACACTACGGGTTCGCTTAATTGCTTTTATTCTTGGTTATAAATTTAAAGCTTATTTGCACACACGTTTTGGAGCGAACACCGCCCCTACGGCCCTGTAGCCCGCCCCTGCGGTTTAGCATAAGATGACTTTACTCCGATTGTTTGCACCACATTTATGCCTTAATGGTGACTATTTACACAACCTCTTTACTCCCTTTTAATGCATAACTTGACTAATAAGTTATTATAATAAAAGCATACTAATACAATTTTTGACATACAAAAATTATAATAAAAATAAATTAATAAAATTTGTGTTTCTAAACATGGATGAGAATAATAAAATATTTGAATTAATTTATTAAAAACTTATAAATTTTAATATAAAATTAGACTTGATTATAATAGTAACGATTTTCTCTAAAAATTGTTTTTTTAAATTAGAATTTAATATTTAAACATTAACATTAAAATTTAAATTTAATTTCGAAATATTAAAACTTTATTTCATGTTCTATCGACTCGTATAGTCGTAAGACTCTGATAGCATGAATTATAGTCTATATTTTGGGACCTGTTTAGACGTTTTATCTTCAATAATCTACATGTTTGGATGTATATTATGTGATTATATTGTCGTTTCATCTACCTTTGTGGGAATCGAGGTCTACACCAAGTTTCGTTGTAATCGTAGGTAAAATGGCACGTTTTGCATCAAAATGGAGCTAAAGGAACTAAGGAGTCATAGGAGCTACATTCAGGAGCTTAAGGAAGAATCCAGGAAGCATGGAATTGGATTAGAGATTTACTTTAGACCAGATTTGAGAGATTTCAATTCAGTTTAGAGCCACCTCGGTCAGCTACAGTACCATCTCGACCGAGGTGATCCAGAGGAGCGTCTTGACCGAGGCGAGCAGCTTGGAAGGAGAGATCTTATATTTTTAGGCTGGGTTTCTGGAAGGAAGAAGATAATTCAGCTGATATATTTTACCTATTTTATGGGAAAATATCTTTCTAAGATCTTTTATCTTTGGGAGGCAATTTTCCTATAAAAAGGGTTGGATTTTCCACAAATCCGACATCCGCTAACGGCTGGAAGACACGCATAGAACGGCAAGAGGCCGCATACAGCAGTTAGGAGGAATTTTTAGAGGTTGAAGGAAGGAAGTTGATAGCTTTTATAGCTTTTGTGAAGGGTTTTGTAAGATTCTCTTAGATTCCCTTCTTTGTTGATTGTCTTGTTGGATTGTGATCCAAGAAACGCTTGTTTGTTTGATAATTGATTCAGTTATTGAAGCCTTGTTCTTAAGGTTTTTGTATTCAATTATTCACTTTCTTCCCATATATTTGATTATTGCTTTCATGATGATGAGTGGCTAATTTCTTTGTGTGATTCTAGGGTGATTGGCTGAAGATTGTGGGAAAAACAATGATAGAACAATCTTAATCCCAGTAGGACCCTGAAAGCTCGAGTCTTTATCCTTAACCCTAGAGTATCTCGTTCAGTTGATGAACATCTCGGCCGGGGTGAAATTCATCTGACCGAGGTGACCTATCTGATCCGAAACTGAGAGTTAAGTGTTAGAGTTTGTCAAATCCTATTCTTATTACACCTTTCCAGGTTCAATGCAAGCTTAGGATGAGACTTACCTGGTAATTCCTTAGTTTGTTTACCCATGATCATAACTGTAGGTAATAAAGGTTTATCCTTTATTGGGGTTTGAGTGTGCTTTCATCCCATCTTTGTGAGTTAGCCTGAGACTTACCCGGTAAAGGTTGATTCTATCCCCTTAGGTGGTGTGTTGGTTTGAGGTTATAGTTCTTTTCCTTAATTCCTTGAGACTTACCCGGTAATAGGAGTTACGGTTTGGGATTAGTGAGTAGTGAGACTTACCCGGTGATCTATTCCACTTTAGTAACACCTTCCCTTTGCAAAATCTCAGCTTTGTCCGCTTATCATTAGATCTTGAGTTGGAACCACAACTAGATGCTTTAATCCCTAGAATTGCATATTCCTTTAATTGACTTTTTATCATCTTTGATTGTTTTAATCACCTTTGTGGTTAGTAGTTGCATTGACAACCTATACATGCTTTGTTTCACCTAAGTCCCTGAGATCGACACCCCGGAATTCTTGTTTTTTACTACGATTGACCTGTACACGGCGGGTTTGCATCCTTGTTTTTAGCTTACACCTTGGGTTATAAATTTAAAGCTTGCACACACCATTTGGAGCGAACAGACTCGTATGTACCGAAAGATATTTTTATACCTGAGACAAATTATATAACATCCTAAATTTTTATTCCGGGTGTCGAGACTTTTTTCGAGCTTCCCTCGGCAGCGGCTTGGTTTTCCGCAGGCACGTTCGCTGAGTGCCGGGATTTATCCCCGAAATCCCGCACCAACCTTTGATTTCCCTCGTTTGCATTCCGGCCTCGGGTTTTGGAGTGATGGGACAAGGGGGACAACTAACCCTTGGGTCACCCCTGTAATATCCGAATTTTTTTTTATATATTTTATTTATTTATTTTTCCTCCCGATTTATTTCGATAAAAAAAATTAAAAATAAAAACCGGACATTGACCGGGTTATTGTTCTTTGATCTTTTATCATTTTATGTGAGGATCTTACTCATATAAAATACACAAGTCAATCTACCTACTAGACACGAGTTAGTCAGTGATGTGTGTTTTATTGGTGACCTTTGATTGCGAGGTACTTAAATGTGGAAATGACGAGACTTTTGGGGTAGTGATTAGGCACACTAGGTTTGTGCCTTTGTTGTTCCTTGAAGGCCGACCTTACTATTGACGTATTCTAAGTTTCGGGACGAAACTTATTTTTTGGGGGAACTGATGTAATATCCGAATTTTTTTTTATATATTTTATTTTTTTCCTCCCGATTTATTTCGATAAAAAAAATTAAAAATAAAAACCGGACATTGACCGGGTTATTGTTCTTTGATCTTTTATCATTTTATGTGAGGATCTTACTCATATAAAATACACAAGTCAATCTACCTTCTTTAATCTCTATACTTAACCATTCGGACCCATCAGGACAAGTCATCCGGGCCCGTCGGAAACCAGCCATTTGGGCTGTCGTGGGCAGCCAGCTGAGCCCATTTGTAGACTTCCTTCTCCTGAGTCTTTACTCTCTCACGTTAATCACAAGGCGTAACCCTAGCGGCTCACCTCTCCTCTCTTTCACCTCTCTTTCACGCTCGTTTGGCGCAGGCGGCAACCTCCTTCCACTTCTCTCTCTTCCGTCTTGGACGTCGTCTTCTACACCGCAACCTGAATGGCGCCGACGATGTTCCTCCTACGCTAACAATGAAGCAAGGTTGTTGCTGCTGCTCGTGTATGCCGGCCGAAGACAGTGACTGCCTAGTCGGGTAGGCTCGACGTCACGCTCAATGGGCCGTCAAGACCAGCAAACGAGCCGCCTCCCTCGTGGTCTGTAGGCGACAACAGCACCAGGACGAGCTCTTCGCCTCCAGTCCCATAACCGCAACTCCTTTACAACAACAGACCCTGCTGGTGCGCCTTGCCCTAGCCGCAGGTGCGGCTGTGAACCCGGAACCGTTGGTGCGGTGGCTAGAGCCGCAGGTGATTCAGTCTAGGCCGCAGGGGCGCCTCCTCCCAGCCGCTGGTGCGTCCAATTGATAGGGATCTCGATTCGTCTTCTTCAGTCTACACTCGAGCTTGTTGAGTCCGTCTAGTCGGGTAAGGACCTCGACCCTCTTCCTTCCGTACCCTCTCTATATATGTGCTGATTAGAATCCTGTTGGGATCTTGGAATAGTCCACAACAGCCCTAGAGAGTGCTTGCTGAGGTGATGCGTTTTTTTTTGAGTTTTCGGAAGTGATAAACAATCAACTTCGGGTCCAGATTTGGGTAAGTTAGACTTCTCCTTTGTTGCTGAATTTTGGATATGTTACAGTTGATATTATATAGTGTAACATACTGAAATTTGAGGGTATTCCGAGTTATAGTTTAGGAGATATGGTTCTTCAAAGTTGGTTCCTCGTGCAGTTTTTAGAACAATGCTAAATATTCTAAGTTTGAGAAAAACTGTTTGGGATGCAGTTTTGTGGAATAGATTTAGATGGGTCATTGACCTTAGTTGGACTTGAATTTCAGATATGTTATATTTGGTATTGCATAGTAGATTATACTAAAATTTGAGAATAATCGGAGCTACAGTTTGAGAGTTATCGTGCCCCAATGTTGGCTCCTTATCCAGTTTTTATAAGTGTGTTGAGTGTTGAGAGAAAAAAAAACTGCGTGTGATGTAGTTTTGTGAGATAATTTTGATCAGGTTTTTGATCTTTGTTGGACTTGAATTTCGGATATGATATAGTTGACATATTGTTGTAGAACATATTAAAATTTGGGAGGAATCCAGCAAGTGGCTTAGGAGTTATGATTTTTTTGAAGTTGGGACCTTAAACAGTTTTCTGGATGTTGCTGAAATTCTCTTAAGTGCTGGAAATATTCTGTGGTGTGCAGTCATGTTTGAACTTACGTTTATATACCTTAAAAATACAATCCACCGTTCAATTTTTAGTATTTTATAGAGTGTCATGCATAGTTGGATATATCAAAAGTTTGAGTCGATCCAACGGTCGGATCTAGATTTACAAGGTTCTAAAGTAGGCTAGTTAGGCAGTTGGTAGAGGTGCAGATTTTTGGCTAAGTATGAGAGATTTTGTGTTGAAGAGTCAACTTGGGATTTTTGTGTGAGACTAGTTTTTGGTTCTTTCTGAGACTTAATTCTTCTAGTGAGTAGAGTGCTTTGTATATAAGGATTTGAGATTTTTAGATTCTTGTATGAGCATTCTAAGTTAGGTCAAAGTGAGATCGTTAGTGAATTTTCATGGAAGTTAAGAAGTTGGAAAATATCTTCCAACTTATCTATATCTTCCGGTGAGTGTTAGATTATGGTTTCGGGCTTCATATAAAGTGTTAAAAATATTCTAAGAATACTTCTAGGGTTTCGGACACTAAGGGCAAAATAGTCATTTGCCATTACGAGGGTATTTTGGTAATTTATCTGATGATAGAGTTAAATATCTTAGAAGTTGGAGACTTCCAATAAAGTGGGATATATTATTGATTCACTTGCCTTTTATAACAGGCGGTTGAGTTTCTGCGGTTACGGACCGAGTCGAGATAACGGGATTATGATTTGATTCAGGTAAGTCCTTTGGACTTACTTAGCTAGCTTTCATATATGAGTGTGAATATGGATAGTGGTGTTTGAATGAGGTGTGTATTAGTGGATTTAATATTAATCATCGACCGACCTACCTATCTGGCCTAAGAGTAACGGACGGTGGCATTCTGCTCAGTTAGCCCGAGGGCGCTGGGGGTTTCATTAGGGACTAGTCCATATTGGTTTGCGGGGACGCCACCGGTGGAGGTGTGTCAAACCATCACCAGTTGGATAAGGAACGGAGGCGAGAAATCTTAAGATTTCTCGTGCCACAACTTTTAAAACGGGATGAAGTGAATCACCTAAGCTATCAGATAATAACCGGATTGTGTGCCAGCATGATGATTGTTTTATTATTCCTAAGTTGTGCTTGTGCTATTTTTTTATTCTACTTATATTTCGATTGTTAGCTAACGGTTATTCGGTGTTGTAGCTTTCGTAGAGATTGACAGTTGTAGAGAGATCCGGAAAGGATGGTCAGCTGGGTCCACGTACTCATTAGATGGGGACGGGGGAGTCTTCCATACGACATGCATGTTATATTTATATACACGTTTTGTAAGGCTGTAACATGTGTACATTCATAAAATAAAATATTATGTTTGAAATTGTTTTAATTACATTTTTGCCTTGTTGCAAGATCCTAGTAAACTTGTTGTTAAACCAAGGTCGGGACCCATTGTGAGGTCCCAACCAGTAGCTCCCCGAGTTCCGAGAACTTGGGGTGTTACAACATGGTATCAGAGCTCTGGGTTGGCAACAATGGCACTTGAAATCTTCAAAAAAGACCGAATGTATAAAATAACTTGAACCCGAAAGGGGTCTAAGATTTTCAAAACGGAATTTTATTTTATACATGTGCATAGTCGGGTTGTTGGGTTAGTAGTACGTCGGACCACCATCGTTCTCCGTGGATCTCTACAACATGGAATGTTAGGTGAGTTAGTATATAGACTTATATTGATATGTTTTAGTGTATAAGAGTATATATATGTGTATGTATAACATGTTAGTATCCTAAAGGATATCATATATTCTTTAGTTGTGACATCATAAAGCGATTATCGCCTCACGATAAAACGGTAGCGGACATGAAGAGTTTTAACACGAGGCAATGGATTCAGACCTAAGATTGAGTATTATACTCTAGTGGGTGTCCTGTCGACCCTATAAATCATCTGAAGAATGGGTGGGCAAAGAAGTAAAGTTGTTAAGATAATTTTCACCACAAGTACAACCTGATGAGAAAGAAATTCCCAAGTCAGTTCAGATAGAAGGAATAGGAAGTCATACAAGAGACTTGGTTGTATGAAGCCGAGAGAGGAATTAGAAGGACCATGCAAGAGACGACGAGAGATCGGATTATAGATAATAATAAGGGAACAAGAACCATATAGAACGGAGTACAACCAAGATTTGCGGAGTAAAGGACGTTACAATCGAGGCGGACACCGCCATATACAAGCATGGGCATGAGAGTACAAAGAAGATACGGTGTGGACCCAGTTGTGAGAGATTAAAGGGTACAAAGATAGAGAGTGAGTTTAATGAAGGTAAATAAATTTTGTAACCATAGAAGCATGTGGAGTCCTTCAAGGAAACGAGAATTTTGAAAGAAACTTCGACATAAGTATCAAAGAAACTAGAAGTCTAAAACTGAGACAACGAATTTCTATAAAGGTAGCATGATCAAAACAACACCAATCAAGGGGAAGAATGTGGGAAGGTGATTTTGGTGGACTAGAGATTCCATAATAACCTCTCATTTACATAAAGATTTAAGTTACCAACATTAACGGTCATAGCAGAGAACCGCAAATAGACGATGAACAAAGTAAGAAGAATCGTGAAGACACACTTACAAGTTATTGTGGAAGACTTGATAAAATCATTGACGACATATGAATGCTATGATTGGACTCAGAAGAGTATAGTGATCTCATAAGAGAACAAGAGGAGTGCAGACTGTGGAAGGAGCTAAAGGGGTATTAACAAAGAAACTGGAGGAGATAGATTTTTCCCAAGTGTATCAAACTTCAAAAGAGATAGAAGAACAATAAGTCCGTGATCTTATAGAAGGTCAACTACAGACTAGTTGGTAATAATTGACACATAACACGTACGGGTCAACTAGTGGTAATTGGCTGACAGATAGGAGAATAACCATAGACTTATGAAAGAATTTATAGATATCTGGAGGACCCTTAAAGAGATCAACAGCGACAAATATGAACCTAAATCGATACAAGTGCTAGTACCCTTAATAGTAATATGGAGTGAGTTTGAGCTAGTAACTCTAATTAAGAACTTAAGAATAAAGACTAGATGGCCAAGAATGACCCCCTTATGTCATTTCAGAGCAGGGGAATTGTGTGAGGGGTTTACTACCTACTGGCTAGGAAAAGGGTACATATCACAGTTAGTACAGATGGATCGTAAAGAAGAACTAGAAGAGTAAGAAGTATATAATTTTTATAAGGTTCTATGTCAATCAAGAAAGTGTGTGCGTAGCATTCCATACAAGATAAACCGCAAGTCGATGGAAGTTAAGGTCATTAGAGTCGTGTAGACGTGCTTACAAGCTATAGTGGAAGACCTAGAAAGGACCATTGACGTCAGATGGACGACACAGTTGGACTCGAGAAATGGAGTTAGCTCACGGAGGAACTGAAAGTTTGTAATGTAGAACGAGCTAAATGGTATAAATGGATAAACTCCAATAAGTAGCGCTCACCAGGAAATTCAATGGCAAAACAGGTATGAGAAAAGTAAGTCCGGAAAATTGACATAAGTCAACTATAGACTGACCGACGTCAACCGAGGACGTGCAAGTGTTGTTTGGTACTGACGAGTTATGTACCGTTAAAAGGAGATATTTGTGAGTGTGGATTTACGAGGTAGTTTTTCTCACGCCTTGGAGGATTTCCTCCAGTAGGCAATGACAACCTTCGTGGATGTATTAAAGGTATAAAGAGAAACGTATTAAAGGTTACTTCTTGGCTAATTAAGATCAAACTCCGGTCAAGTCACGGAGTTTAGATCCGTATTAGAAGAATTAAGAAAGCAGCGGAAGAAGTTTTTTTTTCAATCTTTGTTTTATTAAGGCAAGTAAAGAAGGTACTTGGTACTTCATCCGTATAAGAGTCACGGTGTAATTGGAAGAAAGAGTTTGGGGGTCAATCATTTTAGACTTACATAAAAGGTCCTTATGATTAATGAGTGACCACAAGATAATCAGAGTAGTATACGGAAGCGTGGTGGGCCCTAACCCACAGAGCGAGAAGCTATTGGTAAAAAAAACGACGTGTCAAATTTAGAATGATGATAGTTGGTGAAATGCATTTTGTTTGGAACGGAAGTAACATAGGCTACGCGGAGTGATTGGAAATACAGTTGTGCATATAGAGGTTATAGAAAGGTAGGGGTACCCTATTATGGATCCAAGTGAAGAATGACGGGTTCGCTACATGTTACTAGACAAGTGGTTTTGACTTCTAATACTAATGGAGTGCTCTAGAGTGAATTTTCTTGATGGATTAGGAGAGGAATTAACGACGTAATAAAAGTTTTGTGCAGGGTTTACCCTAGGAAGCTCAAAGTGAGTAACTACCCTACTGAGTCGGGATACATATAAGGAAATAAGCAGCAAGGGTATACTTTAACCTCAGTAATCGCGCATAGAGAAAGCATAATCTCGGGTAGAGTTTACGTGTAAGGTTATATCGGAACGGATCCGAGTTGCGTTTCGAGTCAGAGAAATATTATCGGTCTGATAGACGTGAGGGATATAAGAGTGGAATGTTGATGGCGTGTTAGCAGTTATCGAGTAGTTATGATCAAACGATGGTGAGGTGAGATCACCTTGTGTCTAGTGTTGTCATTGCGGACACATTCAATATCACCTAAGATCTTGATATTGCGTAAGAATCTTGAGTTGAGCTTGAGATCTATAAAATAATATGATGACGTCGATAGAACCCAAAGATTGACCACCGAATTTTAATTGTTAAGTTATATCAAGTTTAAGACCAAAAATGAGCAGATGATGATTCTTCAATGGAGGAACCATATGACGGAGTCATATTAGGAGATAAGACCAAGTGAGTTATGATACAACTAGCCTTAGGCACTTAGTAAAGTGTCGGGAGATGTATAAGGGGGGATATCCTAGATCGGATACCCGAAACCCTTTCAGAAGACCAGAAGGAAAGGAATTGGAAAGAAGTTCCTCGGGAAGGTCATCAAAAGATCTAGAGGTAAGTTATGTAAGACAACCTTGTGAGACCTTGCAAGCGGAGTTGAAAGTGATTGATGGGCTAGTATTCCTCACCCTATTGAGGAGAGCAACCCCATTGTCCACGGATTTAGTTAGAGGGAATACCTACTAGACACGAGTTAGGTCCTCAAAATAGAGGATCGGACAGTTGGGCCGAATGATACCGGCGAGATATCCGATAACCACTATAGAACATAGTAACAAGCGCTTGTGATGTAAGTATGATAACACGATTTATGACTTAGGTTTAGGCACTCATTTAGATAGTTCTTCCGCTCATTCATGCATGGTTTAGCACTAGTTCGCGACGTTTGCACTCAATTCATGTATTTTGTCGAGATAGACGTCTACACGGACCTTTGCATGCTTGATGACATGAATTATGACCTATTTTTAGGCATGTATTTATATAGATTTTCCCTTTATTTTGCATGCATAGACATACATTCATGGCATTTAGGGTTATATTCATCTACTTTGCAAGAATAGAGGTCTACATAGAGTTTTATTGCATTTGTAGGTAATTTGGCGAATTATGAAGCGAAATAGCATATTTAAGGATTAGGCCTTGAAGCGGGACAAAAAGGAGCAATAAAAGAAAGTTAGGACGCGCCAAAGTATCTTCTGATACCGTCTGACGCGGCCCAAAGTATCTTCTGATACCGTCTGACGCGGCCCAAAGTATCTTCTGATACCAGCGGATTCGACTTCTTTTCAGCCCAAATATTTAGGGTTTTATCTTTAAACCCTAGGGAGATCCCTACATATATTAGCCTTCAACATTGAAGGGAGAATGGTGATAGCCCCAGGATTTGGATCCCAAAGAGAGGGAGGGTTGAAGATTTTATTGCGTACAGGGAAGATTCGGAGAAGGATGCATTTTGGAGATTGTGTACTTCGAGATTATCTTAGGTTTACCTTTGGAGACGGATTGACACTCCGTTCTTGATAGCATGAATTATAGTCTATATTTTGGGGTTTGTTTGAACGTTTTATCTTCAATAATCTGCATGTTTGTATGTACATTATGTGATTTTACTGCCATTTCATCTACCTTTGCGAGAATCGAGGTCTACACCTAGTTTCGTTGTAATTGCAGGTAATATGGTACGTTTTGCATCAAAAAGGAGCAAAAGAAGTCAAGAGTCATTTGGAGCTACATCCAGGAAGCATAGCCATGGATTAAGGATTTACTTTGGGCCAGTTTTGAGAGATTTCACATTCAGTTGTGACTCACCTCGGTTGACCAGAGATTCATCTCGACCGAGGTGATCCAGAGACGCCGACTCGACCGAGGCGAAAACCTAGGACGCGGCAAGAATATTTTATTCTTGGCTGAGATCTTTTAAACTTGGAAAGTAATCTTATATTTTTGGGCTGAGCTCTTGGAAGGAAGGAGATATGCAGAATCATATATTTTACCTATATTTATGGGAGAATATCTTTCTAAGATTTATTATCTTTGGAGGGTTATTTTCCTATAAAAAGGGTTGGATTTTCCACAAATCAAAGAGTGCTTAGACCCCGTTTACACCGAAAAATACGCAGCAGCAGCCTACTCCAAGTTGGGAGATTTGAAGAACCTTTTTGAAGGTTGAAGGAAGATTGAAGTTCGTAGCTTTTATAGCTTTATTGAAGGGTTTTGTAAGATTGTCTTCAATTCCCTCAATTGTTGTCTTGTCTTGTTGGATTATTATCCAAGGAACGCTTTGTTGTGATATTTGATTCAGTTATTGAAGTCTTTTCATTAAATTCTTCTTTGTTCAAATATTCACCTTCTTCCCATATATTTTAATACTTTCATTATGATGATGAGTGGCTAATTTCCTTGTGTGATTCTAGGGTGATTGGCTGAAGGTTGTGGGAAAAACAATGATAGAAAAATCTTAGATTCCAGTAGGATCCTGAAAGTTCGAGTCTTTAATCTTAACCCTAAGCATCTCGTTCGGTTGACGAACATCTCGGCCGGGGTGGAATTCTTCTGACCGAGGTGACTTATTTGATCCGTAACTGAGAGTTAAGTGTTAGAGTTTGCCAAATCCTATTCTTATTACACCTTCCTGGTTCAAAGCAAGCTTAGGATGAGACTTACCCGGTAATTCCTTAGTTTGTGTATCAACGATCATAAGTGTAGGTAATAAAGGTTTATCCTTTATTGGGGTTTGAGTGTGCTTCCATCCCATCTTCGTGAGTTAGCCTGAGACTTACCCGGTAAAGGTTGATTCTATTCCCTTAGATGGTGTGTTAGTTTGAGGTTATAGTTCTTTATCTTAATTCCTTGAGACTTACCCGGTAATAGGAGTTGCGGTTTAGGATTAGTGTGTAGTGAGACTTACCCGGTGATCTACTCCACTTAGTAACACCTTCCCCACGCAAAAATCTCAGCTTTGTCCGCTTATCTATAGATCTTGAGTTGGAACCACAACTAGATGCTTTAATCCCTAGAATTACATGCTTGCTTTATTTGACATCTTATTCATCTTTGATTGTGTTAATCGCTCTTGTGGTTAGAACTAACGTAGCATACTGTGTTGACTTTGTTTCACCGAGTCCCTGTGATCGACCCCTGGAATTTTCTTGCTTTTACTACGATTGACCCGTACACTGCGGGTTCGCATCCTTGTTTTAAGCTTAAGTCTAGGGTTATAAATTTAAAGCTTGCACACACCGTTTGGAGCGAACAAGTTTTTGGCGCCGTTGCCGGGGACTTGGTCTAGACCGAGCCGGTACGGTTTGCTCTTTGGGGCACTTGCCCCCGTGTCTACTAACCACTTTTCTTGAGTGTTCTTGCAGGTTTGTTCTTAGGTACATACGAAGTTCTTGTTCCGGCAACGGAACAGAGTTTCGCCAAAGAACAAGTTTTTGGCGCCGTTGCCGGGGACTTGGTCTAGACCGAGCCGGTACGGTTTGCTCTTGGGGCATTTGCCCCGTTTTGTCTAACCACTCTACTTGAGTGACTTTTTCAGGTTCTTTCTTAGGTATATGCGAAGAACCCGCGCTGGGAAGGAAATCGTTCCTTACGATCCCGAACCAGAAAAGACATACAAGAGACGCTTGAGAGAAACGAAGATGGCCCAACAAGACGATCGCGATCTTGCGGCCCAATTGAGAGAGACGCAGGAGCTGCTGCGCCTCAGCCAGGAAGAACTCATGCAAGAGAAAGAGGAGAATCGCACCAGGACTGCAGCAATCGAAGCTGAGATTGCTACCATTCGGAACCAGATTCTACTTCGACCGATGCAGGATCCAGTAGTTGATCCTCGACCGAGGCAGATTCCAGTACCCGACGCCCCGGCCGATGTACTTCCACCTCGGATGCCAGTCCGAGATGTTCTTCTTGCAGGAATTCCACAAACCCTAGGTCAAAGGATGGACCCTAACCAACAACTGAGGCGTCCAGGAGTGAACCTAGGAGATCCAGCAGATCATGATTACGAACTTCGACCGCAAGTTCTAGCCATGATTCGCCAGTGCCAATTCGGAGGGCTAGAGAAGGAGTCGCCGCATCAACATCTTCAAAACTACGAGATCTTGATGGAAACCTTGCGACCTTCCAGAATTGAGAACAACAACTACAAGCTAAGACCTTTCTACTTTTCTTTAAAAGATAGAGCTCTTACTTGGTATCAATCTCTTCCCCCAGGAAAAATTAGCACATGGGAGGAGATGACTACGGAATTCTTGACCAAATTCTTTCCCCCCTCAAAGACCGCTGAAATGAGAGGGAAGATCAACGCTTTCATCATGAAGGACAAGGAGAGCTTGTCCAAATCTTGGGAGCGGTTCAAGGATATCCTTTTGGATTGCCGACATCATGGGATTCCAAAGATCGAGTTGTTGGAGATCTACTTCAAAGGGCTGGACGGAAGCACCCAGTTCAATCTCCAACTACTCTCCGCCGGTACATTCATGGACATGGCGGTTGACGAGGCTTGGGACTTCATTGAGAAGCAAGCCTTGCACATGGAGAAGTACACCCACCAAGGAGCTGAAGGTGGAGTTAAAAGAGTCAACTTTCAAGAGACTCAACCCAACAACAATCAACTCACGTCCTTGAAGAACGACGTGAAGCAATTGAAGGAGCTCTTGATGGCTCAAACTAAGAAGGAAGAGCAAGGGCAAAGGAACAACAACAACAATAACGGGTACCGTAACAACAACAACGGACCCCGAAACAACTACAACAACAACAATAGAGGATCCAATAGCAACAACTGGAGGGCGAATAACCAAAACCACGGTAACAACCATTCAAACTCCAACTCTAATGATTCCTCTAACCCTTTCCTCTCTTCTCCTTCTTCTTCTTCTACTCCATTGAAGAGCCAAGGGCAAGGATCAAATTCGTCTCAGCCGGAAAAGAAAGACGCAGTCCTGGAGGCAATCTTGATCAAGCTTAGTGCTATGGAGAATTCTATGACTTCATTTTCGAGGGCCCAAAAGTCCTTCGAACAACAACTTGCTAATAGGGCGAATGAAGCGCCAAGAGATCCAGGGAAGCTTCCAGCAAAGACGGAAACTAACCCTAAGGGCTAGTGCATGGCCATAACGACGAGGAGTGGACTCAAAACTGCAGATCCAGTACCTCGCTCGATGCAGACCACCTCGGTCCAGACCCAGTCGAAGAACACCTCGACCGAGATGCCAACCGAGGCGGCGCAACAGAAAGCAGGAGGAACGACAGAAACTTATGTTCCACCTCCTGCATATAAACCACCACTTCCATTCCCCCAGTCCAGGGCCAGAGCACATCTTGACAAGCACTTCGGTAAGTTTCTTGACTTGATGAATAAGCTACATATTAATATTCCTTTCCTTGATGCCATTCTAGGTATGCCCGCCTATGGGAAGTTCTTAAAAGAAATCTTATCAAGGAAGAGGAAACTGGAGGATGTAGGTGAAGTTAGGATGACATCTAAATCTTCGGAGCTTATCAAGATCATGAAGGAAAAGATGCCACCTAAGTTAAGAGATCCCGGCTCATTTTGCATTCCCATTCAAGTTGGGGATGTCACTTGTGAAGCCCTATGTGATCTAGGAGCCAGCGTGAGCATCATCCCGCTGGAGTTGTGCACTAAGATCGGTCTTGGAGAGCCCAAACCGGTCAAGATTCGACTTTACATGGCGGATCGCTCCATTACCCATCCCGTGGGCATCTTGGAAGACGTTCCGGTCAAGTTAGGTAACTTCTATCTACCTATAGATTTTGTTGTACTTGACATTCCCGCAGATTATCCAGTACCTATTATTCTCGGGAGGCCATTTCTAGCAACTTCGGGTTGCAACGTGGATTGCAAGAACGCCAAGTTGAAATTCAACGTTGGTGGCGATGAGGTGGAATTCGCACTACTTGCAGCCATGAAAGGGGAGCAACTAACTGATGATATCTTCAACATCTACGATGAAGAAGAATCAAGAGAATTGGTGAGCTCTATCCTTATTAACGATCCGCTCGAAAGAGTCATAAGCTTCAGTTTAATGGAGGAAGGTATAGATGCTTCTTGTGATGCAGATATACGGAGCTTGAAGGCACTGGAAGAGGATCCAGGAGCTATAACAGAGAAGCTGATCCAGGAGACGAAGATCTCCAACCTCGGACCCAGTAGCAGTACCTCGACCGAGGCACTTTCTGGACTGAGCGAGGCGACTGAAGAACACCTCGGTCAACGCCTTTGCGCCTCGACCGAGGTCGATAGCGAGACGATGTCAACTGAGATTGCTGAGAATAACAATTTTCTTACTCCTTTCTCTGACATTCACCCACTGTTGGCGGACCATTCCCTCCACCAACTTTCTGATAATAAAGGTCCTTGGTATGCTGATATTGTAAATTATCTTGTTTGCCAGGAAATACCGCCCGGTTTGACGTACTCTCAAAAGAAGAGATTCTTCAAGGAAGTACGACATTACTACTGGGATGAGCCGCTGCTATTCAAGCGCGGACCGGATGGGATGCTTCGAAGGTGCATTCCGGAAGATGAAGTTAATAGCGTCATAAGGCATTGTCATTCACTTCCTTGTGGAGGACATGCTAGCACCGATAAAACATGCGCTAAGGTATTGCGTTCCGGTTTCTTTTGGCCTACATTATTTAAGGATGTGCAATCTTTTGTTGTTTCTTGTGATGCATGCCAAAGGACAGGGAACTTGTCAAGGAGGAACGAGATGCCACTTAACAACATCCAAGAAGTGGAAATCTTTGATGTATGGGGGATTGACTTCATGGGACCTTTCCCATCCTCCGGAGGAAACCTCTACATTCTCCTTGCAGTTGATTACGTCTCTAGATGGGTTGAAGCCATTGCTTCTCCCACTAACGACGCCAAGGTGGTTGTAAAGTTCTTGAATAGAACTATCTTTCCACGATTTGGAACTCCCCGCATCATCATCAGCGATGGAGGAACGCATTTCATCAACCGGAAGTTTAAGGCACTTCTATCAAAGTATGGGGTAACCCACAAGGTATCAACCGCTTATCACCCTCAAACTAGTGGACAGGTCGAGATCTCAAATAGAGAAATCAAGGCAATTTTGGAGAAGACCGTCTCTAGAACGAGGAAGGATTGGTCCATGAAATTGGACGATGCTCTTTGGGCGTACAGGACAGCATTCAAGACTCCCATAGGTACAACCCCTTACAATTTGGTATACGGGAAGTCTTGCCATTTGCCCGTTGAGCTGGAGCACAAAGCATATTGGGCTATCAAATGGTTGAACTTTGACATCAAGGAGGCTGGTGAGAAACGACTATTGGAGCTTAATGAGCTGGAAGAGCTGCGGTTGAACGCCTATGAGAATGCCAAAATCTACAAGGAAAGAACAAAGAGATGGCATGACAAGCGTATCGTTCCAAAAGAGCTTAACGAGGGAGATTTAGTTCTACTCTTCAACTCCCGCCTCCGCCTTTTTCCAGGTAAGTTGAAATCTAGATGGACCGGGCCTTACGTTGTGAAACATGTTTTCCCTCATGGTGCAGTTGAGATATGGGGAGAAACTAGCGGAAATTTCAAGGTCAACGGTCATAGACTTAAGAAGTACCAACCGGAAACGCCGGTTGAGGAGGTTGCACCAATCTACCTCGTTTGAGACGCACCATGGTCCAGCTAGCGACCTTAAAACAAGCGCTTCTTGGGAGGCAACCCAAGGTATTGCTCTTCTTTCCCGTTTTCTAGTCTAGCTTAGATAGTTTTTGTTTTTGCTTTGCTTTGCTTTGTTTTTGGCGTTCTGGACAGACAACAGGGAATATCTAAGGAGGAGCACAACTGGAAGGACAGAAGTTCGAGAATCTGAGAAGACAGAAAGACCTCGGTCACTGTCAAAGCACCTCGACCGAGTTGATTCTTGAGCAACCGAGGCGACTAGGGTTTCTGCAGAACCGCCTCGGTCCATACCACCTCGGACCAGTCGAGACCATCTCGACCGAGGTGACAGCAGATCCAGTAAAAGTATAAAGGGGGGAAAAATTACATTTTCATTTTTTACCCTCCTCGACCGCGGCGAACAGACGCACCTCGCTCACCTCGTTTCTTGCTCGTTTTCGACGTTTTCTGCTTCCAAACCGAGATTGAAGGATAGAGGAGTCGATTGCAACTACAGATCTGCAAGAAATTTGAGCATTTCGACCGGAACGAGGTAAAAACGTTCGAAAACCTAAACTCGTTCGTTTACTGAAATTTGGGCTTTGGTTGCCCTTGATTCTGTTGAGGAAACCTTTAAGTACCCCTTAGGAAGCATCGGTAGTGATTTTTGGGGGAAAAGAACTGAAACTCAGAGAGTTGGAAATCGCACTGCCTTCGCCTCGGTCTAGTCGACCTGCACCTCGGTCGAGGCGATTCTTGGAGTTTGTCAGTCGACCGAGGTAGTATGACAGTACAGTTTTAAGATGAGTTCTGACAGATTGTTAGCCCTTAGAGACAGATCCTCTCCTTCCCCTTCTTCTTCCTCATCCCGACCTTCTATCCCGGTGATTCACGAGAGACACCGGGTAGATTATGATCGTATTGCTAGTCGTCCAGTTATCGCTCCTAGATTTCTGGACGTTTCTGCCTTTGATTGTCTCCACGTAGATGGAGAGCTTAGGAGGATGATCACCACCGTCGGGCTGGATCAGTTTACTGAGATCCGAGCCCCAGCCTACCTTGAGCCGACCCTCGAGTTTGTCAGTTCCTTCACTTACCTCCCCACAGAGAGGGCTGTGAAGTACCGGTTGATGAACCGGAACTACTTAGTACCTCTTGACCACTGGAGAGACATTTTTGGCTTCCCTGCCCCCACTGCTGTAGACTTCCCGACCCGAGCTGTAGCTAGAGAGTTCTGGGGTCAGATCGCCCACATTACGAGGGATGCAGACAGGTGGCGCCCTGGTGATTCCAGGGCGAAGCTTATCTATCATCTAGCTTTTCGGTTGGTACACAGGATCTTCAGCGAGACGCTTCTGGCGCGTACTGAGACGCCCCAGAAGGTCCGACAGGGGGAGCTCTTCTCTTTATACTGCATGGTCACTGGTGGATACCCTGACTTTGGATTGATGCTGGTAGAGGATCTGCACAGGATCAAGGCCAAAGGGAAGGGAGATATATGCTGCGGAGGGATAGTGACCCATATCGCTAGGTATCAGGATATGGATCTGAGTAGGTGTACCATGGTGGCGGCTGCCAAGCCGCTCGGACTTCAGGAGATGATTACACGGAGGATTCTAGTTCCCCGTGGTTTGACTACACCTTACGTTGCTATGCCATGGGAGCTGACTGCACCTCAGGGCATCAGATGGTCTGCACAGTTCTCTGTCTTTGATCCACACTACTGGCAGACAGCATGGGGTCCACTTATGGAGGATTACAGAGAGGGAGCAGCTACCCCTGCTGAGGCTGAGGAGGAGGTTGAGGACGAGGACGACGATGATGATGATACAGTAGATGAGAGAGGAGGTGGCGTCCCGATGGACACAGGTACAGATACAGCTGGGACGAGCGCGCCACCTATTATTGATTTGGATGACGACGAGGAGGACACTGAGCCGGCGCCAGCTGAGGCGTCTCCAGTCAGACCTGCTAGACGCAGGAGGCGTGGAGTTAGGGACAGAGCTGCACACCGACGGATCGATGACCTGACGGATCAGGTTATCGACTCATATGCTGCACTTTCGCTGGATATCCGCGAGATGCAGGAGCGGCAGCATCATCAGCACATGATGGCTCAGCTACAGTTTGAGCGTATCATGGGCCATCCCTATGACCCGACTCAGTACCCCTACATACCACCACCACCACCGGATCGAGACTACTGAGGAGCTGCAGACTTTATTATTATATCTTTTTTATGCAGTTCGGCTTCTATTCGGTGAGTTCTCTTGTTTAGACTTTTATTATACCCACTGGGACAGTGTGTCTCAAGTATGGGGTGTTTGTTATTTGACTACTTGACTACGTGATGTATTCGACTACTTTTGATGTATTATATTTATCGGATATTTTCATATTTATGCTTCATTTGCCTTTATATGATTATCTGATATTACATGCATACCTACAGGTTATTTGATAAAAAAAAAACGTCGAAACCGAAAAATTTTTTTTTTTTTTTTTTTGACCTCGACCGGGGAGATTCTGGCCGAACGAGGTGATTCACCTCGGTTGAACCAAGAACACCTCGACCGAGGTGGGTTATCTGAGAGTTTCGAAAACGATTTTTGTGCTTTTTATCTGGATGTGATCTCAGTGAAGATCTTGTTTACTGACTGGTTTTAGATTCTTTATGTGTTTGAAAGGTTTTATGATATGTTTAAGTTGCTAAATACTTTGTTTAAAATTATTGGCATGTTTAATACTTTGTTTTTATCCAAATTATGTTGAATTTGAAGGTTGACACCGCAGGTTAAGTTCTCTCACTTTCTTCTTGGAAAGACCAAGGCAATTCATTCTCTTCTTCTTCTTCTTCTTGATCATGCTTAGCCCCTCATATACATTTTGCCTCCCTTTACCTATCCGGGAATTTGGAAGCAAGCAAAGTGGTGAAAGCAAGTTAAAGTTGAGAAGTGAGCTGGAAGTGAAAGTGCTAGAAAGTAATAATAGGTTTGGGGAAGTCAATCATGAAGATGAGTAACTCGGCACCATTCACATAGCCGGGTGTTTGTGTCTTGCCAAAGTCGGATTGAGCGATATTCCTATCGGGTCATGGTATGTGCATCAAGGGTTTGATGCATCTCGAGAAATTGATGATTGCGGATTTCCTAGGCTTCGGTTATTGTGCACCTCTGTCCATGCATCCCAAAAAGTAAAGTTAAAGAAAAGTGCGAAATAAGCAAAGCTTATTGGTGGAAGGTGTTGCAAGTCAAAGTGAAAGTGAAGTTCATCCTTTTCCCGGATTCCAGCACCACATTACCTTACATACATCCCTACCCTACACGTTTCTTGACCTTTTCTTTTGGGAAGCCCTTGAGACCTTGAGCTTGTTGATTGACTTAGCGGTTTAAACTGGATTATACATGATTAATTTTGATAATTGTGATTTATTATACATTCTATGATTTTGTGCAAAGATGAACAACTTTCCTATATTTATAAAATGTTTTGAGCATATTGAGTTTTTAAATTCCAGGAAGTAATCTCTTAGAGTGATCTATGGTGGTTGCACACCATAAAATGTTTTTGAAAGGCTTTTTCATTGATTTTCTTGACATATAATCCATTCTATCTTGTCTTCTATATGCGGAACTTGCTTGGGGACAAGCAAGGGCTAAGTATGGGGTATTTTGATAGCATGAATTATAGTCTATATTTTGGGGTTTGTTTGAACGTTTTATCTTCAATAATCTGCATGTTTGTATGTACATTATGTGATTTTACTGCCATTTCATCTACCTTTGCGAGAATCGAGGTCTACACCTAGTTTCGTTGTAATTGCAGGTAATATGGTACGTTTTGCATCAAAAAGGAGCAAAAGAAGTCAAGAGTCATTTGGAGCTACATCCAGGAAGCATAGCCATGGATTAAGGATTTACTTTGGGCCAGTTTTGAGAGATTTCACATTCAGTTGTGACTCACCTCGGTTGACCAGAGATTCATCTCGACCGAGGTGATCCAGAGACGCCGACTCGACCGAGGCGAAAACCTAGGACGCGGCAAGAATATTTTATTCTTGGCTGAGATCTTTTAAACTTGGAAAGTAATCTTATATTTTTGGGCTGAGCTCTTGGAAGGAAGGAGATATGCAGAATCATATATTTTACCTATATTTATGGGAGAATATCTTTCTAAGATTTATTATCTTTGGAGGGTTATTTTCCTATAAAAAGGGTTGGATTTTCCACAAATCAAAGAGTGCTTAGACCCTGTTTACACCGAAAAATACGCAGCAGCAGCCTACTCCAAGTTGGGAGATTTGAAGAACCTTTTTGAAGGTTGAAGGAAGATTGAAGTTCGTAGCTTTTATAGCTTTATTGAAGGGTTTTGTAAGATTGTCTTCAATTCCCTCAATTGTTGTCTTGTCTTGTTGGATTATTATCCAAGGAACGCTTTGTTGTGATATTTGATTCAGTTATTGAAGTCTTTTCATTAAATTCTTCTTTGTTCAAATATTCACCTTCTTCCCATATATTTTAATACTTTCATTATGATGATGAGTGGCTAATTTCCTTGTGTGATTCTAGGGTGATTGGCTGAAGGTTGTGGGAAAAACAATGATAGAAAAATCTTAGATTCCAGTAGGATCCTGAAAGTTCGAGTCTTTAATCTTAACCCTAAGCATCTCGTTCGGTTGACGAACATCTCGGCCGGGGTGGAATTCTTCTGACCGAGGTGACTTATTTGATCCGTAACTGAGAGTTAAGTGTTAGAGTTTGCCAAATCCTATTCTTATTACACCTTCCTGGTTCAAAGCAAGCTTAGGATGAGACTTACCCGGTAATTCCTTAGTTTGTGTATCAACGATCATAAGTGTAGGTAATAAAGGTTTATCCTTTATTGGGGTTTGAGTGTGCTTCCATCCCATCTTCGTGAGTTAGCCTGAGACTTACCCGGTAAAGGTTGATTCTATTCCCTTAGATGGTGTGTTAGTTTGAGGTTATAGTTCTTTATCTTAATTCCTTGAGACTTACCCGGTAATAGGAGTTGCGGTTTAGGATTAGTGTGTAGTGAGACTTACCCGGTGATCTACTCCACTTAGTAACACCTTCCCCACGCAAAAATCTCAGCTTTGTCCGCTTATCTATAGATCTTGAGTTGGAACCACAACTAGATGCTTTAATCCCTAGAATTACATGCTTGCTTTATTTGACATCTTATTCATCTTTGATTGTGTTAATCGCTCTTGTGGTTAGAACTAACGTAGCATACTGTGTTGACTTTGTTTCACCGAGTCCCTGTGATCGACCCCTGGAATTTTCTTGCTTTTACTACGATTGACCCGTACACTGCGGGTTCGCATCCTTGTTTTAAGCTTAAGTCTAGGGTTATAAATTTAAAGCTTGCACACACCGTTTGGAGCGAACAAGTTTTTGGCGCCGTTGCCGGGGACTTGGTCTAGACCGAGCCGGTACGGTTTGCTCTTTGGGGCACTTGCCCCCGTGTCTACTAACCACTTTTCTTGAGTGTTCTTGCAGGTTTGTTCTTAGGTACATACGAAGTTCTTGTTCCGGCAACGGAACAGAGTTTCGCCAAAGAACAAGTTTTTGGCGCCGTTGCCGGGGACTTGGTCTAGACCGAGCCGGTACGGTTTGCTCTTGGGGCATTTGCCCCGTTTTGTCTAACCACTCTACTTGAGTGACTTTTTCAGGTTCTTTCTTAGGTATATGCGAAGAACCCGCGCTGGGAAGGAAATCGTTCCTTACGATCCCGAACCAGAAAAGACATACAAGAGACGCTTGAGAGAAACGAAGATGGCCCAACAAGACGATCGCGATCTTGCGGCCCAATTGAGAGAGACGCAGGAGCTGCTGCGCCTCAGCCAGGAAGAACTCATGCAAGAGAAAGAGGAGAATCGCACCAGGACTGCAGCAATCGAAGCTGAGATTGCTACCATTCGGAACCAGATTCTACTTCGACCGATGCAGGATCCAGTAGTTGATCCTCGACCGAGGCAGATTCCAGTACCCGACGCCCCGGCCGATGTACTTCCACCTCGGATGCCAGTCCGAGATGTTCTTCTTGCAGGAATTCCACAAACCCTAGGTCAAAGGATGGACCCTAACCAACAACTGAGGCGTCCAGGAGTGAACCTAGGAGATCCAGCAGATCATGATTACGAACTTCGACCGCAAGTTCTAGCCATGATTCGCCAGTGCCAATTCGGAGGGCTAGAGAAGGAGTCGCCGCATCAACATCTTCAAAACTACGAGATCTTGATGGAAACCTTGCGACCTTCCAGAATTGAGAACAACAACTACAAGCTAAGACCTTTCTACTTTTCTTTAAAAGATAGAGCTCTTACTTGGTATCAATCTCTTCCCCCAGGAAAAATTAGCACATGGGAGGAGATGACTACGGAATTCTTGACCAAATTCTTTCCCCCCTCAAAGACCGCTGAAATGAGAGGGAAGATCAACGCTTTCATCATGAAGGACAAGGAGAGCTTGTCCAAATCTTGGGAGCGGTTCAAGGATATCCTTTTGGATTGCCGACATCATGGGATTCCAAAGATCGAGTTGTTGGAGATCTACTTCAAAGGGCTGGACGGAAGCACCCAGTTCAATCTCCAACTACTCTCCGCCGGTACATTCATGGACATGGCGGTTGACGAGGCTTGGGACTTCATTGAGAAGCAAGCCTTGCACATGGAGAAGTACACCCACCAAGGAGCTGAAGGTGGAGTTAAAAGAGTCAACTTTCAAGAGACTCAACCCAACAACAATCAACTCACGTCCTTGAAGAACGACGTGAAGCAATTGAAGGAGCTCTTGATGGCTCAAACTAAGAAGGAAGAGCAAGGGCAAAGGAACAACAACAACAATAACGGGTACCGTAACAACAACAACGGACCCCGAAACAACTACAACAACAACAATAGAGGATCCAATAGCAACAACTGGAGGGCGAATAACCAAAACCACGGTAACAACCATTCAAACTCCAACTCTAATGATTCCTCTAACCCTTTCCTCTCTTCTCCTTCTTCTTCTTCTACTCCATTGAAGAGCCAAGGGCAAGGATCAAATTCGTCTCAGCCGGAAAAGAAAGACGCAGTCCTGGAGGCAATCTTGATCAAGCTTAGTGCTATGGAGAATTCTATGACTTCATTTTCGAGGGCCCAAAAGTCCTTCGAACAACAACTTGCTAATAGGGCGAATGAAGCGCCAAGAGATCCAGGGAAGCTTCCAGCAAAGACGGAAACTAACCCTAAGGGCTAGTGCATGGCCATAACGACGAGGAGTGGACTCAAAACTGCAGATCCAGTACCTCGCTCGATGCAGACCACCTCGGTCCAGACCCAGTCGAAGAACACCTCGACCGAGATGCCAACCGAGGCGGCGCAACAGAAAGCAGGAGGAACGACAGAAACTTATGTTCCACCTCCTGCATATAAACCACCACTTCCATTCCCCCAGTCCAGGGCCAGAGCACATCTTGACAAGCACTTCGGTAAGTTTCTTGACTTGATGAATAAGCTACATATTAATATTCCTTTCCTTGATGCCATTCTAGGTATGCCCGCCTATGGGAAGTTCTTAAAAGAAATCTTATCAAGGAAGAGGAAACTGGAGGATGTAGGTGAAGTTAGGATGACATCTAAATCTTCGGAGCTTATCAAGATCATGAAGGAAAAGATGCCACCTAAGTTAAGAGATCCCGGCTCATTTTGCATTCCCATTCAAGTTGGGGATGTCACTTGTGAAGCCCTATGTGATCTAGGAGCCAGCGTGAGCATCATCCCGCTGGAGTTGTGCACTAAGATCGGTCTTGGAGAGCCCAAACCGGTCAAGATTCGACTTTACATGGCGGATCGCTCCATTACCCATCCCGTGGGCATCTTGGAAGACGTTCCGGTCAAGTTAGGTAACTTCTATCTACCTATAGATTTTGTTGTACTTGACATTCCCGCAGATTATCCAGTACCTATTATTCTCGGGAGGCCATTTCTAGCAACTTCGGGTTGCAACGTGGATTGCAAGAACGCCAAGTTGAAATTCAACGTTGGTGGCGATGAGGTGGAATTCGCACTACTTGCAGCCATGAAAGGGGAGCAACTAACTGATGATATCTTCAACATCTACGATGAAGAAGAATCAAGAGAATTGGTGAGCTCTATCCTTATTAACGATCCGCTCGAAAGAGTCATAAGCTTCAGTTTAATGGAGGAAGGTATAGATGCTTCTTGTGATGCAGATATACGGAGCTTGAAGGCACTGGAAGAGGATCCAGGAGCTATAACAGAGAAGCTGATCCAGGAGACGAAGATCTCCAACCTCGGACCCAGTAGCAGTACCTCGACCGAGGCACTTTCTGGACTGAGCGAGGCGACTGAAGAACACCTCGGTCAACGCCTTTGCGCCTCGACCGAGGTCGATAGCGAGACGATGTCAACTGAGATTGCTGAGAATAACAATTTTCTTACTCCTTTCTCTGACATTCACCCACTGTTGGCGGACCATTCCCTCCACCAACTTTCTGATAATAAAGGTCCTTGGTATGCTGATATTGTAAATTATCTTGTTTGCCAGGAAATACCGCCCGGTTTGACGTACTCTCAAAAGAAGAGATTCTTCAAGGAAGTACGACATTACTACTGGGATGAGCCGCTGCTATTCAAGCGCGGACCGGATGGGATGCTTCGAAGGTGCATTCCGGAAGATGAAGTTAATAGCGTCATAAGGCATTGTCATTCACTTCCTTGTGGAGGACATGCTAGCACCGATAAAACATGCGCTAAGGTATTGCGTTCCGGTTTCTTTTGGCCTACATTATTTAAGGATGTGCAATCTTTTGTTGTTTCTTGTGATGCATGCCAAAGGACAGGGAACTTGTCAAGGAGGAACGAGATGCCACTTAACAACATCCAAGAAGTGGAAATCTTTGATGTATGGGGGATTGACTTCATGGGACCTTTCCCATCCTCCGGAGGAAACCTCTACATTCTCCTTGCAGTTGATTACGTCTCTAGATGGGTTGAAGCCATTGCTTCTCCCACTAACGACGCCAAGGTGGTTGTAAAGTTCTTGAATAGAACTATCTTTCCACGATTTGGAACTCCCCGCATCATCATCAGCGATGGAGGAACGCATTTCATCAACCGGAAGTTTAAGGCACTTCTATCAAAGTATGGGGTAACCCACAAGGTATCAACCGCTTATCACCCTCAAACTAGTGGACAGGTCGAGATTTCAAAAATAAAAATATATATATATATATATATATATATATATATATATATATATATATATATATATATATATATATATATATATATATATATATATATATATATATATATATATATATTTTTTTTTTTTTTTTCGGAAAATTTTTGTTCGGCCAAAAGACGTTCCCCTTCTTCATTCTTCGACACCGATTGGAATATCCGGAGTTCCCTATTGAGCTTATATAGACTCCCACCATCACCACTCAATGAATGATTCGCCATGCCTGATTCGCCATCTTACATTGTGAGTACCCTTTTCCATCTTTTCCTTTCTTTACATTGGGGACAATGTGAGTTTTAAGTATGGGGTGGAGGTATTTCCAATACCATTTGCATGTTTTATGTCTTGCATCATATGATTTGAAAATTTTGAAAAATTTTAAAAATTTTTGTGCTTCTAGGATGAATATGATCTCTATGATAACATTTGTTTTGTGGAATAGCTATGATGATTTTGATATGCTTGAATTGATTTATGATATATGTGGGATTTGAATACTTTGTTAGAATGTCATGCATGTTTTATAATTTGCTTTCATTCTAAATCATGTTGAGTTTTAAAGGTTGAAACCGCATGATAAGTTCTTACACTTCTTATTGATATGATTAAGGCACCTCGATTTTTCTTGCTTCTTTCCTTATTCATTTAGCCCCTCAATAAAATAATTGCCTTCCCTACCTATCCGGGAACTAGGAAGAGTTGAGTTTTGGCATGTTTGATGTGGGAGGGCCATGAAAGCAAATGCTTGCATTCACAAGTATAGAAAATTGTAGGTTTGGGGAAGTCAATCTTGATGATGAGTAACTCGGCACCATTCACATAGCCGGGTGTTTGTGTCTTGCCAAAGTCGGATTGAGCGATATTCCTAACGGATTATGGTATGTGCATCAAGGGTTTGAGGCATCTCGAAATTGAGAAACGCCAATCTCCTAGGCTTCGGTTTTTGTGCACCGCTGTCCATATTTCCAAAAAGTAAAGTCGAAAAAGAATTTTGTGTTGAAAAGGGAGAGCAAAGCTCTCAATGGTGGTTAGTTCAAATAGTAAAAAGAAAAAGAGTTTGTGTTGTTCCTTTTTCCCGGATTCATACACCACATTCCTTTATAAGTTTCCCACCTATTCACGTTTCTTGACCTTTGCTTGAAAGACCTTAAGATCTTTGAGTATGTTGTTTGGCTTTGTGGTCTAAACTGGATTCCTCATGATTGATTTTGATATATTGTAAGTTATGATGCATGTTATGATTTTCTTCCAAAGTGTGATTATCCTTTCCATGATATAATTCCTTTTGATCATATGATGATTTTCATTAGCTATTAAGAAACCATTTGAGAGTGATCTATGAATAGAAGCACAACCAAAATATTGTAGTTTTTCTTTATTTTTGCATATTCATAATCCATATCATCTTTTATTTTAAGTTTGAACCTTGCTTGGGGACAAGCAAGAGGCAAGTATGGGGTATTTTGATGAAATGAATTATGACCTATTTTTAGGCATGTATTTATATAGATTTTCCCTTTATTTTGCATGCATAGACATACATCCATGGCATTTATGGTTATATTCACCTACTTTGCAAGAATAGAGGTCTACATAGAGTTTTATTGCATTTGTAGGTAATTTGGCGAATTATGGAGCGAAATAGCATATTTAAGGATTAGGCCTTGAAGCGGGACAAAAAGGAGCAATAAAAGAAAGTTAGGACGCGCCAAAGTATCTTCTGATACCGTCTGACGCGGCCCAAAGTATCTTCTGATACCGTCTGACGCGGCCCAAAGTATCTTCTGATACCAGCGGATTCGACTTCTTTTCAGCCCAAATATTTAGGGTTTTATCTTTAAACCCTAGGGAGATCCCTACATATATTCGATAGCCTTCAACATTGAAGGGAGAACGGTGATAGCCCCAGGATTTGGATCCCCAAAGAGAGGGAGGGTTGAAGATTTTATTGCGTACAGGGAAGATTCGGAGAAGGACGCATTTTGGAGATTGTGTACTTCGAGATTATCTTAGGTTTACCTTTGGAGACGGATTGACACTCCGTTCTTCACTGTTCCTTAAGATTATTGTGAGGATTTCTATTCCTTTTTTCTGCATTTATTCAATACAAACATTTGTTATTGGATTTGAGATTGGTTATTTGATAGTCATTGAGTTTTTGAGGTTTTCATCCATTTTCTCTTTAAACTTGATTATTGAATTGATGATGATGGTTATTGGCTAAAACCCTTTAGCAATTCTAAGGTGAAGGGTTGATAGTTGTGGCTTGGATAATGATAGATCGATCGTAAATTGATTGGACCTTGAGAGTTAGAGAAATATCGTCGACACTCTAAATCACGGTCTGTTCTTAGGTTTCCACGGCCGTGATTCTTAAGATCTACCCGTGATTTACCTCAGTTTACGAACTTTGCTTTTACTTTGATTCAGGGTTAAAGATTAGCTTTAATCTAGTCTAGGTTTGCCCTTTTCTAGGTAGTAGTGAAGCCTCAACAACCTCTACTTCGATTTCGAGTGTCACAACCTTAATCGGTTTAGTTAGTTTTAATCCTTGGGTTACAAGTTTGGGTATTTGAGATTAATTCTTGCCTTTAGATCCTTTCTATAATGAAGCCTCAACAACCTTTATAGAGAGTGTCTTTAGATAAGTCATATAGGGTTTTGGAACTTCACCGTACATTACCTTACCTTAGTATACCTTTGCAAACCTCAACTCTGTCCTTATATCTATAGTATATCTTGAATCGATTGCCACAATTAGATACCTGGATCTTTAGGATTGTTGTTTTCCCAATATTTGCAAAGCTTCTATACTTTACTTGCTCGATAATTTGTGAACTGAATTTGATCCCCAAATCCCTGAGTTCGATACTCTGGAATACTTGCTAATCTACGCCGATCCGTACACTGCGGGTTCGCTTGCTTTTATTCTAGTTTTATAAATTTAAAACTTGATTGCACGCACTTTTTGGGCGAACAATGCTTTGTAGGTATTTTGGGAGATTTAGGAGCTTAATCGATACATTCGAGGATCGTTGCTCGAGATGACACACCTTCGGACTCATTGGGATGCAAGCTAGGGGCTAAGGAAGATTCATGGGACCTTGTTGTTGCATGCCATGCACCAAATCATGGCTTAATGATCCATAGAGTGCAGGAACACCAGAACCACGGTCACTGGAAGAACCACGCCCGTGGATATGGGCCGTGGTTTTTGCCAGACGGTTGTGACAGCTGTGCCACGATCTTCATGGCCGACTCTTGCAAATTTGTAGGATAAATAGGTGGTCCTGCAAGGCTGAAAGGGCATCTCCCATCACTCACACTTACTACCACATTCTCAACAAGAAGATTCTCTCAATTGGAGGCTTGGATGGGAGCAACTATTAGAGGAGAAGAAAAGCTCCATTGAAGAAGAAGAGAAGAGCACTACACCATAGTCTTTGATAGATTTTTAGAGTGAAGTTTATCGGAATCGTTTTCTAGGGTTGTAAGAACCGATTAAACCTTCTTTTGAAGGATTGTGAGTATTTCTAAATCTCGAATTCAGATTTGTTTTCTTTGATTCACTTGTTTATTTTTTTTCTCTTCATTATCTTACAAATGGATGCCATGATTTTGTGTTTGATGATTTCGATTGTGATGATGAATGTTGTTGGCTAGATAGATGCGATTCTAGGGTAAGGAAAGGAAGGTTATGGCTGGACTAAGATAGGATGGACTTAGATTTGCCTTTGGATGATTCGTTTAGTTGAACAGAGCCACTGTTAGATTCCACGGTTTGTTCTTGCCAGTCCACGGCCGTGGAAGGGCATGAACAGCCCGTGGTTCTGTCTGATCCGTTTGATTTGATGAGTCTAAGTTCTATAGTGTTAAAATATTGAAATCCTAGTGTTTGTTGAGCTAAATCTATCCTAGGGTAACCTAGTGTTAGTAATCAAGTGTTAGAAGAGACCTACCCGGTGATTCTTGCTCTTAGATATCGAAGATGACAAACTATAGGTAGTAGTGAGCCTCATAAGCCGCTATTGGACTAAGTGTGCTAGGATGGTTGTTTAGGACTTGCCCTTCCGAGACTTACCCGGTGAGGATTGGTTAGATCCCTAGGTGACAATCCGGTTTGTGTAGAATTCCTATCCTTAAGCTCTTTGAGACTTACCCGTGATGAGACCTTAGGAACGGACTAGTGGACCATGAGACCTACCCGGTGATTGATCCCAATCTAGAAACACCTACTCCCAACATACCGTAGTGATCCAAGGAATGATTAGATAGCTTGAGTCCTATGCCATAACCGGAATTTCCGACCCTTAGAATCCGCTTTTCTCCCTTTGATTACATATTTCGTATTTGCTTGTTTACTTGTGGTGTTAGCTTAGTTGATTGTTTATTTTGCATGATTTGTGATCTTTGATTGATCATCTAAAAACCAAACCAAAAATATTGAGATTTTCATTTATTTGTTTCTTTCTCTTTTCTTAGCCTAGATCTTCACTATCCTTAGTCATTAATCGATTCAAACTCACCTCAATCTTTGTGTTCGACCTCGGAATACTATTCCTACTACAAAACGTCCCGTACACTGCGGGTTCGCTAGGAGTTAGGAGAAATATAACGAGTTATAAATTTAAGGCTTATTGCGTGTATACATCCTTAGTGTAACAAGTTTTTGGCGCCGTTGCCGGGGACTAGGTTAAGATTGAGTCATTGTTTGTGATTGTTTATAGTGTAGGTGTTTCTTGTTGCTTTTGATCTCTTTTGGTTTGTGTCTTTGCTTTTCAGGACATCCCTATTCCTTAGGTGTATGCGAAGATCTCGTGGCAAGGATTTAGCTCCATTCGATCCCGAACCGGAGAAAACCCTTAGATCTAGATCCAAGAGCATTAGAAAGGAAAAAGAGATGGCCGGAAGAGATCTCCAAGCTGAGTTGGATGAGGCTTTAGAGCAAATTAGGATAAGGGATGAAGCCTTGGAGAATGAAAGGAGACTTGCCAATGAGAGGCAAGAAGCAACTAGGAGGGAGATTGAAGAGATTAGGCAAGCTCTTGTCCAAGTTGAGCTTAATCGTCAACAACCTCCTCCTCCACCGGTAATACAACCGCAGCCGGCGGTTAATATTCGGGTTGTGCCCATTGCTATTGAAGAGCCACAAAAGTTAGGGCAACGTATGGATCCGGCACAAAGAGCACACCGTCCGGGTGTGAACTTAGGAGATCCCGCAGCCCATGATTACGAGCTCCGCCCTCAAGTTCTACAAATGATCCGGCATAATCAATTTGGAGGGATGAAAGGAGAGTCTCCTCATCAACACTTGATGAACTATGAGATCTTGATGGAGACTCTAAGACTGCCTAGGTTGGAAAACAACAACCATAAGCTTAGGGCTTTTTCCTTCTCACTTAAGGATAAAGCCTTGGCTTGGTATCAATCTATTCCACAAGGGCGAGTGAGTACTTGGGAGGAGATGACAACCGAGTTTTTGACTAAGTTCTTCCCACCTTCCAAGACTACCGAGTTAAGAGGGAAGATAAATGCCTTCGTGATGAAGGATAGAGAAAGCTTGTTCAAGTCTTGGGAGAGGTTCAAAGACCTTCTCCTAGATTGTCCACACCATGGTAAAATTGAGCTATTCGAGATCTACTTCAAGGGACTTGATGAAGATAGCCAATTCAAGCTTCAATCTCTTTCCGGTGGGATTTTCATGGAAAAGCATGTAGATGAAGCTTGGGAGTTTATAGAGAAACAAGCTTTGGTGATTGAGAAGTACTCCCATAGGAAGAGTGATAGGAGGAAAGCGGGAGCATATGAGGTGAGTGAAGTCACTATGAGCAACTTCAAGCTTGATGCCATCAACAACGAGTTGAAATCTTTGAGGGAGTTGTGTGCTACAACTTTGAAGAATCAAGCAACCTCTCAAGTGCAAGTGCAAGCTAATTTGTCTTCCAAGGAGGAAGATGTGAACTACATGGGAAGGGGCAATTACAACAACTATCAAGGCCCAAGGAACTTCAACAACAACCGGCAATTCAACAATTACCGGCCTAATCACAACCATCCCGGGTTTTCCTATTCTAACCCGGATGGAGCCTTGAACCCTCCCGCTTCCACAAGTACAGCTCCACCACCAAAGGCTTCACAAGAACCTCCACCCGGATTCACTCAACCCCCAAAGGATAGAACCGAGATGATGTTTGAGCAATTGCTTGGAAGGTTGAGTGGTCTTGAGAGCACGGTGACTTCTATCTCCAAGGCTCAAAAGGTGTTGGAAGCACAAGTGTTCCAAAAGGCGGGTGAAGCTCATAGAGATCCGGGAAAGCTTCCCGGAAGAACCGAAGACAACCCAAGAGGCCAAGTATTGGCCATCACAACAAGGAGTGGGTTGAGTATGAAGGATCCCTTACCTAAGGGAAGTGACAAGGGGAAGCAAGTAGTGGTTGAGGAAGAGACCTTGCAAGAAGATGGAGGCAAGAGCAAGGACGATGAGCCAACATATGTGGCACCGCCTCCATACAAGCCACCACTACCGTTCCCACAATCACGAGCAAGGGATCGTTTGGACAAACACTTTGGTAAATTCCTTGAACTTATGTCTAAATTGCATATTAACATTCCGTTCATGGATGCTATCTTAGGTATGCCGGCATATGGCAAGTTTTTGAAAGAAATACTCTCCAACAAAAGGAAGTTGGAGGAGTATGGAGAAGTGAGGATGACGAAGAGGTCCTCAGAATTGATCCAAACCATGAAGGAGGAGATGCCTCCTAAGCTAAGAGATCTGGGTTCCATTTGTGTGCCAATTGGAGTGGGAGAAGTGAAGTATGAAGCTCTTTGTGATCTTGGGGCAAGTGTTAGCATCATACCGCTTGCACTTTGTAACAAGGTTGGGCTAGGAGAGCCAAAGCCGGTCAAGATGACCCTCTACATGGCGGACCCTTCAATCACTCATCCCGTTGGAATCTTAGAGGACATACCGGTGCAACTCGGGAAGTTCTATGTGCCAATAGACTTTGTTGTTTTGGACATCCCGGCGGACTATCCGGTTCCCGTCATCTTGGGAAGACCTTTCCTAGCCACTTCCGGATGCTTGGTGGATTGTAAGAATGGAATTCTCTCCTTCAACATTGGAGAAGAGAATATCAAGTTCAAGCTGTCCACAATGATGAAAGGGCCAAAGATCTTGATGGAAGATAATCATAAACCTTGCTAGATTGTTAATGCATGCTTGAATGATGATGAACTTGCTAGATTGTTGCATGAACTAAGATTGCATAGGAAAGATATAGGCTATACCATTGATGACTTAGTTGGCATAAAACCTTCTTTGTGCATGCATAAGATCTTGATGGAAGATAATCATAAACCTTCAATTGAACCTCAAAGAAGACTAAACCCTATCATGAAAGAAGTAGTGAAGAAAGAGATCCTTAAATTGCTAGATGCGGGAATTATTTTCCCGATTTCGGATAGTAAGTGGGTTAGTCCCGTGCATGTGGTTCCTAAGAAGGGTGGGATGACCGTAGTAACTAATGAGAATAATGAACTAATCCCAACTAGAACAGTTACGGGATGGAGGATGTGTATAGACTATAGGAAACTAAATGTGGCCTCTAGGAAAGATCACTTCCCTCTTCCTTTCATTGACCAAATGCTAGAGAGATTAGCTCAACATTCCCATTTTTGTTACTTAGATGGCTATAGTGGATTCTTCCAAATCCCTATTCACCCCGATGATCAAGAGAAAACCACATTCACGTGTCCTTGGGGTACATTTGCATATAGGAGAATGCCATTTGGGTTGTGTAATGCACCCGCCACCTTTCAAAGGTGTATGATGGCTATCTTTTCTGAGTATATTGAAAACATCATGGAAGTGTTTATGGATGATTTTTCCGTTTATGGATCTTCTTTTGATGATTGCCTAGCTAACTTGTCTTTGGTACTTAAGAGATGTGAGGAAACAAACCTTGTCTTAAATTGGGAAAAATGCCACTTCATGGTAAGTGAAGGTATTGTGTTGGGACACTTGGTGTCCAACCGTGGTATTGAGGTTGATAGGGCCAAGATAGAGACGATAGAGAAGTTTCCACCACCTACCTCGGTGAAGGGGGTAAGGAGTTTTCTAGGGCATGCCGGTTTTAACCGGAGATTTATTAAGGATTTCTCTAAGATTTCTAAGCCTCTTACTAACCTACTAATGAAAGATGTTGAGTTTGTTTTCTCCAAGGATTGCCTTGAAGCTTTTTGTAGGTTGAAGAATGCTTTGATCTCCGCACCTATCATGCAACCTCCGGATTGGAGTCTACCGTTTGAGATCATGTGTGACGCAAGTGATGTGGCCGTTGGGGCTGTTTTGGGACAAAGGAAAGATGGGCTTACACATGCCATCTATTATGCTAGCAAGACGCTAGATGATGCCCAACTTAATTATGCTACCACCGAGAAGGAGTTGCTAGCGGTTGTGTATGCATTTGAGAAGTTCCGCTCATATCTTGTTGGAGCGAAGGTCATAGTGTATACGGATCATGCTGCGATCTGTTATCTCCTTACAAAGAAGGAAACCAAGCCTAGGTTGATTCGGTGGATCCTTCTTCTTCAAGAGTTTGACTTAGAAATCCGAGACAAGAAGGGGTCCGAAAATTCTGTGGCAGATCACCTTAGTAGACTCCCACCATTGGAGGTTGAGAGAGATGACATCCCGATTGATGACTCATTCCGGGATGAGCAATTGCAATTGGTGGAGGAGTGCTTGCTTCAAGTGTCAAGGGGTAATGAGCCATGGTATGCCGACATTGTGAACTACCTTGTGTATGAGGAGGTACCACCCGGTCTTTCTTATGCCCAAAGGAATAAGTTCTTCAAGGATGTGAGGCATTACTATTGGAGTGAACCGCTTTTGTTCAAGAGAGGGCCGGATGGAGTCTTTAGGAGATGCATACCGGAGGATGAGGTGGAGAGTGTGATCCGCCATTGTCATTTCTTGCCATGTGGAGGCCATGCTAGCTCACACAAGACATGTGCTAAGGTATTGCAATCGGGTTTCTTTTGGCCAAGTTTGTTCAAGGATGTGCAGAATTTTGTGGTAGCTTGTGATGCTTGCCAAAGGACGGGCAACATCTCAAGGAGGAATGAGATGCCCTTGAACAACATATAAGAGGTGGAGATATTCGATGTGTGGGTGTAGACTTCATGGGACCATTCCCCTCTTCTTGTGGCAACCTCTACATCCTATTGGCGGTGGACTATGTTTCAACATGGGTAGAAGCAATCGCCTCTCCCAAAATGATGCCAAGGTTGTGGTGCGGTTCTTCAACCGAGTGATCTTCCCTAGGTTTGGAACACCAAGGGTGATCATAAGTGATGGAGGGAAGCATTTCACCAATAGGAACTTTGGGGCACTTTTGGCTAAGTATGGGGTAACTCATAAGGTGGCAACACCTTACCATCCCCAAACTAGTGGCCAAGTGGAGATCTCCAACCGGGAGATAAAGGGAATTCTTGAGAAGACGGTCTCTAGGACGAGAAAAGATTGGGCTATGAAGCTCGATGATGCTTTGTGGGCATATAGAACCGCTTTCAAGACACCGATTGGCACCACTCCTTACAAGCTAGTCTATGGCAAGTCTTGCCACCTTCCGGTAGAGATGGAGCATAGAGCATATTGGGCTATAAGGTGGTTAAATTTTGACCTCAAGGAGGCCGGAGAGAAAAGGTTGCTAGACATGAATGCTCTTGAGGAGATCCGGTTGGATGCCTATGAAAACGCCCGGATCTACAAGGAAAGGACCAAACGTTGGCATGACAAACGTCTCATCCCGAAGGAGTTGAGTGAAGGAGACTTGGTCCTTCTCTTCAACTCAAGGTTGCGGCTCTTCCCCAGAAAGCTAAAGTCGAGGTGGACCGGTCCTTATGTGGTGAAGAAGATTTTTCCCCATGGAGCGGTTGAGATAGGAGGGGAGCATTGTGGAGACTTTAAGGTGAAAGGGCACCGGTTGAAGAAGTATATCCCGGGAGCTCCGGTGGACATGATTGCCCCACTTCACCTTGAGTGAGACGCCCCCGAGTCTGGTCAAGCTAATGACCTTAAAGAAGCGCTTGATGGGAGGCAACCCATTGGTAACGTTTTTCCCTTTTTTTGTTTTTGTTTTTGTTTTTGATTTGTGTGTTTTTGTGTGTTTGGTGTGCTTCGTGTGTGTGCTAGAGTCTTGGTAGCATGGAAGCCTTGCATGGAATGTGGATGATGATGATGAGTCCCTCATCAATTGTGGGTGGAGCGGACGCAGGATTTGGACTGCTAGCGGTGCCTAGCGCGGATTCCAACGCCATAACGAACACTTTGAGCTCTCTACCATCGTTGATAGGATCATCCAACATCACTCCACTTAAGTGATCCCAAATACCAAAGCAAACCATTTTTACATTGTGAGAATCCTCTTTCACTCTTCTTTACTTCATTTACACATTGGGGACAATGTGTTTCTAAGTATGGGGTGGGGTTTTCATGATCACTTGCATGATTAGCATCTAGGGTAGTTTCTTATTGTCACATGTCTTGCATTGTACATACACATTTCGAAAATTCCAAAAAATCAGAAAATTTTAAAAATTTTAGTGCTTCTAAGCTTGGGAATGACCCTTATGATGAAATTGTCTTGTGGATTGGCTATGGATGGCCTTGTGTATTGAATTGATGAATGCATATGTGGACTTTAAGTACTTATCTTGAATCCCATGAATGGATTGTGATCATGATGTTTGTCTTGACTAGATTGAGTATTGAAAGTCGAAATTACATGCTAGCTCTTGCACATCATCTAGGAATGATTAAGGCAATTCATCTTTCTCTACTTCTCATCTTAATCATGTTGTTTGAGCACCTCAATTGATATAAATTTGACCTCTTTTGACCCATCCGGGAATAGGAGCATGTTAGTGTGTTAAGTGTGCGAAAAGCAAGTGTGGGGTGAAGTTGTTGATGAAAGAATGTTATGAATGAAGTACTGAATTTGTTGTGAAAGTGTAGACAAAAATATAGGTTTGGGGACGTTGGTTTAAATGACGAGTAACTCGGCACCATTCACATAATCGGGTGTTTGTGCCTTGCCAAAGTCAAATAAACCGATAGTCCTAACGAGCTTTGGTATGTGTGCCCGGTGTGGATGCACCTCGAAAAATAAAAAAAAGCCCGAGGACGGCTAATCACCAAGGTTTCGGCTTCTGTACACAAATGCCATTGTCTCAAAAATAAGTAAAAGAAAAAGAAAGGAAAAGAAAGAAAATATGGAGAAAATATGCACTTGTGGGAAGTTGATAAAAATGTGAAGTTGTGAAGTTAGTTCCATTCCCGAATTAGCATCACATAGCCTAGAAAAATTCCCACCTAATCACAACGTTTCTTGGCCTTTTATTTCACAAGACCTTATGACCTATTTGCATGTTTGTAAGACTTAGTAATCTAGATTGAATATGCTCATGATCATCTTGATTTCTTCATTTTTACATTTCATACATGCTTTCAAGTATAATTGTCTTTCCGTGCTTTCATTATTTCGATGCACGATTGCTTGTCCATTGCTATGAAGCATGACTATGAAGGTGATCCAATATTAGAAGCACAACTCCAAAAAGATTTTGTTGTTTTTCTGCATGCATAAATCATGTCATCTCGTAGTCTATAGTTGGGGACTTGCTCGGGGACGAGCAAACCTTAAGTATGGGGTATTTTTTATAACACGATTTATGACTTAGGTTTAGGCACTCATTTAGATAGTTCTTCCGCTCATTCATGCATGGTTTAGCACTAGTTCGCGACGTTTGCACTCAATTCATGTATTTTGTCGAGATAGACGGCTACACGGACCTTTGCATGCTTTGTAGGTATTTTGGGAGATTTAGGAGCTTAATCGATACATTCGAGGATCGTTCCTCGAGATGACACACCTTCGGACTCATTGGGATGCAAGCTAGGGGCTAAGGAAGACTCATGGGACCTTGTTGTTGCATGCCATGCACCAAATCATGGCTTAATGATCCATAGAGTGCAGGAACACCAGAACCACGGTCACTAGAAGAACCACGCCCGTGGAAATGGGCCGTGGTTTTTGCCAGACGGTTGTGACAGCTGTGCCACGATCTTAATGGCCGACTCTTGCAAATTTGTAGGATAAATAGGTGGTCCTGCAAGGCTGAAAGGGCATCTCCCATCACTCACACTTACTACCACATTCTCAACAAGAAGATTCTCTTAATTGGAGGCTTGGATGGGAGCAACTCTTAGAGGAGAAGAAAAGCTCCATTGAAGAAGAAGAGAAGAGCACTACACCATAGTCTTTGATATATTTTTAGAGTGAAGTTTATCGGAATCGTTTTCTAGGGTTGTAAGAACCGATTAAACCTTCTTTTGAAGGATTGTGAGTCTTTCTAAATCTCGAATTCAGATTTTTTTTCTTTGATTCACTTGTTTATCTCTTTTCTCTTCATTATCTTACAAATGGATGCCATGATTTTGTGTTTGATGATTTCGATTGTGATGATGAATGTTGTTGGCTAGATAGATGCGATTCTAGGGTAAGGAAAGGAAGGTTATGGCTGGACTATGATAGGATGGACTTAGATTTGCCTTTGGATGATTCGTTTATTTGAATAGAGCCACTGTTAGATTCCACAGTTTGTTCTTGTCAGTCCACGGCCGTGGAAGGGCATGAACAGCCCGTGGTTCTGTCTGATCCGTTTGATTTGATGAGTCTAAGTTCTATAGTGTTAAAATGTTGAAATCCTAGTGTTTGTTGAGCTAAATCTATCCTAGGGTAACCTAGTGTTAGTAATCAAGTGTTAGAAGAGACCTACCCGGTGATTCTTGCTCTTAGATATCGAAGATGACAAACTATAGGTAGTAGTGAGCCTCATAAGCCGCTATTGGACTAAGTGTGCTAGGATGGTTGTTTAGGACTTGCCCTTCCGAGACTTACCCGGTGAGGATTGGTTAGATCCCTAGGTGACAATCCGGTTTGTGTAGAATTCCTATCCTTAAGCTCTTTGAGACTTACCCGGTGATGAGACCTTAGGAACGGACTAGTGGACCATGAGACCTACCCGGTGATTGATCCCAATCTTGAAACACCTACTCCCAACATACCGTAGTGATCCAAGGAATGATTAGATAGCTTGAGTCCTATGCCATAACCGGAACTTCCGACCCTTAGAATCCGTTTTTCTCCCTTTGATTACATATTTCGTATTTGCTTGTTTACTTGTGGTGTTAGCTTAGTTGATTGTTTATTTTGCATGATTTGTGATCTTTGATTGATCATCTAAAAACCAAACCAAAAATATTGAGATTTTCATTTATTTGTTTCTTTCTCTTTTCTTAGCCTAGATCTTCACTATCCTTAGTCATTAATCGATTCAATCTCAACTCAGTCTTTGTGTTCGACCTCGGAATACTATCTCTACTACAAAACGTCCCGTACACTGCGGGTTCGCTAGGAGTTAGGAGAAATATAACGAGTTATAAATTTAAGGCTTATTGCGTGTATACATCCTTAGCGTAACAAAGTACATGAAAATATTTCCGGAGTCGGTGGTTTTATGAAAAGCCGACGAAGCTACTTGAGATATTGTGGATAATATGAGACGTAGCTTTTAAGAAACCTATGCAGAGATAGTTATAACCCCGAGAGCGACGAGTTAGGGCTTGACCCTGTATCTGTGTGATATTGTTTGACTACTTGTTTATTTCGTGCTTGAGTCTTTAGTCAGTGATGTGTGTTTTATTGGTGACCTTTGATTGCGAGGTACTTAAATGTGGAAATGACGAGACTTTTGGGGTAGTGATTAGGCACACTAGGTTTGTACCTTTTGTTCGCCCCTAGAGGTGTGTGCAAATAAGTTTTAAATTTATAAAACTAGAATCAAGCAGCGAACCCGCAATGTACGGATCGACGTAGCTAAGCAAGAATTCCAGAGTATCGAACACAGGGATTTGGGTGGGAACGAACTCGATTGCAGATTATCAAGCAAGTAAATATGGGAGTTTTGCAAATATTGGGAAAACAACAATCCTAAAGATCCAGGTATCCAGCTGTGGCAATCGATTCAAGATGTACTTAATGATATAAAGACAGAGTTGAGATATGCAAAGGTATACTAATGTAAGGTAATCGTACGGTGAAGTTCCAAAAACCTTATATAACTCACCTACAAGGCACTCTCTATACAGGTTGTTGAGGCTCAATATAGAAAGATTCTAAAGATGAGAATTAGTGTCAAATACCCAAACTTATAACCCAAGGATCAAGATTAACTTAGCCGATTGAGGTTGTGACACTCACAATCGAGGTAGAGGTTGTTGAGGCTTCACTACCACCTAGAAAAGACAAGTCTAAACTAAGCTAAAGCGAATCTTTAACTTTAGATTAAAGTAAAAGCAGGTTCGTAGACTTAAAGGAAATCACGGTTAGTTCTTGAGGTTCCACGGCCGTGGACTCAAGAACAGACCGTAATTTAGAGTTGTCGGCGATTCTCTCTAACTCTCAAGGTCTAATCTGTTTTCGATCGATCTATCATCATCTAAGCCACAACTATCAACCCTTCACCTTAGAATTGTTAAGGGTTTTTAGCCAATAACAGTCATGTTGATATCAATTCAAGAATTAAAAGATAAAAAGATGAAAACTTTCAAGAACTTTCAATAATCTTCAAATCAATCTCAAAGTCACAAAGAGAACAAGTGTTGTCAAAAGATTCACAATAAAACAAGCAATCGTAATCCTAGGAAAGAAAAGAAAACGGGATGTCAATCCGTTTTCCGAATCAAACCTAAACAAGAAGAGAGATCTTCTTGCAAAATCTTCCAAAAACTTCGATCTTCCGCCAATTCGGAGATCTCAACAGCAATCTCCACCAAAAGTGCGAGATTAGGGCAATTCCCAAACACGAACTTCGATCTCCAAAGAGATGTCGATGCTTCCAAGCAAGGCTAAGCGAAGTGTAGCCGGCTTATGCGTTGATAGAATGTGGAATGCCAAAATCCCTCCTAAGCGAAGATGACGGATTCTTGCTTCGTCCGTCTTTTTATAGTGCAGGGCAAAATGTCGGCCCGGCCCAATCTTTAAAAGATCGTGGCTTCAAAGTGTGGCGAAAAGATTCGCCAAGATCACGGTCGTGGAAGTGATCCACGACCGTAATTTAGAGCGTGGAAACAAATACGGTTTGCACCATATGTTCCACGGCCGTAATATCCTCTGGAATGAACATCAATTTCTGACTCTAAATCTACGGTCGTGGAATTGAACGTGGAATGTGATACGGTCGTAATTTAGAGCGTGGTTTAGGGCAAGAACGTGATTCTTCCCTAAACTCGTGTATTCCTCAAGCTAAAACTCCAATTTGCTTCCAAAGAATGTCCTCAATCTATGGACATACTCAATCAACTCTCCTTTGCTCGATTCCGTTCGGAAATAGCTCCAAATCACCTATAATCAACATAGAACTAGTGTAGACATCCATATCGACAATATAGGTAATACTAGCTCACATATGCACAAAGTTCAATCAAAGGCTATCAATATGAATCAAATACGTTTAGAAAACGTGCCTAAAATATCACAATATTTCATGCTAACAAATAACCCCATACTTAACACTTGTTTGTCCCTAAGCAAGGTCTTTCAAAAAGCTTTAAACAAGAGTTAGGATGAAATATGTGTACCTTCTTTTGGATGAATGTGACTTCTAAAGAATAGATCATTCTCAAACCTTGCTTCAATCGTTTATTAAACTTTCACACACTTAATTAAAGAGTAAAAGGCAAAGAAAATTCATGAACCAATTTAACTTCAAAACAAGCATTATAACCTTCAAACATTATCAAAATCAATCACAAGAAACTTCAATTTAGATCACCAAGTCATATAACGTTCTTTTGATCTTAAGGACTTTCAAAGAAAAGGTCTAGAATATGGAAGAGAAGGGAAAACTTTAAGGGAAAGTGGTGCATAAATCCGGGAAAGTGGACAACTACCTTCTTCTTATGCGGTTCCCGCAACACTTCAACTTAGAGCTTCGCTCTCTTCTTTTCATTTTTCGACTTTACTTTTGGAGTTATGGATAGAGGTGCACAAAAACCGAAGCCTAGGAGATCGGCGTTTCTCAAATTTTCAAGAGATGCCTCAAACCCTTAGCGCACATACCATAATCCGCTAGGAATATCGCTCAATCCGACTTTGGCAAGACACAAACACCCGGCTATGTGAATGGTGCCGAGTTACTCATCGTCATGATTGACTTCCCCAAACCTATAATTTCTTTCTATTCAATTGATTACAAACAATTGCTCTCATGGCCCTCCCACATCAAACATGCCTTTTTCTCATTCACTTCTCCAAATTCCCGGATAGGTAAAGGAGGCTAATATTTCAATGAGGAGCTAGATGATCAAAGAAAGAAGAAAGAAAGTATCGAATTGCCTTAATCATTTCAACAAAAAGTATAGGAACTTATAACGTGATTTCAACTTCAATTTCCTAGCATGATTTAGGTAACATTTTCACATTATAAGACTTCCAAAAGAGGTGAAATTCATTCATTCAAATTCTTTTCAATTCACAATCCTTTTAAGCATGCAATTGTCATCAAACTTCAATCCACAAGTAGTGATTATCATGGAAATCATCTCAATTCATTAGAAGCACAAAATTTTCAAAATTTTTCAATTTTTTTTTTATGGGTTTTTCAAGTCACTTTTCATGCAATGCAATAAGGAAACGTGTAACACATAATGGACATGCAACGATAGTCTCAAATGAAAGCGAACATAGTAAGTAGAGTTATTACAGACTTTTTAGTACATCCCACCCCATACTTAGGACGAACATTGTCCCTAATGTTCAAAAGAAATAAAGAAAAGAAGAAAAGAAAAAGAAACTCACAAAATGGTGGCGGGAATGTCTAAATGAACGATCATGCATCAATCACTGTGGCGCCGGCGGAGGTGGGAATGGGGAGAAACTCGGATCATAGAACCGCCCAAACTGCTGGCGGTAGACGTCCCTCATCATGTGGTCACGGTCGTCTAAGCGTCCGTCTCTAGCATCCGCCCGGATCTCCAATGCTCCAACTCTCTCTGAAAGTCCGGTAGCCCAATCCGGCATATGCTCGTACCATCCCGGGGCGTGACTGTACCATGATGGGGCATCGGAAGGTGCTGGTGCTGGTGGTGGTGGTGCTGCTGCTGGCTGCTCCGTGGACCAAGGAGGTGGGGTGGAATACCATGTGGGAGGTGTGGCCATCCACGTGGGCCTCTCACTCACGCTAGCGCGGCGAGATGACGAGCCTGAGGCTCTAGCTGGACGTGGAGAGCGTCGAGGTACATCTGGGGCCGCCTCCGGCTGGTCCGGAAACGTGCCAAACTCATGCTCCGCTCCTCCTCTACTCTCGAACTGATCTCCCATATCCTCCTCCTCTACAACCGGCGGTGGGACGTAAGGGGGAGCTACTATCCTGTTCGAATGCATCGCAGCGAACGTCTCCTTCCAGTTATGGCGTCCCGCCATAATGGAGTACTCCGGCAGCCACTCTATACCCCTACCCGTCCTAGTCTCCCAAGGCATGCCCGCATAAGGCGGACCTCCATGTATGGGGAAGATGAGACCCCTAACCATGAATGCGTGTAGCCCTAAAGGAACGGCCGGTATGCGGGTGCAAGCAGAAAAATCCACACCGAAACTCCTAGCAATGTGGGTAACTATCCAACCATATCCAATGTTCCCCTTCTTCTTATTCTTGAGTTTGCTCATCGTAGCCGCCAAAAGAGTAGCACAATCTGCACGGCGACCGTATAGCATGCTATAGAGCAAGAATAGCTCATCCGTCTTGATCTTTTGGGGCGTCTCCGTCCTAGGAAAGAGACACTCCGAAAGAACGCGGTGTGCTATCTTCAAGGCTAGATGGTACAATCTAGCCTTGGTATCGGCGGGTTGCCAACGGTCCTCGTCGGCGTAAACCATAGCTACTTCCTCCCAAAAGTTCTTGGGGTAAACTCCACTCAAAAATCGACCGTTATAGGTCTCATGAAACCCAAAGATAGTCCCGAACTCAACTATGCTCAAATGGTAGTCTCTTTCCATGAGACGGAAAGAGACGGTCCTATCTACGTGGTTGTGCTCAAAAGACGTCACAACCTCCCGGGTGATCTCCTCATAGGCGTCTTCACGAATGTTCGTGAAGACAAGCAATCCGGCTCTATCCAAGAGCCATGTAAGGTCATCAACTATGTTGAGAGGATGTAGATCCTCCAACAACAAATACCTAGGGCCAATCACTGCCCTCTCCTTGATCCGGTCAAGTGCATCAAGATGGTTCTCATGTATGGTTGGGATGCTAGGGTGAGGAGGTGAAGATGGAGGTGAAGGTGAAGATGGTAGTGAAGGAGATGAGGGTGGTGGTGCCCTAGAGGTGGAGGGGTTGCCTTTCCTTTTCTTATTTTGCTCTCCCTTCTTCTCTTTTATCCTTCCCGACATTCTCCTTACAAAATCCATTTTTCACCAAAATTACGGTCTGTTCTTCAGGTTCCACGGCCGTGGTTTACCCAGAGACCGTGATTCGTCTCAGAATTTCACGAATCTCAGCAATATCACCAGCAATCACCACAACAAGCAGTCCTAATCTAATTCCTTCCAGTCTTTGTCAGTTCTTCCTAAAAATCTATAGCAAAAACGAACCAAATCCGCGAAAATCAAGAAGAAAGAATAAACCTCTTTTTCGGATTGAAAAACCCGAAATGCGCGTTTGTTGATGGATTTCCGCTCGGTTTGTCGCTTGGATCTTGTTCGTGGTTGGATTTGCTGCAGTTTAGGATGAAGAATCGTCGAAAACGATTAGAAAACGAAGATTTGGAGGAGGTCGTGGGGTTTCGGCGTTTAGGTCGTGGAAAGGGAATTTTTGGGGCAAATTTGTGAAGAATGTGGCTTATATAGTCGCAGGCAAAATTTTGAAAATCACGGTCTGTCGGGGTGTTCCACGGCCGTGGAAGTGTACGGACCCGTGGTTTTTGTGATTTTTCAAAGGTTTTTGAGAATTACGGCCACTGTAGCTATGACGACCGTGATTTAGACCGTGGAACCTTCTGTAAAGCTTCAAAGTCCAAATTTCGTCACTCTTCTTCGACATTATTCTCCTTTTTTCCTTTTCCGTTGATCCTACAACCAAAAACACGAACATACCGGAAGAAATCGAGGCAAAATAAAGCGAAAACGTCTATTCTATGCTAAACTATGAATCGAAAACAAAAATGAAAATGCAATACCTTGGGTTGCCTCCCAAGAAGCGCTTTGTTTAAGGTCCGTAGCTAGACCAATCTTGCACTTATTCGAGTGCGGTAGGCGCAAACTCCTCAGCTTGGAGTTCCGGCGTATACTTCTTGAGTCGTTGGCCGTTCACCTTAAAACTTCCGCTAGCTTCACCCCATACTTCAACTGCACCATGGGGGAAAATACGCTTAATTAGAAAAGGTCCGGTCCAATGGGATTTAAGCTTACCTGGAAAGAGGCGAAGTCTTGAATTGAAGAGGAGAACTTGATCCCCTTCTTTGAAGTCCTTTGGAATGATATGCTTGTCATGCCAACGCTTTGCTCTTTCCTTGTAGATCTTAGCGTTTTCATAGGCGTTCAAGCGAAGTTCATCCAGCTTGTTGATGTCTAGGAGACGCTTCTCTCCCGCTTCCTTCATGCCGAAATTCAGCCACTTGATAGCCCAAAATGCTTTGTGCTCCAGCTCCACCGGCAAGTGACAAGACTTCCCATACACAAGGTTGTATGGTGTGGTTCCTATGGGAGTCTTGTACGCAGTCCGGTACGCCCATAACGCATCATCTAGCTTCAAGGACCAATCCTTCCTAGTCCTTGAAACCGTTTTCTCTAGAATTCCCTTGATCTCCCTATTTGAGATTTCAACTTGTCCACTCGTTTATGGATGGTAAGGGGTAGCGATCTTGTGAGTAACCCCATACTTAGCTAGAAGAGCTTCAAAGCGACGGGCTATGAAGTGAGAACCTCCATCACTAATGATCGTCCTTGGTGTTCCAAATCGCGGAAAGATGGTCTTGTTGAAGAACTTAACCACCACCATGACATCATTTGTGGGAGAGGCAATTGCTTCCACCCATCTAGAAACGTAGTCTACCGCCAATAGTATGTATTGGTTTCCACAAGAAGATGGGAATGGTCCCATGAAATCGACTCCCCAAACGTCGAAAATCTCCACCTCTTGGATGTTGTTGAGGGGCATCTCGTTCCTTCTAGAAATATTGCCTGTTCTTTGACAAGCATCGCAGCAAGAAACAAAGGATTACACATCTCTAAATAAAGTAGTCCAATAGAATCCAGATTGCAATACCTTTGCGCTAGTCTTGTTCGAACTAGCGTGTCCTCCACAAGGTAGTGAATGACAATGGCGGATGACACTTTGCATCTCATCTTCCGGCACACATCGCCGGATGATGCCATCCGGACCTCTCTTAAAAAGGAGAGGCTCGTTCCAATAGTATTCCCGGACGTCCTTAAAGAACTTCTTCCTTTGTGCGTAGGATAGTCCGGGCGGTGTCTCCTGACAAACCAAATAGTTAACAAAATCAGCAAACCATGGTTCGTTACCTTTGGAGATCACGTTGATGCACTCCTCTATGATGTGTAGGTGTTCGTCCGGAAAGGAGTCATCAATGGGTAGATGGTCGTCCTCTAGATGTGTTAGACGACTCAAATGATCCGCGACAGAATTTTCTGAACCTTTCTTGTCGCGGATCTCAAGATCGAATTCTTGTAAGAGAAGAATCCATCTAATTAGCCTTGGCTTCGCGTCTTTCTTCGCAAGGAGGTACCGGATCGCAGCATGATCCGTGTAGACAATCACCTTTGCACCTACAAGATAAGAGCGAAACTTGTCAATAGCGTAGACAATGGCTAGAAATTCCTTCTCTGTAGTGGCGTAGTTGAGCTGCGCTTCGTCTAGCGTTTTTCTAGCGTAGTATATGGCATGGGTTCGCCCTTCCTTTCGTTGTCCAAGAACAGCTCCAATAGCTACGTCACTAGCATCGCACATAATCTCGAAGGGGAGAGTCCAATCCGGAGGTTGGATAATAGGTGCTGAAATTAGAGCTTGCCGAATGGTATTAAACGCATCTAAACATTCCTGCGAAAACTCAAAAACCGCATCCTTCATCAATAGATTAGTGAGAGGTTTTGATATCTTAGAAAAGTCCTTAATGAAACGTCTATAAAATCCAGCATGTCCTAGGAAACTTCTTATCCCTTTCACCGAAATTGGGGGAGGAAGTTTCTCTATGGTCTCTATCTTAGCCTTGTCTACCTCTATCCCTTTACTAGAGACTAAGTGACCTAATACGATTCCTTCCTTAACCATGAATTGACACTTCTCCCAATTAAGAACTAGGTTAGTGTCTTCACAACGTTGTAAAACAAGAGAAAGGTTAGAAAGGCAATCGTTAAAAGAGGAACCGTATACGGAGAAGTCGTCCATGAAGACTTCCATGATTTCCTCTACGTACTCGGAGAAGATGGCCATCATGCACCATTGAAAGGTGGCTGGGGCGTTGCAAAGCCCGAACGGCATTCTCCTATAGGCGAACGTACCCCAAGGGCACGTGAATGTGGTCTTCTCCTGATCGTCCGGATGTATCGGGATCTGAAAGAAACCACTATAACCGTCAAGGTAGCAAAAATATGAATGTTGTGCTAACCTTTCAAGCATTTGATCGATGAATGGCAAGGGAAAGTGATCCTTCCGCGTTGCGTTGTTGAGCTTGCGGTAGTCTATGCACATTCGCCATCCAGTCACGGTTCGGGTAGGAATGAGTTCGTTGTTCTTGTTAGTGATGACCGTCATTCCTCCCTTCTTCGGAACTACTTGAATTGGACTCACCCACTTGCTATCGGAGATAGGATAGATGATATCTGCATCAAGAAGTTTAAGGATTTCCTTTTTGACAACCTCCTTCATGGTCGGATTCAACCGCCTTTGAGGTTGTCTTGAAGTTCTAAAATCCTCCTCCATTAGTATCTTATGCATACATAGGGAGGGTTTAATTCCTACTAAGTCCTCGATAGTGTAGCCTATGGCTTTTCTATGTTTCCTAAGGACTATCATGAGCTGTTCATGTTCATCTATGCTTAGTTCGGAGCTAACAATGACCGGAAAGGTAGAGTTAGATCCAAGAAAAGCGTACCTTAGATGAGTAGGAAGTGGTTTGAGTTCCATTACTTTCGGAGCTTCCAATGGTCCTTGGGGAGCATCCGACGTTTCCTTAGAAGTTTCTAAGGGTATTGAGTGAGTTGGAGAAGAATCAGAAGAAGTTGAAGAAGTATGCCGATCACCCTCTTCCACGGTCAGAATTACGCCCTCTCCATGTGTTCCACGGCCGTGTAGTCCACTGGAATGGAGGTTGATTTTGGTGGTGAAATCCACGGTCGTGGAATACAGAGTATAACCGTGGATTCTTAAATTCTCAGCCTCATCGTGGAGTTTCTCAAACTCTAATTTATACATCTCTTCTTGTGCTTCTAAGGCTTCAATTTCCTCTTTGCACTCTTCTTCTTCCCCTACATTGGTTAGACTCATAGTGATAACCTTTTGTAAAGGATCGTTAAAGAGAATCGCACTTATCTCCTCCCTAGACAAACCTTCTTCATCTTGGATATCGTAAATATCCTCATCAAAGATTGGCTCCTTTACTAGAGTGGAAAGAACGAACTCTACTTTCTCTTCTCCAATATCAAAAGCGAGTCTTCCATTCTTGCAATCGACCATGCAGCCGGAAGTTGCAAGAAACGGTCTTCCGAGTATGATAGGGACCGGACTATCTGCAGGAATGTCAAGCACGACAAAATCAATGGGGACAAAGAATTTACCTAGCTTGACCGGGACGTCTTCTACAATACCGACGGGGCGAGTGATGGATCGATCCGCCATGTATAACGTCATCTTTACCGGTTTAGGATCGCCTAAACCGATCTTCCTACATAATGCAAGTGGTATGATGCTCACACTTGCTCCCAAGTCACATAAAGCGTCATATGTGACATCTCCCACTCCAATGGGAATGCAAAATGACCCCGGATCTTTCAACTTGGGGGCATTTTCTCCTTCATAGTCTTGATGAGATCCGAAGAATCCGAACTCATCTTGACCTCTCCGAAATCTTCTAGCTTCCTCTTGTTAGAGAGAAGCTCTTTCAAGAACTTGCCATAAGCTGGCATACCTACAATAGCATCAATGAAGGGTATATTAATATGCAGCTTGCTCATGAGTTCTATCAACTTACCGAATTGTTTGTCTAGGCGCGCTCGCGCTCTAGATTGAGGGAATGGTAGGGGAGGTTTGTAAGCTGGAGGAGGAACATAGACATCTTCCTTCTCCTTCCCCTTTCCTTTGTCCTTCTCTACGGGGACTTCAACGAACGTAGGCTGCGGATCGGTGGTAGTCACTCCGCTCCTAGTTGTAATCGCCATTACCCTTCCCTTAGGGTTGTCCTCCGTCTTTCCTGGAAGTTTCCCTTGATTTCTAGGAACTTCCTCCGCGTGGTTGAACAATTGGTTTTCTAAAACCTTTTGAGCTTTGTCAACCTTAGAGACTTGATCATCAACCTTGATGAGGCGGTTCTCCAACCCTTGAAGCTTTCCCAAGATCGTTTCCAACATGGGATCGGGCTTCTCCTTTCCCGTATTGTTTCCTCCATTAGATGATTGCCCCTGGCTTTTCAAAGGAGTAGAGGAAGAGGAAGGTGGAGTTAGTGAATTAGAATTGGAAGGATGGGAGTTACCGGAATTTTGTTGATTGGAGCGCCAATTGTTGTTGTTTGAACCCCTATTGTTGTTCCAATTGTTGTTCCGATTGTTGTTGTTTCCATTCCAATTGTTATTCCGGTTGTTGTTCCGGTTATTGTTGTTGCGGTTGGTGTTATCACCGCCATTGTTGTTGCCCAAATAGCCAACATCCTTCTCTTGTTGCTTTAGGAAGTTGGTCTTGATAGTCTCCTTCAACTCTTTGATCTCATTGTTGAGGGAGAAAATCTGATTTTGAGCTTCATATGTGAGCTTTGCTCCTTGCTCCACACGATTTCCCTCCGCTTTCCGGTGGGAATACTTCTCTATGACTCTTGCTTGCTTCTCAATGAAGTCACAAGCGTCATCTTCTCTCATGTCCATGAATGTTCCGCATGAGAGGGATTGGAGGTTGAATTGCGTTCCCGCATCCAGCCCTTTGTAGTAGATCTCCAGCAAGGCAAGTTTGGATATGCCATGATGAGGGCAATCCAAGAGCAAGTCCTGAAACCTTTCCCAAGATTGAAACAAACTTTCGTTAGGTCTCATAGAAAAAGCATTAATCTTACCTCTAAGTTCCGCCGTTTTGGAGGGCGGAAAGAATTTGGTGAGAAACTCCGCGGAAAGGTCTTCCCACGTGTCTAGTTTCCCATTGGGAAGAGCTTGGTACCAAGACAACGCTTTCCCTTTCAAGGAGAAAAAGAAAGGTTTGAGCTTATAGCTGTTGGTAGTAGCGTTCTTCGGTCTCATCGTCTCCATCATACACTCAAAGTTTTGCAAGTGTTGGTGTGGAGATTCAGCGCTTGTACCGCCAAATTGGCTTTGGCGAACAAGAGTGATAACTTGAGGGTTAAAGCTAAACCCTTGCACATCTTCAGCATCAAATTTCACACCCAAGCGGCGTGGTTGTTGTGTTGGATCCATCCGCTGGCCAAGAGTTCTTGGCTCATTATCCACACGTTCGACTCTCACATTCCTAGGTGGAATGCGGCGATTAGCAGCTCCTTGTGGATGGAAAGGATTCATATTGATCGTGGGATCAATCTCTTCTAACGGTGGCATGGAAGAGTCACTATCATCAACGGATGAGTGACTTTTTCTTCTAGACCTTGATCTCCTTCTTGAGGATTTCTTGCTTTCCTTATTCTTAAGGTCGCTCATCTCTATCCTCATTTGGAAGATCATGTCTTGTAGACTGTTAACTTGAGATTGATGACGATCCATCTCATCCTGGCGAAGAGTCTCATTCCATCGGAGTTGAGCTTCCTTCTCCGCCAACTCCGTTTGAAGATCACGTTCGTGTTCTTCAGCCATCTTCTTTTCCTTGCGCTTTTGCCTCAAGGTTTTCTCTAGCTCTTGATCAAGAGGTAAGAGATCTTCGGTGTTCCTAGACCTGTGCATGCACTCAAAGAGATATCAAACAACGAGAGCAAGCTCCCAAGCCTTGACAACCGGCAACCGGATTCGGCCGAAACCAAATCCCCGGCAACGGCGCCAAAAACTTGTTCGCCCCTAGAGGTGTGTGCAAATAAGTTTTAAATTTATAAAACTAGAATCAAGCAGCGAACCCGCAGTGTACGGATCGACGTAGCTAAGCAAGAATTCCAGAGTATCGAACACAGGGATTTGGGTGGGAACGAACTCGATTGCAGATTATCAAGCAAGTAAATATGGGAGTTTTGCAAATATTGGGAAAACAACAATCCTAAAGATCCAGGTATTCAGCTGTGGCAATCGATTCAAGATGTACTTAATGATATAAAGACAGAGTTGAGATATGCAAAGGTATACTAATGTAAGGTAATCGTACGGTGAAGTTCCAAAAACCTTATATAACTCACCTACAAGGCACTCTCTATACAGGTTGTTGAGGCTCAATATAGAAAGATTCTAAAGATGAGAATTAGTGTCAAATACCCAAACTTATAACCCAAGGATCAAGATTAACTTAGCCGATTGAGGTTGTGACACTCACAATCGAGGTAGAGGTTGTTGAGGCTTCACTACCACCTAGAAAAGACAAGTCTAAACTAAGCTAAAGCGAATCTTTAACTTTAGATTAAAGTAAAAGCAGGTTCGTAGACTTAAAGGAAATCACGGTTAGTTCTTGAGGTTCCACGGCCGTGGACTCAAGAACAGACCGTAATTTAGAGTTGTCGGCGATTCTCTCTAACTCTCAGGGTCTAATCTGTTTTCGATCGATCTATCATCATCTAAGCCACAACTATCAACCCTTCACCTTAGAATTGTTAAGGGTTTTTAGCCAATAACAGTCATGTTGATATCAATTCAAGAATTAAAAGATAAAAAGATGAAAACTTTCAAGAACTTTCAATAATCTTCAAATCAATCTCAAAGTCACAAAGAGAACAAGTGTTGTCAAAAGATTCACAATAAAACAAGCAATCGTAATCCTAAGAAAGAAAAGAAAACGGGATGTCAATCCGTTTTCCGAATCAAACCTAAACAAGAAGAGAGATCTTCTTGCAAAATCTTCCAAAAACTTCGATCTTCCGCCAATTCGGAGATCTCAACAGCAATCTCCACCAAAAGTGCGAGATTAGGGCAATTCCCAAACACGAACTTCGATCTCCAAAGAGATGTCGATGCTTCCAAGCAAGGCTAAGCGAAGTGTAGCCGGCTTATGCGTTGATAGAATGTGGAATGCCAAAATCCCTCCTAAGCGAAGATGACGGATTCTTGCTTCGTCCGTCTTTTTATAGTGCAGGGCAAAATGTCGGCCCGGCCCAATCTTTAAAAGATCGTGGCTTCAAAGTGTGGCGAAAAGATTCGCCAAGATCACGGTCGTGGAAGTGATCCACGACCGTAATTTAGAGCGTGGAAACAAATACGGTTTGCACCATATGTTCCACGGCCGTAATATCCTCTGGAATGAACATCAATTTCTGACTCTAAATCCACGGTCGTGAAATTAAACGTGGAATGTGATACGGTCGTAATTTAGAGCGTGGTTTAGGGCAAGAACGTGATTCTTCCCTAAACTCGTGTATTCCTCAAGCTAAAACTCCAATTTGCTTCCAAATAATGTCCTCAATCTATGGACATACTCAATCAACTCTCCTTTGCTCGATTCCGTTCGGAAATAGCTCCAAATCACCTATAATCAACACCTTTGTTGTTCCTTGAAGGCCGACCTTACTATTGACGTATTCGAAGTTTCGGGACGAAACTTATTTTTTGGGGGAAGTGATGTAATATCCGAATTTTTTTTATATATATATTTTTTTTTCCTCCCGATTTATTTCAATAAAAAAAATTAAAAATAAAAACCGGACATTGACCGGGTTATTGTTCTTTGATCTTTTATCATTTTATGTGAGGATCTTACTCATATAAAATACACAAGTCAATCTACCTTCTTTAATCTCTATACTTAACCATTCGGGCCCATCAGGACAAGTCATCCGGGCCCGTCGGAAACCAGCCATTTGGGCTGTCGTGGGCAGCCAGCTGAGCCCATTTGTACACTTCCTTCTCCTGAGTCTTTACTCTCTCTCGCTAATCACAAGGCGTAACACTAGCGGCTCACCTCTCCTCTCCTTCACCTCTCTTTCACGCTCGTTTGGCGCAGGCGGCAACCTCCTTCCACTTCCCTCTCTTCCGTCTTAGACGTCGTCTTCTACACTGCAACCTGAATGGCGCCGACAATGTTCCTTCCTACGCCAACAATGAAGCAAGGTTGTTGTTGCTGCTCGTGTATGCCGGCCGAAGACAGTGACTGCCTAGTCGGGTAGGCTCGACGTCATGCTCAATGGGCCGTCAAGACCAACAAACGAGCCGCCTCCCTCGTGGCCTGTAGGCGACAATAGCACCAGGACGAGCCCTTCGCCTCCAGCCCCGTAACCGCAACTCCTTTACGACAGCAGACCCTGCTGGTGCGCCTTGCCCTAGCCGCAGGTGCGGCTGTGAACCCGAACCGCTGGTGCGGTGGCTAGAGCCGCAGGTGGTTCAGTCTAGGCCGCAGGGGCAACTCCTCCCAGCCGCTGGTGCGTCCAAGTGATAGGGATCTCGATCCGTCTTCTTCAGTCTACACTCGAGCTTGTTGAGTCCGTCTAGTCGGGTAAGGACCTCGACCCTCTTCCTTCCGTACCCTCTCTATATATGTGCTGATTAGAATCCCGTTGGGATCTTGGAATAGTTCACAACAGCCCTAGAGAGTGCTTGCTGAGGTGATGCGTTTTTTTTGAGTTTTCGGAAGTGATAAACAATCAACTTCGGGTCTAGATTTGGGTAAGTTAGACTTCTTCTTTATTGCTGAATTTTGGATATGTTACAGTTGATATTATATAGTGTAACATACTGAAATTTGAGTGTATTCCGAGTTATAGTTTAGGAGATATGGTTCTTCAAAGTTGGTTCCTCATGCAGTTTTTAGAACAATGCTAAATATTCTAAGTTTGAGAAAAACTGCTTGGGATGCAGTTTTGTGGAATAGATTTAGATGGGTCATTGACCTTAGTTGGACTTGAATTTCAGATATGTTATATTTGGTATTGCATAGTAAATTATACTAAAATTTGAGAATAATCGGAGTTACAGTTTGAGAGTTATCATGCCCCAATGTTGGCTCCTTATCCAGTTTTTATAAGTGTGTTGAGTGTTGAGAGAAAAAAAAACTGCGTGTGATGTAGTTTTGTGAGATAATTTTGATCAGGTTTTTTATCTTTGTTGGACTTGAATTTCGGATATGATATAGTTGGCATATTGTTGTAGAACATATTAAAATTTGGGAGGAATCCAGCAAGTGGCTTAGGAGTTATGATTTTTTTAAAGTTGGGACCTTAAACAGTTTTCTGGATGTTGCTGAAATTCTCTTAAGTGCTGGAAATATTCTGTGTTGTGCAGTCATGTTTGAACTTACGTTTAGATACCTTAAAAATATAACCCACCGTTCAATTTTTAGTATTTTATAGAGTGTCATGCATAGTTGGATGTATCAAAAGTTTGAGTCGATCCAACGGTCGGATCTAGATTTACAAGGTTCTAAAGTAGGCTAGTTAGGCAGTTGGTAGAGGTGCAGATTTTTGGCTAAGTATGAGAGATTTTGTGTTGAAGAGTCAACTTGGGATTTTTGTGTGAGACTAGTTTTTGGTTCTTTCTGAGACTTAATTCTTCTAGTGAGTAGAGTGTTTTGCATATAAGGATTTGAGATTTTTAGATTCTTGTATGAGCATTCTAAGTTAGGTCAAAGTGAGATCGTTAGTGAATTTTCATGGAAGTTAAGAAGTTGGAAAATATCTTCCAACTTATCTAGATCTTCCGGTGAGTGTTAGATTATGGTTTCGGGCTTCATATAAAGTGTTAAAAATATTCTAAGAATACTTCTAGGGTTTCGGACACTAAGGGCAAAATAGTCATTTGCCATTACGAGGGTATTTTGATAATTTATCTGATGATAGAGATAAATATCTTAGAAGTTGGAGGCTTCTAATAAAGTGGGATACATTATTGATTCACTTGCCTTTTATAACAGGCGGTTGAGTTTCTGCGGTTACGGACCGAGTCGAGATAACGGGATTATGATTTGATTCAGGTAAGTCCTTTGGACTTACTTAGCTAGCTTTCATATATGAGTGTGAATATGGATAGTGGTGTTTGAATGAGGTGTGTATTAGTCGATTTAATATTAATCATCGACCGACCTACCTATCTGGCCTAAGAGTAACGGGCGGTGGCATTCTACTCAGTTAGCCCGAGGGCGCTGGGGGTTTCATTAGGGACTAGTCCATACTTGGTTTGCGGGGACGCCACCGGTGGAGGTGTGTCAAACCATCACCAGTTGGATAAGGAACGGAGGCGAGAAATCTTAAGATTTCTCGTGCCACAACTTTTAAAATGGGATGAAGTGAATCACCTAAGCTATCAGATAATAACCGGATTGTGTGCCAGCCTGATGATTGTTTTATTATTCCTAAGTTGTGCTTGTGCTATTTTTTTATTCTACTTATATTTCGATTGTTAGCTAACGGTTATTCCGTATTGTAGCTTTCGTAGAGATAGACAGTTGCAGAGAGATCCGGAAAGGATGGTCAGCTGAGTCCACGTACTCATTAGATGGGGACGGGGGAGTCTTCCATACGACATGCATGTTATATTTATATACACGTTTTGTAAGGCTGTAACATGTGTACATTCATAAAATAAAATATTATGTTTTGAAATTGTTTTAATTACATTTGTGCCTTGTTGCAAGATCCTAGTAAACTTATTGTTAAACCAAGGTCGGGACCCATTGTGAGGTCCCAACCAGTAGCTCCCCGAGTTTCGAGAACTTGGGGTGTTACAACCCCACCCCCTTTATGCAGCCTTCACTACTCCCCTCTCACCTCTTTCCCTCTTTTCATTATTACGCTCATTTCTTCTCTTCACTCTCCTCTTCCTTGTTTGCTCTGTTCTTCATTCTTTTTGGAAGAGCTAGGTAGGAAGTTGCAGCCTTGGAGTTCCGGATCTGTTGTGGTAAGCTATCTTTTTCCCTCTTCCCCTTGCTGCTAGTTCTTCCCTCTTTCCTCTTCTCTTCACCTCCATGGCTATGGAGAAAGCTTTTGAAGGGAGATCTTGTAAACCCTTTGCATGTCCCTTCTTTCAGCTCGTTTAGGTCGTGGTGAGGAATCTAAGACCTATGGTGAGAGTTTGGAGAAGGCTCAGCCAGAGAAGGAGGCACTTGGAGCAAAGAACCAATCGAAGAAACGAAGAAGACGAAGCTTCTACTGTTCGACCGCGGGGGCGGATCACTAGCGCAGGGGCGGACCACCAACCACCGCAGGGGCGTCCAGAGCCACCGCAGGGACGGCTCCCAGGCGCATGTGTGGATCAAGACACCCGTAGGAGCGGTGACAGCTTTACGCAGAGGGCGCCAGCTTGCTTCCGCGGCTGCGTTTTCTTCATTAGTAGGCTTCCTCCTTCCTTTTCCTTCGTTCCTTTCCTAGCCTTGTGATTATACCTAGTTAGAAGCATGATTAGGGTGGACCTAGGACTTATGAGAATGCCATCTAGTAGTTGCTATCCGTGGAGCCCTTATGGCTTGATGTGGTTGTTGAATCTTGGTTGAGCTTGTTGAACCTTTCTAGGCTAGATTGGCTCTCCTAGGTTGTTGTTCATAACCATGTGATGTATAGGCTGTTGTGAGGATTTTGAGTTCTAGGATGCTTTCCTAGGTTGAGAGATAGGAGATCTCGCGTAGATCCCTAGAGTGAAGTCTTAGACTTCTTTGAGCTTGAGCTTGTGTTGATGAGTGTATTCTTGTGTGAGCAGGTTGTTTGCTTCCTCTCTAAGGAAGCAAGCGTGTTGTGAGTGAGTGTGGTGACGAGGTAAGTCTCCGGACTTACTTAGCTCGTATTCTATGTATTAGATTCGTTGTGTTTTTTGTGGTGTGCGTGTTTTATCGCTTTCGTTATAACATATAAACTAGTAATAGGGCCACCGACCTTTATATTTATTATTTTGGCTTAAGTGTATGATTACGGGCGGTGACAACTTGCCTGCCTCCCGTGAGAGCAAGGAGGTTCTTGGCGATTATCCCGTGCTGGTAGACGGTCGGATGCATCAGTATTATTCCATGCCGGTAAGTAGGGACCGAGACGAGTTTTGGGGATTCTCGTGTCACAAACCTAAGTTGAATTAGAACGTGATACGACCTAATAAATAAAGATAATAAACCGGACTTGTTTTTTGAGCATGATTATGTCATGTTATGATGTATGAGTGTGTATGTGCCTTCACCATGTTTTTAATGCCTCGAATTGAGCTAACGGTTTTAAACCGCTTGTGTAGATGCCCCGCAGGTTAGGGACACCGCCGAGTGAGGTGGAGGAGTGAACAGCCGAGGGTCACCGTACATTATAGGACGGGGACGTTTTTGGGATTATTATTGTTATGTGGGGATTACGGTTTGATGTATGGTTTTTGGACTTATGTTTTGGAGTTTTGTGTCATTTCGAGGACTCGACTGAGTTTCCACGTTGTACCCCTTTACATTTCAGTTTTTGCATACATTACAAACGATTTAAGTTTTTCCTTTATTTGTGTCATGTTGGAGAGGTCCGGTGAGATTGTTGTCAGGCTAAGGGTCGGGACCCATTGTGAGGTCTCGCTTGTAGAATTCCCGAGTCTCGCGGATTCGGGATGTTACAAAAGTGGTATCAGAGCCCTAGGTTGACAACAATGGCACTCGCAACCTTCTAAAGGCCGAATAAAGAATAAACAGAACCCCACGGGTTCTGGCTTTTTCGTTTTCAAAATCCATATGGATGAGTCAGAATTGGGTTAGAATGTACGGGACGACCACTCCTCACACAAACCTCGGCGACATAGATTTCTGGATTTGATGTATGTAAGTATATATATTTACATAGTTATCTATATATATATGTATATGGCCTTAGGATTGTTTTTTGGACTTGTATGTACCTAGCTATGCATGTGACCTTAGGATGATTGGGCTTTTATGCCTTGGTTGTATCTTGGATTTTGGTTTCTTTGTATGCTTTTATAAGTTTTCCTTTCATATTCATATTACAAGTATTACGTAAATACCGGTTTGAATATATATAAAGAAACGCAAACCGATATTAGATGGCACGTACAAGAGCTACTGCATATGTAGGACCCGCCAGGGGTAGACCCCCTCTTCCTCCTACCGTCCCGAGACAGGGACGAGTAGGGAGACCTCCAGGCACAAGAGGTCGGGGACGTATCCTCATTACGGACCCACCAATTGTAGATCCGCCAATAGTTGAGGATCCCGTTGAGGATGTGGCAAAGAGCATCATTCCCGAGGCTAGGAATAGGACAATCGTGAGATCCGGGGCGCATAGTTCCTCATTTTCTAGGACCGGGGAGCATCGATTGAGGCCACCGTATTTGAGGATTATGTACGCCGAGTTGAGGAGGCGTTTAGAACGGGAGCACCACCTCCCGCACCACCGGTGCTTGTACCTGCACCCGTGAGATCAGCTGAGGTCTCGTAGAGGGCTATTCAAATTAGAGCTGCACCAGAGATAGTTGCACCGGCTGTAGTTGCACCCAAGCCGGTTGTGGAGATTGTTAGGGCTAGAGACAAGTTGAGGTCTCATCGACCCGATTCATGGTTGAAGGCTTTCAACCAACAACATGTACCCTACTTCGACGGGAATGTAGGGTTGGAGGTGGAGCATTGGATTGGGCACGTAGAGTCAACATTAAAGGCGATCCGTTGCCCGCAGAAAGGTAGTGGATATAGTCCATACCTTGTTTAGAGAGCAGGCCCAGTACTAGTGGAGGACGGTTAGAGGAGGTGTGACTGGGATGGACTAGTTGTTGAGTCTTGTGAGAGAGACCTTTTAGCCGGATTCACTGCGAAGAGACAGAGTTCAGGATTTCTTAGAGGCAGGATTTAAGGGCGTCCCAATTATTGAGGCGATCAGACGTTTTCGGGCGGAGTTAGCATTGTTGGGGCTTGATGCACCTCCAACGGACCAGCATGTCTATCTCTTTTCTAGGAGACTAAGGGAGTCCACCCGTGCTTACTTAGCAGGATTCCGTTGTGATTCATTGGCGGAGTACCAGGATCGAGCTTCGGCCTACGAGAGGGACCGCCTTGGACATAGGAGAGTAGCACAGTCCGGAGGACCGAACAAGAGACGGAGGACCGTACCAGCTAGTTCAGGGGCAGGAGTGGCAGGACAGGGACGTATTCAGACTCAGGGAAGTCCCGGTCCTCAACAGTCAATGCCACTGTCCTTTCGGGATCGTCAATGCTTCAGTTGCGGAGATTTCGGACACATGAGGAATGCGTGTAAAGGACCGTTGGTGACCTATTTCACTTGTGGGCAGGTGGGACACCGAGCAACCTTTTGCCGCTAGGGCAAAGCCGAGTCACTACAGGTTCTTCACCTACTACCGGGGTAGGTGGGAGTCAGAGGCCATCTCGGTTATCAGCTCATGAATTTCAGCAGAGGGGTCAAGGTAAGACTCGTACACAGGGATCAGCCTAGGGATAGGGCCGAGGTAGAGGTCGCGGTGGGGGTACCCAGGAGACCAGAGGCACACATGTCAAGGTGTTTGAGTTGAGGAGTGTTGTTGATCAAACAGCACCGGTAGCTACAGGTACTATTCAGATTCATGGCCATCCGGTCCGAGTTTTATTTGATACGAGTGTCACGTACTCCTTTTATATCTGATGATTGTGTAGCTAGGTTGTCCTTAGTTACGGTAGAAGGGAGACCCTTTATTGTGGGGTTACGCGACGGGGGTAGGGTTAGTGGTACCCGAGAAGTACGCGGTTGCCCCAAACATTTAGGAAACCGAGATTGGCTAGCCGACTTCTATGTCATGCACTTAGTGTATGAAGAAGTCATCCTTGGTATGGAGTGGATAGATTGCCATCGAGCCGTTTTGGACATCAGCCGGAGGACCGTGACAGTTACCATGGAGACGGGACACGAGGTGATTTTCCGAGGTTGGGACCTCGGGAAGGCCGGTACAGTCATTAGTGCGGTCCGAGCCGCGAGACTTATCGGGCAGGGATGGGAGGCCTTTTGGTGCTATGCCATGAAGGAAGAGACGGGACCATTGTTGGAGGAGATTCCCGTGGCATGTGAGTTTGAGAGCGTATTCGGGGAGCCACCCGAATTACCACCGTAGAGGAGCGTTGATTTTGCTATTGAGTTGGAGCCCGGCACGAGGCCGATCTCCAAGGCTTCATACCGTATGGCGCCGATCGAGTTTCTGGAGCTGAAGAAGCAGCTCATGAGTTAGATGAGAGGGGTTTCATACGCCCGAGCGTTTCCCCTTGGGGTGCACCGGTCCTCTTCGTCAGGAAGAAAGACGGATCTTTGAGGTTGTGCATTGATTACCGGGAATTGAACAAAGTCACCATCAAGAACAAAAATCCTCTACCGTGCATCGATGATTTGTTAGACCAGTTACAGGTAGCCTCCGTGTTTTCGCGTATCGACTTGAGGTCCGGATACCACCAACTGAGGGTGAGAGAGGAGGACGTGCCGAAGACGGAATTAAGGACAAGATATGGCCATTATGAATTTGTCGTGATGCCGTTCGGGCTCACAAATGCACCAGCCGTCTTCATGGAGTTGATGAACGACATCTTCATCGACTTCTTGGACTAGTTTATGGTAGTGTTTATAGATGACATTTTAGTATACTCCCGGAGTAGGGAAGAGGATGCGGGACACCCGAGGACGGTTCTTCGAGTCCTTCAGGATAGAGAGTTTTATGCAAAGCTCTCTAAGTGTGAGTTTTGGATGTCCGATGTGGCATTCCTAGGTCATATAGTTTCCACCGAGGGTGTCATGGTTAACCCGGCGAAGATAGAGTCCGTTTCTTCATGGCCGCCTCCTAGGATGGTCAGGGAGGTGCGTAGTTTGTTGGGCTTAGCGGGATACTACAACCGATTTTTTGAGGGTTTCTCCGTGATTGCACGGCCGCTTACTTCCTTGCTGAGGAAGTCTACTAGGTTCGTCTGGTCCGAGCCTTGTTAGCGCAACTTTGAGGAGTTGAAGAGGAGGTTGACCTTCGCTCTTGTGTTAGCCCAACCTGAGGGCGTAGATGATTTTTTCGTATATAGTGACGCCTCCAAGCTAGGCTTGGGTTGCGTTTTGATGCAGAGGGGTAGAGTTATTGCGTACGCTTCTTGGCAGCTGAAGCCGTACGAGGAGAATTATCACACCCAGGATCTTGAGCTAGCGGTAGTGATTCATGTCCTGAAGATCTGGCGACACTACTTGTATGGGGCTACGTGTCAGATTTTCACAGACCATAAGAGTCTGAAGTATATATTAACTCAGCGGGAGTTAAATAACCGCCAGATGAGATGGTTATAGCTGATTAGGGACTTCGATTTGGAGATTTTGTACCATCCGGGGAAGGCGAACGTAGTCGCCGATGCTTTTAGTAGGAGGACTCCTCGAGAGGAGGCCATAGCTGGATTTACGGTTCAGCCACAGTTGTAGAGGGATCTGGCGGAGTTGGGGTTGGATATCCGGTTTCCGGATACGGTTGGCCGTTTGTCTCAGTTAGAGATATTACCTGACCTGTCTGGGGAGATCCGGCAAAAGCAGGAGGGATGTCCCATTTTGACGAGGATTCGGGACAGGATGGCCCGGGGAGAGGCACCGTAATTCATCATAGGAGAAGACGGGTTGTTGAGACGTCAGGGACGTATCTGTGTACCGTTAGACTCGGAGCTGAGAGAGCAGATTTTGTAGGAGGCACATTCTACTCCTTACTCTGCACATCCAGGCACAAGTAAGATGTACCAGGATATCAGAAGATCTTATTGGTGGGGTGGGCTTAAGCCCGATGTGGCTAGATATGTGGCCCGATGTGCAACCTGCCAGCAGGTCAAGATCGAGAACCAGAGACATGTTGGAGAACTTCATCTACTACCCGTGCCGCAGTGGAAGTGGGAGGATATATCCATGGACTTCGTTACCGGTTTGAGGCGGAGTAGGAGCTCTGACGCGATATGGGTAGTAGTAGATCGGTTGACGAAGACCGCACGTTTCATCCCCATTCGGGAGACGTGGCCGGTGAGTCGTCTAGCCGAGGAGTTTACTCGTCAGATTGTGGTTACATGGAGTACCGAGGACTATCATCTCGGATAGGGACGGGTGTTTTACCTTGAGGTTCTGGCAGTAAGTACACGCCGCCCTAGGTTCGAGTCTTCATTTCACCACTACATACCACCCACAGACCGACGGCCATTCAGAGCGGACTATTCAAACCTTGGAGGACATGTTGAGGGCATGTGTACTAGACTGGGGGCAAGTATGGCCAGACCACCTCCCATTGGTGGAGTTTTCATACAATAACAGCTGACACGCGTCGATTAGGATGGCACCGTATGAGGCATTGTATGGACGGAGATGCCGCACTCCCTTATGTTGGGACGAGCCGGGAAGTTCTAGCATGATAGCTTCAGATCAGGTACAATATGACATGGCTAGGATTGCTTTGATACGAGAGAGGATGTTGACCGCGCAGAGCCGTCAAAGATCGTATGCGGATAGGAGACGTAGACCTCTCGAGTTCAGGGTAGGAGCTCAGGTATGGTTGAGGGTATCACCTACACGGGGCGTCAGATGATTTGGCATTAAGGGGAAGTTAAGTCCCCGATATGTCGGTCCGTTCGAGATAGTAGAGAGAGTCGGCGAGATGGCATACCGGTTAGTGGTGCCACCGCGGTTGGAGGGGATAGATACGGTATTCCATGTGTCTCAACTGAGGGAGTACATCCATGAATAGTGACACATCATTAGTCACGAGGACCTCGTGGTCAAGTCGGACCATACTTTTGCGGAGTACCCAATAGCGGTTTTGGAGCGGAGTACGAGACACCTTTGATCGAAGGAGATACCGATGTTGAGAGTGTAGTGGTTGAGGCGAGGAGCCGACGAGGCTACACGGGAGACGGAGGATAGTATCCGGAGGAACTATCCCGAGTTTTACTCAGGTTTAGAGACACCGATAGGACAGTCGGGTTAGTCTCGAGATTTTTCCCTTGGATATGCCTATGTGTTTTGTGATGTGATATGCCTTGCATGCTACTTATGTATATATGTGATTACCTCGCGAGGTATTGTTATGGTGGGGAGTGACGTTGGGTTTAGGATCGATAGTTAACATTACATATTCCATGTGTTTTCGAGTGTGCGGCTTGCGAGTATCTTTAGCAAGTTTTGGGACAAAACTTGTTTTTAGGGGGGTTGGTTGTAACATCAGGAATTTTTATTCCGGGTGTCGAGACTTTTTCCGAGCTTCCCTCGGCAGCGGCTTGGTTTTCCCGCAGGCAAGTTTGCTGAGTGCCGGGATTTATCTCAGAAATCCCGCGCCAACCTTTGATTTCCCTCTTTTGCTTTCCGGCCTCGTGTTTTGGAGTGAGGGGACAAGGGGGACAGCTGACCCTTGGGTCACCCCACCCTCTTTATGCAGCCTTCACTACTCCCCTCTCACCTCTTTCCCTCTTTTCATTCTTATGCTCATTTTTTCTCTTCACTCTCCTCTTCCTTGTTTGTTCTCTTCTTCATTCTTCTTGGAAGAGCTGGGTGCTTCAGCCTTGGAGTTCCGGATCTGCTGTGGTAAGCTATCTCTTTCCCTCTTCCCCTTGCTGCTAGTTCTTTCCTCTTTCCTCTTCTCTTCACCTCCATGGCTATGGAGGAAGCTTTTGAAGGGAGATCTTATAAACCCTTTGCATGTCCCTTCCTTTAGCTCGTTTAGGTCGTGGTAAGGAAGTTAAGACTTGTGGTGAGAGTTTGGAGAAGGCCCAACCAGAGAAGGAGGCACTTGGAGCAAAGAACCAGTCGAAGAAACGAAGAAGATGAAGCTTCTACTATTCGACCGTGGGGGCGGACCACCAGAGGCGCAGGTGTGGCTCCAGACACCCGTAGAGGGCGCCAGCTTGCTTCCGCGGCTGCGTTTTCTTCACCAGTAGGCTTCCTCCTTCCTTTTCCTTCGTTCCTTTCCTAGCCTTGTGATTATACCTAGTTAGAAGCATGCTTAGGGTGGACCTAGGACTTCTGAGAATGCCATCGTGGTTGCTATCCTTGGAGCCCTTATGGCTTGATGTGGTTGTTGAATCTTGGTTGTGCTTGTTGAACCTTTCTAGGCTAGATTGGCTCTCCTAGGCTGGTGTTCATAACCATGTGATGTATAGGCTGTTGTGAGAGGTTTCCTTGTGTTAAGAGTGTTGTGAGGATTTTGAGTTCTAGGATGCGTTCCTAGGTTGAGAGCTAGGTGATCTCGCATAGATCCTTAGAGTGAAGTCTTAGACTTCTTTGAGCGTGAGCTTCTGTTGATGAGTGTATTCTTGTGTGAGCAGGTTGTGTGCTTCCTCTCTAAGGAGGCAAGAGTGTTGTGAGTGATTGTGGTGATGAGGTAAGTCTCCGGACTTACTTAGCTCGTATTCTATGTATTATATTCGTTACGTGTTTGGTGTTGTGTGTGTTTTAACGCTTTCGTTATAACATATAAACCGGTAATAGGACCACCGACCTTTATATATATTATTGTGGCCCAAGTGTATGATAACGGGCGGTGACAACTTGTCTGGCTCATGCGAGAGCTAGGAGGTTCTTGGCGACAATCCCGTGTTGGTAGACGGTCAGATGCATCAGTACCATTTCATGCCGGTAAGTATGGACCGAGGAGAGTTTCGGGGATTCTCGTGTCACAAACCTGAGTTGAATTAGAATGGGATGTGACCTAATAAATAAATATAATAAACCTGACTTGTTTGTTGAGCATGATTATGTGATGTTATGATGTATGAGTGTGTATGTGCCTTCACCATGTTTCTAATGCCTCGAATTGAGCTAACGTTTTTAAACCGCTTGTGTAGATGCCCTGCAGGTTAGGGACGCCGCCGAGTGAGGTGGAGGAGTGGACAGCCGAGGGTCGTCGTACATTATAGGACGGGACGTTTTTGGGATTATTATTGTTATGTGGGGATTACGGTTTGATGTATGGTTTTCGGACTTATGTTTTGGAGTTTTGTGTCGTTTTGAGGACTCGGCTGAGTTTCCACGTTGTACCCCTTTACATTTCAGTTTTTGCATACATTATAAACGATTTAAGTTTTGTATTTATTTGTGTCATGTTGGAAAGGTCCTGTGAGATTGTCGTCAGGCTAAGGGTCGGGACCCATTGTGAGGTCTCACCCGTAGCATTCCCGAGTCCCGCGGATTCGGGGTGTTACAAATTATTAGGATATAAACAAAAAAAATGTTAATCATCTTGCTTTTACTAAAAATAACAATTATTACTAGGGTTGGGCACGCGGGACGGGACGGGAAGAGTTTACACTTTTTTTTCTTCGTCCCGCGCGGGGCGTGTCCTACATGGGATGGGACGAGACGAGACGATTCCCGCAAGAATCATGTATTGATTATATTCAACATTTGTACTTGTTTTCTCTCTTGTTTAAAGATAAAAATGATAAAAAAAAAAAAAAAAAAAAACTCGGTACCAAATTACCGATTTAAGAGGCCTACAAGTTAGTACATTCAAAATGAATAGAAATTACACCCAAAATGTATCTTACCGATTCACATTAAAAAACATATAGCATTACAAGTCTGCAGATGATCTACAAAAGATATCATTCTTATACATAATGTATAATGATAGTTTACTACTTTTTTAGTATTTTTATTATTTTTTCATAATTCATATAAACATAAAATTATAATTTATAGATATACTATTTATTAAATAATATTTTAAATATAAAAATATTATTTGTATATATTCGGGACGGAACGGGATTAACCGGAATAGGAAGTTACCGTCCCGTACGGCAAATTTTTTACGGAACTAGACGGGATAAATATATTTTTTTTCAAATCCCGCCGGGATTAGAACGAGATCGAGACGAAACTAGGACGGAACCGGGACGGAACGAGATTAACCGGAATTTAGTCACCCCTAATTATTACAATCGAGATATTTTTGGACTGGTCGATGAGATTCTGGATTCCATATTTCCATTTTCTAGCCACGCTGTCAGGCATCGCGGTGGTGGACCATAAGAAGTCCAAACAGGCCGCCCCCAAGGCGCCTGCAACGAATACCTCCAAACGTCACTTAATACGACGCCGTTTATTGAATTTGATGTCGATCAACGACCGAAAAGTTGGGATCCATGGTACGTTATTTCCGCCAGAGGGAGCGGTGTGCAAGAGGAAGACAGACTTCTCCTTCGCCCCTCTCCAATTCCTTCCGAAATTCTCCACTTCCTTCGCAATTCATCGCTCACATCTCACAGGTTCAACTCTCAATCTACGATCACTTCATTTCAAACCCTAATTTTTCATGCCTCATTGTAATGCTTGTTTTCACATCACTGCGTCGTTGTTGTTGTTGATTAATCGATCCCAATCATTCTCCTTGATTTCAATTTGCTGTTTCTCTGCTGAATTTGTTGAAAATCTCCTACGAAGAAGATCTGTGGTTTCAATATCATTTTTTCCTAGTTATTAACGTTTATTGAATTCGTTTAGTCTTTTTGTCAGAATGTGGAGTTTCTCGAATTCAATATCGAAGATCAGGCTCAGAAAGAGTTCAACCGAGCCGAATATATCGACATCAGAGTTTTCAGACGACGATGCAGGTTCAAGTGCAAGCAGAGATGAAGGATTGGAGTGTCCTATATGCTGGGAGTCGTTCAATATGGTTGAGAATGTGCCTTATGTTCTCTGGTGCGGCCACACTCTTTGTCATAACTGTGTACTCGGACTCCAATGGGCTGTTCTAAGACTTCCCTCGCAGAAAATCAAGGTTCCGTTCTTTGTTTCCTGTCCATGGTGCAATCTGCTGTCGCTGCGATTTGTTTATAGAGGGAATCTCAAGTTTCCTTGTAAAAATTACTTCATCCTTTGGATGGTTGAGAGCTTGAACGGTGAACGATCAAAATCTTTTCCTGTTCGTGCTGGAGAAAATCAGTGGATTTCATCACCAACAAGAGGTTTGCTTCTAGGAAATCATGCCAATAGCAATAATACATTGAGAGCTCCAGGTCGATTAGGGGTCATTGGTAACCAGGAGGGGCGTGTTGGAGACAATGTCAATGTCGAGAGGCCTCAGTTTTCACTTCAGAAGTCGCTTGATTACTTCATTCGATTCACAGCAAAGTTCCCTCTGATTATTGTTTTACTGGCTATAGTTTTTTTGGCTCTACCCGGAAGTTTTGCCATCTTGGTTCTGTACTTGCTTGTTACTTTACTTCTGGCTCTCCCATCAATCCTAGTGTTGTATTTTTCGTATCCTACATTACGCTGGCTTGTGAGAGAAATTACCAGCTGAGATGTTGTCATGATTCTCACTTTGTAAAGAAAAGTCTTGAAATACTTATTTTCTGCAGATCCTGATGATTCGACATTATGATGTCGCTTCACGGATAATGGGCAGTGTTGAGGTTTGTTAGGGTTTATTTTGTCATGTTTTGATCCTTGGGTTTGTATTGAGTTGATTGAAATAAAATGAAAGGTTGAGTTTTTCTGGTTGGTCTTATGAGATATGATGGCTAAATGTTTGCACATGTTTTTGCTTATCTGGTGTTCCCTGTGCTAGAACAATAGAATGCCTGGAGCTGTTTTTTTTTCAGTTTATCTCATCAGTTTCAGATTGAACTACTCCACGAGGTTCACAATAGTTTTGTGATTTATAAAAGTATTTAATCAGCTCTGTTCAACATGCAAGAGAAAGTAGTTCACCACATCCTTTTTCTTATATAAAAGTGTTCAGTCTTTAGTTCTTCAGTTGATAATCAGCTAAAGCAGAAATATAGTGATGAATGATGATTATATCTTCCCCATTCAGTTTTTACAGTTTAGGCTCTCATTATGTATCTACATTTACTTCTAGGAATTGCTGGTTAAGATGCAGACATGCAGTGAAATAGAAGAGTTTTCTTGTTGCATTATACAGGGTCGTTCAGAAACACAGACACGTTGCTGGAGGCTCTCCGGTTGCCCGGTACTTGTCTGCCTTTTCTCTTACCTTCCACTCTTCATTTCTTCGCTTTTCCTTAGCCTGGTTTTTTGCACCTTCAGTGATTTGTCTTATCATATCTATGTCAGCTTGGTAACCCTGCAAAGCTTTGGCCCGTTTTTTGCCCGGATCACCCTGCATATTTTTGAGTTGAATACATTAGTTATTGCTCAATTAGTCAGAAACTTGCTAATTTATAACATGATAAGAAGTGGAACTAACCTCTGTTTTATCCAGTTTGCTTTTGGCTTTCTTTTTCCTCTTATCCTCCCACTCGAGAATTGTTTTGTTCAGCTCTTCGTACCTGTACTTCAGCCATGAGTTAACGAATGAATGACTTCTAATTTATAACTGATAGGGGTCTATTTTGGAATTTCATAATAATGCTTTGAGCATTAGACTTAATACTTTCTGAATTTGGGAAGAGTACAAAAGGTAAAGATTACCGTTTCTTTATCTTTTCCAACTGATCTTTTTCCCAAGCATCAGCTTCTGATTCCTGGAATCTTGGTTCCGGTGCTTCAATTGGTGGGGGAAAGGGCTGTGAGAGCGGTGGTGGAATTGGAGGCGGTGGAATTGGAGGTGGTGGAATACTTGGTTTTTGTATGTCAAACCTCGGCTTAATTCTTTCCATTTCTTCAAAATCCTTGCTGTTGAGAGCAAACGTTGCTCTCCGCCTTGTTGATGGAACAGCTGGAGGAGGCGGTGGAGGTGGTGGCGAACGGGGTTTTGGTGTATCCATTATTGGCTCCATGCTTTCAATTTCATCAAAGTCATTGCTGCTAAGAATAATCATTGGTCTCCGCCTTTTTGGTGGAACAGGGTGAATGATCTTTTCAGGCACTCCATTTCCATCATCACTTGGCAGCTTTGATGTATCTGCCTCGCTTGGAGGTTCTGCCTTTGTTTTCTCTTCATCTCACGAAAATAGCTTATCAGTTTTCTTGCTTCAATAAGCTCATGTTTACAATAATGTTATGCTTACGTATGAGAAAGTTGCTTAATTATGATATCATGCACCTGATGAACTTTCTGGTTCGTTATCTAGCTTTCCTATATGAGTTGTTGTCTCCTTTTGACTTATGATCCTGTCCAGAGAAGGTTCAGTGCCTGCTGTATCTCGTGGTTCCTCATATCGGCTTGCTGATTCAAACATACTAATAGCGAATGCAGCAGCTGCAACTGCTGCTGCATATTCAACCTCTCCCTCAGTGCTCATTTCACGAGAAATCTGTCTTCTGAACCAGGTTTGTCAGGTAGAGGATCTTATCTCTGTAATGCTTGTCATATATGTGATCAATATGTAGCATGTGGTACTTGAAAATAAAATAAGAAGCAAAAAACTTAATGCTTGTCATATATGTGATCAATATGTAGCATGTGGTACTTGAAAATAAAATAAGAAGCAAAAAACTGTACATGCATTTGCTGCCCGCTCTATGACAAGGTTATTCCCATATTTATGGTGATAAGATTGATTTTTCAGATCATTTATGAATATAAAAGCATGAAGATGAACTGGACTACTTGATAGCACTAGTTTCGTCACGAATCCACGATAAACCATGAAATTGGACACATATTGTAGCTGCAAGCACATACCTAACTTGATTGATACCCTTCCTTGTTTTAGATATGCGAACAATGAACAAGAAAACAGAGAGAGGGCTTATTTTGAAGATGGTGTAGGAATGAAGGAGGAAATTCAGTGTTGAAGGAGGGCGATATTCATCTCAAGGCAAGCAAAGCTGAATTGTTCCTTTAACAATGAAAAGGAAGTTTAGAAGAGCAAACGGAGAAGAAAGATTAGATTTCCTTTGTCATAGGTTTACTATCTGGGAAAGTTGTCTTTTACCTGTTGTGCAGGTTTCTTATATCTTATGATGCTGTGGATGGCTTCTGAAGAAGCTTTTCCAAGAATCCCACTTTATCAACATCTTACTTCCCTTTTTAATGGTTAGGATTGAAAACTTAACATACTTCATTTGTCAATGCAAGTTTGATGAGTAGCATATAGACTTTGTGCAAAAAAGATGCTCTTGTTGAGAGTCGAACTCAAGACCTCCCGCTTACTAAACGGGTGCTCTAACCAACTGAGCTACAAGAGCTTCTTGTTAATATTATCCGATTGTAAATATTTGAACATAACTATGATAAACCTTCCTTTCGTTTTACACACAATTTTTCTTGTCTATCGTCATGATTCTAAATGCTTCAAATCAATTGAATGGAAAAAAAAAAAAACTATTAAATACTACACTTCTATAGAGGTAATTTTCACCACACGAAGATCAACTCCCCCGTTCATCTCAACCTTCTTCATCCCATGACTACTCATATCAGAGACAACACCATCAAACCTCTCATTCGGCAAGATGGAACCATTCTGTGGCCACCCAAACCATCTTTTTGCTCTATAACTACCATTGTCCCTGATGAGCCTCTCTCATACTTTGAAATGAGTTTCTTACTCTGCTCCATACTCAGACATGGACTCTGTCCCTCCACAAATTCATCTTATGTACTTGACTCACTTGAGGTCAAGTGGGTCTTTAAAACCAAAAGTCTTTCAAAGGGACAAATTGATCGTTGTAAACTCTTCTTGTTGCTAAGGGCTTTCACCAGTTGTAGGGGGTCGGTTATAGTGAGACGCCATGTCATGAAAACTACATCATTGAAACACCATGAAACCTCTCATCATTAATATCGGTATTTTCTCCTAAGAATTTAGTGAGTTGCGAGTTGTGATTTTTAGTGCATTGATATTGGTATTTCATTAAACTTTTCACATAAAGTCGAGGTGATTACAACACTTATTCTTTGTACTATTTTGTACACGAGAATGTTGAAGTTTCTCTTGTCAATTACAAAATGACAAACACTTCAAATGAAAGAATCAAAAATCTGTTACAATCAGCTGGGATTGCAACATAAAATACCCAAAAATATTGCCTAAAATTGGCAAAGGAAAAAAGGCTATATATATGCAAGTGGAACTCTGTCTCAGCGTGACAGATTGTAGCTCAGCCAAGTTACTTTACTTAGCCACCAGTTTACGAGCACGCTCATTTGCACCCTTCACTCTAGAGTTCAATTCGTCAATATCTTCTCCAAGATTATCAAGAGCATGGTTTTGTCTGCATTAGAGTTACACACGAGATGTTAGCTTCAAATTAAACAAGATTGTAAGCATGAAACATATGATAAAACAAGTTCAAACTCACCTCTCCAGTTCAGATCCCATGTCGACTGCCATACCCTTGAGATCACCCAAAATATTACTCAGATCATCAAGAGCATCATCTTGTTTAGCCTTCTCCATCTGATCATAAGTTAAAAAAAGTGGCATTACAAAACAATATTAAATTTTGACAGAATAATAGTAATAACCAGTAATGACACACTTTCCTGATCATACTGAAACTCCATACCTCAATTTTGTCATAGCAGTTTTCTGGATCTCCTTGGGCTCCTGCTTTGCCTCCCTTTTTATCCTTGCCTGTAGTAGCCGATGTACCCAACTTCTGCTTTTGCTCTTTCGTCGGAGCTTTATGGGATTTATCTGTATATTGACAAACTCAAAGGTCACTCCCTTCGATCAACTCATGACTATTGGTAAAAGGCAAAAGAAAAGAAGAGTAAGTGGATAAAGAAATGTATCAGACCTGGCATGGACTTTGGCCCTGAAATTTCTTTGGTCTTCTTTGGCTTCCATGTCTTGGAGAACATTCCTCCAAGACTTCCCAGGAGCTTCTCACCCTGTAATTACGAACTCAAACTATAAAATACAATCATTCTTTTCTACAACTAACTCAGACTTTACAACAAACTTTTTCTTTGTTCTGCATATTGTACATTCAACATCCATTACTTTGATTTCAACACAAACTGCCACTAGATTGTTTGGCTAGTGAACTATTATGTGGTATGAGAATCCCACAAATAGTCTTTTTAAAAAAACAAAATTAGTCTCACAAAAATTTCTTCATGAAATTCAAAACACAAATGCCTAAATTCGAATTTTAATCACTGACTAGGCAGAAAGCCGTAAAATAAAAAAGAAGAAGAAGAGAGAATGTTAACTATAGGTATGAACAATGCCGGGCTATGACAAGCGAGTGACAGCACTTTCCACCTGCACTTAGCTACCTTAGTATGAATAAAGTGAAGTTTCTAAAAATTTCTGATGTCATAATGCTCTTTGCATCATACATACATACTCAGATGCCCAAATTATGAGCTAACATATGAGTTTATATGCATACCTTGCTAAGATCCTGATCAATGGTGACGGCTGTCTCATGAGTCCTGTGGATCTGCTCGCCTTGTTGATGCAGAGTCTCAAGCGTCTTGGTAGCGTCTCCTTTGATATCCTCCGCAATCCTAAGGCAGTTATTGACAGCACTAGTTGTCTCCTCAGCCTTGTTGACAGCGTAGTCCTCTAGCTCTTCCGTTGACTTGCTCTCCAGCTCTTCCTGAGTAGCTGCTGGGGTGTCCTCCGACGGGCTGGGAGTTGCTGGTTTGAACGGCTTCTTAAACCACGACATTTTCAGGTGCGTGTAAGATCTGCAAAGAATTCGAGCGTTACTTGCAGCGTTTGAAGATATCAAGAAATGGCCTGGAAAAGATGATCGATAATGCGAACTTCAAACCAGTAACACGATTAATTGCACAACACAAATGTAGAAACTAAGAAACCATCCATCAAAACCAGATAAATAAAAGAAACCTCCAGCAAGCAGAATTGCTATCACCTAGCGCAAATCGAACAAACAAAATGTGAAACTAGTAACATAATCAAATGCTAGCTGAATCCGTCAAAACTCTAGATCGAAAGAAACGTCCAACATACAGAACCGAAATCGCCAAGTGAAAACGGATAAATTTTTAGAAATTCGAAACACTAGCTAGAGAAAACCTGTTATGTTATCGATTAAATGGGAGAAGGATCAAGAGCAAAAACCCACGAACCAAAGCTTATTGATCGTCTTAAATATGTAGCGAGAAACAGTTTGAGAAGGCGATTTATCTTGATCTCTAGAAATCCTAGATAGAAATCGAGAAATAGAAGGATAATCTGTGTCTGGATCGCTCTTTCTCCCTATGAAGGTTTGGGAGACAAGAAAGATTGAGTAAATGCGTGGAGAAGATTGGAGAACAATGGAGGGAAGAAGGAAGCTTAATTGTAAATAGTTATGATTTTGGATGCAACAAAAATGGGGGGCTGGGCGTAAAAGAAGAAGATTGGAACTCTGATAACCGACAAATCTTTTTATCGACCGTTGGGAAATCTTGGAGATGGAAGTTCGCCTTCTTTCCCTCCCTTTCTCCAATCCAAACATTCCCATTTTACCCTTCTACTGTATATGTTGAGAAACTCCTGTAGAAAAATAAGGCTATTAAATATATTTGAAAAAATTATTCTAAATCAAATCATTTTAGATTGATGGAGGAGGAAATTACCGGAAACCACCCGCTAAATAGGTCATATTGCAAATAATCACCCGCTCTATCACTATTTACCGGAAACCACCCGCTATAAATACTCCGTTACCGAAAAACCACCTTGTGTCAGTATACGGTCTGTTTTCCGTCTTGTTGACCCTACTTTGTAATAAAATAATATTTTTTCTTGTTTTTCATGTTTTTCTATTTTTGAATGTGTTTTCTTCCTTTTTTTTTTTTTTGTTTATATTATTTACCAATTGAAAAAAAAAACTAAATCGAAAAAAAACCCTAAATCAAATCTAGAGTTGAATCTCAGAATTGAATCTCAGAGTTTAACGTCATTCAGTAATTAGCAGAGCCACATCTTTAAACCTCAACAAAAATTCTTTGAATGAGCTTGGTTCTTCATTTGTTCATGACTTCAATCCCATCCTCTTACTGTTAACAGGGTAAGCTAAATCATGTTCTTGCTCAAAGAGAAGTGAAGAGAAGTGAAGAGAAGATCAAGAAACCGACTAATGAACAAATCGATTACAACCGCCCTAGCCAAAAACTTTTGTCTGTTTGAGGACATGCTTGGAGATCTAGAAGAAGTGGAACAGTCTCTTCAAATTTAGCAGCCAAAGAGAGGCAAGTAACAACATCAAGCTGGATCATCCATGGCTTGTTGTGTTGTGACAGAAGAGGGCTTTTGCAGAGAAAACTATCCAAATAGTTGACAGACAAAAATGGTTGTCAAGGTAGAGAAGCCAAAGTAAGAGTTCACCTTTAACATTCATTCGACAAATTCTCTCCTAGATATGTTGTAAAAAGGAGAAGAAGACTCCTGGAAATCGAGATCCATCTTTTGTTCTTAAAGGACATAGAAATCAGTTTTTCATCTTTTGACAGCAGAATGGGCAAAAGAGAAGTGCTTTGATGATTCACTTGATCTCCCTCCCAGTGATCATCTTCCTCTTCACAGTACAAAGCATCTAGCACAAAAGGAGTGCAGGATGAAGAAGATGCAGAGGAGAGGCTATGGTGGTGAGATTTTGGAGGTGGCATTTTCTCCGACGAGAGAGTTGACAGGGACAAAGAAAAGAGAAGTGCCTTCTCTAGATTTGATTTAGGGTTTTTTTTCGATTTAGGTTTTTTTTTCAATCGGTAAATAATATAAACCAAAAAAAGGAAGAAAACACATTCAAAAATAGAAAAACATAAAAAAAACAAGAAAAAAATATTATTTTATTACAAAGTAGAGCGCGTGATTATTTGCAATATGGTCTATTTAGCGGGTGGTTTTCGGTAATTTCCTCTTGATGGAAATATCAACAATGAAGCATAAAAATAAATAAATGCTCTTATATCAGATTAATATTAACATTATTCCATATGAATTAAGTCATATATTAAAATTATAACAAATTAGTTTTCACTTAAAATTTAAAATTTGTTTCGATATCACTATTATTAATAATATAAATCATTGAGACTAAAATATACAATAACAATAGCACGTGAATAAAATAGAAGAACACTATAGTGGGGTCCTTTTCCGCTAAGGCACATAATTAGGGTAGGGTTGTGATGCGGAATATGACCGTAGATTACAATAGCAATCAATGGTTGGATGGAAGGATAGTATTACAAGATTGGCGGTGGCAAAATTGTAAATATCACACAACTTCAATTTGGAAGAAATCACGCCAAATTGACGGAACATATCAACGAACAAGCTCCCTCTTGCTTCCATGCTTATGGATGATTGTTGTTGCTGAATCTTAAGCTTGAGAGAGAAATCTGACACGAAGCTTGATCGAAATCCATCTACTCTCCATCTTCTATGAGAAGCTTGAACGAGATCCAACAAGAGCACTAATTAGGGTTTTTGTTTTCAATTTCCCTCTTGCAAATCATGGATTTCGGTGGGTTTGAAACATCAAATTACTGTTTTGTTTTGTTGTAGTTGTTAATTTGTAGTTCTTATTGAGTTTGTGAAGCTTTAATTTCATTAGATTGGTGGTATTTCAAATTTGAGATTTTTAAGGTCCAACAATGGAGTTAAGGTTCAACAATGGTGTTTTAAAGACCAACAATGGGGTTTTCAGATATTTAATGGGTTGATTTGAGGTTGTTGTTGAGAATCCGCCTTACTACAACTCATGAACTAATTTGATATGCTATACGAACCAGTACTAATTGTACCGTACACTATTATTTATAATACAATGAACTACTTCTTGTTTGTAATGTGAACTACTCTTTGGAGCTTCTTTATTATCACTCTACATCATTGATAAACTACTAGTTCATAATTTTAGAGCTTCTGTTTTTAAAAGCATAAACTACTCTTTTAAATGTCATGAACTACTTGTTTACAAATTATGAACTACTCCTAGTTTTGTAAGCATGATATTATGAACTATTCATAGTTTGAACTACATTTACTTGCATTATTTCATTTGATTTCATGAAGTATCACTTTCTACTTTTTGAAATCATTATATGAACTATCAATTCATAGTTTATGAAGCTATAAATTATGAACTACCACGCATGAGAGATTTTGCCCAAAAAATAGTAATACTTTCAAAATGGTTGATAACATTCATGATTCATCCAACATCCATGTGCCAAATTCTTCTACAGTAATTTGAACAAAACATCAAAAAGTTACAAAATTCAAGTCTTAACATGTCATAATACTTCTAGCATAAACGTAATTCATTCAAGTTTGATTGGATGATGGTTTCCAAATAGACCTCCTTAAATTTTTTGATGTACTTCCCACTGTTCTTTTTGAATTCCGGACTCCGGTTAGTTATGCCATTACCCGTGTACATCTCAAGATGTCTCATCACGTAGATTCCACTATCATAACGGTTTGTCGGGTTTTGCCATGGGACAACAAGCTTCACTGCATCGAAATCTATGATTTCTTTAGCATTCATATCCAACCCTTTGCTTGAAAGGAATTGTATTAGCATCTTCTTCTGAAATATATTCAAAACAATTATTTATGCTTACAAACTATGCACTATCATATTATGATCTATGAACTACCATAATATGGTTTATGAACTTCCATATATTGCGCTATGAACTGTCATGGAATGAGTTATGAACTATTATTCGTTAATTTTTGAACTACTGAATAATACTTACCAAAATTTGGGTTGCATAACCATATCGTTCACCAAAATCCTTTTCCTTTGTAACATGGTGATCAATGACTTCAATCACCTTCTTCTTCAAATTGAAGCTAACAACAAAGTAGTGATTACATACCACTTTTAGAACCGGGAATAAGACCTACAAATATTCGACAATATGATGGATAAGGAAGACTAGTATATTGTCTATCATAAAAAAAGTAATAAATGTAGTATACTTACCATATCTACAGTACTCAAGTCAACTGAGTCTTAAAAGTAAGCATCTCCATCTTTTTTTTCCAAAGGTCTCATACATGACCTCATAGGAACTTTGTTTTGCACTAACAACATCAACTTCCTGCAAATAAGCATCACACGTGTCCCTCGTTTCAACTAGTTAACACCGTTAAAAAAGTGTATTCAAAATGAAAAGACACATTTTAGTTAGGGTTTTTAGAATGAAGAACTTCTCAATGGTTAGGGTTTTAAGAATATAGTCTTCAAAAACGAAATTTACAACTACGGTTAGGATTTTTTTAATTGTAATTTCGAAATTAGGAGATGGATGGAGAAATTACCTTGTTTATCACCTTGATTTTGAACTTGCTTCTCACTTTGCTTCTCACCTTCCATGCAGAGATGAATGGGAAGGTAAAAATCGCACTTAGGAGGAGCGCCGGAGTGAAAGACAGAGAGTCGCCGGAATGGCTTGCGAGAATTGCCGGAATGGCTTGCGAGAATCGCTGGAGAAACGTTTGGGAATGAGAGAACGAAGCAGGACGAACATCATCTTCTATCGGGACTCGCGAGAAGATGGAGGAGAAGAGTTAGCTATTTGCCCTATTTACCCCTAATATTCTACTAAAATTACAAAAAAAACCTCAACCAGATCAACGGTTCAGATTTTCCCTTTTATCTGTACCAGATAAATAGGGTCATACCTGAACGGAACTTCACTATAGTGTGTGTAATTTCATAATTTGTATGAAATTTGTGTAATAATTAATATAAAATAAAATATGATTAATATTTCATAAAATTTTAACCTTTATAGACGAATAAAATAAAATATTTTAATATTTACCTCTTATTAGTATAATAACTGATTATTTTTAATTAAAATTAAATCCCGTGATAACTTTAAAATCAATAATAACGAGTTGATAAATATTTTCTAATTGTAATTTTATCAAAAAGTAACAAAAAATTAGATAAAATTATGATTATAACTATAATCTCATACCAATTTTATATGATATAAATACCCTATTTAATGATAACCATTAAAAAAACTCATTAACTAATATTATTTCAATTAAAAATACTTTTAATTTAAAGTTTATCATTCATTGTTAAAGAAAAAGACAAATGACAAAAAGTGTTTCTAAATAAAGTCATCCTACTACCAATACTCAATTGGTCTAGTGGGATGTGGTGCTAGTGGGATGTAGAGTGACAAAGCCAATCGAACCGGGAGCTACTTATAAACCTTTCAAAAAAAATAAAATCTTCCTACTAGAGATGTCAATGAGTCGGTGGTGGGTGGTTGTATCACTTTCATCAATTGACCCATACTACAAAACTGTTCATCCGGACCTTCATCCTCCCAAGCTCTTATTCATCCTAAACCATAATCGCGATTGATCGGGTGGGTCGGATTTTTTCGGGTTCAACCGGCAAATTAAGCTTGTAATAACCGGCGGTTAAATTTACTAGCGGTTGAATGTGCAATGACCAGAGAGAGGGCTAGCGGAGAGTGGAGAATGGACTTGGAGTGGTGTCGGAAGGAGTAACTCGAGTGTGATTGCGTAACTTGTGTTTGACTTAGGGTTTTTCCTTTGGTTGCGACTCGAGCAAGGAAGCGTGAAACATCAATGTTATTGCTTAATCTACATTAGAGTGTTTTTTTTAATTGAACATGTGTTAGACTTAAGGAATACGGTTTGTAACTAACAAAATTTAAAAGTATATTTTATTTTATTTTAATTATAGTTCGGGTGAATATCGAGTGACAATTGGGTCTGGTGGTGGCTTGGGTGATGAATTTTAGTATTTTCACCCTAAAACGTAACCGGACCATCAACTTATGAACCATCACCCGCATTTCAACAACGTTTTATCGGGTTTCACCATTCGATTGGTTCGGGTTTTCATATAATCATCGGTTGGGGACCTGGGGTGAGATTGTCATCCCTAAACAAATTTTTTATATAAAAATCGGTTATAATATAAAACCGAATAACTCATATAGATCTTTTTTTTTTATAGAATTTTTTTAAAGTCTCTTGATTTCTTATCTCACATTTGAAATATAAAAAAAATACGACTTAAATGAAGGAAATTCCTTCTTATGAAATAAGATGATGAAACATGAATAAATCATAATACCCGAATCCTTCTCTGTTGATCACAAATCAAACTGTAACACTGGTGTATTGAAAAACATAACCTAACACTCGTTAGTGTTTACAAACACTAAACAAGTGTTTTAAAAAATACTTTTAAAATTACCAGTGAACACTAACATTAGTGTTTTTACTTGGTATGCCAAACACAACCTTGGATACATGATTATGAAGGGGAAACCTTCCCACGTGAAAATTGACCAAAACACATTATGAATGACTTCATTTGTTTCCTTTCTCTTACCTTTGAAGAATTTTCCATAACGTTTTTCTTGTTGGTAACATACCCTTTTTGCAGATATCCCTTTTAATTTGAATTGAATTTGTAAGAAGACCAACATGATCATCTCTTTTGGAGTCTACTACTGGTCCCCTTTCCTCATCATCTTCACCAACAGTATTTTCAAATCAACCATTCTAAAATCAAAACACAAACTTTTTTTTTTTTATAAAAAAGGAAAGAAAAAGTGTTTGATGTTCCTATTTTCATACCATGGAGGGTTAGATGTATGACACGTGTACATCATGCCAAATAGAGACCATTGATGGTTCGTATGTGGCCTTTATGAGAGCAAGTTGGTGGACGAACTACTCTCAAGTATACAAAAGTTGGGATATTTTGTGTGAAGGAGAGAATATGGGCTAGTTGAAGGTGTTAAGTAACTTGCAAAATTGATTCATTTGCAGCCAATGAAACAGTTCAGCTGGCTTTTAAGGTGAAACAAAAGATAAATTATTAAAGAAAACACAGGCACTTATAGAAATAGCAGTAGACTGGTAGTAGTTGTGTACATAATGTAGCCTTAAAATATAGATGCCAGATATGAACCACCAAAACAACAATCTTGGTGAGCCATGAAATGATCAATCAAGAGATGCAGGAAGATTAAGATCAATCAAGAGAGGACGATTCCTGTGCTCTATAAACTGCACCGGATTAGCCTTATCTTCTGAATGCGATCTCTTGTGACCGCCCAATGCTTGCCCTGACCTGAACACTTTGGAACACAAAGGACAACAATGCTTCTTTGTGTCACCATTTGAACCTAATTTACTTTCCTCTAGACTGTGTCCTCCAAGAGCTTGCTTTGGACAAACAGAACACTTGTACTCAACTTTAGGATTCTTAATCACACAATTTCTAACATACCCATCAACTGAATCATCAAAAACTAGCTTAGATTTAGAACTGTCCAATTCATTAGACTCACATTCCAAATAGCTTCTCTTATGACTAGAATCCCCAGAGAGCATCATCAAGCACAATGCAACATCTTCAACCTCTAGGTCAATCTCAGACTTATTGGATGAACTACCATTCTCTATAGAAAATGAGTTAATCAAAGCTATAGCTTTATAACTTACTTCCTTTTCTGATGATGAGCCAACAGCACCTGAAACAAGAAGATTTGCAACCTTCTTGGCCTTAAAAGCTTTCTTGGATTTGAGTTTGTGAAGCGGTACATAGGAATTAGTAATAACATGAGACCTCATGTGCCCACCAAGAGACTTCCCACTTGGATACTTCTTGTTACATAGCCTGCAAACATGCTTGCACTCTTCTTCATCTCTTTTGGCCTCCATTGAAAGGAAAGGAAGCAGAAAGCTCTACCCTCTCTCTTGAGTTTGGTACAAAAAGGTCAAGAAGATGAGAAGAAGAAGGAAGAAGGGCCAGATGGAATATTAGGCATGGGGTTGATGGTATAGAATAGAGTGAATGCCCCAAAATTAAAGTCTCATGCTTGGTGACAGGTCATCAGATAGAAAGGGAGATGTGATAGTTTTGCTAAAAAAGTAGAAGATCCTAACCCTTGAAAAAGTGACCATATGAATTCCATTTCTCAAGGGGAAAACTTCCCCTTCTCTTAAGTAATTACTCCACTATTTACTAATTTGATAGTTTTTTTAATCATGATGTTGCCATCTGATGGAGTGGTTATACTAGACGAGCTAATCGGATTCGAAAAAACCTTGTTACAAAAATATTTTATGGACTATTCGTTTTTTAAATAAGTCAAATATAAACATGTTTTAGCGATCTTTTTAAACTAAGATTGGATCTTATAATAGCTATATCAGTTTCAATTTGTACCATTTTATTTTAAAAAAAATTAAGCAATTTATAATTTCAGTACTTTAAAAGCTGATTTGAATACGCTAGCAATCATTTCCGATAAAAGAATGATTTTTAATCAATAAAAACTATCTGTTCAGAGATCTTTTAACCCATAAAATTAATTCTATTATTTTCATTTTATTTCTTAACTTTATTTCATTTTATTTCGTTTTCATTTCACAGTTTGAACCAAACGGAAACTAAATAAGATATCACATAGAATCAATGAAATTAAAGCCAGGAGCCTGCATCTTAGTCAATGGAGCAGCAAGATGGTGGGAAAAACGATCACTGATTCACCGTTGATGAATTCTCCGGAACAAAACGGAAAAGCCGTGCAACGTGTCAGAATATCATTCGCAGAAGATTCTCACTCATCCGTGGTCCCCACCACTTTTGACAAATATCTTCTTTCGGCACGTTTCTCCAAGCTTCCATTTCCCTTCCACCACTCTCTCTTTCGCCGGAGAAAATGGCTGCTCGGCACCTCCTTCGCCGGAATCTCACCGTCCGCCACTACTCCACCTCCGTAACCTCCACTCGGTCGACACAACATTCTCTCTCATCACCTTCTCCTCCGCCTCCTAATTTTATGATCTACGATCGCCTTGCCGAGTCCGTCAAATCCAAGATCAAGCGCCTCGAGAATCCCGATCCCCGCTTCCTCCGATACACCTCTCCTCACCCAATCGTCGCCAATCATACGTCGATCCTGTCTTCCCCGGAAACTCGGGTCAGTACTCTCCCCAATGGCCTCCGAGTTGCAACTGAGTCGAATCTCGCGGGCGGTACAGCTGCCATCAGTGTATGGATCGACACCGGGAGCCGATTTGAGAGGGAAGAGGTGAATGGCGTCGCCAATTTGTTGAATCGGCTGGTGCTTAAGGGAAAGGGGAAGAATGGTGGGGTTTTGGAGGAGATGGAGAACATAGGAGGCCAATTAAATGGCTTTACCTCGAGAGAGATGACTGGTTATTGTGTTAATCTAACGAATAGCAGCGTCTCCAAAGGAATCGAAATTTTGGGAGATGTTTTCCAGAATTCGAGTTTTAGCGAAGATGTAATCGAAAAAGAGCGCGAATTGATCATCCGTGAAAGGGAAAAGGTAACTAGTGGAATGTTTTGTGTTCTCAAATTCAACGCTTTTCAATTAGCACTCTAGCTCAATGTGATTATGCATTTCTATACTTAACACCTTCGTATTGGTTCAATTATTTATAACAAAATATTCAGATTGATGTTCATCCCCTCCCCTAATGCATTTCCATCTTATATTACTGGTTTGACTGATTATGAACCTTTGCTACAGGTGGAACATATAGCCGAAGAAGTTATTTTCGACCAGCTACACGCGACAGCGTTCCAGTATACTCCGCTTGGTAAATCGGTTATTGGACCAGTGAACACTCTCAAGTCGATTACAAATGCTGATATTCAAGAATACATTTCAACTCAATACTCTGCTCATAGAATGGTATGAAGTTCAACAGGCGCTTCTCATATATAGTTTTCTTTTGTTCCAAAATATTGTAAGGTCTGATGTAGCTATATATAAGTATAATCTTCCTACAGGTGATCGCTGCTTCCGGAGCTGTCAAGCACGAGGAACTTGTGGAGCAAGTAAAAAAGGCCTTCACGAAATTATCAGCGAATCCTAATACAGCTTCTCAGTTGGTTAACAACGAGCCAGCAAGTTTCACTGGATCTGAGGTTTGATTTTCTGATTTTCGAGTCTTGTGATTTTTTATTTTCATCTTTCTTGTTAATGATCCCTTGGATGATTCAAATTCAATTAGGTGCGAATCATTGATGATGACATTCCTCTAGCAAGATTTGCGGTTGCGTTCAATGGAGCCTCATGTACAGATCCGGATTCCATTGCTCTGATGGTCCTGCAGTCTATGCTGGGCTCTTGGAATAAGAATGACTCAAGCGGAATCCATGCCGGGTTTGTACTTTATAAATCTTGAGTTAAAAATAGCTCCTCTCAACATCTCTTGCAATGTAATGATTCTATGTTTTATTTTCAATCAGTTCACACCTTGTTCAGAGAGCTGCCATTAATGGAATTGCAGAAGAAATAAAAGCCTTCAATACCAATTATAAGGATGCAGGTTTATTTGGTGTATACGCTGTGGCCAAGGTACGCTAGATTATCAAGTTTGACAACTGATCTTAACATAATTGCATTCGCTATTATCAAACTATGTAAGTTCTTCATGTTTACACTCTGTTACAGCCTGACTGCGTTAATGACTTAGCATATGCTATCATGTATGAGATAAGCAAGTTAGCTTATCGAGTTACAGAAGCTGATGTTACTAGAGCTTGTAATCAGGTAGCATTTTTAGTTCATTCTTGAGATGGTTTTAATTTGTGTTTTGGTATGTTACATCTAACTTCATACTTGATGCACATGCTCATCATGTACAGCTGAAATCACAGTTAGTGTTGGACATCGATGGAACTAGGACCACTGCCGACAATATTGGAAATCAGGTACTTGTATGATGTGAACTGTGAACCTACTTGTTGTCTTGCAGTTGAAATCTAATTCTTTGTAATTTACTTGTAGCTACTCACTTATGGAAGAAGAATCCCATTTGCTGAACTATTTGCAAGAATCAATGCTGTAGACGCTAGAACTGTGAAACGCGTTGCTGAACGTTTCTTGGTTGATAAGGTAAGCAATATCCTTTTCTGATACCTCAACATTTTACATGATCAATTGAACCTTAAAGCAAACGCATTAATATGCTGTTGTAGGATGTTGCAATTGCTGCTATGGGACCGATTGGGGGACTACCCGACTATAACTGGTTCAGACGCAGGACATACTGGCTACGTTACTGAATTCAATATGCGCCTTGCATCATAATTGTTCAGTTATTATCCTTTCACATAAATGGCAATGGTGTTTGCCAAGATTGATTTCCCCTTACCATGAAGATGAATAAGTGGAAAGCATCCGAGGAGCTCATCCGAACGTAACATAGGGACATTTTTGTAATATATGCAATCTTATATAATCTTTATACTTTTACGTTTGTAAATCAACATTCCAACTATTGAAGTATTGAGCCCCTGTGCTACCATGGTCCAAACTTATATGGGTTCAAAATGAAAATGGGATGCAAACTTGATAGAAGATGATGTCTTGTTAGACTTATTGATCAACTTATAGATCTTCGAAGAATGCCGATATTAATCTTATTCTTACCCCCAAAATATTGACCCTAAATTACACCTTCTACGACCATTGTCAATCATCAGTTGACGTGTAGTCACATTCTTTACCTCTCTGATATTCTTTAATTTCGTGTCCGATTTAATATGAAACTTGTATTTTTTTATTTTTGTTTTTGCATTTAACTTGTCCAATTCGATCGGTCACTGTCATTATACGTTCGGAACTATTTTTGTGTGAAGTTGATTAGGTAGTCTACGACGCATTATAGAGCTTTGTGTATTAAGGATCAAGATATTGTAACGAGCTCCATTAATGGAAGACTTGTAGAAATGTATTAAGGATCAAGATATTGTAACGAGCTCCATTAATGGAAGACTTGTAGAAATGAGAAGAACAATTGAATTACCGGTTTAACAGAGAGAAATGAACAATATGTTATACGATTTTCCATTTGAAGGTAACACACTGGCATTACAATTACTTATAGGAAAACTCTTTAACCATGGTTCTAACAAACATACCTAACCATGGTTAATTCTATTATTTCTAACTAATAACATTTCTTCATACGCATCTAGTCACACTTATTATATATATGAGAAAAACGGGTTAAGTATTCATCAAACAGAGGATAGCTCGACCTCATACATCGTTCTTTAAAAAAGACACTATACCCTTGGGAGGGTCATGCAATACATTCAATCCGGGAGGAATTATAAGCAAAAGAAACAAGGAAATCCGCTCAATAATTCGCCTAACAGTAGGCATGACAGACTTGAATAATCCAATTCCTTTTCATAAAGTCTTGGCATATAAGTACCAAACTGATGAGCGGGTGACTGTTGAATTTTGTTGGACACGAGATTGGTGACCAATAGAGAGTCTGACTCCTTAACCACATTTATGTAGCCAATCTCCAAAGCGATCATCAGTCCATGGTATACTCCCCACTCAGCCATGGTATTGTACAATGGCCAAACAACAAACCCACATTGCCACTCACCTCTATTGTTTCTAATAACCCATGTTGTCGTAGTGTGTCCATCTTCCCTAACCGTTCCATAAGACCATCTACAATGCAAGTTTTTAATCAATATTATATATTAAGTATTTAAGCTACAATCATATTTGGGTATAAAACTCACTCTGAAGTATTGAAGATAGATACCAAGAGAGAATCTTGTAATAGTAAGAATCAATTAAATGGTGACACTTGTCACATTTTGATTCGATCTTATAATGGAAGAATGTGGACCCTTGGATAGTATGTATAATCAATGGTATTGATTTTTTGATTTACAAGATTTTGATTTATAGTTTAGCTAGTTTTTTTTGTTGAAATAATTATGTTTAGAAAAAAATAATTTTTTTAGCATAAATAGTTTATTTTTCTTTATCCATGAACACCAATATTGTATATATTTAAAATTAAATATGATTTAATGAAAAAATATACTTTGAGAGAAGTAATATATCTCTTTACATATGTATTTATATTTATTGTAAATGTAATTAATTTGAGAGAAGTAATATATTCCTTTACATATGTATTTATATTTATTATATATGTAATTAATTTTGCACATAAAAACTAATATATTACGGATATTAGGCATGGTGATTAGTATATTACGAGACATTATAAATGATATAAAGGATGTCACTTTATTAATGATTTCATACGTACTTGTTTGTTTGAGTTTGTATGTATCATTTATAAATTTGAAATGTAATTTTAATGCTTTTATATTTTAATAAAGTGTTTTATTACAAGGAATTACACACTGATCTCACTTATTATTAATTTTTTATACATATTATATATATTTTTAAACTAAATATAAATAAAAGTAAAAATTATATATATATATATATATATATATATATATATATAGGGTTAAGAAATTAGAGTTAAAAAATCATGAATGTGGGAAAAAAGTAGGATGAGTTTTGTAAGATGATGTGGAGGAGAGAGAAGGTTAAGAAACGGGGTTTAAAATTTAACCATTGTACATGGTCTAAATGTTGATCTTTATACTTATTTCCCGCGGCTTTGACCAACTAATAAGTACAATCTTCTTAGAAGTTTTTTAATTGTCCTCATGAATCTTCTTAGACGACATTATACTCCACTATCCTAGCCCGAATAAAAGAAGATCTCTCTCCAGCAAAATCGCTATTATTGAAGATGTATTCGTTACGTCATTTCAAAATCCACCATATGGATACTACAAAAATATTAAGCCGTAATAAATAATTCCAAAAGATATAGGAGATGAGAGGTTACCTCTGATCCATGCCGCATGAGGAAGTGAGAAAAACTCCACTATCCGCTTCAGTTCCAACAGAGAAGACAACATCTTGGCTACCGAAGGGCAATCCCGAAAAATAGGAATCAACGATTATGTATGGATTCTACAAAATGAGCATTCATTATGCAGAGAAGAAGCCTTATTTTGCGTTCGTCATTGGACATTACACCTCCTTTTAGGGTTTTCCACTTAAAAACCCTAGCTCTTTTTGGAACCTGCATCTTTTGTATAATCGAAAAGATATCACCTTCTCCATGCTTCTCCTCCTTGCAGATCGAGATTATCTCGTATGCCGATTTAGCCGAGAAGAGACCATCAGGAGTATGGTTCCAACTTATTTTATCCTCTATAGAGATCGGGTCTTCCTGGTCTAAATAAAATTGCAAAACCGGGATAGGTTGCATAGTTGCGAGTTTTATACAAATAGAGATGGGGATTTTGTCAACAAATAGATCTCCGCGCCATCCATGTTTATCGTCCCAAAAATCACGAACAAACTTGATCCTCCAATATCGTTCTAATAACAACATTGATAAGTGGGCATCCAACAACCGATATGCAATCTATTATTGGAAACTTGATTGACCCTACCCAATATAGTTTTATTCGGGTAGATTGATTCAAGACAATGTGATTTTTATGCAGAAGGTCGTTCACCCTATGCATCGGTGTAGGTCTGGATGAAAATGGATGCTCCTTAAATTAGATCTTGAGAAAGTCTATGATCGTAGCAGGTGGGGTTTTGTGGAGGATACCATTATAGAGGCTTGTTTTCCTGTTGAATAAGTTGATATGATTAGTGAGTGTATTACTTACATTTATTTAATTTAACTAGAATGGGGAGCTGACTTCTCAGTTTTGTCCTAAGAAAAGTATTGTCAAGGTCATCCACTTTCCTAGTACTTGTTTTTTTTGTGTTGAGCGACTTAACCTTTTAATTCTCCAAGCAGTGGTTAAGGGAATGGAAACTTATCAAATTTTCTCGTGGGGTCCTATGTTGTCACATATATTTTTTTTGATGTTGTCACATATGTTTTTTTTGCATATGATATACCTTATTTGTTGAAACCGTGTCTCATATGAAGATTGTTATGAATTGTATTGACATTTTTCACAAAGTCTCAGATCAATAGGTGAACTTGATGAAATCAAAAATTTATCTCTCCCACAATGTGCCGAGGGATCTCTGTAATAGTAGGGAGGTTATGAGTGGTGTGGTTGTTACTCGTAACTTAGCGAATTATCTCGGAGTTCACATTATTTAGACTAGAGTATCTTTTGATACTTTTAAATCTCAATTGGAGAGGATTAATAGGCGCCCGAATTGTTGGAGAAGTAAATCTCTGAGTTTTACAAGGCAGATAACTCTTGCAATGTTTGCTATTTTGTCCCTCATAATATAAAATATGCCCTCTCTTTTGCTTGTCAAGGGAATTTGTGTGAAGGTTGACCGTATTTGTCGTAATTTTATTTTGGTTCATCAAGATTAAAACTGCCCTATGCATAATATTCTTGGGCTGAGTTTTGTCCTTGTTGGTAAGATCGGGTGACGATTACTTGAGGATATGGATTATTTATGCTCTAAGGTTCTCTACAGTAAGTATATTTCCCTTGACGATATGTGTCATTCAACTCCATCGGATTTTTTGAATGGCATATGGAAAGTGGTGGCACCGAACCTAAATGTGTTATGGGGCTTCTATTTTTTTTGGAACGATGTTTGGATCATTGATGAACCCCTCTTTGATCTTACTCTGGGTCCGATTGATAACGGCATTAGGATAACGACATTAGGTATTATGTTGTTAGTCACTGCTAGATAAACGACTTCTTTTGGGACTAGGATTCTTTTCACCTTAAATTAGATATTGAGAAAGGCTATGATCGTATCAGGTGGGTTTTTGTGGAGGATTTTATTATGGAGGTTTGTATTCCAATTATATGGGTTGATATGATTAGAGAGTGTATTACTTATCTATATGGAACTTATTTGGAATGGGGAATTGACTTCTCATTTTTGTCCTAAGAGAGGTATTGTCAAGCTGATCCCTTTCCCAATACTTGTTTGTTTTCTATCTTGAACAACTTAGTCTTTTAATTATCCAAGCAATGATTAAGGGGAATGGAAACCTATCAAATTTTCTCGTGGGGTCCTATGTTGTCACGTATGTTTTTTGCAGATGATATTATCTTATTTTCAAAGCCTCCGTGTCTCATACGAGGATAGTTATGAATTGTATTGACATTTTCTACAAAGCCTCAGGTCAACGGGTAAACTTGATGAAATAAAAAATTTATCTCTCCCCCAATGAGTCGAGGGATCTCTGTAATATTATGGAGGTTACGAGTGGTGTGGATGTTACTCATAACTTAGGGAATTATCTTGAATTTCCCATTCTTTAGACAAGAGTATCTTTTGATATATTTAAATCTCAATTGGAGAGGCTTAATAGGCGCCCGAATGGTTGGAGAAGTAAAACCTTTGAGGTTTACAGGGCAATAACTCTTGCAAAGTTTGTTATTTCGTCCCTTCTATTGTATAATATGATATCTCTTTTGCTTGCCAAGGGCATTTATGTGAAGGTTGACCATATTTGTCGTAATTTTATTTAGGGTCATCAAGATGGAAAGCGCCCTATGCATAATATTCATTGGACTGAGTTTTGCCCTTGTTGGTAACCTCGGGTGGTGATTGCTTAAGGCAGTGATGGTTTGTGGTCTAAAGATCTCTATAGTAAGTATATTTGCCTTGATAATATGTGTCATTCAACTCCTTTATTTCTGGAAGGGCATCTAAAAAGTTATGACACCGGGCCTAAATGGGTTCCGCGAGATGATGCTTCTATTTCTTTTGAAACAATTTGGTTTACTAGGCTTTTTCTAATTTTGTGTTTAGTAAATGTACCCCTTGAGAGAAGAGTGTGTAGAGTTTGAAAATAAATACAAAAGGTTGGGGTACATTTACTTAATTGAAACATTAAAAAGCCTAGTTACTATTCTAGTTTTTCAAAAAGGCATAGTTACCAAAATTTCCCATTTCTTTTTGGAACGATGTTTGTGATGTGAGACCATCTTTGATAGCGCCTACATTACATGGACCTCTCACTGATCCAAGAGCAAGAGATACTCAAGGGAATGTTGCTTTCAAGAAGCGAACATGGGAGGATCCGAGAGAGTGGAAGATTGCATGGAAGATGCAAAACCTCGACCAAGATTTCATCCGAGATTTGGAGCATAGTGCACGCTAGAAGATCCGGCCAAGATCTTCTATTTTTGGAAGAACTATCTTTATTATTTTATTACCTTAAGAAGTCTTATATACTTCTTTAAGGTAATTGTTAGTTTTATCTTTTAGGAATATTGTTATCTTTAAAAGATATTTTTTAGTTTATAATAGGAAAGTCTCTTTTATAAATAGCCTTAGAAGGAGAGATATTTTAGATTAGATTAATATTTTCACATTATTGTGAGAGACTTGTTACTTCATTTATGTTGTTTGCATTTTATCATTTCTATTCAATCAAAATGAGAGTTTTTAATGAAAAGTTGTGAATTCTTGCTAGGTTGTTCTTGTGTGTATTAATCTTTATGAAGGTTGGTGCTACAAGTCAAACTAGTCCCTCCTTGTGTTTGTCTTATCTATAAGGTTTGTGTAAGGTTAAAGAAGCAAGGGTGAAATATAATTCTTAATTTTTTTAGGGTTTTGGCACATAATTGGTCAAGGTTCTTTGCAAGTATTATAATAGTTCAATCTTCCTATATTTATCATATTTCATTTCATTCCATTTATCATCTTCATATCTTCCCATATCATTCATAATTCCGCATTCTGAGTTTTCATAAATCTCGGTCTGTTCTTCCCAAAATCTCGTCCGAGATTTTCATTGTTTAACCAAGATTTGCTTCAGTCGAGAACTTTCAATTTAGATCAGGAATTGTGGCATCAACTCCGCATCAGTTAGGATCACTGATGAGCCCCTCTTTGATCTTGCTTTGGGTACAATTGGTAACGATGTTCGGGATTATGTTGTTAGTCACTACTAGATAAACGATGTCTTGTGGGACTAGGATTCCCTTCGCCTTTTGTTGCTAGATCATGTGCATTTTCAGTTGGCAACAGTTACACCGGCGATAGTGTCTCTTGGACAAGTTACAAGTTCTCTCTACCGTGACGATTTGGGCTGGTGTGATGTGCCCAACAACGCATACACAATGGCGTCAACTTATTCGGGTCTTCGTCGTGTAAGTATTTCTTTGTCTAGTGAAGGTCATTGTTTTCTATAATTTGGAATATCCATGTACAAGAGAGGGTCTGCACTTTTGTTTGAAAGTTGTTAAAAAGAGCTATTCATGTAACACCCCAAGTTATAGGAACTCGAAGCATTACGGGCTAGGACCTCGCAATGGGTCCCAACCCTTAGAGTAGCAACACCATAATGGATTTTACAACAAGGCACAAATAAATAAAAATCAAAACTCAATATAAAACCAAAGGTTTAAACAAAGGGAACCGTAAAAGACTCGCAACCGAGTTCAAAACATAGGGAAAGCAACAACATAAACATGAACCGGATCCCGTCCTATTATGTACGGGAACCCCGGCTGACCACACCATCCGAATCACTCAGTAGTACCTATATCTTGCAGGGCAACTACAACATCGGTATAAACCGTTAGCTAACATTCTAGATATCGGAAAGAACGTAAAGGCAAACACGCACATAAGGTAACATAAACATATAACATGCTCGCAATCAACCGGTTATTATCTTTCATTAAGTTATCCATTACTAATTCAACTTCTTTTGTCACATGAGAATCTCTCAAAACTCGCATCCACTTCCGTCTACCAACAGGAATAGATCAGTACTATCCATTACTTGCGGGCTTGGGTTGCAAGAGCACATTCTAGTCTCCTGTAGAACTAGACAAGTGGTCACCGCCCGGTAATTATACACTTGGGCCAAATACGGTTATAAAGGTGATTCATATTCCGGTTATCCGTTATAAACAACAATAACAACGCAAACAAGCCAAAACACTCAAACCAATACACGGAATAAAGTGAAGTAAGTCCAAGGGACTTACCTCACTCGAAGGTAACTCAAACGATCATAGAAAAACTCAGTTTCCCTCTAGACAGGAGCAAAGAAAGCATGTTCACACAAGGCATCACGAATCAAGAACGAAACAGTTGCTAGAAGTCTATAACTTCTAGTCTCAATGATCTCTAAGAAATCTCCACAAGCTAAAGTTTCAACTTTAGTCTTACAAAACACTCAGGGGGCAAAGAACATCCATAAGAACCAAGGAAAGGGACGAGGAAAGCAAGGAAGGAAGCAACTCACAAGAACGGAAGTTACTGTAGAAGGAATCGAAGGGGCGGCACATGACAGAGGCGCAGGGGAAGCTTTGTACAGGCGCGGGGGCGGATAACGGTGTAGAAGCACTGTTGGCTTCTCGATGATAACAAAACCACGACAATGTCAAAGTTTGCTCTTCTAACACTCTCACACTTCACAACTCAACCAAGGGAGCCTGTGAACATCATAGGATCAACAACGGAATGATCTACAAGGATCAAGACTCAAACTTGATCCTTGGAGAAGAAGAAAATGATGAACGAAAAAAGAAAAAAAAACAAAAGGAAGGACGTGCAGCGACTACATGAACGTGAGGAAGAAGCAAGGGAAGATGAGCTTACACGTTCATCAAGATCACAAGAAGCAAGGCTGCAGCACTCGAGGATTGAAGAAAGCGTATGCAAGAAACGAGAAAAAGAAGAGAAGACGGGTTTATATAGAAAAGGGCGGAAAGATAGAAGGAAAGGCGCTCTAGGTTTAGGAAGACGATAGAAAAGTCGGCTCATAAGATAAAAGATCGGATATTCTATCTATGGAAGAAATATAAAACGAACGAAAAAAAAGATCGGGCGCGATCTGTGGCAAATCTGCAAGGACGGATTGCTCGTGCCGCAGGAGCGGCCCCTTGTCACTGCGGGGGCGGTGATAGGCACAACTTGCCGCTGGGGCGACTGCTGTCACTATAGGGGTGGTGACAGCCAAAAGCTGGTTGTTACAGTTCATACGGTTGAAGAGTGTCGCCGACATCTCAGCTTGACGGTGGTATGTCCCTACAGTGGTACGGGAACTAAATCTCTGAAAAATTTATTCTAGGATTTCCAACGTGTCCATCACATGTGGTCTTCTATTATCATACCTCCGGATTTGCCCAATTTTTTTGCTATATCTTTTGTGCAATGGGTTCGAGGTAATTTATTGTAGTATTGTCTTCATCGTATTATTTGAATGAAATTTTGTGGAGAAATTATTTCATTGTAGGTTTGTGGTGGACTTGGAAGTGGCGGAATGAAAATATTTTTTGGGATCGGATTGAAGTTGGAGATAGGGCAAGGTGTATATGTGTTTAAACTCAGGAAGCCCATGCAGGCTAAATTCATTACAATATTAGGCAGCCCGTTTGGCCAAGTCTACAACTTTTATTCCTTGGGAACTTCCCCCAACAAGGACGGTGAAGATTAAAATGGATGGTGCACTTCGGAAAGATATTGATGCTACTTATGTTGGTGTCATTAGGAATAATACGGGGGAGTGGATTCATGGATTCCTCCCATGACTGAATTATGGGGAGTGTTTCATGGCCTCAATATTGCGTGGGAAAGTGGTTTTTCCTCAATTATTTTGAAAACGGATTCTATTCTTGTTTACAAATTACTGAAGGAAGACGTTCCTACTAACCACCCCCTTGTTAGTCTGGCCCATAGGTGTCATGACTTATTTATAAGAAACTGAGATATCCAGACTCAACAAGTCTACCGCAAGATGAATAATTCTACGGATTATCTTACGTCTTTTACTTTTGAATTACCTTGGGCTTTCATGTATTGTTTGATTCGCAAAAGGATGTTATTTCTTTTCTACTTGATGATGTAAGTGGTTGAGATATCCCCCATTTTCTTATTACTTAGCTCTTTCCATAATTAAAGTGCAACTAGATGCGCCGGAGACCACTGTCTCTCTTTCCTACCAAAAAGAGGAAGCTAATATGGCGTTCTCCATCACAACAAAGAGCACGTCAGTTCGTGTATCTCCTGAGTTACGATTGCTTTCTCACTAATGCCGCAAGGATTTGACAACACATGTCGACTTCCTCCTCTTGTCCTCACCGTGGTTTTGCTAAGGCGAGTATGCATATGGTGAGGGACAACGGTCATGTTGTGAGCCTTTTGAGGGATAGTGTGCGGCGCACAAGTTCAAATCGCTTCTTTGCGATCGCCAATTTGTACCTCTAGGTGCACTTCAATCTTAGTTGGGGGATGAAGCTCTTTGTTTACTACAACATGCTAGTACATTTGGAAGGCCATAAACCAACTTAGTTTCAACTATCAAGACACACTTGTTGTTGTTCCTTGTTGGCTTAGCCATTTAATTATCGAGGTTGTGGATAAGGGGAATGAAAACCTATCAAATTTTCTCGTGGGATCCTATGTTGTCACATATGTTTTTTGCAATGACATTACCCTATTTGTTAAAGCCTTCGTGTCTCTGTTCGCTCCAAACGGTGTGTGCAAGCTTTAAATTTATAACCCTAGATGTAAGCTTAAAACAAGGATGCGAACCCGCAGTGTACGGGTCAATCGTAGTAAAAAGTAAGAAATTCCAGGGGTCGATCACAGGGACTTAGTGAAACAAAGTCGGAATATGTAAGCTTTGTAAATACTAACCACAAAACCAATTAAAACAATCAAAGATGATAAAAGTCAATAAAGGAAATATGCAATTCTAGGGATTAAAGCATCTAGTTGTGGTTCCAACTCAAGATCTAAAGATAAGCGGACAAAGCTGAGGTTTTTGCATAGGGAAGGTGTTACTAAAGTGGAATAGATCACCGGGTAAGTCTCACTACTCACTAATCCCAAACCGTAACTCCTATCACCGGGTAAGTCTCAAGGAATCAAGATAAAGAACTATAACCTCAAACTAACACACCACCTAAGGGAATATAATCAACCTTTACCGGGTAAGTCTCAGGCTAACTCACAAAGATGGAATGAAAGCACACTCAAACCCCAATAAAGGATAAACATTTATTACCTACACTTATGATCTTGGGTAAACAAACAAAGGAATTACCGGGTAAGTCTCATCCTAGGCTTGCATTTAACCAGGAAAGGTGTAATAAGAATAGGATTTGGCAAACTCTAACACTTAACTCTCAGTTTCGGATCAGATAAGTCACCTCGGACAGAAGAATTCCACCCCGGCCGAGATGTTCATCGACTGAGTGAGATGCTTAGGGTTAAGGTAAAGACTCGAACTTTCAGGGTCCTACTGTGATTAAGATTATTCTATCATTATTTTTCAAACAACCTTCAGCCAATCACCCTAGAATCACACAAAGAGATTAGCCACTCATCATCATGAAAGTATTAATCAAGTATATGGGAAGAAAGAGAATAATTGAACAAACAAACCTTAAGAGAAAGGCTTCAATAACTAAATCAATTATCAAACCAACAAGCGTTTCTTGGATAAAAATCCAACAAGACAATGACAAAGAAGGGAATCTAAGATGATCTTACAAAAACCCTTCAAAAGATATAAAAGCTATAGACTTTCTTCCTTCAACCTTCAAAAAAGGTTCTTCAAATCTCCCAACTGGAGTATGGCTGCAGCAGTGTATAAAACACAATCGGTGGTATAGCATGTGATAGCGGATGTCGGATTTGTGGGAAATCCGACCCTTTTTATAGGAAAATTACTCTCCAAAGATAAGATATCTTAGAAAGATCTCTTCCCATAAAAATAGGTAAAATATATGATCTAGCATATCTTCTTCCTTCCAGGAGCCAAGCCCAAAAATATAAGATCCTCTTTTCAAAGATAAAATATTCTCGCCGCGTCCCAGGTGTTCGCCTCGGTCGAGTCGACTTCTCTGGATCACCTCGGTCGAGGTGACTCTGTAGTCAACCGAGGTGAGTCACAACTGAATGTGAAATCTCTCAAATCTGGTTCAAAGTGAATCTTCTAATCCATGGCTATGCTTCCTGGATGTTTCCTTATGTTCCTGAATGTAGCTCCAATGACTCCATAGCTCCTTTTGCTCCTTTTTGATGCAAAACGTGCCATTTTACCTACGATTACAACAAAACTAGGTGTAGACCTCGATTCCCGCAAAGGTAGATGAAATGGTAATATAATTACATAATATACATACAAATATGCAGATTATTGAAGATAAAACGTCCAAACAAACCCCAAAATATAGACTATAATTCATGCTATCAAAATACCTCATACTTAGCCCTTGCTTGTCCCCAAGCAAGTTCCGCATATAAAAGGCAAGATAGAATGAATTATAAGTCAAGAAAATCAATGAAAAAGTCTTTCAAAAACATTTTTATGGTGTGCTACAATCATAGATCACTCTAAGAGAATACTTCATGGAATTTAAAATCAAAATATGATCAAAACATTTTATAAATATAAGAAAGTTGTTCATCTTTGCATAAAATCGTAGAATGCATAATAAGTCATAATTATCGAAATTAATCATGCATAATCCAGTTTAAACCACTAAGTCAATCAACAAGCTCGAGGTCTCAAGGGCTTCCCAAAAGAAAGGTCAAGAAACGTGTAGGGTAGGGATGTATGTAAGGTAATGTGGTGCTAGAATCCGGGAAAAGGATATACTTCACTTTCACTTTGACTTTCAACATCTTCCACCAATAAACTTCGCTTATTTCACACTTTTCTTTTTTACTTTACTTTTTGGGATGCATGGACAGAGGTGCACAATAACCGAAGCCTAGGAAATCAGCAATCATCAATTTCTTGAGATGCATTAAACCCTTGATGCACATACCATGACCCGTTAGGAATATCGCTCAATCTGACTTTGGCAAGACACAAACACCTGGCTATGTGAATGGTGCCGAGTTACTCATCATCATGATTGACTTCCCCAAACCTATTTATTTCTTTCTAACACTTTCACTTCCAGCCAACTTCTCAACTTTAACTTCACTTGCTTTCACCACTTTGCTTGCTTCCAAATTCCCGGATAGGTAAAGGGAGGCAAAAATGTATATGAGGGGCTAAGCATGATTAAGAAGAAGAAGAAGAAGAGAGAAGAATGAATTGTCTTGGTCTTTCCAGGAAGAAAGTGAGAGAACTCATAACGTGGTGTCAACCTTCAAACTCAACATAATTTGGATAAAAACAAAGTATTAAACATGCCAAAAATTTCAAACAAAGCATTTAGCAACTTAAACATATTATAAAACCTTTCAAACACATAAAGATTTCAAAACCAGTCAGCAACAAGATCTTCACTGAGATCATATCCAGATAAGAAGCACAAAACGTTTCGAAAACTCTCAGTTAAACCACCTCGGTCGAGGTGTTCTAGGTCAACCGAGGTGAAGCACCTCGTTTGGCCAGAACTGCCCCGGTCGAGGTTAAAAAAAAAATTTCTGTCCAGTTTTGACGTTTTTCTCAATCAGATAACCTGTGTGTATGCATGTAATCTCAGATAAAACCATAGAAGCAAAAATAATCATAGATATCTGATAATGTAGAGTCATACATCACATAAGTCAATCAAATACATAAACACCCCATACTTGGGACACACTGTCCCAGTGGGTCAAAATAAGTCTAAAGAAATAAAATACTCACCGGACATAAAGCTGAGCTGCATAAAAAATAAGAAAGAAAATCCTGCAAGCTCTCAATAATCCTGATCCGGTGGTGGTGGTGGTGGCATGTACGGATACTGGGACGGGTCAAATGGATAACCCATAGTCTGCTGAAACTGGATCTCCATCATCCGACGCTGATAATGCTGGCTCTCTAGCATCTGATGAGTCCAGCTGTCGATCTGTCGGTGCTGGGCGGCAAATCTCTCATCGATGTCCACAGTAAGGGCAGCGTAAGAGTCTATCATCTGATCCGTCAGATCATCGATCCGACGGTGAGCCTCTGGGTCTCTCTGTCGGTGCACCCTACGCCTAGAAGGTCGGACTTGTGATACAGCCGGCGCGGTCTCAGTATCGTCATCATCTAGATCAATGACCGGCGCGCTCGTCCCAGCAGTATCAGTCCCTATATCCATAGGAACTCCGTCATCCCTATCATCATCATCAGTAGTCTCCTCCTCTACCTCATCCTCCTCAACTGGTGTAGCTGCTGCCTCTCTAGCATTCTCCATCAATGGAATCAAAGCAGTCCACCAGTAGTGAGGATCATAAACAGAGACCTGGGGTGACTATCTGATCCCCTGTGGTGTAGTCGGCTCCCATGGCATCGCCACATATGGCGTAGTAAGTCCTCGGGGAACCAGTATCCTCCGAGTGATCATCTCCTGAAGCCCTAGCGGCTTGGCAGCCGCCACCATAGTACAAGCTCTGAGGTCCATGTCCTGGTAACTCGCTATGTGAGTCACAATCCCTCCGTAGCAGATATCCCCCTTCGCCTTGGCCTTGATCCTGTGCAGATCCTCTACTAGCATCAAGCCAAAGTCGGGGATCCCTCCAGTCATTATGCAGTAAAGGCTGAAAAGCTCCCCCTGTCGGACCTTCTGGGGTGTCTCAGTACGCGCCAGAAGTGTCTCACTGAAAATACGGTGAGCTAACCTAAACGTTAGGTGAAAAATAATGCGCTCCCTGGAGTCTCTAGGGCGCCATCTATCTGCCTGCTCAACAACATGAGCAATCCGACCCCAGAACTCCCTAGCTACAGCTCGGGAGGGAAAATCTACAGCAGTCGGAGCCGGGAAACCAAAAATATCTCTCCAGTGCTCTAAAGGAACTAAGAAGTTCCGGTTCATCAACCGGTACTTCACAGCTCGCTTTGTGGGAAGGTAGGTGAAGGAGCTGACAAACTCCAAAGTAGGCTCTAAATAGGCAGGTGCGCGGATCTCAGTAAATTGATCTAGCCCTACCATTGAAATCATCCGCCTCAGATCTCCATCCACATGGAGACAATCAAAAGCTGAAATGTCCAGGAAGCGTGGTGCAATCACTGGACGGGAGGCAATACGGTCATAGTCGACCTGGTGTCTCTCGTGGATCACCGGTCTATAAGGTCTAAAGGAAGAAGAAGAAGGGAAAGGGGAGGATCTATCCCTCAGGACAAGCTGTCTATCTGAAATCATCTCTAAAACACTCTGTCAGATGACCTCGGTCGGCCTGACACAACTCAAGAACACCTCGGCCGAGGCACAAAACGACTGGACCGAGGCGAATAACTGCGCGAACGAATCTCTCAAAAATCCAGTTCTTTTCCCCCAAAATCACTACAACTGGTTCCTATGGGGTACTTAATCTGTTTCTCAGCAAATGCAAGGGCAACCAAAGCCCAATTCGAAGCAAAACAGTGAAAAGGAGAGTGGTTAGGGTTTTTTCGATGTTTACCCTGATTCGGTCGATTCAGTTCGTTTTTCTCGCAGATTGACGCTTGCACTGGGATCCTCTATCCTTTCTTTGCAATTTGGAAGCAAGAATCGTCGAAAACGATCGAAGAAGGGCGAAGCGAGGCGAGGGGCTTCCGCGGTCGAGGAGAGGGTAAAAGAAGAGAAAGAAATTCAGCCCCCCTTTTATACCCTTTCTGGAACTGCTGTCACCTCGGTCGAGGTGGTCTCGACTGGACCGAGGTGGTACGGACCGAGGTGGTTCTTCAGAAACCCTAGTCGCCTCGGTTGCTCAAGAATCATCTCGGTCGAGGTGCTTTGACAACAACCGAGATGTGCCTCAGTCAAACTCCGTCTTCTCAAATTCTCGAACTTCTGTACTTCCAATTATGCTTCTGGTTTGTACTCCTTCCTTAGATGTTACCTATTGTCTGTCTAGGACGCCAAAAATAAAAAAAAATAAAAAACAAAGCAAAAGCAAAAGCAAAACTATCTAAGCTAGACTAGAAAAAGGTAAAAGAAAACAATACCTTGGGTTGCCTCCCAAAAAGCTCTTGATTTAAGGTCGCTAGCTGGACCATATGACATCTCTCAAACGTGATGGGAGGTCCCCTCACCCCATACTTCACCTCCATCGTGTGGTGAAGTAAGTAAGTCTATCAAACGCTCCAACAAGTGTAAGTGCTCATCGGGGAATGAATCGTCTATGGGTGGGCCGTCCTTCTCGCTTGAAGATGCAGGTAGCCGGTTGAGGTGATCCGCAACAGAATTTTCGGATCCCTTCTTATCGCGGATCTCTAAGTCAAACTCTTGAAGCAAGAGAATCCATCGAATAAGGCGTGGCTTGACATCTTTCTTAGCAAGCAAGTAACGGATGGTTGCGTGGTCGGTGTAGACAATGACTTTCGCCCCTACTAAGTAAGAACGAAACTTCTCGAAAGCATATACAACCGCCAGTAACTCCTTCTCGGTGGTAGCATAGTTGCGCTGGGCTACATCTAGCGTCTTGCTAGCATAATAAATGGCGGTGGTCCGGCCACCCTTCTTCTGTCCAAGCACCGCTCCTACGGCTACATCACTAGCATCGCACATGATCTCAAAGGGCAAGGTCCAATCCGGAGGTTGGATAATGGGAGCGGAGATCAACGCTTCCTTAATCCTGTAAAATGCATCAAGACACTCCTGCGAAAACTCAAAAACTACATCTTTATTCAAGAGGTTAGTTAGAGGTTTAGAAATCTTGGAGAAGTCCTTGATGAATCTCCTGTAGAAACCTGCATGCCCGAGAAAACTCCTCACACCTTTAACAGAACAAGGAGGAGGGAGTTTCTCAATAGTCTCGATCTTAGCGCGATCGACCTCAATGCCTCGATTAGAAACGAGGTGTCCTAGCACAATGCCTTCATTAACCATAAAATGACACTTCTCCCAATTCAAAACAAGATTAGTGCCTCACATTGTTGTAGCACTAGAGAGAGGTTAGATAGGCAATCATCAAAAGAGGAACTATATACTGAAAAATCATCCATAAATACCTCCATGATCTCCTCTATATACTCGGAAAAGATAGCCATCATGCATCGCTGGAAGGTCGCGGGTGCATTGCATAATCCAAATGGAATCCTCCTATAAGCAAATGTCCCCCATGGACAAGTGAAAGTGGTCTTCTCCTAATCATCCGGATGGATAGGAATCTGGAAGAATCCACTATAGCCGTCTAAGTAGCAAAAGTGTGAATGATGGGCCAACCGTTCGAGCATTTGATCAATGAAGGGAAGTGGAAAATGGTCCTTCCGAGTGGCCGTGTTTAGCTTCCTATAATCAATGCAAACCCTCCAGCCCGTGACGGTCCTGGTTGGGATTAACTCGTTGTTCTTATTCGTCACAACGGTCATCCTTCCTTTCTTCGGAACTACACGCACCGGGCTGACCCATTTGCTGTCCAAGATAGGATATATGATACTTGCATCCAACAACTTAAGAATTTCCTTCTTCACAACCTCTTTTATGATCGGATTTAACCGTCTTTGAGGTTCCCGTGAAGTCTTATGATCGTCCTCCATTAGAATTCTATGCATGTAGAAAGAGGGCTTAATGCCAATAAGATCATCTATAGTATAACCCAAAGCCTTTTGATGCTTTCTCAGGACATGCATTAGTTTAGACAATTCAGATTTGGAGAGGGAAGCACTAACAATAACGGGATAAGTGGAATCCGGTCCAAGAAAGACATACCTCAAGTGATTTGGGAGTTGTTTAAGCTCCACAACTGGGGGTGCTTTCTGAGGGGAATCCTGGCTTCCTCCTTCCAATGGAGTAGATTTAGAAACTGGACTTTCGAAAGTCTCAGTTGAGATCGTCTCGCCTTCGACCTCGGTCGAGGCGCAGAGGCATTGACCGAGATGTTCTTCAGTCGCCTCGCTCAGTCCATGTAAGAGCTCTATCTTTTAAAGAAAAGTAAAAAGGTCTTAGCTTGTAGTTGTTATTTTCAATTCTTGAGGGTCTCAAGGTCTCCATCAAGATCTCATAGTTTTGAAGATGTTGATGTGGAGATTCCTTCTCTAGCCCTCCAAACTGGCATTGGCGAATCATGGAAAGAACTTGCGGTCGAAGTTCGTAGTCATGGTCCGCCGGATCTCTTAGGTTAACTCCTGGACGCCTCAGTTGTTGATTGGGGTCCATCCTTTGAACTAGGGTTTGCGGGATTCCTGCAAAAAGAGCGCCTCGGACTAGCATCCGAGGTGGAAGTACCTCGGCCGGGGCGTTAGGTACTGGAACCTGCCTCGGTTGAGGGTCTGCAACTGGGACCTGCATCGGTCCAGCATCGAGAACTGGATCTTCCCTCGGTCGAAGTAGATACTGGTCTTGTAGGGCTGCCATATCTGCTTCGATTGCTTCAGTCCTGGTGCAAGTTTCTTCTTTCTCTTGCCTTAGTTCTTCCCTGCTGAGGCGTAGCTGTTCTAACGCCTCTTTCAACTCGGCCTCAAGATTGCGATTGTCTTGGTTGGCCATCTTTGCTTCTCTTAAGCGTCGTTTGTATATCTTTTCTGGTTCGGGGTCGTAAGGAACGATTTCCTTCCCAGTGCGGGTTCTTCGCATAAACCTAAGGAAGAACCTGCAAAAGTCACTCAAGTAAAGTGGTTAGTAGACACGGGGGCAAGTGCCCCAAAAGTAATCCGTAACCGGCTCGGTCTAGACCAAGTCCCCGGCAACGGCGCCAAAAACTTGTTCGCTCCAAACGGTGTTTGCAAGCTTTAAATTTATAACCCTAGATGTAAGCTTAAAACAAGGATGCGAACCCGCAGTGTACGGGTCAATCGTAGTAAAAAGCAAGAAATTCCAGGGGTCGATCACAGGGACTTAGTGAAACAAAGTCGGAATAGGTAAGCTTTGTAAATACTAACCACAAAACCAATTAAAACAATCAAAGATGATAAAAGTCAATAAAGGAAATATGCAATTCTAGGGATTAAAGCATCTAGTTGTGGTTTTAACTCAAGATCTAAAGATAAGCGGACAAAGCTGAGGTTTTTGCATAGGGAAGGTGTTACTAAAGTGGAATAGATCACCGGGTAAGTCTCACTACTCACTAATCCCAAACCGTAACTCATATCACCGGGTAAGTCTCAAGGAATCAAGATAAAGAACTATAACCTCAAACTAACACACCACCTAAGGGAATAGAATCAACCTTTACCGGGTAAGTCTCAGGCTAACTCACAAAGATGGAATGAAAGCACACTCAAACCCCAATAAAGGATAAACCTTTATTACCTACACTTATGATCTTGGGTAAACAAACAAAGGAATTACCGGGTAAGTCTCATCCTAGGCTTGCATTTAACCAGGAAAGGTGTAATAAGAATAGGATTTGGCAAACTCTAACACTTAACTCTCAGTTTCGGATCAGATAAGTCACCTCGGTCAGAAGAATTCCACCCCGGCCGAGATGTTCATCGACTGAGCGAGATGCTTAGGATTAAGGTAAAGACTCGAACTTTCAGGGTCCTACTGTGATTAAGATTATTCTATCATTGTTTTTCCCATAACCTTCAGCCAATCACCCTAGAATCACACAAAGAGATTAGTCACTCATCATCATGAAAGAATTAATCAAGTATATAGGAAGAAAGAGAATAATTGAACAAGAAAACCTTAAGAGAAAGGCTTCAATAACTAAATCAATTATCAAACCAACAAGCGTTCTTGGATAGAAATCCAACAAGACAATGACAAAGAAGGGAATCTAAGATGATCTTATAAAAACCCTTCAAAAGCTATAAAAGCTATAAACTTTCTTCCTTCAACCTTCAAAAAAGGTTCTTTAAATCTCCCAACTAGAGTATGGCTGCAGCAGTGTATAAAACACAATCGGTGGTATAGCATGTGATAGCGGATGTCGGATTTGTGGGAAATCCGACCCTTTTTATAGGAAAATTACTCTCCAAAGATAAGATATCTTAGAAAGATCTCTTCCCCTAAAAATAGGTAAAATATATGATCTAGCATATCTTCTTCCTTCCAGGAGCCAAGCCCAAAAATATAAGATCCTCTTTCCAAAGATAAAAGATCTCAGCCAAGAATAAAATATTCTCGCCGCGTCCCAGGTGTTCGCCTCGGTCGAGTCGACTTCTCTGGATCACCTCGGTCGAGGTGACTCTGTAGTCAACCGAGGTGAGTCACAACTGAATGTGAAATCTCTCAAATCTGGTTCAAAGTGAATCTTCTAATCCATGGCTATGCTTCTTGGATGTTTGTTCGCTCAAAAGGTGTGTGCGTCAAAGTCTTAAATTTATATCTAGAACTCAAAGCAAAGCGAACCCGCAGTGTACGGATCAGCTGTAGTGAGGTAAGAATTCTAAAGTCGAACTCAGGGATTTGGTGAGAGTAAATTCAATTTCAATTATCTAGCGAAAATGCAAAAAGCTTTTGTGATCAAATAAGGGTAAAATGATTCCAAGGATTCAAGTATCCGATTTCGGCTTTCGATTCAAGACACTTCTATAGATATAAGGACATAGTTTATATTGCCAAGATTATGTGTTCAAAGGTAGGTATCGTACGGTGAAGTTCCGAAACCTATATAACTAATCTAAAGGTTCTCTCTATAAGGGTTGTTGAGGCTGCAATATAGAAAGGTCTAAAGACAAGAATTATGCTCAAACTAACTATCTAAAACTCCAGGATATGACTCTCCAAAGTAAGAATAGAAAGCACACTTAGAATTTTAATAAAGGATGTTGAGTCTCTCTATTACCCAAATCTTGTAATTTTAATCTATTAAATGTAGAATCAAGTTTGAAGTCTCTTCACACACTCAAATAGATGTTAAAAAGTTAAACAAGATTGGGATTTAGGCAAGGATTAGTTTTGATTAAAGATTAATTCAATTAAAGTCCGTCAGAAGAATAAATCGTGTTGTTCATCATTAAATCGGCCGATTTACTCAAGAACAGTCCGATTTTCCTGTTATCGCAAAACTAAAATCTAAACTCTGAGGGTCCAAATGTTTGAATGAGTTCAGTCTATCATCATCTAAGCCTTAATCATCAACTATTCTCCCCAGAATCACAATGGTTTTAGCCAACCATTTTCAAAATCGAATCAAATTAAAGATTGAGTGAAATATCGCAAATAAAACCGAATCTTGAATAAAAACTCAATAACCTTCAAATCTGTAAACAATTCTCGAAACTGATCAATGTATCTCTTAAGTAACTCAAATTCGTGTTCAAAAACCACAATTACTTCAATGGATAAAGAAATCTCACAAACAATGATCAAGATTGACTTTCCGGCTAAAGTCCTTCAATCCTTCTACAAGAATCTTCAATCTCTCTCAAATGTGTAAAGATTTCCCACTGCGGCCTCTTCGTTTTCGTTCGTAGGGTTTCAACCTATAGTTTCTTGCTAATGGGCCGTTTGGAAAAACTCTCCTCTAGCCCAAAAGAATTGGGCTTTGTGTCGTCTTGTCATTTGGCCGAAAAACGAAGGAAATCGGCCTAGTCGATTTATACTCAAAACCGTTCGATTTCTAAAGGAGAAAATCGGCCGATTTATATGTATAATGGCACGATTTTCTTCAACAGAAAGTACTCTTCTTTTGGCTCGTCTTCTATGCTTCTCCTTTGCAACTCCTTAGCTCTTAGTGATCCCTCTAAGACTTCTTTAGCTTCCCTAACGTCCTTGGATGCTCCTTGCTCCACTTTTGCTTTCAATTCCACTCCATTTACCTATAATTCATCAAAAACTCGTGTAGACCTCTATTTCCGACAAATGGTTGCATAAAACATAAAAGGCACACAAAATCTCTCTAAATGCAAGGCAAACTGAGACAATCTTCTACAATATGCATGAATATATTGGTACATAATTCATGTCATCAATGTTTCCTTATGTTCCTGAATATAGCTCCAATGACTCCATAGCTCCTTTTGCTCCTTTTTGATGCAAAACGTGCCATTTTACCTACGATTACAACAAAACTAGGTGTAGACCTCGATTCCCGCAAAGGTAGATGAAATGGTAATATAATCACATAATATACATACAAACATGCAGATTATTGAAGATAAAACGTTCAAACAAACCCCAAAATATAGACTATAATTCATGCTATCAGTCTCATATGAGAATTGTTATGTAGTTTATTGACAATTTTACAAAGACTCCGGTCAACGGGTGAATTTGATGAAATCCAAAAATTATCTCTCCCCAATGTGGCGAGGGATCTCTGTAATAGCTTGGAGGTTATGAGTGGTGTGGATGTTACTCGTAACAAAATTTATCTCTCTCCAAAGTATATTGGCATTTGTGGATAAAAAGTACTATATTTGTTATTGAAAATTCATAAAAAAATAAATTCATAATACTTTTTAAAGGTTATTTATACATATTATCATATCTACAAATATATACGTAACTTAATTATCCCATATCGTTTATAAGTAATGTTTGCTCTCAAACGTGTGTGTATTGTGAACGATATAACTTTAAATTTATAACCTAAAATATAAGCCTGAAACAATATGCGAACCCGCAGTGTACGGATCAATTGTAATAATAGCAAATACTCCAGGGTCGATCACAGGGACTATGGTGAAACAAAGCACAGCAATTTAGGATGTCAATCAAAAACAAGCAACAAAGCAAAAGATATCAAGGATGATGTAATAATCAGATAAAGGAATGCAGATTCTAGAGGTTAAAGCATCCAGTTGTGGTTCCGACTCAACATCTCAAAGGATAACGTGAACAAAATTGAGGTTTGCAAGGGAAGGTATTTCTAAGGTGGGAATAGATCACCGGGTAAGTCTCACTACTCACTATCCCAAACCAAAGATCCCATCACCGGGTAAGTCTCAAGGAACTAAGGAAAGGAACTATAATCTCAAACCAACACACGTCTCAGGCTAACTTACAAAGGTAGGATGAAGGCACACTCAAACCTCAATAAAGGATAAACCTTTATTACCTAACACTCATCATCATAGGTATACAAGTAATAGCATGAAATATTACCATATTTTAGGCACTTGTTTTGATTGTTTTTCCCTTTTAGTTGTGTACATGGATAAGAGTTTGAAGCATTTATGAGCACATTCACCTATTTTGTCAATATGGAGATCTACACAAGCTTTGTTATGTTTTTAGGTGAATAAAATAGGTGAATGTGCTCATAAATGCTTGTGTAGATTTACATATTGACAAATCACGGCCAAGATGATGCATTGGAGAAGTTAAGGAAGGAGCATGATTAGAGAACTTTACGAAACAAAGGCTTTTACAAAGGAATAAGACAAATCACGGTCAAACCAAGAGTTCCACGACCGTGGTTTCAGCATTTAGGGCGTGGAAAACCATGTCGAGAGCAACAAAAAGGTTCCACGACCAGAACCACAACCGTGGAAGTTTACACTTGACCGTGATTCTTATAACGGTTGCCACGTGTTATATTTGCCACGTCGGTGACGGTTATCGGTCTTTTCGTAACCCTATTTTTTCCCTATAAGAAGGCTGAAGAAAGGAGAAATTGGGGGGCTCGCATTGACGGCTGTATACACTACATTTCATTTGGAGATTGATTGAGGAAGATTCCATCGCGTACAGGGAAGATCCCGAGAAGGACGCATTTTAGATTGCGTACTTAGGAAGATCTTAGGGTTTACATTCGAAGGCGGATTGACATCCCATTCTCCATTGTTCCTATAGATTGTTGTGAGGGTTTTTGTTCCCTATTCTGCTTCATTGAACACATATACTTATTGTTTGTTTTCGAGATTGATTATTCGATTATTATTGAGTTTTCGGAGTTTTACCCTTTTCCTCTTTTAAACTTAAATTTTGATTTAATGATGATGGTTATTGGCTAAAACCCTTTAGCAATTCTAAGGTGAAGGGTTGATAGTTGTGGCTTATATAATAATAGACTGAACGTAAACAGATTGGACCCTGAGAGTTGCGAGAAACCTCGTCGTCGACATTTTCCACGACCTGTTCTTGAGTTCCACGGCCGTGGTTCTTCAAGATCCAGCCGTGGTTTCCTCTCTCGTACGTCTTTTGCTTTTGCTTTGATCCAAAGTTAGAGATATGTTTTAACCTAGCCTTGGCTTGCCTTTTCTAGGTAGTAGTGAGACTCAACATCCTCTACTTCGGTTTCGAGTGTCACAACCTTAAGCGTTTTGGCTTGTCTTTGATTTCTTGGGTTTAAGTATGGGTATTTGAGAGTAATTCCTATCCTTTGATCCTTTCTATACTACAGCCTCAATAACCTTTATAGAAAGAGCCTTTGGGTGAGACATATAGGGTTTTGGAACTTCACCGTACATAACCTTACATTAGATATACTTTTGCAATCCCGAATTTGTCCTTACATCTATAGAATATCTTGAATCAATTGTCACAATTGGATACTTGGATCTTTAGAATTGTTGTTTTCCCAATATATTTGCAAAGCTATTATATTTACTCGCTTGACAATTTGTGAACTGATTTTGTTCCCCCCAAATCCCTGAGTTCGATACTTTGGAATTCTTGCTTTACTACGCTGATCCGTACACTGCGGGCTCGCTTTTGCTTAATTTCAGTTTTATAAATTTTAAGATTTTGTGACGCACACTTTTGAGCGAACAACAAGCAAAGGAATCACCGGGTAAGTCTCATCATAGGCTTGCGTATGGACTAGGAAAGGTGCAACAGGGATAGGATTTGGCAAAAATCTAAACTCATGTATGAATCAGAAAAGGATACGCCTCGCTTAGTTTATGTCCGATCTCGGTCGAGATGTTCTATGAACAGACCGAGGTGAGGTTCGGTTAAGGTTTGGCTCGAGCTTTCAAGGTCCACTAAGGTAAAGGCTCATTCTTTCATCGTCTTTCCCACAACCTTCAGCCAATCACCCTAGAATCGCACAAAGATTTAGCCAATAATCATTATGATAACAATAATCAAATATATAAGTAAAGATGCAACATCCAAACAAGAAAACCTTAACGCAAAGGTCTCAATAATCACTCAATCAAACAATCAAACAAATCAAACAACCAGCAAACCGTGTTCCTCAATTACAAACCAAAAGACAACAATCAAACAATCTAAGAAAACCTTACAACTTCCTTCAAAAGCCTTCAACTTCCTTCCTTCCTTGGAATATCTTTAATCTTCCAAACTAATCAGCCAACCAGACATACTTCCATCTAGAAAATATCTTCAAATATATAGGAAAAAATCACTTTCCAAAAATAAAAGATCTCATGGGCCATGGGCCGTCCGTCTTGATCCAGCCCAACGAAATCACCTCGGTCGAGGTGGTACTGTGGCCATCCGAGGTGATCCTCAGCTACGTGCAAATCTCTCCAATCTGGTCCAAAATCAATCTTCTGTCCAACTTCCGTGGTTCCTAAGCCTTTCTTGTAGCTTATCAATGTTCCATAATGTAGCTCCAATGACTCCTTGGATCCCTTAGCTCCATATTGCTCCAAAACATGTAATTTTCCCTACAATTACAACAAAACTAGATGTAGACCTCGATTCTTACAAAGGTAAGCATACAACATATTGATCAAGAATATACATCCATGCATGTAGATTTATGAAGATAAAACGTCCAAACGAATCCCGAAATATAGACTATAATACATGCTATCAAGTAAATTTAACGGTTGAGAGTTTGTATAAATAGAAGGGTCAAATGCTAGACAAATCATACATTTCTTGGTCTTTTGCCTTAGATCGTGTATATTATTTTTTTTATTAGTTCAGTATATGATATGTGTGTCATTGACTTACTATTATGTGAGTTATTGATCTATTAATATGTGGCTCATAAACCGTGACCTACTAAATATTGAGTCAAATGTAATAAATTTGTAACACCCCAAGTTCTGGGAACTCGAAGTATTAAAGGCTAGGACCTCACAGTGGGTTCTGACCCTCAGAGTAGCAACAACACAACGGATCTTACAACAAGGCATAGACAAATGAAAACCAAAACTCAATATAAATCTACAGGTTTAAACAAAGAAAAGCGTAAAAGAATTGCAACCGAGTTCAAAACAAAAGGGAAAGCAACAACATAAACATAAACCCGATACCGTCCTATAATGTGTGGGAACCCCGGCTGACCACACCATCCGGGTCACTCAACAACATCATGAACCTGTGGAACATCTACAACATCGGTATAAACCGTTAGCTAACATTCTAGATCTCGGAAAGAATGTAAAGGCACAAACACACATAAGGTAATGTAAACATATAGCATGCTCGCATAGATGCGGTTCTTATCTTTCATTTAAGCTATCTGTTACTAATTCAACTTCTTTTGTCACACGAGAATCTCCCGAAACTCGCCTCTGCTTCCGTCTACCAACAGGAATAGATTAGTATTATCTGTTACCTCCAGGCTTGGGTTGCAAGAGCACATTCTAGTCTCCTGTAGAACTAGACAAGTGGTCTCCGCCCGGTTATCATACACTTGGGCCAATTATGGTAATAAAGGGTGATTCATATTCCGGTTATCCGTTATATACGATAAACAACACAAACAAGCCAAAACACTCAAACCAATATATGGAATGAAGCTAACTAAGTCCAAGGGACTTACCTCACTCGAAGGTAATCTTAACACTCAACAAACACTCAGATATCCTGAGGAAAGGAGCAAAGGGAAGCTTGCTCAACAAGGCATCACGCATTAGGAACGACACGGTTGCTAGAAGTCTATAACTTCTAGTCTCAATGATCTCTAAGAGATCTCCATAAGCTAAGGTCTCAACCTTAGTCTTACAGAACACACAAGGGCAAGGAACATCCATAAGAACCAAGGAAAGGAAAGAGGAAAGCAAGGAAGGAAGAAACTCACAAGAACGGGAGTTAATTCAGAAGAAACTGCAGGAGCCGCGGAGCAAGGCGTAAGGGCGGCTTGCAGCGGGGCAGGGATGTGCACGCGCAGGGGCGGTGCACGGACAAAAGTCGTTGTCGGCTTCTCGATGACAGTAGAAGCACATCAAGGGACTCAAAGCTCGAACCTTTGATCCAACCACGTCAAGACTAAACCTAAAGACCCTGAGAACAGCAACACTTCAAGAACGGAAATGCTAACAAGAATCAAGCTTCAAACTTGATTCTTGGAGGAGAAGAAAAGGAAGAACGAAAGAAGAAAATGAAATAGAAGGATGGACATGCAGCCACTACATGAACGTGATGAAGAACAAGGGAGGAAGAATTTACACGTTCAGCAAGATCACATGAAGCAAAGCTGCAGCACTCGAGGGTTGAAGAAAGCATAAGAAAGAAATGAGAAAAAGAAGAAAAGACGGGAATTTATAGAAAATGGGTGAAAAGATAGAAGGAAGGATATTCTAGGGTTAGGAAGAAGATAGGAAAACCGGTCCAGAAGATAGAAGATCGGATATTCTATCTATGAAAGGAAGAGAACACGAACGAAAACAGATCGGGCAAGATCTGCAGCAAATCCGCAAGGGCGGATCGCCTCAGCCGCAGGGGCGGTGACCGTCAGGGCTTGCCAGTGGGGCGGTCTTCTTCACCGCGGGCGCGGTGAAGGCAGAAACTAGGATCTTACATCAGATCCCCTGAAAATAATTTTTTGTCCCAAAACTTGCAACAACCGAAACGATCACACAACAACAACACAAAAACGCTGAACGCAACTTATATACTTCCTCTTGGGACATGTAACTCAAAACGTCACAAAAGCGTACGCAACTCAACAAAAGAAAACCCGACACACAACTATGTTAAAGGTGCATCCAGCTCAGCATAAAACTCCGGATAGTTCCTCTGGATACTATCCTTTGTCTCCCAAGTCGCCTCATCAGCTCCTCGCATCGACCACTGAATCTTCAACATCGGCATGTCCTTCAAACGCAAGTGTCTTGTGCTACGCTCTAAGACAGCTACCGGGTGCTCAACAAACGTGTGATCTGGCTCAACCACTAAATACTCATGACTGACGATGTGTCTCGGGTTTGGTATGTACTCCCGTAACTGAGACACATGGAAGACTGGGTGAACACCCTCAAGCCACGGTGGCAAAGCAAGTCTGTATGTTGCCTCTCCAACTCGCTCCAAAATCTTGAACGGTCCGACATATCTGGGACTTAGCTTCCCCTTGATGCCGAAACGTTTGACGCCTCGTGTCGGGGATACTCTCAACCAAACCCGAGCTCCAACTCTGAACTCCAGAGGTTTGCGCCTCTTATCTGCATAGAACTTTTGTCGACTCTGTGTTGTTAACATCCACTCTCGGATCACTACTACTTCGGCCATGTCATCCTGTATTTTCCCAGGTGCTACTCCGCTAGCAATGCTCGGCTCATCCCAACTCAATTGTGTACCACATCTCTGTCTGTATAAAGCCTTATAAGGAGCCATCCTGATCGATGCGTGTTAATTGTTGTTATACGAAAACTCCACTAAGGGAAGGTGATTTGGTCATACTTGTCCCCAGTCCAACACGCAGGCTCTCAACATGTCCTCCAGAGTCTGGATGATCCGTTCCGACTGACCATCGGTATGAAGATGATAAGCAGTCATGAACTGCAGGCCCGTACCTAGGGCGGCATGCACTTGCTGCTAGAACCTCAAGGTGACTCGTTTGTCTCTGTCAAAGACTATAGTCCTAGGTACTCCATGAAGTCTCACTATTTGTCTACTGAACTCCTCTACAAATCGACTCACCGGCCACGTTTTCTTGATTGGAATGAAGCGTGCGGTCTTCGTCAGTCGATCTACTATGACCCAAATAGCATAAAAACCTTAACTCGGTCTCAGACCGGTGACACAACTCATCGAGATGTCCTCCCACTTCCACTGAGGATCGGGAAGTGGGTGTAGCTCTCCTCCTGGTTGGTGATGTTTGATATTGACCTGCTGACAGGTCGCACACTGTGCTACATATCTCATCACATCTGGCTTCAGACCTCCCTACCAGAAAGAGTGTCTGATATTTTGATACATCTTACTCGTACCGAGGTGTATTGAGTAAGGTGAAGAGTGAGCCTCCTGAAGGATCCTTTGTCTCAACTCTCGGCCTGAAGGCACACAAACACGCTCCTAGCGTCTCAAGATCCCATCAACACCGACTGCAAACTGCGGCGCATCTCCTCGAGACATCCGGTCTCGGATCTATGTCAAGGTTGGGCAACTCTCCTGCTTCTCTCGGATCTCGACCAACAAATCAGGTAGAATCTCTAAGGTGGACAATTGGCTGTCGGAATCCGGAAAGTGGATATCCATCTCTAGTCATGCTAGGTCTCGCTGTAATTTTGGCGGAGCTGTCAGCCCAACGATCGCCTTCTCCCGGGGAGTCTTTTTACTGAGGGCATCAGCTACCACATTCGCCTTCCTTAGGTGGTATAAGATCTCAAGATCGAAATCCTAGATCAACTCCAACAATCTGCGCTAGCGGTTATTCAACTCCCACTGAGTGAATATGTACTTCAAACTCTTATGGTCTGTGAGTATTTGACACGTAGCTCCGTATAAATAATGCCTCCAAATCTTCAAAGCGTGAACAATAGCAACCAACTCAAGATCATGGGTAGGTTAATTCTCCTTGTACGTCTTCAGCTGTCTAGACGCGTAAGCAATCACCTTACACGTCTGCATCAGGACACATCCCAAGCCAAGCTTGGATGCATCGCTATAAACCACAAAGTCCTCAATGTCCTTTAGCTGAGCTAAGATAGGGTTAGAGGTCAACCTCTTCTTCAGCTCCTCAAAGCTCTACAGGCGCGGCTCGGACCACACAAATCTCATAGACTTCCTTAGCAAGGAAGTGAGCGGTCGGGTGATAACTGAAAAGCCCTCAACAAAACGCCGGTAGTAGCCCGCCAATTTTAAGAAGCTGCGTACCTCCTTCACGTTCTTAGGAGGCGGCCATGATGCTACTGACTCGATCTTTGCTGGATCTGCCTTGATCCCTTCTGCTGAAACGATGTGACCAAGAAATGCTACATCGGACATCCAAAACTCACACTTAGAGAACCTGACATAAAGATCTCTATCTACAGGACTTGGAGTACGATCCTCAAGTGTCCTGCGTGCTCCTCTCTACTGCAAGAGTATACCAGAATGTCATCTATGAAGACAACTACAGACTGGTCTAGGAAGTCGATGAAGATGTTGTTCATCAACTCCATGAAAACTGCGGGCGCAATTGTGAGCCCGAATGGCATCACTAAAAACTCGTACTGGCCAAACCTGGTACAAAATGCCGTCTTGCCTATGTCCTACTCTCTCACCCTCAGCTGATGATATTTGGATCTCAGATCGATCCGCGAAAATACCGAAGCTCCATGCAGCTGATCCAAAATATCGTCGATACGGGGCAATGGGTACTTATTCTTGATCGTCACCTTGATAAGATCTCGATAATCGATACATAACCTCATCGACCCGTCCTTCTTCTTGACGAAGAGTATTGGTGCGCCCCAAGGAGATACACTAGGGAAGATGAACCACTTCTCTGCTAACTCCTGTTCGCCCCTAGAGGTGTGTGCAAATAAGCTTTAAATTTATAAAACTAGAATCAAGCAAGCGAACCCGCAGTGTACGGATCGACGTAGTTAAGCAAGAATTCCAGAGTATCGAACACAGGGATTTGGGTGGAACGAACTCGGTTGCAGGTTATCAAGCAAGTAAATATAGGAGTTTTGCAAATTATTGGGAAAACAACAATCCTAAAGATCCAGGTATCCAGCTGTGGCAATCGATTCAAGATATACTTAATGATATAAAGACAGAGTTGAGATATGCAAAGGTATACTAATGTAAGATAATCGTACGGTTGAGGTTCCAAAAACCTTATGTAACTCACCTAAAAGACACTCCCTATACAGGTTGTTGAGGCTCAATATAGAAAGATTCTAAAGACGAGGATTAGCATCAAATACCCAAACTTATAATCTAAAGATCAAGACTAACTTATCCGATTGAGGTTGTTGAGGCTCACAATCGAGGTAGAGGTTGTTGAGGCTTCACTACCACCTATAAAAGACAAGTCTAAACTAAGCTAAAGCCAATCTTTAACTTTAGATTAAAGTAAAAGCAGGTTCGTAGACTTAAGGTAAATCACGGTTAGTTCTTGAGATTCCACGGTCGTGGAACTCAAGAACAGCCCGTAATTTAGGGTTGTCGACGATAATTCTCTAACTCTCAGGGTCTAATCTATTTACGATCGATCTATCATCATCTAAGCCACAACTATCAACCCTTCACCTTAGAATTGTTAAGGGTTTTTAGCCAATAACAGTCATATCGATATCAATTCAAGAATTAAAAGACAAAAGATGGGAATTTTCAAGAACGGTCAATAATCTTCAAATAAATCTCAGAATCACAGTCAAGAACAAGCGTTTATCAAGGGATTCAAAACGGAGTAAACAATCACAATCTTAGGAAAGAAAAGAAACGGGATGTCAATCCGATCCTAAATCAAACCTAAGCAAGAAGAGAAATCTTCTTGCAAAAACCCTCCAAGAAACTTCGATCTTCCACAAACACGAAGATCACAAACAGCAACTCTCCAATACGAACTTTGATCTTCAATGAGATCTCCAAATTACCTCCAAGATGAGGGTTTGCCGCTAAGCGAGGGTTCAAAAGTCGTAAGCGAGGTGACGGAATCTTGCTTCATCCGTCTTTTAATAATGTAGGGCAAAGTGTCGGCCCGGCCCAATCTTCAAAAGATCATGGCTTCGAAACATGGCGAAAAGATTCGCCAAGATCACGGTCGTGGAAGATTCCACGACCGTAATTTAGGGCGTGGAAACAATTACGGTTAGTTCCACGGCCGTAGAATCCCCTGGAATGAACATCGAATTTTGACTCTGAATCCACGGCCGTAATTCTGAACGTGGTTTGTGGTACGGCCGTGTTTTAGGGCGTAATTTAGGGCAAGAACGTGATTCTTCCCTAACTCGTGCATTCTTCAATCTAAGACTCCAAATTGCTTCAAAAAGTGTCCTCGATCTATGGATATATCGACTCAACTCTCCTATGCTTGATTCCGTTCGGAATTAGCTCCAAATCACCTATAATCAACATAGAACTCATGTAGACATCCATATCGACAATATAGGCAATACTAGTTCACATATGCACAAAGTTCAATCAAAGGCTATCAATAAGACTCAAATACGTTTAGAAAACGTGCCTAAAATATCACAATATTTCATGCTAACAAATAACCCCATACTTAACACTTGCTTGTCCCTAAGCAAGGTCTTTCAAAAAGCTTTAAACAAGAGTTAGGATGAAATATGTGTACCTTCTTTTGGATGAATGTGACTTCTAAAGAATAGATCATTCTCAAACCTTGCTTCAATCGTTTTTCAAACTTTCACACACTTAATTAGAGAGTAAAAGGGCAAAGAAAACTCATGAACAAATTTAACTTTCAAACAAGCATTATAACCTTCAAATATTATCAAAATCAATTATAAGAACTTCAATTTAGATCACCAAGTCATATAACATTCTTTTGATCTTAAGGACTTTCAAAGAAAAGGTCTAGAGTATGGAAAGGAAGGGAAAACTTTAAGGGAGAGTGGTGCATAAATCCGGGAAAGTGGACAACTACCTTCTTCTTCTTTTGCGGTTTCCGCAACACTTCACTTAGAGCTTCGCTCTCTTCTTTTCATTTTTCGACTTTAATTTTGGAGTTATGGATAGAGGTGCACAAAAACCGAAGCCTAGGAGATTGGCGTTTCTCAAAATTGCAAGAGATGCCTCAAACCCTTAGCGCACATACCATAATCCGCTAGGAATATCGCTCAATCCGACTTTGGCAAGACACAAACACCCGGCTATGTGAATAGTGCCGAGTTACTCATCGTCATGATTGACTTCCCCAAACCTATAATTTCTTTCTATTCAATTGATTGCAAATAATTGCTCTCATGGCCTTCCCACATCAAACATGCCTTTTTCTCTTTCACTTTTCCAAGTTCCCGGACGGGTAAAGGAGGCTAATATTTCAATGAGGAGCTAGATGATCAAAGAAAGAAGGAAGAAAGTATCGAATTGCCTTAATCATTTCAACAAGAAGTATAGGAACTTATAATGTGATTTCAACTTCAATCCCTCAACATGATTTAAGCAATATTTTCACATTATAGAACTTGCAAAAGAGGTAAAATTCATTCATTCAAATTCTTTTCAATTTACAATCCTTTTAAGCATGCAATTGTCATCAAACTCAATTCACAAGTAGTGATTATCATGGAAATCATCTCAATTCATTAGAAGCTCAAAATTTTCAAAATTTTTCAAATTTTATGGGTTTTTAAAGTTCTTTTTCATGCAATGCAAATAAGGAAACGTGCAACACATAATGAACATGCAATGATAGTCTTGAATGAAGCAAACATAGAGAGTAGAGTTATTACAAACATTTAGTACATCCCACCCCATACTTAGGGCGAACATTGTCCCTAATGTTCACAAGAAAGAACAAAAGAAAGCAAAAGAAAAAGAAACTCACAAGAGGTGGCGGGAATGTCTAAAACAAACTGTCATGCATCGATCACTGCGGCGGCGGTGGTGGTGGGAATGGAGAGAAACTCGGATCATAGAACCGCCCAAACTGCTGACGGTAGACGTCCCTCATCATGTGGTCAAGGTCGTCTAGGCGTCCGTCTCTAGCATCCGCCCGGATCTCTAGTGCTCCGACTCTCTCTGAAAGTCCGGTAGCCCAATCCGGCATCTGCTCGTACCATCCCGGGGGGTGACCATACCATGCGGGGGCATCGGCTGGTGCTGGTGCTGGTGGTGGTGGTGGTGCTGCTGGCTGCGTCGTGGACCAAGGAGGGGGTGTATCGTACCAAGTGGGAGGTGTAGTCATCCACGTGGGCCTCTCACTCACGCTGGCGCGGCGAGATGACGAGCCTGAAGCTCTAGCTGGGCGTGGAGAGCGCCTAGGTACATCCGGGGCCGCTTCCGGCTGATCCGGAAACGAGCCGAACTCCTGCTCCGCTCCTCCACCACTCTCGTACTGCTCTCCCATCTCCTCCTCATCCACAACTGGCGGTGGAACGTAAAGGGGAGCTCCTAGCCTGTTCGCATGCATCACAGCGAACGTCTCCTTCCAATTGTGGCGTCCCGCCACAATGGAATACTCCGGCAGCCACTCAATCCCTCTGCCTGTCCTACTCTCCCAAGGCATGCCCGCATAAGGCGGCCCTCTATGTGTGGGGAAGATGAGTCCCCTAACCATGAACGCATGTAATCCTAGAGGTACGGCGGGTATGCGGGTGCAACCAGAAAAATCCACTCCGAATGTCCTAGCTATGTGGGTCACTATCCCTCCATAACCAATGTTCCCCTTTCTCTTGTTCTTCAATTTACTCATTGTAGCCGCCAAAAGAGTAGCACAATCTGCGCGGCGACCGTAGAGCATACAGTATAGCAGGAATAGCTCATCCGTCTTGATCTTTTGGGGCGTCTCCGTCCTAGGAAAGAGACACTCCGAAAGAACACGGTGAGCTATCTTCAAGGTTAGATGGTACATCAATCTAGCCTTGGTATCAGCGGGTTGCCAACGGTCCTCGTCGGCGTAGATCATGGCTACCTCCTCCCAGAAATCCTTAGGGTAGATACCGCTAGGGAATCGACCATTGTAGGTCTCATGGAACCCGAAAATGGCCCCAAACTCAACTATACTCAACTGGTAGTCTCGATTCATGAGACGGAAGGAGACAGTCCTATCAACATGGCTGTGCTCGAACGACGTCACAACCTCTCGGGTGATCTCCTCATAGGCGTCTTCACGAATGTTCGTGAAGACGGTCAATCCGGCTCTATCCAAGAGCCATGTAAGATCGTCAACTATGTTGAGAGGATGTAGATCCTCCAACAACAAATACCTAGGGTCAATCACTGCCCTCTTCTCTATCCTCTCAAATGCAGCTAGGTGGTCATCATGTATGGTTGGGATGCTAGGGTGAGGTGGTGAAGATGGAGGTGAAGGTGAGGATGGTGGTGAGGGAGATGAGGGTGGTGGTGCCCTAGATGTGGAGGGGTTGCCCTTTCTTTTCTTATTTTGGTCCCCTTTCTTCTCCTTTATCCTTCCCGAAACTCTCCTTACGAAATCCATTTTTCTCCAAAAATCACGGTCTGTTCTATAGAAACCACGGCCGTGGAACCTCCAGAGACCGTGATTCGTTACAGAATTTCGTGAATCTCAGCAAATTCACCAAATATCACCACAATAAGCAGTCCTAATCTAATTCCTTCCAATCCTTGTCAGTTCTTTCTAAAAATCTATGGCAAAAACGAACCAAATCCGCGAGAATCGAAGAGAAAGAATTAACCTCTTTTTCGGATTGAAAAATCCAAAATGTGCGTTTGTTGATCGATTTCCACTCGATTTGTTGCTTGAATCTTGTTCGTGGTTGGATTTGCTGCAGTTTAGGACGAAGAATCGTTGAAAACGATTAGAAAATGAAGAATTTGGAGAGGGTTCGTGTTTTCGGTATCTAGGTCGTGGAATTGGGGAAGGATTGTGGTGTTTTTGTGATGAAGTGTGGCTTTTATACTCGCAGGCAAAATTTCAAAAATCACGGTCTGTCGGGGCATTCCACGGCCGTGGAAATGTACGGACCCGTGGTTTTGGTGATTTTTCACAGGCTTTTGAGAATTACGGCCACTGTAGCTATGACGACCGTGATTTAGACCGTGGAACCCTCTGTAAAGCTTCAAAGTCCAAATTTCGTCACTTTTCTTTGACATTATCCCTCCTTTCTCCTTTTCCATCGTTCCTACAACCAAAAACACGAACATACCGGAAGAAATCGAGGCAAAATAAAGCGAAAACGTCTATTCTAAACTAATCTATGAATCGAAAACAAAAACGAGAATGCAATACCTTGGGTTGCCTCCCAAGAAGCGCTTTGTTTAAGGTCCGTAGCTAGACCAATCTCGCACTTATTCGAGTGCGGTAGGTGCAAACTCCTCAGATTGGAGTTCCGGCGAGTACTTCTTGAGTCGTTGGCCGTTCACCTTAAAGCTTCCACTAGCTTCACCCCATACTTCAACTGCACCATGGGGGAAAATACGTTTAATTAGAAACGGTCCAGTCCAACGAGATTTTAACTTACCTGGAAAGAGGCGAAGTCTCGAATTGAAGAGAAGGACTTGATCTCCTTCTTTGAAGTCCTTTGGAATGATATGCTTATCATGCCAACGCTTTGCTCTTTCCTTGTAGATCTTAGCGTTTTCGTAGGCGTTCAAACGGAGCTCATCCAGCTTGTTGATGTCTAGGAGACGCTTCTCTCCCGCTTCCTTCATGCTGAAATTCAGCCATTTGATAGCCCAAAACGCTTTGTGCTCTAGCTCTACCGGTAAATGACAAGATTTCCCATACACAAGGTTGTATGGTGTGGTTCCTATGGGAGTCTTGTATGCAGTCCGGTATGCCCATAATGCGTCATCTAGTTTCAAGGACCAATCTTTCCTAGTTCTTGAAACCGTCTTCTCTAGAATTCCCTTGATCTCTCTATTTGAGATCTCAACTTGTCCACTCGTTTGTGGATGGTAAGGGGTAGCGATCTTGTGAGTAACCCCATACTTGGCTAGAAGAGCTTCAAAGCGACGGGCTATGAAGTGAGAACCTCCATCACTAATGATCGTCCTTGGTGTCCCGAATCGCGGAAAGATGGTCTTGTTGAAGAACTTAACCACCACCATGGCATCATTTGTGGGAGAGGCAATTGCTTCCACCCATCTAGAAACGTAGTCTACCGCCAATAATATGTATTGGTTTCCACAAGAAGAAGGGAATGGTCCCATGAAATCGACTCCCCAAACGTCGAAAATCTCCACCTCTTGGATGTTGTTGAGGGGCATCTCGTTCCTTCTAGAGATATTGCCTGTCCTTTGACAAGCATCGCAACAAGAAACAAAGGATTGCACATCTTTAAATAAAGTAGGCCAATAGAATCCAGATTGCAATACCTTTGCGCTAGTTTTATTAGAACTAGCGTGTCCTCCACAGGGTAGTGAATGACAATGGCGGATGACACTTTGCATCTCATCTTCCGGCACACATCGCCGGATGATGCCATCCGGACCTCTCTTAAAGAGGAGAGGCTCGTTCCAATGGTATTCCCGGACGTCCTTGAAGAACTTCTTCCTTTGTGCGTATGACAATCCGGGTGGTATCTCCTGGCAAACCAAATAGTTAACGAAATCAGCAAACCATGGTTCGTTACCCTTGGAGATTACCTTGATGCACTCCTCTATGATATGTAGGTGTTCGTCCGGAAAGGAGTCATCAATGGGCAAATGGTCGTCCTCTAGATGTGTTAGACGACTCAAATGATTCGCAACAGAATTTTCCGAGCCTTTCTTGTCGCGGATCTCAAGATCGAATTCTTGTAGGAGAAGAATCCATCTAATCAGCCTTGGCTTCGCATCTTTCTTCGCAAGGAGGTACCGGATCGCAGCATGATCCGTGTAGACAATCACCTTTGCACCTACAAGATAAGAGCGAAACTTGTCAATAGCGTAGACAATGGCTAAAAATTCCTTCTCTGTGGTGGCGTAGTTGAGCTGAGCTTCGTCTAGCGTCTTGCTAGCGTAGTAGATGGCGTGGGTTCGTCCTTCCTTTCGTTGCCCAAGAACAGCTCCAATGGCTACGTCACTAGCATCACACATAATCTCGAAGGGAAGAGTCCAATCTGGAGGTTGGATAATAGGTGCTGAAATTAGAGCTTGCCGAATGGTGTTAAACGCATCTAAACATTCCTGCGAAAACTCAAAAACCGCATCCTTCATCAATAGATTAGTGAGAGGTTTTGATATCTTAGAAAAGTCTTGAATAAAACGTCTATAGAATCCAGCATGTCCTAGGAAACTTCTTATCCCTTTCACCGAAATTGGGGGAGGAAGTTTCTCTATGGTCTCTATCTTAGCCTTGTCTACCTCTATCCCTCTACTAGAGACTAAGTGACCTAACACGATTCCTTCCTTAACCATGAATTGACATTTCTCCCAATTAAGAACTAGGTTAGTGTCTTCACATCTTTGCAAAACAAGAGAAAGGTTAGAAAGACAATCGTTAAAAGAGGAACCGTAAACGGAGAAGTCATCCATGAAGACTTCCATGATTTCCTCTACATATTCGGAGAAGATGGCCATCATGCACCGTTGAAAGGTGGCTGGGGCGTTGCAAAGCCCGAACGGCATTCTCCTATAGGCAAACGTACCCCAAGGGCACGTGAATGTGGTCTTCTCTTGATCATCCGGATGTATCGGAATCTGAAAGAAGCCACTATAACCGTCAAGGTAGCAAAAGTATGAATGTTGTGCTAACCTTTCAAGCATCTGATCGATGAATGGCAATGGAAAGTGATCCTTCCGCGTTGCGTTGTTGAGCTTGCGGTAGTCTATACACATTCGCCATCCGGTTACGGTTCGGGTAGGAATGAGTTCGTTGTTCTTATTGGTGATGACCGTCATTCCTCCCTTCTTCGGGACTACTTGAACCGGGCTCACCCACTTGCTATCGGAGATAGGATAGATGATACCTGCATCAAGAAGTTTAAGAATTTCCTTCTTGACAACCTCCTTCATGGTCGGATTCAACCGCCTTTGAGGTTGTCTCGAAGTTCTAAAGTCTTCCTCCATTAGTATCTTATGCATGCATAGGGAGGGTTTAATTCCTACCAGGTCCTCAATAGTATAGCCTATGGCTTTTCTATGTTTCCTAAGGACAATCATGAGCTGCTCATGTTCATCTATGCTTAATTCGGAACTAACGATAACCGGGAAGGTGGAATTAGATCCAAGAAAAGCGTACCTTAGATGAGTAGGAAGTGGTTTGAGTTCCATTGCTTTCGGAGCTTCCAATGATCCTTGAGGAGCTTCCGATGTTTCCTTAGAAGTTTCTAAGGATGTTGAGTGGGTTGGAGAAGAATTGGAAGAAGTTGAAGAAGTATGCCGATCACCGTCTTCTACGGCCAAAATTACGGTCTCCTCTTCTATTCCACGGCCGTGGAATGCTCTGGAATGGTGGTCGATTTTGGTCGTGGAATCCACGGTCGTGGAATACAGGGTGTGACCGTGGATTCTAATATTCTCAGCCTCATCGTGGAGTTTCTCAAACTCCACTTCATGCATCTCTTCTTGTGCTTCCAAGGCTTCAATTTCCTCTTTGCACTCTTCTTCTCCTCCTACAATGGTTAGACTCATAGTAATAACCTTTTGTAAAGGATCGTTAAAGAGAATCGCACTCACCTCCTCCCTAGACAAACCTTCTTCATCTTGGATATCGTAAATATCCTCATCAAAGATTGGCTCCTTCACTAGAGTGGAAAGAACGAACTCTACTTTCTCTTCCCCAATGTCAAAAGCGAGTCTTCCATTCTTGCAATCGACCATGCATCCGGAAGTTGCAAGAAACGGTCTTCCGAGTATGATCGGGACCGGACTATCTGCAGGAATATCAAGCACGACAAAATCAATGGGAACAAAGAACTTGCCTAGCTTGACCGGGACGTCTTCTACAATACCGACGGGACGAGTAATGGATCGATCCGCCATGTATAACGTCATCTTCACCGGTTTAGGGTCGCCTAAACCGATCTTCCTGCACAATGCAAGTGGTATGATGCTCACACTTGCTCCCAAGTCACATAAAGCGTCATATGTGACCTCTCCCACTCCAATGGGAATGCAAAATGACCCCGGATCTTTCAGCTTTGGGGGCATTTTCTCCTTCATAGTCTTGATGAGATCCGAAGAATCTGAACTCATCTTGACTTCACCAAAATCTTCTAGCTTCCTCTTGTTAGAGAGGAGCTCTTTCAAGAACTTGCCATAAGCCGGCATACCTACAATAGCATCAATGAAAGGTATATTAATATGCAGTTTGCTCATGAGTTCTATGAACTTACCGAATTGCTTGTCTAAGCGCGCTCGCGCTCTAGATTGAGGGAACGGTAGGGGAGGTTTGAAAGCTGGAGGAGGAACATAGATGTCTTCCTTCTCCTTCCCCTTTTCGTTGTCCTTCTCTACGGGGACTTCAACGAACGTAGGCTGCGGATCGGTGGTAGTCACTCCGCTCCTAGTTGTAATCGCCATTACCCTTCCCTTAGGGTTGTCCTCCGTCTTTCCTGGAAGTTTCCCTTGATTTCTAGGAACTTCCTCCGCATGATCGAACATTTGGTTTTCTAAAACCTTTTGAGCTTTGTCAATCTTAGAAACTCGATCATCAACCTTAATGAGGCGGTTCTCCATCCCTTGAAGCTTTCCCAAGATCGTTTCCAACATGGGATCCGGCTTCTCCTTTCCCGTATTGTTTTCTCCATTAGATGATTGCCCCTGGCTTTTCAAAGGAGTAGAGGAAGAGGAGGGTGGAGTTAGCGGATTGGAATTGGAAGGATAGGAGTTACCGGAATTTTGTTGATTGGAGCGCCAATTGTTGTTGTTTGAACCCCGATTGTTGTTCCAATTGTTGTTGTTCCGGTTGTTGTTGTTTCCATTCCAATTGCTATTCCGGTTATTGTTCCGGTTATTGTTGTTGCGGTTGGTGTTGTCACCGCCGTTGTTGCTGCCCAAATAGCCAACATCCTTCTCTTGTTGCTTTGGGAAGTTGGTCTTGATAGTCTCCTTCAACTCTTTGATCTCATTGTTGAGGGAGAAAATCTGATTTTGAGCTTCATGTGTGAGCTTTGCTCCTTGCTCCACACGATTTCCCTCCACTTTCCGGTGGGAATACTTCTCTATGACTCTTGCTTGCTTCTCAATGAAGTCTCAAGCGTCATCTTCTCTCATATCCATGAACGTTCCACATGAGAGGGATTGGAGGTTGAATTGCGTTCCCGCATCCAGCCCCTTGTAGTAAATTTCCAGCAAGGCAAGCTTGGATATGCCATGATGAGGGCAATCCAAGAGCAAATCCTGAAACATTTCCCAAGATTGGAACAAACTTTCGTTAGGTCTCATAGAAAAAGCATTAATCTTACCTCTAAGTTCCGCCGTTTTGGATGGCGGAAAGAATTTGGTGAGAAACTCCGCGGAGAGGTCTTCCCACGTGTCTAGTTTCCCATTAGGAAGAGCTTGGTACCAAGACAACGCTTTCCCCTTCAAGGAGAAAAAGAAAGGTTTAAGCTTGTAGCTGTTGGTAGTAGCGCTCTTCGGTCTCATCGTCTCCATCATACACTCAAAATTTTGCAAGTGTTGGTGTGGAGATTCAGCACTTGTACCGCCAAATTGGCTTTGGCGAACAAGAGTAATAACTTGAGGGTTGAAGCTAAACCCTTGTACATCTTCAGCATCAAAATTCACACCCAAGCGGCGTGGTTGTTGTGTTGGATCCATTCGCTGGCCAAGAGTTCTCGGCTCATTATCCACACGTTCGACCCTCGCATTCCTAGGTGGAATGCGACGATTAGCAGCTCCTTGTGAATTGAAAGGATTTATATTGATCGTGGGATCAATCTCTTCTAACGGTGGCATGGAAGAATCACTATCATCGGCGGATGAGTGGTTTCTTCTTTTAGACCTTGATCTCCTTCTCGAGGACTTCTTGCCCACCTTATCTTCAAGGTCGCTCATCTTTATCTTCATTTGGACGATCATGTCTTGTAAACTGTTAACTTGAGATTGATGACGATCCATCTCATCCTGGCGGAGAGTCTCATTCCATCGGAGTTGAGCTTCCCTCTCCGCCAACTCCGTTTGAAGATCGCGTTCGTTTTCTTCAGCCATCCTATTTTCCTTGCGTCTTTGTCTCAAGGTTTTCTCTAGCTCTTGATCAAGAGGTAAGAGATCTTCGGTGTTCCTAAACCTGCGCATGCACTCAAGGAAAAATCAAATAACGAGAGCAAGCTCCCAAGCTTGACAACCGGCTACCGGATTCGGACGAAGCCAAATCCCCGGCAACGGCGCCAAAAACTTGTTCGCCCCTAGAGGTGTGTGCAAATAAGCTTTAAATTTATAAAACTAGAATCAAGCAAGCGAACCCGCAGTGTACGGATCGACGTAGTTAAGCAAGAATTCCAGAGTATCGAACACAGGGATTTGGGTGGAACGAACTCGGTTGCAGGTTATCAAGCAAGTAAATATAGGAGTTTTGCAAATTATTGGGAAAACAACAATCCTAAAGATCCAGGTATCCAGCTGTGGCAATCGATTCAAGATATACTTAATGATATAAAGACAGAGTTGAGATATGCAAAGGTATACTAATGTAAGATAATCGTACGGTTGAGGTTCCAAAAACCTTATGTAACTCACCTAAAAGACACTCCCTATACAGGTTGTTGAGGCTCAATATAGAAAGATTCTAAAGACGAGGATTAGCATCAAATACCCAAACTTATAATCTAAAGATCAAGACTAACTTATCCGATTGAGGTTGTTGAGGCTCACAATCGAGGTAGAGGTTGTTGAGGCTTCACTACCACCTATAAAAGACAAGTCTAAACTAAGCTAAAGCCAATCTTTAATTTTAGATTAAAGTAAAAGCAGGTTCGTAGACTTAAGGTAAATCACGGTTAGTTCTTGAGATTCCATGGTCGTGGAACTCAAGAACAGCCCGTAATTTAGGGTTGTCGACGATAATTCTCTAACTCTCAGGGTCTAATCTATTTACGATCGATCTATCATCATCTAAGCCACAACTATCAACCCTTCACCTTAGAATTGTTAAGGGTTTTTAGCCAATAACAGTCATATCGATATCAATTCAAGAATTAAAAGACAAAAGATGGGAATTTTCAAGAACGGTCAATAATCTTCAAATAAATCTCAGAATCACAGTCAAGAACAAGCGTTTATCAAGGGATTCAAAACGGAGTAAACAATCACAATCTTAGGAAAGAAAAGAAACGGGATGTCAATCCGATCCTAAATCAAACCTAAGCAAGAAGAGAAATCTTCTTGCAAAAACCCTCCAAGAAACTTCGATCTTCCACAAACACGAAGATCACAAACAGCAACTCTCCAATACGAACTTTGATCTTCAATGAGATCTCCAAATTACCTCCAAGATGAGGGTTTGCCGCTAAGCGAGGGTTCAAAAGTCGTAAGTGAGGTGACGGAATCTTGCTTCATCCGTCTTTTTATAATGCAGGGCAAAGTGTCGGCCCGGCCCAATCTTCAAAAGATCATGGCTTCGAAACATGGCGAAAAGATTCGCCAAGATCACGGTCGTGGAAGATTCCACGACCGTAATTTAGGGCGTGGAAACAATTACGGTTAGTTCCACGGCCGTAGAATCCCCTGGAATGAACATCGAATTTTGACTCTGAATCCACGGCCGTAATTCTGAACGTGGTTTGTGGTACGGCCGTGTTTTAGGGCGTAATTTAGGGCAAGAACGTGATTCTTCCCTAACTCGTGCATTCTTCAATCTAAGACTCCAAATTGCTTCAAAAAGTGTCCTCGATCTATGGATATATCGACTCAACTCTCCTATGCTTGATTCCGTTCGGAATTAGCTCCAAATCACCTATAATCAACATAGAACTCATGTAGACATCCATATCGACAATATAGGAAATACTAGTTCACATATGCACAAAGTTCAATCAAAGGCTATCAATAAGACTCAAATACGTTTAGAAAACGTGCCTAAAATATCACAATATTTCATGCTAACAACTCCTCGAACTGCTCCTTAACCTCAAGCATCTCGATAGGCGTCATACGGTAGGGAGCCTTAGAGATCGGTCTCGTACCGGGCTCTAGCTCAATGCAAAAGTCTACACTCCTTTGTGGAGGTAAACCTGAAGGCTCTCCAAAAACGTCGGAAAACTCGCAAGCTACTAGAATCTCCTTCAAAGATGGACTCGCACTATCCTTCATGGCATAACACCAAAAAGCCTCGCATCCTTGACTGATAAGTCTCGCAGCTCGCACTACACTAATGACTGTACTAGTCTTTCCTAGATCTCATCCTCTAAAGATCTCAACATGAACTGCATCTGTAGTTACCGTCATTGTCCTCTTGCCGATGTCCATAACTGCTCGGTGTTGATCCATCCAATCCATGCCAAGGATAACTTCTTCATGTACTAAGTACATAACGAAGAAGTCAGTTGGTCAATCGCGACCTCCCAATCTAATAGGGTAATCGTGAACCTCTCGTGTACTTCTAATCTTACCCCCATCGGGTAATCCTATAAAGAAGGGTCTACCCTCTACGGTAACTAAGGCCAATCTATCTACGCAAACATCAGACACAAAAGAATGCGTTGCATCGGTATCAAAAAGAACATTGACAAGAAAACCATTAATATTAATGGTACTTGTGGTTGCTGGAGTGGTCGGCTTCACTACACTCCTCAGCTCATAAACTCTAGCTACGGCACCTCTAGTGTCAAAGTACCACCTCCTCGTCCTCTGCCCTGTCCCGGAGTAGAACCTTGAGGAGCAGTAGCACCAGAAAATCTCTATTGTTGCTACTGATACTGAGATCTCTGTCCACCTCCTGCAACACTAGCAAGTGAAGAACCCTTGAGATAGCGCCTTGCCTTGGCGGCAAAACACAACTCTATATCCTGGCTTTCCACAAGAAAAACAAGTCACTACGGGCTTCTTGCAATCAGCTCGAATGTGTCCTGCACCTCCGCAATTATGACACTGTCATCCTTTGTTAGAACTCTGCTGGAAACCAGAACATCCCGGCATTTGACTACACCCAAACCCAGCTGCTCCAACTCTAACACTGGTTGATCCAGTCCTCTGTCTCTTCTTAGGACCTCCTATCTAAGAATCTCACCTCTGACCCGGTCGGTCTTTCTCATAAGCAGAAGCTCTATCTTGATAGTACGTCAAAGAATCACAAAGGAAACTAGCAAGATAAGAGCGTATCAACTCCCTCAACCTCCAAGAAAAAAGGTAAACATGTTGATCCTCGGGTATTGCAGACGGACCCAGCAAAGACAACTCCTCCTTAAACTTGCTGACAATCTCAGCAATAGGCAAATCCTCGAATCCAGCCTTGAGGAAATCTTGAAGACAATCTCTCCTCATCGTTGTAGGGCAGTAGCGATCCTTGATAACTGTCTTCATCTACTCATAAATGGTGACCTTGCTGCGAGCGGACCTCGACCAATAATAAGCCTGATCCTTCAGCAATATCTGTGATATGTCGACTTGACGTTCCTCTGGGCAACCGATCGCCTCCATAGCAGAATCCAGCTGTCCAAGCCACAACTCCACCTCCAATCCAGTCTTTCCCATGAAAGTGGGAACCTTCAATTGGTTGAAAGTCTTCAACCAACTGTCGGGCTTCGGCTCCCTCGCCTCAGTCGGCACTCTAACCACCTCAACAACTCTATCAGGCAGGGCAACGACCTGTGTAACTCTTTGCGAAACCTTAGCTGATCTCGCGGGAACTGGCGGCACTGGTGCAGGTCCTCTAGTCTTGATAACCTCCTCAACTCTCTGCACATAGTCGCGATATGCAAAAGCTACTATAGACACTCAACCGGACTCCGTCGATGGCGCTCTCTCTGCCCGGACCTAGCGGCGGTCCTGTTCCCAGCCTCAGGAACAACGCTCTCCGCAACTTTTTCGGCGAACGCCTCAACAATAGGTGGGTCAGCAACTGGGGCTTGGCCCCGACCTCTAGCTAGTGGAGGTCTTCCTACACGTCCTCGTCCACGGACGCCAAGTGGAAGTGGTGGTCGACCCCTTCCTCGCCCCATAGCAAATGTAGCTCTAGTACGCGTCATCTGCTATAAGGATAAATATATTAGAATATAAATAGATATAAGGCCACGTTACAACTAAAGCAGAAATTCATAAGAAAAAACACATTAAGGCCAACATATAAGAAACTACATTGTTGAGATCCGCAGAGGTAGTGGTGGTCACCCGTACATCTATCCCAAACCGACAAGTTTAAAACAAAACCCCCTTTTGAAAACGTAGACCCCTTGCGAGTTCTGTTTATTTATTCCAACTTTTAGAAGATTTCGAGTGCCATTGTTTCCAACTAGAGCTTTGATACCATAATGTAACACCCCAAGTTCTGGAAACTCGAAGCGTTACGGGCTAGGACCTTGCAATGGGTCCCGACCCTCAAAGTAGCAACAATACAACGGATCTTACAACAAGGCGCAAACAAATGAAAAACCAAACTCAATATAAAACCAAAGGTTTAAACAAAGGGAAACGTAAAAGACTTATAGCCGAGTTCAAAACAAAAGGGAAAGCAACAACATAAACATAAACCCAATTTCATCCTATAATGTATGGGAACCCCGACTGACCACACCATCCGGATCACTCAACAACATCCTGGAACCTGTAGAACATCTACAACATCGATATAAACCGTTAGCTAACATTCTAGATATCGAAAAGAATGTAAAGGCACAAACACACATAAGGTCATGTAAACATATAGCATGCTCACACAACCGGTTCTTATCTTTCATTTAAGTTATCCATTACTAATTCAACTTCTTTTGTCACACGAGAATCTCTCAAAACTCGCCTCTGCTTCCGTCTACCAACAGGAATAGATCAGTATTATCCATTACCTACGGACCTGGGTTGCAAGAGCACATTCGAGTCTCTTGTAGAACTAGACAAGTGGTCACCGCCCGGTTATCATACACTTGGGCCAATTATGGTTATAAAGGGTGATTCATGTTCCGTTTATCCGTTATGAATGATAAACAACGCGAACAAGTCAAAACACTCAAACCAATATACAATATGAAGCTAAGTAAGTTCAAGGGGCTTACCTCACTCGAAGGTAATCTTAACACTCAACAAACACTCAAATATCCTCAGGAAAGGAGCAAAGGGAAGCCTGCTCAACAAGGAATCACGAATCAGGAAAGAAACGGTTGTTAGAAGTCTATAACTTCTAGTCTCAATGATCTCTAAGAGATCATCACAAGCTAAGGTCTCAACCTTAGTCTTACAGAACACACAAGGGCAAGGAACATCCATAAGAATTAAGGAAAGGAACGAGGAAAGCAAGGAAGGAAGAAACTCACAAGAACGGGAGTTACTGTAGAAGAAACCACAGGGGCGGCGGAGCAAGGCGCATGGGCGGCTTGCTACGGGGGCGGTGCACTGACAAAAGCCGTTGTCGGCTTCTCGATGACAACAGAACCATATCAAGGGACTCAAAGCTCGAACCTTTGATTCAACCACGTCAAGACTCAACCTAAAGAGCCTGAGAACAACAACACATCAATAACGGAGATGCTAACAAGAATCAAGGTTCAAACTTGATTCTTGGAGGAGGAGAAAAGGAAGAACAAAAGTAAATTCTATTTGTTCTTCGCCGCTTTGGGTAAGAAGAAAACGAAATAGAAGGATGGACATGCAACCACTACATGAACGTGATGAAGAATAAGGGAGGAAGAACTTACACGTTCAGCAAGATCACAGGAAGAAAGGCTGCAACACTCGAGGGTTGAAGAAAGCGTAAGCAAGAAACGGGAAAAGGAAGAAAATACGGGAATATACAGTAAAATGGTGAAAAGATAGAAGAAGGACGTTCTAGGGTTAGGAAGAAGATAGGAAGCCGGCCTATAAGATAGAATATCAGATATTCTATCTATGGAAGGAAGATAAAACGAACGACAACAGATCGGGCAAGATCTGTACCGAATCCGCAGGGGCGGATCGCCTCAGCCGTAGGGACGGCTTGTTGCCACCGCATGGGCGGTGACCGTCAGGGCTTGCCGTTGTGGCGACCTTCTGCACCGCATGGGCGGTGAAGGAAGAAATTGGGATCTTACATCATATCCCCTAAAAAGAAGTAAACCCGTCGTTTGAAATAATAAGAAAGTAAAAATAATTTCTTGATGTAGGTATGGAACAAAACATTTTACGGGAATAGGAAGGCACTTTGGTTTGAGGCAAACCCGTCGTTTGAAACTGCGGGCTATAATGAATAACCTGCAGTTTGAAACTGTGGGTTTGCCTTTTTTTATTTTATTTTTCTATTGTCAATTATAATGTGCTTCTAATTTGGCTCTTCTAGCAAGAGAATACTAGTTTTGAAAGGTATCCTTCGTTTACTATTAGGCCTTGCTTTAAACTGATCATATTGTTTGGATCTCTTGATTGGAAGGTGAAAGAAATTAAACAGATAGTTACCATCTAATTGCTCCAGCCTAATAATAACTTGCTTTAATAGGGTATGAATAAGTTTTAGGTCATTATAAAATTTCCATATACTTTAGATTGTTAGAAATGGTACACAAACAAGAATAAAATGAACTTGTTTCTATCCTCTCTGATTTCCTCTTTCAACCCCAATTCCCCTTGATGGAGGCAAACATTAAAGTCAGACAATATGCAAAAGACACACCCCGCGTGAATGGGGTGGGATTCCTGGTTATACTTATAAAAACATAAGATAGGTTCTGGAGTTTGAGTTTAGAAGCAAGCGGATGAAACATCAATGTTAGGCATGCCAACCAGGTTAGGACCTTGTCACTGGTCAATGCCTTGATGTGATGAAGGGGATTTGACCTTCTCTATCGAAACTGCTCAGGAGCTATAGCTGCTCTCCTGATGAGCCTAAAGCGGAGTGAAACTAGTGATGGTCTAGGTGTGTCGGCTGACCTCTCATGGCGGAGAAAACCCGTACAGGACCAGATTGTCTGACCGTGACACAAGGGTCAAGTTAATATACACATATGGGTTGATTAAACTTAATTTTGAGCATTCAGAATTACCAATACCCAAGCTTAGAGACACAAAGAAGCATCAGTTTGAAAAAGAGTATTCTTTTAGACTAATGCTCGAAATTTATACTCTTATTCTATTACATATTCATCTAAATACATCACAAAACCATGACATGGATCATAATTCTACACATGCAATCTGATTATGAAACATTCAATCTCATACATACTAGCTTTTGTTATGTGCTTCAACATAATTAGACCTACATTCACAGTCACGGTTAGACTACAATTCACTAAAAGGTGTTGCATTATTGACGAACTCAATACAAATGACATTTTAGGGATTAGTTCATTTCAAATGGGTAAATTCGGCAGCCTAGGAAGAAAAGCTCCCCACTAAGGGTTGTGATCTGCATGTTCGAATGCCACAAAGGAAATTCAAATCCAACAGAGTCAAAAGCCCCTCGCTCTAGTTTATATATTTGGTTGAGGAAACCAAATCTAAGGATTGGGGTCCAAGATTCTACGTAATGTCCAAGATTTTACGTAATGTCAAAATCTGCAATCCAACGGGAGCAAACCTGTTTTTTTATACAATGATGACAAAGTTATTAAAATTGTGAAGAACTCGCAGTTTTAAACTGCGAGTTACAAATTTATTAAAAAAATCTACTCGTCATCTATTTTAAAAAAAAAGAATGGAAATTCGCAATTTGAAACCACATGTTACCTATTAAAAAAAAAGCTAAGACTCGCAGTTTGAAATTGCAGATTATTCATTATAACCCGCAGTTTTAAACGACGGATTTACTCCGAACCAAAATGTTTTCATATTCTCGTAAACTATTTTATTCCGTACCTAAGTCAAGAAAATATTTTTACTTTCTTATTATCTTATATCTATTAAAGCATGCACCTCTATTGCCACGTGTCAAGTCACGGTTCTCCCAGCCCCCCAAAAATATTTTTTTTAAATGATTTTTAAAAGTTAAAATCTAAAAAAAAATTTAGTAAAGTCGTTAATTAAAGTTTAAATATATTTAACACCTCATCTAACCCTTATTTTTAGGGTAAACCTACATAGAGCTTTTGTAGATAATATCAAGATTAAAAAATATATATATATACTCACCTACAAGTTCGGGAATCAGAAGTTCATTTCAACAAATTTGTAGATCACATATCTAACACACACAAAATTATATATATATATATATATATATATATATATAGAGAGAGAGAGAGAGAGAGAGAGGACAATCAGGTACGGTTCATAATTTCGGATAGGGGCGTGCGGCTGAAAGTAGAGCTGACACGTGTCCTAAAAAAAAATCAGAAGCGATTGAATTTTTTTTATTTTCATAAACAATGAAAAAAAATTTGAAATACCATGTTATAACTTCTGCACTATTCTGTTATAAACTTTGAATTATTCCCATATAATTCATGAACTATTACTTTTTAATATATTATATCAAATTATTTATAAATTAATCGTTTATATCTTATGAACTATTCAATGGTAATTCATGAACTATCATTTTATAAGTTATGCACTATCCTTTATAAATTTTGCACTATGAACTATTTTATTATAATTCATGAACTATCCTTTTATAAGTTATGAATTATCCCTTAATAAGTTTTGAACTACTACTTTCACTCCTTTATAAATTTTGTACTATGAATTATTCTATTATAATTCATGAACTATCCTTTTATAAGTTATGAACTATTCCTTAATAAGTTTTGAACTATTATTTTCACTCGTTTTTGGAAAAAAAATAATAAAAAATAAAAAAAAATAAAATTGGAACACGTGTCAGCTCTACGTTAAGCCGCACGACCCTACCAGAATAATGTATCTTACCTGAACAACATATATATATATATATATATATATATATATATATATATATATATACACACGTACGTGTTTATCTAATCCTCTCCATCAGATTCATCTTGACACCTCATTTAACCCTTATTTTTAGGGTAAACCTACAAAGAGCTTTTGTGTTGTACATCTTATAAGCAATCTTTTGTTGTTACTATGTCATCCGAGTTGCTTCATTCCAAGAAATCCTTCGTCTTAATGTGATCAATTTGAAGAGTGTTCAAGAGCAAGATATGTAGTTCCGGTTCATGTGGTCATTAAGTCGGTACATCATCCGGTTGTTGAATCCGGTCCATCTCAATATATCTCATTATGAAGATATGGTCATCCTTCCCACTATTGGTTCTTGTATTTTTTGCTACAAAGGATAAAGGTATGATTAGAGCTATGTATGATGGTCTCGTATACACTTTGAGATCGTATTGTTGTAAGTAAGCCTTTTATGGGGAGAATCTTATCGTAGTATGTAATTGAATGATACCCTTATTAAGATAGTCATCCTAAAGATACTTCATTGTTGTAATCTTTCTGTTGTATTCAATATGCTCATTTGATTTGTCTTTATGGCTTGGTGTTCTGCAATGAAAAATATAGTAGCCAGAAAATTAAATATGACAAATAAATTCAGTATCATTTTCTGCCAAACTGCAACCTTTGCTGAACTTTTGGTTGATTTATATGGTACATAGATAACCTTTTTTATTTTCTGCAATTGGATTGTACTACTATTGATTGTGTTATGTCTCAATTAAAGGTTTTATTGATATTGTTGAACTTTTCTACTGCTGATCTTGTTAACAAAAAACATTTAGTTGGACTTCTTCTATTGATGTTTCTATTTTTCGTGTTGAGTTGTATCTTGAGTTGATTTCTTCTATGGCTTAAATGTAACCTTAGCTGAACTGTTTCGTGACAAATTCTAAAAACCTAATTGATATCAGAAGATACTAATCTGAAACAATCAATCAGCTACTGGCGGAATTAAATCCTAATTCTACTTAAGCTTCTTTCATAGTTGAATTGGAACCCTATTCAGCACAAGTGATAAAAACCAAAACGAATTATGCTTACAAGACTTAATCGACAACAATCTATATCGATCCTTTGCCCCTTTCAACTCATCGATTGAAAGTGAAAAACCAAATAATTCAAAATGTATAGATGATAGGAGTGGAAAATCAAGATCCGAAAAATAGTGTGTATATGAATTACTTGTTTAGAGATTGTTATTTCGGAACAGGGCGGTTTTGGGAGAATGAGAATTCTTCTTCAACCAGCGGCGAAATGCAGTGTTGCGTTTTCTAGATATGAATATTTCACCATTTGGTGTACTCGCTTAATTAATTTTCAAATGAGAGTTTTTTCAAAAAATCTTTTTGTTGTTGTAATAGTTTAGAATGATTTTTATAGGGTTGGACCTTATAAATGATTGGGCCTCAAGATTACTTTCTACCATTTGACAATTATAGTGCTGTAGTATATTATTATCGTTTTTTTTATTATTGTCTAACATTTTATAATAAATGACATATAAAACTCAATATTTATTAAACTTTATAAAATATAAGAACAACTATCATGACATATTACTTAAAATATATAGTAAGTAATTTTCTTTAATAAGTGAAGGATGTTGTAATTGATTATTAATTGGTATATAATATATTTTCAATATCATTGTAAAATATAAATTGCATATATATTATTTTCTGATCACTTTTTTAATATATATATATATATATATATATATATAAAAGATTTGTAGATTGATTGAAACAACAAATAATAAAATAAAATTTTGTTTTTATGTCAAACATATTATATATATATATATATAAATATATATATATGTATATATATATATATAGTTATTACATTCTCAATAAAACAAAATATATTATATAAAATTAAATTATAAAAGAACACCCTGCTGCACAGATAATACACTAGTTTAAAATTATTTTGGAAAAAAATCCATTTATCTAACTAAACAGGTAGGCACAAAACCAAAAAAAACTCTTAGACCATCTGCATCGAAGGTTTATAAGTAATATAATATATTAAGTCTTTAATGAACACTAGCCAAAACCTTTTAAAACCCAACCTGACATATGGAAGTAAAAAATGGGTATAAAACGTCCTTTTTGCAGAATTAAAGTGACTTTTGTTTGATCAGTATAAAAAACAATTCTATTTTATTTTTCCACTGAATCATACACATTTCATCACAAACCAAACCAAACAAACCTCATCTTATTTGTTATCTGTTTTTTGTGTTTGTTTATCTTGTAATTTATTTCAATTTGGAGTTAAAATATTTGTTTTTTCAATAACATAAATTTTTAGGATCAATAATTTATTATTATCTATACATAGCCACCATTATTATTAATGTTTAAAAAAATACAGTTAATTTAAAAAGTAAAAACAATATATTACAAATAAATATAACTACAAACAAAAGTTTGATTATAAAAAGTAAAGAAGAACACAATCATTTTATATTAATAAATATAGTGTTAAAAATCTAGTTAAGAAACTATGAATGTAAAGATGAACGAGACACATACACGCTGTATTGGGATCCATCTCAGTTTGAGCGATCAAACGATGTTGACAATACGTATGTGTCTAGGATACCAAATTCTAAGGCTGATTACATAACCAATCGTGTCCAACTTCGGAATAACACTACACACGAACAATTGAAGCATGATTTGGTTCAACACATATGAAAAAAGTTTGGCAATACTCGTGTTGAAATTAGTAGTTTATGTATCATTTCATATGTATTGGTATGTTTGTATTTTCATGTTTTGCATCTTAACTTTCCGATTATTATTTTAATGTTTTTGTATGCTTTTAATTTTTAATGAAGTAGTTTTTGAAAATTTCATTTTTATTAATTATTTATATATTTATTATTTATTATTTTGAAATTAATTTAATTATAAATAAAATAAATAGTATATTTAAAAAAGAATATAAATATGTTGGGTAAATATATATAGAATTTAGAGATTGAGACTTAGAAACTATAAATCATATATATAAAAGCAAATGGAATTTTATAAGCTGACGTGACGGGAAGAGAAAGTTTAAAAACTTTGGTAGAAACTATTAGCATTGTGATACCAACAATTATAAGCCCGACTCTAACCGCGACCACGAGTCCACGACCATCGTTTGACTGAACACGCCCTTAAATTCTCAAAAGGACCCGTGACCCCTCCTTTTTGTTTGCCTTCCCGTCCCTGATTTTATTGATTGATTTCTTTCCCTCCATTAATTGGAAAGCAAAAGAGGGGTTTAGGGTTTGTTTTCTCCCTCGACGACGTAGGTACGTCTAATTTATTTAGAAATCAAGTTTTATCTCCCACTCTCTACCTTTTCTGTTGATGTTTCAGATTATAAATTATGAAGTTTAAGCCAGTCATGAATTCTTCTTTAATATGCACTGCAATTCGTTGTGGATTTGACTCGTATGTGAAAACTAATCATCTTATTCTTTGGAATTCGCGTTATCGCTGATGGGGTAGGAGAGGAGAATTGGAAGATTTGCCGTTGAAGCAATGTTTAAGAACACTTTCCAATCCGGATTTCTGTCGATTTTGTACAGCCTTGGGTAGGTCTCCTGGTTACTGGTTTGAAACATCCTCATATGACCGTTGTTTAATTTATTTTTTTCATGTTGGGTACTTTTTCTTGCAGGAGCAAGCCTCTACAAATATGGGATAAAGAAAGTAAGAGCTCTGCACTGGCTTTGGTGTTTATTTGCCTATTCTGTTCATGCTCTGCAAGGATGTTGATAAGTTTTAATTGTGCATCATTGCTTATCATATATATTGCTCAAATGAAGGCACGGCCTTTCTAGACTAGAGTTCCCCAATAGCCTAGTAATGTCTTATAAAATTATTTTTATAATTATTTTCATGTCTAGATGACCAACTGTTAAGCTACCTTCTGATTAAGTGCTTAATTATGCAGGTAAATGCAGTCCTATGACCTGATTTCCTACATTTAAATAATTAGGAGTACCATTCTCTGTTGCATTCCAATTGAAAATTTGATATAGGTTTTGGCTCCTTGTGTCACTGTTTTAAATGAACAGAATAGGTGATAGTAAAGCTAATATGGCATTCATTTTTGGGAAGAAGAAGGGCATCAAGTTTTTGTAGTTACTCTGTGTAGAAAGGTTATGCAACACCTGATGTGGATAGAGCGAAACAGTGTCACATCTGTTCATCTTTTTTCTTTTTCTTGCTGTGAAAGAGTTAAAAATTTTGTTATGGCACAAATATAGAGTCAGTTATGTGTTTTTTTTTTTGTTAATTGATTGTTGAGAGATGAAAGATTTGACCATACATCTCTATATTTCTCACCAACAATTCCTGCTGATACTTCCCTTACTGAATAGAAAGGCCCTTGATAGTTGTATTATGAATTCTTAAACTTGCAGCGCTGTGCTCATAGTTGGAAGTGCTTTGTAATCTCCTGCATGTATACAAGCTAGAATCATGCTTCACTCTTCTGCAAGTTCATGGCATCATTTTGCAGTTGTAAATATTTTTGCGACTTTGCGTTGGCTTGGATGCCAGCCACTCTGCCATTCAAATTTCTTGATTATTACTAGTTTTTGTATGATCCGTAAAGAGTTTTACATCATAGGCATGGTATTCGACCATTTAATGATGGATATTAGATGATAATCTTTTAACCAAGTGAATTTGTATACAGTTCTCTATCTCCCTCTCTTTCTTTTTTTGAAAAAAATAAATAAAGTCATGAAACCACTAACATAAGGTTGTTTTCCAAAAACAGACACTTTTTTCCCCAAAAAATCCACCCAAGTTTCTTATTTATTTCACATTCATCTATTTCAAAGAGAGCAAATTTTAGGCCCCTCCCCCCTAAACACCACCTAAGTTTCTCATTTAATTCACAATATCTATTTACAAAGAGAGCAAATGCTGAAATGCAGGAAAAACTTTACAGTTCTTCCTATCAATGCCTGTAATTATTCTGTAAGTTTATGGTGGCCAGGATGAACCTTGCCGAGATACCTCAGAATGCATCTTTATTTTGCTTATCAACTTCTCTCTTTCCTGTTTAAGAGTTTAATTTCAGATTTTTCTTGCCCTTCAATATTTTTTTGCTATAAGTGCTCAACTGAGCACGGTTTGATTGTTGGTCAGGAGCCACAATCTGGTATATAATGCAACCAAGTACATTTAAAGTAATCGTACGTTCTTATTTTCTTTATGATGTCATTTTTGGAACAATGCTTGCAGTTTCCGATGGCCATGTTAAGCGTCCGATGGATGAAGACATCCAGTCTAATGTCCTTGAGATCATAGGCTCAAACATTCAATCCACATACATCACATGTCCAGCAGATCCAAACGCAACACTTGGCATCAAGCTAGCGTTCTTAGTTATCATAGTGAAGAATTTGAAGAAGTATTTTACATTTGAGATTCAAATCTTGGATGACAAGAATGTGAGGCGGCGGTTTCGAGCTTCAAATTACCAAGTCTGTAAGTTTACCCAATTATGTTGCTACTATGCTGTAGTATGTTGTGTCACCTTCTTAGTTGGACTTGGAGTTTGTTCATCTAGCTCCTTAACTTCTTTCATGAAATTTCACTTTCTTCTAGTATCACGCTAATAATGTCCTACTAGATATGATGCAGTTATTATAGTTGAGATAGTATATTGTGGCCTCTCGACTTGAATATCGCTTCTCTTTCTCCATAACGAATTTGTAAGATGATATGTATTGGCTCTTAGCCATTCTGTTAGTGATTATGAAGGGTTTAATTTAGATTCCTACGTGGATGAATTGGTTCTTCCTAACTTGGTACCTGTATAAATAGAAAAGTGGAGTATGCCTTTGAAGAGCCATATATGATGGGTGTGTTTGCTTGTCCATAAACACTAGTTTATAAACTAAGTTATGTTTAAAATATCATGTAAACAGTTTGCTTTAATAAGATAAACTAGTTTAGTGTTTAAATGGGTGTTTCAATGACACTCGAATGGACAAGGGTATGTTTAAATGAACTGGTGTTTTATAATAAAAATATCAATTTACAATTTATCCGTTCTTTTTTTCATTAATAACAAACTAACCAGGATATTTAAGACAGGTAGTTAGTGTAAACTATTTTATTAACATTTAAACTAGTTTTGTATAACCAAACACAATTTATGGTATTTTTTAAACAACAATTCAAATTTTACCGCTTTTCCTTTTAAACTCCGATTTTAATAAACAGTAGTTTATAATGATGTGCAAGCAAGTACACCTGATATGTGTTGAGAACCTGTATACACAGTATTGTGTTAAACTTGTGTACTTACTGATCTGAAACTGACATCAAGTTTGCAATTTCAGTCTATAACCCGGGTTAAGCCATATATATGCACCATGCCACTGAAGATGGATGAAGGATGGAACCAGATCCAGCTGAATCTTGCAGACCTAACCAGACGAGCATACGGAACCAATTATGTGGAAACATTGCGCGTTCAAGTCCATGCAAATTGCCGTCTGAGGCGGATATATTTCTCAGACCGCCTTTATTCAGAGGAAGAATTGCCACCAGAATTCAGACTTTACCTTCCTGTTCAGGCAAGTCATATGTGATAGCTCAGTAATTGCAATGTTTTTTACAGTTATAGTTCTTCGTCTTACATACACTAATTGTTACTACTCAAAAATATTGCAGAAGGCCTGACTCTTTGATCACTCTACTGAGGCTGCCCGAGAGAATTTCATATTAGTGCGAACTCATGACATGTTTTTTGCTGTTGTGTGAAGTATGATGCAGTATTTGTGGGCATCAGAGTACACCTTTAGACTGATCTATTTGTGGTTAGTTTCAATATGACGGTCGAAATTTCAAGAGATGCATCTACTAGAGCCCTTAATTATACAATAGAATAAATTCAAAAAAAATTAAAAGATATGTAGAGGAATAGATAAATATTGTAATAAATGGTTAATATCTTTCCAACTTTAAGGTGTCGATTTAGGGTTACATGGCAAAAGGACACTAATAGACATGGTTCACAAATCTAAATCGCCGGTTTAGGTTTGTGACCGCCGGCCAAACCTAAATCTAAACCGGCCAATAAATCTAAACCGGCCAATACAAAACCGACTGTCGGTTTTGCAGCTACTTATTTTTTTTTGGGAAATCTCGATAATAATATTAGTAATTTAATTAAAAAAAAAAGGGGGGTTTGAACCGGTTTCCCGATTGCTTACGCATCCTCTTGAGGTTAAGAGAAATCAAAGCTCACGTAGTTCTCTTACCGTTGCTTACCTTTTGTCGGACTTCCGAGTTTAGTTACCCCGCTTACTTTCATGCATCGGACTCGGAAGTTGTGCCCGGGTCATTGGAGTTGAAATCCGATTTTTTAGTCATAAACCGGGGCATATGCTGTTTCTGCTTCTCCGTCGTTATCCAATCTTGAATGCATACTTGTGCCTCCAATTTTTCGAGCTTCATTTGACTTCTCTTGTAACATAGCATTATCCCTTCTTGGCTAAATGCTTGCTCCGTTGATGCGGGCACGACCATGAGTTGCACAATTTGATCAAGGTTGGATACTTCGGGGCTAACTTCTTCCACCAACCCAAAAATTCAAAAGATTCACTATCAAAATTAAAACATGTTAGATAATCTTGAAATTCCACACTTGGGGATGAATGTCGTTGTGTTTTTGTTCTTTTAGCTAAAATTTGTTTAGCTTTTGAGAAGAAGAAGAAGAAGAGGGTGGAAGAGTCGGTTCAGCCGTAGAAGAAGAACTAACACTTATTTCAAAGAAAGAAAACAAATTTTCAATTTCAATACGAACATTATGAATAGTGGTAGAAGTGTTTGTAGAACCTAAACCCAAATATTCATAATAAACACTCAACAATTCAATAACACCATCAATTCTTAGTCTAGGATAAAAAACGGCGAAAATAAGATAAACCAAGAGAATATCAATGTAATATTTTAGCTATTTCAACTTCATGTCATTTATAGCACTTACAAGGTTTGGATAAGTAAAACCGGTTTGTAAAGCCTCAACAACATTTGCAGTTGTTTCTAAAAAGCTAAAAGAAGTGGGAGTGTCATCATATTAGTTAAATCACTGAAAACCTTTAAAACATTACAAATATCAAAACCAGTTTGTCAAATAGTTTCATCATCTAAAATTGATCAAGAAATGTTTTGTGCAGAAAATGCTTGTAAAAGCTCTTTGTAACGAAGGGTTTGACTAAGTAGTTTGTAAGTAGAGGTCCAACAAGTTCCGATATCTTTTGAAAATGCAATTGGATGAACATTATTTTGTAAACACACTGTTCTCCATTTTTTCTCAAATCGGATGAGTGCCATGTATGCTCAATTACGTTGGTGATGGGGGTTAGCATAGCCGATAAAATTTTTAAGTCCATCTTGAACACATAAGTTTAGAATATGATATGCACATCTTTGGTGAGTAAAAGAAGTTCGCAAATATTATTTCACATCCTCCACCAAATCGTTTAGGCTTGACCTTCATAAACCGCCGACCGGCAATTTGGTCAAACCCGCAAACCTAAATCGTCGGTTTGGTCAAACCGACAGTTTTACCGGTTTGAAAACCTCTAGTTCGGCGATTTTGCCCAAACCGGGCCCAACTCTAGACACTTAATATTTAGAGTAAATTATATAAATGCACCTCAATTTTCATATAACCTCCGCTTATTTTTTATTTTACATTTAACCACCATTTATCACTCATTCATAACAAATTACCACCCTAATGAAGCTTCGTTAAGACCCCGTTAAAATTATGGGTCCATCCAAGAGAATTTTTTTATTTCTCAAATTCAAGCTTAATCAAATACTAATCCGGTACTCCGTATAAGGATTATTTACACTTAATCAAATTGTGAAGCTACAATTTGATACCAATGAACAAGTCAAAAGCTTTCACATTCAATATATATTGAAAGTACCGAAAACCATGTTACGGATGACGACGACTATAAATTTAAACATGGGAAACTCACATTACGGACGAGGATGACTAGGAATTTAAGCATATTCAAAAGAATAACATGTCCACCACAAGGAAGAAAAATAAAATCAAATGGGACAAACGAAAATCTGAATTCCACAAACTTAACTTTGATGGATCAAAACTCAATTCGGGTATAACATATAGGTTTTGTTATACGAAATCATAACGGTGATGTTATTTGTTTGAACACTAGGTAATTAAAGAAGAAGTCTTCGCACTGAAAGTTGGACTTAAAGAAGCAATCAGGTTAAATATTAAATAGATCGAAATTGAGAGGTGATGACTTATGTGTTATTAAGGCACTCTAGGGAATTGGAAATTGTCCTTGGGAGATCGAGATGATCTTATCCGTTCGCTTGTTTGAGGAAGTCAAAGTCAGATATATATATATAAAGAGTAATCAACTGTGTTGCTTACCGATTGACCAATTTGAGAATTTCGGACCTAACACACCCTTTTCTGACGATCCCGAACTTCGTGTTCTCATCCGTAATGATGCGTTAGGATGAACTACCTATAAAAAATAGTTTTTATTAGTCTCATATTCCTTTCTGCCAACACGAAAGTGGAAAGTTTTCCCAACTTCTTCTCTGTTTGTGCTTGACTCTAGATTAATACACATAAGACAGATTAGATAAGATTATTTCATGATATTAGTATTGTAGCTAATTATCAACTCAATCTCCATATCATTTCACTCTTGTTTTTTGTTTTCTCAAAGTGTTTAATGATTCTCGTATTGTTCTTAAGTTGTTTCATGGTATTAGTATTGTGTTTGACTCTAGGTTACTTGAAGGCATGCTTGAATGTTGTAAATGGCTTACTCCATTTTTTGTTTTGACAATATTTTTTCTTCCAGAAAGAGGCATGTACTTGGCAATTGTTGAAATGTGATGTTACTGCAATCAGATTTGTAAATGTGAAGCCTGAATTTTGAATGAAGGGTGATTACATTTCTATTGTTTCATGAATGTACATATCTAAATTTCTGTGTAGCTCCATCATTTACTCATGTTTGGTGTAATTCTTTGAGATTCCATAACTAACAAATCGTATAAATCAAAATTGCTAACTTCATTTAAAATGTTAGGGTTAATTTTTTTTATTTTGATTATGTTTAATTTATTGATCTTGATTTTATTATACTTGTATGATTATAATTATAGGTAATAAACTATGTAAGATAATGTTTATTAAAAAGGGTTTGTGGTTTATTTATTAAAAAAAGATTCCATAATTAACAAATCGTATAAAAATCAAAATTGGTAACTTCAATTAAAATGTTAAAAAATGAAAGAATTTTTAAATTATTATTGTTCAAAGTAAGCCTATGGTATACAAATAAAACGTCACTAGTATCAGTTGTATTAGAACATTTCATTTTTATTTAGTCACATATAAAAGCAAATTTATTTTTGTTCCTAATTTTTGGCTTACATTTGCTATTATTGGTTTATTTTTATTATATTTGTATTATGATAATTAGAGAAATCAATTAAGAAATATAATATTTTATTTAAAATGATTTCAAAAACCAACAAATTGCATAAAAATGACCTATAAGTATAAATTAAAACTAAAATAGCTATAAAACATATAATGCAAAAAAAATTACACTAAACTATTACATTATTATTTTCACATATTTTTTGGAACATAAAAATAAAAGGGTTACAAGTAATTTATAGTCGATATGATCCCGGTCTAACGGTTTCATAAACGTAAAAAATGTTGTTATGATAAAAATTAAAGTCAATTAAGTTTTGACCAATTTCTTTGTTGTTCGAGGCAATATTTGATATTCTTATACAAAATTAAAATAAAGATCGATCATATGCAGATCAATCAATCCCAACAACATAAATCAACCCTTTATAAACAATCTTTTCCCTACAAATCACCTTCTTCTTACCCATCAAGTTCTACACCTTTATTAATCAAGATAACCGTGTTATGTAATCTCGTCTTCTGAGGTTTGATGCGGCCATTTGCTGGCGGTTTCGTGCGTTTGTCGAGAAGGGGGCGTGGATTTGTGATCGACTCCTGACGGCTCTGTTGCTGTCCAAATCTAAGGTGTCCACAGTTGTTCCCCAGGCTTCCCCTGTGTACTTCCTTCGAAGATGAACATTTACGCTCGTTGCCTACTGGTGGCTTGATCATCCTGCTTTCCCTTGAAGACTTTTTGCTTTCGGTTTTATTTTGATGTATTTTTGTGTATTTCTTTTCTCCTTTATCCGTATCCTTCACGACCGTTTGACCGTCTGCCGATCTTTTCGGCCTTTCGACCCACTAAACGGCGCGCCGTCTAATGGATTCGAACCGCTTCCCGTTTTCAAAAAAAAAATATATATAAATATACTATTATATCTCTACTTTACACTTACTTTTTCACTTTTTTGAAAACCGTAAAAGAAGATACCAAAATAGCGTGAAAAAGCACTACAAGAAACAATAGTTAAAAGCTAAAATCAATTAAGCGGCTAACCTTGTAAAAGTCCGATACAGACGGATCGCACGAGCGCACATGTGCATTAAGACCAAACCCATCACATAAATCCGGTGAGATTCCATCCTAAAATCAATAATAGGAGTACCTCACCGACCTTATATACTAGGCTCGGAGTGTCTCCTCCATCTTTCGACGTGAGACCTTATTATCTCCAACACCAAGTTGCACTTGTCCACAGGTTAAGATTGCGAGCCGAATTGAGGCTAACCGCTCTGAACCATGTCAAAGTCCGATACAGACGGACCGCACGAGCGCACATGTACATTAGGCCCAAACCCAACACATAAACCCGGTGAAGTTCCATTATAAAACCAATTAACAATAGGCGACCTTATATACTATGTTTAGAGTGTCTCCGTCCATTATTAACTCCAACAAACCTCATGACTCAATAGACGAACATCCACGGCATAACCTGAGGTCAGCTACAAAGCATAATATAATCACAAATCACAAATCTGATTAAAATATTGTGTTAAGCATATACAAAACGGATGTTCCAAACTAAAATATACTAATAACGTGGCCAACATTATACACGCTCACAAACAGCTAAATACTTCATTTTGTAGAATTATTTTTTAAAATATTACAATTCCTGACCCAAGATTCCTTCTCTTTATGACATCCCCCATTTTTAAATTAAATTACCAAATTACCCTCCAAAGTTCTAACATATGTGGAAATTATTGGAGTGTCATGTTTCTCAAATGATTACCACTGCGAGAATACCCTTTGCTACGCACTATACCAAACCCTATTTTTTGAGGTTCGCTTTTTATACGTATTACCAATTATTTATCATCATTATTGAACAACACCTACGTAGCCATTGCTATTCTATACTATTCTTTTACTTGAAAACTATTTTCAATATGTAATTGCTCATATCATATTCAAAAGTGCTCAACATAATGTTGCTATTTTAAAATTTTGAAAACATGCATGATTCAAGTGTATCGTTTAAGTTACGATTATTTATTTATTTTCCTCACTTTATAATGATGATTTATAAGGTCACAAAGGCACCAAGCGTGCCGCCATGTATTCAAATTTCCAACTTTAGTATGATTAACTACAAATATACTCTTAACAATCAATCAAAATTATCTCAATTTAACAAATATAATAATATTTAAATTAAATTACCTGATTTTTAGATGTATGCTTATTTAATTAAAATTACGCAAGTTTATAGAAAACCCATCTTCATTTCCAGATACACAATATTTGCAATCATTATTACCTACCACTCATTTTGATATCTTTGTTTGGACATTATTACATAGGATTCTGCACTTGACAAAGAAAAAGAAGATTAGTTTATACAAAGTTGTACAAATAATTTGTAAATTTTACCATTTTTAAAAAAGGATTCATTTTATTTATCAAATGAAAAAAAAGTTGTAGTCTTTAAAATTTAAATTAATTTATGTAGATATTGAAAATTAACAATTAAGTTGTCATTTATAAAATTAAGATTCAATTTTTGTACATAGGCAGCAATTATTTAGAGTAAACCAAAAAGCAAAGATCGGAATATTTGAAAGAATAATAGACGCCAAAAAAGATTATTTGGTTGGGTGTTGGGACCCACATGTGTGTTGGTGGCATGTGCTTTGGTTTATACTTTATAGGTATCTTAAAGCCGACAGCATTTCTCCTTCATTGCCATTTTCTTACATTTCATTTTCAGCCGCGGGCGGAGCCAGGCGGAGGTCAAGCCGGACCTGCGAGTTTTGTTATTGCTTGTAAATTTGAATGCTATCTACGTAACACGTTCCTATATAAATTTACGTGATGAATATTTTTGTTGTAAGTTTTTTTTTTTTTTTTTTTTTCTTCTCAAAATATGTAGAAAATATCAAAATTTAAAATTTTTTGTACAAAATTAAGTTAAATTTTTCATAAAAACAAAAATATATACATAAAAAGTACATTAAATAAGTGTATAACTATTTTAAAAACTATTGCAATCTGGTAGTTGTAGTATAATACTTTTTAATTTGTGATCAAATAAAGCTTAAAAAAAATATTATAATTGTAAATGTATGAAACTATGATGCACGGACACGGGAAACGGACATGACGAGAAACGGGAAAGCGACATTCTTCAAAAGTACATGAAATGGGGACACGGTGAGGGAAACAAATAATGTATCATTTTAAAGCTATTGAAATGTAAAATTCATATCATAATAAGATACATGTATATGAAAAAATGATATATGAGTAGATAAAAATATTTACATGACAACAAAATAACCGAGAAAAAAGCTTAGAAACAAACAGTTTTAGTCTTACAAAACATAAAGATACATATTTAGTCTTACAATCTCAAATAAGCATACTTAGTTTCAATATTGACGAACGAAACATCCATTTTGCAAATCAACAACAACCGAACAACATGATCAAGTAAAGAAGACAATAATGAAAAATTGTAAATTAAAAAAGTGAAAGAATTTAAATAATGCACTCAACATTCAAAAAATAAAGATTACACAAGAGATTAGTAATTAAAGATTCAAAATTAATTTACGAAATCATAAGAAGAATGGAGAGAAGAGTCGGTCGGCAAAAACAACAACATTTCAACATTAGAAACGAAGAAGAAGAAGAAGATCGGTGTCTTGCTTCCGGAAACCACAATCTCGCAGGTTTAGCCTTATAAAATAGGGTCGTTGACCGTGTCTTGACCGGACACAATCCGCGCCCTCACCATGTCCTAGACGTGTCCTACCTCTGAAATGTGTCTTGACCGTGTCGGGTCATATTTGACCATGTCCGAGCCGTGTCCTGGCGTGTCCTCGTGTCCGACACAGCTGGACACGGGACTTATATTCGTAAAAATTTAATAGACTTTTTACGGAGTGTTTTTCACCGTTGATGCACTTGATCCAACAATTCATATTAGCTCACACCATTTAGTGATTTCTGGGTAACCTGATGGCATTTTTTGTAATTATGTGAAGTTCAGCGACAATTTTATCCTTTTAAAAAGATTTTGACACGGTGAAATCTTGTAATTTTAAAAAAGTGTAGTGAGAATCCATTTTGTTTCGTTAGTTCAAATTGCCGTTTGTTTGGTTCATATATTTGTGAAAACTATTTGTTCTAAGTTCTAATAGTTCTTATCCTTTAGTATTTTTTTTCGTTCAAATTTTTGTTTATTTAGTTTAAATGTACTAATGATTTTTTTTTTTTAAATTTAACATAATGATGAACTAATAATATAAAATGTGTGAACTAATGATACTCTATTATTTTTTTTACAAAGACTTTTTTCTTCAAATTTTTGTAATTTTGTTCAAATTAAATATTATTAATGATTCATATACTTTTGAACTTATAATATAAAATTTTTGAACCTTTTCTTTTCAAGTTTTTTTTCCGTCTTCTTTTTCTAACGGGAATTTTTTTCGTTCAAATTTTTTGTTCAGTTTGTTCAAACAATATTGTACTAATAGTTCATACATTTTTAAAAATTATTTTCAAGTTCAAGATAATGGATGTACACATAATATAATATGGTTAAACTAATTAAACACTCGATTTGAAATAATGGTATAGATATTTTGAGCTAACAATATTATAATAAAAATATTATAATAACCATACTTTTAAAAATATGAACTTTTATAATATTAGTTCAAAATTTGGGTATCATTAGTTTGAATATTGTGTATTGTTAGTTCAAACATTATGCTTTATTAGTTCAAACACGTACAAGTAACAAAGTGCATAAAAATATAACTACCACTTAACAAAATAATACGTGAACTAAGTACAGAAAATATCAGAATTATTAGTGTATACTTTTAAACGAATTGAACTAAAACTATTAATGAAATACTATCTGTTATGGTTTTATCATAAAAATTACAAAAAATTACATCGCACCCCCCTTTTAGAAAACGGATTTTCAACAAGATAAAATTGATCTCTTACCTTCTAATTATTACAAAATTGTCACCGCACATCTCTTAAATCATTAAATGATGTGGATGAACGTAGCCCACTAGATCAAGTGAATCAACGGCCCATATTACTCTGTAACGCCGTACCACAACTCCTCTCCGCACCATAACAACTCCCATATATATCTTTATTACATAATAAGCAAGAATTCCCTTTGCAATAGTGTCGGATTTTTTTTTACCCTTTTTTATTCTTGAAATTTCAAGTTTGTCATTCTCTTTTTCATTAGTTTTTTTATTTCATTAATGATTCTAACGTGACATGTATCCTTAAGAAAGACGGTACACGCTTAAGAACGTGTGTCTGTCTACCGTCTCTTCTTCTTCTTCTTCTTCTCTTGCACACTTCTTCATTCTTCTCTTGCAACTTGTTCGTTCGCCCCTCGCCCTTTTCTTCATGTTCCCTTCGTTCCAAGGTTCTTTTTCCTTTTTCATTTTGGATTTATCTTTGATTTGGCACATGAAATCGATGGTCTCACATCAACCACCATTCTTCAATGAAATCTTCTTCTTCGGTCTTCATGGTAAGGTCTTCTTCGTCAAGCTTTATCCCTTTGAAAACCTAGGATCTCGATAATCGGTGAAGGCAACCTAGATTTGTTTTTTTAGTCTTGTTATTCAAGGGTTTATCTTGTTGAGGAAATACGTTAACCGATTTTCATAATCAATAGTTACTCCTACTTATTTAAGTATATATTTAAATTAATTACTTTTGATTCATTTCCTTGTTTATAGGATTTGATCCACTCAACTCCTTATTTTATGGAATCTATTTTTCACCATGTACTTGTATATATGACCTCTGCACATAATGAAAGTATTCAATTCTCAATTCACTTTATGGTATCAGAGCTAGTTGGTTCTAATCCTTTTAACCTTTGTCTACATAAGCTCTTCAATGGCTTCCTCCTACAACACACTCCCAAATGAGCTTGATCCCACTGCTCCTTTCATCATGAGCAATCTCTACCGCACAACCAAACTATCTTCCACCAATTACCTCGCTTGGATACCTCAAGTTGAGGCTCATTTAATAGGCTACGAGCTATACAAGTTTGTCGATGGAACTCATCCAGCCCCCTCTGCAACAGTTACAACTAACAACATCAAGTCCCCAAATCCAGCCTACAAGACATGGCATCGTCAAGACAAGATAGTGTTTGGAGCAATCATGAGTTCAATTGAACCCTCTCTCAATCATGTCAGATCCCAAACGACCACATCTAAGGATGCGTGGGATCTTCTTGAAAAAACATACGCACGATCAACTCGCGGTCACATCCTTCAGTTGAAGGATCAACTCAAAAGCATATCCAAGGGCTCATCTACTATCTCTGAGTACATGATCGATGTACAAAGAATTACTGATTATTTGGCCAAACTTGGGAAACCTCTTGATATCAAAGATATCACCGATCGGGTTTTAGAAGCTCTAAACACTGATTATCAATCAATTATTGACAATGTTCGCGCAAGGGACACTCCAATCTCCTTCAAAGAGCTTCACGAGAAGTTAATCAACAAAGAACTTACCCTTCGCCATCAAACTTCTCCTACAACAACGTTCCCTACTGTTGCTAATCCTACAAATACCCCCGCTTTCGTCTCTCATCATACAAATCTGATCGTTTACCTTACTCACCAAACCAAAGCTTCTCCACTCATCCAACCAAGCTCCAAATCAACCCACAGGTTACCAAGGCCGTTGCCAATTTTGTGGTAAGCATAGTCACTCCCTTTCCTGGTGCTCAACCTTCCAGCGCCAATATCCAAACATAAACCTCCCGAAACCTCCACCACACCAACACACAACTCCTCCTCAAGTCCACACAACTGCCATTAATCCCTCACCCTCGCCTTGGTTACTTGACTCCGGCGCCAATCAACATGTTACTTCTGATCTCTCCAAACTCTCCAGCCAATACCCATATGATGGATCGGATGAAATCGTGATAGGTGATGGGTCGGGCCTACCCATCCAAAATACTAGTTCCACTTCTCTTCCCTCATCCTCTAAAATGTTTACTCTTTCTAATGTGCTTCACGTTCCAACAATACAAAAAAAAAAAATAATATCTATCAATAAATTTTGCATTGACAATTCTACCATTATGGAACTCTCACCTAACTCTTTTTGTGTCAAGGATCTCCACACGAGAGTGCCTCTTCTCACACGATCATCTAGGAATGGACTCTACGAATGTCTTGTTGCTGTGTCCCGACGTCTGCTTGTGCTCAACACCAAACTCTCTACCACTCTTTGGCATCACCGTCTTGGTCACCCATCTCCCAAAACATTGGCCTTCTTAGCATCACACTTGAAGTTTTCCAAAATTCACGAGCCATGTAACTCGTGTCACATCAATAAATCCACAAATTGCCTTTTGCAATTTCGTCGCTTACCACCACTAGCCCTTTAGAAGTTGTTTTTTCGGATGTATGGACGTCTCCGGTTTACTCTTATTATAACTACAAATATTATGCTCTTTTTGTTGACCATTTTTTTCATATATATTTGGCTATATCCCCCTAAAAAAAATCCGACACATATGAGGTGTTTTGAAGATTTAAAACCTTAGTTGAAAAACGCTTCCAACACCCCCTTCAAACACTGTATTCAAATAATGGAGGTGAATATGTAGCCCTCAAACCATATCTTGCACAACAAGGTATATCCCATCTCAACACCCCACCATATACGCCTGAGCACAACGGATATGCGGAATGTCGACATCGTCATCTCGATGAGACATCCCTCTCCCTTCTCTCTCATGTGCCTATGTCCACCAAATATTGGACACATGCTTTATTACGGCTACATTTCTTTTAAATCGCATGCCTACTTGAACTCTCCATAACAAGTCCCCATTCGAAACATTATTTAGCATCTCTCCAAATTACACTTACTTAAAGATTTTTGGTTGTCGGTGTTATCCGTGGTTACGTGTTACGCTAAGAAAATGTGCACGCAATAAGCCTTAAATTTATACTCGTTATATTTCTCCTAACTCCTAGCGCACCCGCAGTGTACGGGACGTTCGTAGTATGGATAGTATTCCGAGGTCGAACACAAAGACTAAGGTGAGATTGATTCGGTTTATGATTGAGTTTAGTGAAAATCTAGATTAAGAAAAGAGAGAAATAAAGAAATGAAAATCTCAATTGTTTTTGGTTGGTTTTTAGTGATCAATGAAAGATCACAATTCGTGCAAAGTAAACAATCAACTAAACTATGAATCAACACAAATAAACAAACTAAACAGGATATAGATCAAAGAAAGAAAAGACGGATTCTAGGGGTTGGAAGTTCCGGTTATGGTATAGGACTCAAGCTATCTATTCATTCCTTGGATTAACTATGTTGGGATTAAGTGTTTCTCGATTGGGATCAATCACCGGGTAAGTCTCATGATCCACTAGTCCATTTCCTAGGTCTCATCACCGGGTAAGTCTCTAAGAACCTAAGGGACGGAATTCTACACTAACCGGATTGTTACCTAGAGATCTTAACCTATCCTTACCGGGTAAGTCTTGGAAAGGGAAGTCTTAAACAACTATCCTAGCACACTTAATCCAATGGCGGCTTATTAGGCTCACCACTACCTAAGGTTTGTTATCTTCGGAATCTAAGAGTAAGGATTACCGGGTAAGTCTCTCCTAACACTTAGTTGCTAACACTAGGTCACCCTAGGATAGATTTAACTCAACAAACACTTAGGATTTCAACATTCTACAAATCTAAGACAAGATCCATCGAACCAGGGAAAATCACGGTTTGTTCTATCTAAACCACGGGCGTGGTTAGGCAAGAACTACCCGTGATTTCTAACAGCAGCTACGTTCATGCACACAAGTCATCCAAAGATAAATCTAAGTCCGTCCTATCATAGCCCCAGCCATAACCATCATTTCCTTACCCTAGAACCACATCTATTTAGCCTACAACGTTCAAAATAGAAATCGAAACAAACAAACATAAAATCATGACATCCATTTTCAAGATGATGAAGGAAGAGAGATGAACAAGTGAACTAAAACAAAACCAAGCTGCAAATAGAATTAGAGTAACTCACAATCCTTCCAAAAGAAGGTTCAAATGATTCATACAACTCTAGAAATAGAATCCGGAATTCTTCAATACAAAACTATCAAGTGTGGTAATGGTGTGTGTTCCTCTTCTCCTCTTCAATGGAGCTCTTCTTCTTCCTCTTTGACACTTTCCTTCCTAGAAAGACTTCTTGTTGAGAGAATATTTTTGTTAGAGGATAATGGATAATGGAGAGCTGCTCCAAGATGCTTTTCTCAACCAATGAAGGACCACTTTTATAACAAATTTTGCATGAGCTGGCCATGAGAGTCGTGGCACAGCTGTCACAAGAATCTGGCAAAATCCACGGGTAAAATCACGGCCGTGGAATGTGCCAGTAAACCGTGATTTGCTCCAGAAACTTCGCTTTGGATCATTAAGCTGTGATTTGGTGCATGGCTTGTGTTGGCAAGGCTTCATGAGTCCTCCTTAGCCTTTAGCGTGTGTCCTAATGAGTCCGAGGGTGTGTCATCTAGATGAACGATCCTCAAACATATCGTTTTAACTCCTAAACCTCCCGAAATACCTACAAAGCAACGCACAAGTCCGTGTAGACGTCTATCTCGACAAAGTATGTGAATTGAGTGCAAACGTCGTGAACTAGTGCTAAACTATGCATGAATGAATGAAAAATCTATCTAAATGATTACCTAAAACTGAGCAATAAATCGTGTTATCAAAATACCCCATACTTAAGATTTGCTCGTCCCCGAGCAAACTCCCAACTATAGACTAAAAGATGACATGATTTATGTATGCAGAAAAATGGCAAAATCTTTTGGGTTTGTGCTTCTACTATTGAATCTCCTTCAAAGTCATGTTTCATGGCAAAGGATAAGCAATCATGCATCAAACAAATGAAAACATGGAAAGATGATTGTACTTAACTCAAAAGTATGCATGAAATGTAAAGATGAAGAAGTCAAGAAGATCAAGAGTACATCCAATCTAAATCACTAAGTCTTACAAACATGCAAATAGGTCATAAGGTCTTGTGAAATAAAAGGGCCAAGAAATGTAGCGATTGGGTGGGGATTTCTAGGTTATGTGATGCTAATCCGGGAACGGAACTAACTCCACAATCTTGTCCTCGATCAACTTCCCTCAAGTGTATATTTTCCTCTATCTTTTCTTTCTTTTCTTTTTCTTTGACTTATTTTTGAGACAATGGCATTGGTGTACAAAAGCCGAAACCTTGGTGATTGGCCATCCTCGGGCTTTTTCTTAGTTTTCGAGGTGCATCCACACCGGGCACACATACCAAAGCTCGTTAAGACTATTGGTTTATTTGACTTGGGCAAGACACCAACACCCGATTATGTGAAGTGTACCGAGTTACTTGTCATTTAAACCAATGTCCCCAAACCTATATTTTTGGCTACACTTTTCACAACAAATTCAGCATTTTATGCATGATATTCTTTTCATCAACAACTTCACTCAACACTTGTTTTTCACACACATCAACACACTAGCATGCTCCTATTCCCGGATGGGTTAAAAGAGGTCAACTTTATCTCAATTGAGGTGCTCAAGCAATCATGATTAAGATGAGAAGTAGAGAAAGATGAATTGCCTCATTCATTCCTAGATGGTATGCAAGAACTATCATGTAATTTCGATCTTCAATACTCAATTATTTCTAGGCAACATCATGATCACAAATCATTCATAGAATTCAAGAGAAGTACTTCATGTCTACATATGCGTTCATCAATCCTAACACATGAGGCCATCCATAGCCAATTCACAAGACAAGATTCATCATTAGGATCATATCCAAGCCTAGAAAGCACAAAATTTTTTTAAAATTTTCTGATTTTTATGGTATTTTCGAAATGAGTATGTACAATGCAAGACATGTGAAGATTTTAAACTATCCTAGATGCTCATCATGAAAAGGATCATGCAAACCCCACCCCATACTTAGAAACACATTGTCCCCAATGTGGTATACAAGTAAAGAGAGTGAAAGAAGGTTCTCACAATGTAAAAATGGTTTGCTATGGTATTTGGGATTGTTCAAGTGAATTGATGTTGGATGATCCTATCAACAATGGTAGAGAGCTCTTAAGCATCCATCTAAGCTTTAGGACCCGCGCTAGGCACCGCTAGCCGTCCAAGTTCCGCGTCCGCTCCACCCATAATTGATGAGGGGTTCATCATCATCATTCCTATGTCAAGCAAGGCTTCCAATGCCACTAATGTTCTAGCATACACACAAAGTAGACAAAACACACACAAAGATAGAAAAATCTAGAACAAAAGCAAATCAAGAAAGGAAAAACGTTACCAATGGGTTGCCTCCCACCAAGCGCTTCTTTAAGGTCATTAGCTTGACCAAACTCGGGGGCGTCTACTCAAGGTGAAGTGGGGCAATTATCTCCACCGGAGCTCCCGGGATATACTTCTTCAACCGGTGCCCATTCACCTTAAAGTTATCACAATGTTCCCCTCCTATCTCAATGGCTCCATGAGGAAAGATCTTCTTCACCACATATGGCCCGGTCCATCTTGATTTGAGCTTTCCGGGAAAAAGCCTTAGCCTTGAGTTGAAGAGAAGGACAAGATCTCCTTTACTCAACTCCTTGGGGATGATCCTCTTGTCATGCCATCTTTTGGTTCTCTCCTTGTAAATCCGGGCATTCTCATAAGCGTCCAACCGGATCTCCTCGAGGGCATTCAATTCAAGCAATCTCTTTTCTCCCGCCTCTTTGAGATCAAAATTTAGCCACTTAATGGCCCAATAAGCTCTATGCTCCATCTCTACCGGAAGGTGGCAAGACTTGCCATAGACCAACTTGTAAGGAGTGGTGCCAATCGGTGTCTTGAAGGCGGTTCTATATGCCCATAAGGCATCATTGAGCCTCATAGCCCAATCTTTTCTCGTCCTAGAGACCGTCTTCTCAAGAATGGACTTGATCTCCCGGTTGGAGATCTCCACTTGGCCACTAGTTTGGGGATGGTAAGGTGTCGCCACCTTATGAGTCACCCCATACTTGGTCAAAAGCGCTCCAAAGTTCCTATTGGTGAAGTGCTTTCCTCCATCACTAATGATCACCCTTGGTGTTCCAAACCTAGGGAAGATCACCCGGTTGAAGAACCGCATCACCACCTTGGCATCATTTGTAGGAGAGACGATTGCCTCCACCCATCTTGACACATAGTCCACCGCCAATAGGATGAAGAGATTGCCACATGAAGAAGGGAATGGTCCCATGAAGTCCACACCCCACACATCAAATATTTCGACTTCTTGGATGTTGTTCAAGGGCATCTCATTCCTTCTTGAGATGTTGCCCGTCCTTTGGCAAGCATCACATGCCGCTACAAAACCTTGCACATCTTTAAACAAGTTAGGCCAATAAAAACCGGATTGCAATACCTTTGCACACGTCTTGTGTGAGCTAGCATGGCCTCCACATGGTAAGGAGTGACAATGCCGGATCACACTCTCTACTTCATCTTCCGGTATGCATCTTCTAAACATTCCATCCGGCCCTCTCTTGAATAGAAGTGGTTCACTCCAATAGTAGTGCCTCACATCGTTGAAGAACTTCTTCCTTTGTGCATATGTCAATCCGGGAGGCACTTCCTCACACACTAAGTAGTTCACAATGTCGGCGAACCATGGCTCACTTCCTCTAGATACTTGGAACAAGCATTCCTCCACCATTTGCAATTGCTCATCTCGGAATGAGTCATCAATTGGAATGTTATCTCTTCCAAGCTCTAATGATGGGAGTCTACTAAGGTGATCCGCCACCGAGTTCTCGGATCCCTTCTTGTCCCGGATTTCCAAATCAAATTCTTGTAGAAGAAGGATCCACCGAATCAACCTAGGCTTGGGATCCTTCTTGGTAAGTAGATAACGGATCGCAGCATGATCCGTATAAACTATGACCTTCGCTCCAACAAGATATGAGCGGAACTTCTCAAATGCATACACAACCGCTAGCAACTCCTTCTCGGTGGTAGCATAATTGAGTTGGGCATCATCTAGCGTCTTGCTAGCATAATAAATGGCATGAGTGCGCCCATCTTTCCTTTGCCCCAAAACAGCCCCAACGGCTACATCGCTTGCATCACACATGATCTCAAATGGTAAACTCCAATCCGGAGGTTGCATGATAGGTGCGGAGATCAAGGCGTTCTTCAACCTACAAAAGGCCTCAAGACAATCTTTGGAAAAGACAAAATCAACATCCTTCATTAGTAGGTTAGTGAGAGGTTTAGAAATTTTAGAGAAATCTTGAATAAACCTCCGGTAAAAACCGGCATGCCCTAAGAAACTCCTTACCCCTTTCACCGAGGTAGGTGGTGGCAACTTCTCTATCGTTTCAATTTTGGCCCTATCAACCTCAATGCCACGGTTAGATACCAAGTGTCCTAACACAATGCCTTCACTTACCATGAAGTGGCATTTTTCCCAATTCAAGACAAGATTTGTCTCCTCACATCTTTGCAATACTAATGACAAGTTAGCCAAGCAATTATCAAAGGAAGAACCATAAACAGAGAAATCATCCATAAACACTTCCATGATATTTTCTATGTATTCCGAAAAGATAGCCATCATACACCTTTGGAAGGTGGCGGATGCATTACACAACCCAAATGGCATTCTCCTATATGCAAAAGTACCCCATGGACATGTAAAGGTTGTTTTCTCTTGGTCATCGGGGTGGATAGGGATTTGGAAGAATCCACTGTAGCCATCTAGATAACAAAAATGAGAGTGTTGAGCTAACCTTTCTAGCATTTGGTCAATGAAGGGGAGAGGGAAGTGATCTTTCCTAGAGGCCATGTTCAATTTCCTATAATCAATGCACATCCTCCACCCCGTAACCGTCCTAGTCGGGATTAGTTCATTGTTCTCATTAGTCACTACGGTCATCCCACCCTTCTTAGGAACTACATGAACGGGACTAACCCACTTACTATCCGAGATAGGGTAGATAATTCCCGCATCTAGCAACTTAATGATTTCCTTTTTGACTACCTCTTTCATTATAGGATTCAATCTTCTTTGATGTTCGATAGAGGGTTTGTGGTTATCTTCCATCATTATCTTATGCATGCACAAAGAAGGCTTAATGCCAACCAAATCATCAATAGTATAGCCAATGGATTTCCTATGCAATCTTAGTTCATGCAACAACTTAGCAAGTTCATCATCACTCAAGCATGCATTCACAATTACCGGATATGTAGAATCAACACCAAGGAACGCATACTTTAAATGAGAAGGGAGGGGTTTGAGTTCAAGTTTAGGAGGACCTTTATCGGTTGGAGAAGATCCAAATAAGGTTGGATGAGATGAATCCAAGGCAAATGAAGACTCCTCATGGCTCCTAAAAGCTTGCCCATCATCAAGGACTGGTCCAGGGAAAACCACGGCTGGAACCACGGTTTGCTCAACTTCCACGGCCGTGGTTCTTGCTGAGCTTGCTTCCCGGAGTTGTCCAGAAGGTTTGACGGCCGTGGAACATAAATCTCGACCGTGGAACTTACAACTGTTCAACACCTCTTCGTGGCCTTCAAATCCAACTCTTGACTCCTCTTCCAATGCTTCCAAGGCCTTGATCTCTTCATTGCAAGCCTCCTCAACACCTTCCTCCATCATACTTAAGGTAAGAACCTTCTCCAAGGGATCCTTGATCAAGATCGAGCTTACAACTTCCCTAGATTCCTCTTGCTCGACTATGTTGAAGACATCCTCATCAAGGGCTGGCCCTTTCGTCATTATGGACAACTTGAACTTGATGTTCTCTTCTCCAATGTTGAAGGAGAGAGTCCCATTCTTGCAATCCATTAGGCATCCGGAAGTGGCGAGGAAGGGTCTTCCTAAGATGATGGGAACCGGATAGTCCGCCGGAATGTCCAAGACTACAAAATCAATTGGCACATAGAATCCTCCTTATTTGCACCGGAATGTCCTCTAAGATCCCAACCGGATGAGTGATAGAACGATCCGCCATATAGAGGGTCATCTTGACCGGTTTCGGCTCTCCTAGCCCAACCTTGTTGCAAAGTGCAAGCGGTATGATGCTTACACTCGCTCCAAGATCACAAAGGGCCTCGTACTTCACATCTTTCACTCCTATTGGGACACAAAAAGAGCCCGGATCTCTTAGCTTGGGAGGCATCTCCTCCTTCATTGTTTAGATCAATTCCGAGGACCTCTTGGTCATTCTTATCTCCCCATACTCCTCCAACTTCCTTTTGTTGGAGAGTATTTCTTTCAAAAACTTGCCATATGCCGGCATTCCTAAAATGGCATCCATGAACGGAATGTTAATATGTAATTTGGACATTAGTTCAAGGAACTTACCAAAGTGATTGTCCAAACGAGCTCTAGCTCTTGATTGTGGGAACGGTAGTGGTGGCTTGTATGGAGGCGGTGCCACATAGGTTGGCTCTACATCCTTGCTCTTGCCTCCATCTTCTTGCAACTTTCCCTCTTCTACCACTACTTGCTTCCCCTTAGCATTGTCCTTGGGCAAAGGATCTTTCATACTCAACCCACTCCTCGTTGTAATAGCCAACACTTGGCCTCTTGGGTTGTCTTCGGTTCTTCCGGGAAGCTTTCCCGGGTCTCTATGGGCTTCACCCGCCTTTTGGAACACTTGTGCTTCCAAAACTTTTTGAGCTTTAGAGATTGAAGTCACGGTGCTCTCAAGACCACTCAACCTTCCAAGCAATTGCTCAAACATTATTTCGGTTCTATCCTTTGGAGGTTGAGTAAATCCGGGTGGAGGTTCTTGTGAAGCTCTTGATGGTGGAGTTGTGCTTGAGGAAGCGGGAGGGTTCAAGGCTCCATCCGGGTTAGAGTAAGAAAATCCGGGATGGTTGTGGTTGGGCCGGTAATTGTTGAATTGCCGGTTGTTGTTGAAGTTCCTTGGACCTTGGTAATTGTTGAAGTTGCCCCTTCCCATGTAATTCACATCCTCCTCCTTGGAAGACAAATTGGCTTGTGGAAGCACTTGAGGAGTTGCTTGGTTCTTCAAAGTTGTAGCACACAACTCCCTCAAGGACTTCAATTCATTGTTGATGGCGTCAAGCTTGAAATTGCTCATGGTGACTTCACTCACCTCATAAGCTCCCGCCTTTCTCCCTTCACTCTTCCTATGGGAGTATTTCTCAATCACTAGGGCTTGCTTCTCCACAAACTCCCACGCTTCATCTACATGCTTCTCCATAAAAGTCCCACCGGAAAGAGATTGGAGCTTGAATTGGCTATCTTCATCAAGTCCTTTGAAGTAGATCTCCAATAGCTCAATTTTCGGTATGCCATGGTGTGGACAATCAAGGAGAAGATCTTTGAACCTCTCCCAAGACTTGAACAAGCTCTCTCTATCCTTCATCACGAAGGCATTGATCTTCCCTCTTAACTCGGTGGTCTTGGAAGGTGGGAAGAACTTAGTCAAAAACTCGGTTGTCATCTCCTCCCAAGTACCAACTCGGCCTTGTGGAATAGATTGATACCAAGCCAAGGCTTTATCCTTAAGAGAGAAGGAAAAAGCCCTAAGCTTATGGTTGTTGCTCTCCAATCTTGGCGGTCTAAGAGTCTCCATCAAGATCTCATAATTCATCAAATGTTGATGAGGAGACTCTCCTTCTATCCCTCCAAATTGATTATGTCGGATCATTTGTAGAACTTGAGGGCGGAGCTCGTAATCATGGGTTGCGGGATCTCCTAAATTCACACCCGGACGGTGTGCTCTTTGTGCCGGATCTATACATTTCCCCAATGTTTGTGGCTCATTCATAGCAATGGGCACAACCCTAATGTTGACCGCCGGCTGCGGTTGTGGTGGAGGTGGAGGAGGTTGACGGTTAAGCTCTCTTTGCACAAGAGCTTGTCTAGTCTCCTCAATCTCCCTCCTAGTTGCCTCTTGCCTCTCATTGGCAAGTCTCCTTTCATTCTCCAAAGCTTCATCCCTTATCCCAATTTGCTCTAAGGCTTCATCCAACTCAGCTTGGAGATCTCTTCCGACCATCTCTTTTCCCTTTTTAATGCTCTTGGATCTAGATCTAAGGGTTTTCTCCTGTTCGGGATCGAATGGAGCTAAATCCTTGCCACCAGATCTTCGCATACACCTAAAGAGTAAAAGATGTCCTAAAAAGCAAAGACACAAACCAAAAAGAGATCAAAAGCAACAAGAAAGATCTACACTAATAAACAATCACAAGATAGACTCAATCTAGACCTAGTCCCCGGCAACGGCGCCAAAAACTTGTTACGCTAAGAAAGTGTGCACGCAATAAGCCTTAAATTTATACTCGTTATATTTCTCCTAACTCCTAGCGCACCCGCAGTGTACGGGACGTTCGTAGTATGGATAGTATTTCGAGGTCGAACACAAAGACTAAGGTGAGATTGATTCGGTTTATGATTGAGTTTAGTGAAAATCTAGGTTAAGAAAAGAGAGAAATAAAGAAATGAAAATCTCAATTGTTTTTGGTTGGTTTTTAGTGATCAATGAAAGATCACAATTCGTGCAAAGTAAACAATCAACTAAACTATGAATCAACACAAATAAACAAACTAAACAGGATATAGATCAAAGAAAGAAAAGACGGATTCTAGGGGTTGGAAGTTCCGGTTATGGCATAGGACTCAAGCTATCTATTCATTCCTTGGATTAACTATGTTGGGATTAAGTGTTTCTCGATTGGGATCAATCACCGGGTAAGTCTCATGATCCACTAGTCCATTTCCTAGGTCTCATCACCGGGTAAGTCTCTAAGAACCTAAGGGACGGAATTCTACACTAACCGGATTGTTACCTAGAGATCTTAACCTATCCTTACCGGGTAAGTCTTGGAAAGGGAAGTCTTAAACAACTATCCTAGCACACTTAATCCAATGGCGGCTTATTAGGCTCACCACTACCTAAGGTTTGTTATCTTCGGAATCTAAGAGTAAGGATTACCGGGTAAGTCTCTCCTAACACTTAGTTGCTAACACTAGGTCACCCTAGGATAGATTTAACTCAACAAACACTTAGGATTTCAACATTCTACAAATCTAAGACAAGATCCATCGAACCAGGGAAAATCACGGTTTGTTCTATCTAAACCACGGGCATGGTTAGGCAAGAACTACCCATGATTTCTAACAGCAGCTACGTTCATGCACACAAGTCATCCAAAGATAAATCTAAGTCCGTCCTATCATAGCCCCAGCCATAACCATCCTTTCCTTACCCTAGAACCACATCTATTTAGCCTACAACGTTCATAATAGAAATCGAAACAAACAAACATAAAATCATGACATCCATTTTCAAGATGATGAAGGAAGAGAGATGAACAAGTGAACTAAAACAAAATCAAGCTGCAAATAGAATTAGAGTAACTCACAATCCTTCCAAAAGAAGGTTCAAATGATTCATACAACTCTAGAAATAGAATCCGGAATTCTTCAATACAAAACTATCAAGTGTGGTAATGGTGTGTGTTCTTCTTCTCCTCTTCAATGGAGCTCTTCTTCTTCCTCTTTGACACTTTCCTTCCTAGAAAGACTTCTTGTTGAGAGAATATTTTTGTTAGAGGATAATGGATAATGGAGAGCTGCTCCAAGATGCTTTTCTCAACCAATGAAGGACCACTTTTATAACAAATTTTGCATGAGCTGGCCATGAGAGTCGTGGCACAGCTGTCACAAGAATCTGGCAAAATCCACGGGTAAAATCACGGCCGTGGAATGTGCCAGTAAACCGTGATTTGCTCCAGAAACTTCGCTTTGGATCATTAAGCTGTGATTTGGTGCATGGCTTGTGTTGGCAAGGCTTCATGAGTCCTCCTTAGCCTTTAGCTTGTGTCCTAATGAGTCCGAGGGTGTGTCATCTAGATGAACGATCCTCAAACGTATCGTTTTAGCTCCTAAACCTCCCGAAATACCTACAAAGCAACGCACAAGTCCGTGTAGACGTCTATCTCGACAAAGTATGTGAATTGAGTGCAAACGTCGTGAACTAGTGCTAAACTATGCATGAATGAATGAAAAATCTATCTAAATGATTACCTAAAACTGAGCAATAAATCGTGTTATCATTACGTCCCTACACAAATCACAAACTCGATCCAAAGTCAATAGCTTGTGTCTTTGTAGGTAACTCACCCACTCAACACGCATATTATTGTCTTGATCGAACATCTCGCAAAATTTGTCTCTCGACATGTAAATTTTATAGAGGATGATTTTCCATTCTCACACAACCAAACTCACAATTCATCTCATTCTCCATATGAACGTTGCTCTCCCATCACTCCAATACTATCTCCCTCCACCACAAATTCTCCACCAGGCCCAATTTTAAATAGACCATTACCTCTAGACCCACATCCTACCCTAACCTCCAATTCTAATCTACCACACTCTGCCACACCAAATGATATCCAGCTCGGAAGCACAAAATATTCATTATTGGGATCATATCCGGCTCAGAAGCACACGATTTTTCAGAAATTCAAGTTTTCGAAACCCATTTCGGTCGAGATGACTTATAGGCAAACGAGGTACTAGATCGAGGTAAGCTCCTGTTGTGGTCACCTCGTTCGGCCATAGGTCATTTCGGTCGAGACAAAAAAAATTTCATACCAGTTTTGTACGTTTTTTCGATCAAAAATCCTGTCGGAATGCATGTAATGTACAAAATAGTCTCTAAGCACATAAAGGAGGTAATGGAAATAGTCATAAGCAGATAAGTCGGTTATTACAGACCATAGTATCTCCAAGCACCCCATAGTTAGGACACATCGTGTCGATTGGTAAAAGAAGTCTAGAGAAAAACACTTACAATGTCATAGTACACAACCACAAAATAAGAAAAGATAAAGCAACAGCTCCGTGGAAGGTCCGATCAAGCATCTGGAGGAGGAGGAGGGTGGTACGGGTACAAGGATGGATCGAATGGATGACCCAGAAGATGTTAGAAATGCAGCTCCATCATCCGGTGCTAATAATGGTGGCTCTCCTCTGTCGAGCACCTCATGGCGCTGATCTCCCTAGTTTGGGAATCGAGGCGCCCCCTCATATCCGTGCGCATAGTACGGAATGATTGATCCATATGGCGTGTAAGATTGTCAATCCGCTGATGAGCCTCGGGATCGCGATGGCGGCAATGGTGGCGTTGTCGGTACTGTGGCATATCTGGTGTAGGAGTCTCCGATGCGGGATGGTCGTCCTCCGTCTCCTTGTCATCATCCACCAACTCAATCACCGGGGCACTTGGACCAGCAGTGTCCGTCCCGGTGTCCATGGGTACTCCAACATCCTCCTCGTCGCTGTATGTGCCGAACTCTGTAACAATCTTTGCGTCCCGTACAAATGACCTCCAAATCCGCGACCAGTTGGTCGGTTCAGTGATGGTGAACTGTGGAGATCAAGGAATCCCCTTCGGAGTTTTGGTCTCCCAAGGCATGGCCACTTATGGTGGACCACGGCCTCGAGGGATCAAAATCTATCGGGTGATAAACTCTTTCAACCCCAAGGGTTTGGCCTCAACGGCCAAAGTGCACGCAGAAAGATCGATGTCTAAGGCATTGGCAATGTACGTCACTAACCCTCCGAAGCAAATGTCGCCCTTCTTATTGTATTTGACCTTGTGCATTTCCTCTACCAACATGGTGGCAAAGTCTGGGACTCCACTTGTACTCATACAGAAAAGAGTAAGAAGTTCACCCTGTTGGATCTTCTGAGGCATCTCAGTCCCGGCAAGCAACATCTTGCTCAAAATCCTGTGAGCGATCCGGAAAGACACATGGTAGATGAGCTTCTCCTTAGAGTCACCCAGATGCCAATAATCTGCACTCAAAGTAATATGGGCAATGTTGTCCCAGAAGGCATTCACCTCTCTTCTAGAGGAAAATCAATGACAGTAGGTGTGGGGAATCCAAAGAGTGTCTTATAGTTCTCCAATGTAAAATCATATCCCTTGTTCATCAGTTTGAACTTTACTCCCTTGTGTTCTGGCACGTGGGTGACGGAACTAATAAACTCGAGGGTTGGCTCTATAAGTTGGTGTGTGGATGGCCATGAACTGCTCAAGGCCAACAAGAGAAATCATCCGCTGCAGGTCATCGACGACGTATAGGCAGTTGAAGTCCTCAACGTCGACGTAGAGGGGGGAGATGATCGGTCGGGAGCATATCTGGTCATCGTCCTTTTGGAACCGACCAAGGATGATCGGTACTTGTGGTAGTGTAGGAGGTGAAGGGGAGTGACTACCATCATCTAGGCGGTCACGGATTGCCAATTCCCCTGGGCTGAGCAGATTCCGAACCGCACTTAATCGGTTCGGTTTGCGGTTTGCAAGTTTTTGTTTTGCGATTTGCGGTTCAAACCGCAAAAAAAAACCGCAAACCACAAAAAAAAACGCAAAAAAAAACCGCAAACCACAAAAAAAACCGCAAAAAAACAACCGCAACCAAACAGCAAAATGCGGTTCATTTGCGGTTCAAACCGCAACTGAACCGCAACCGTGCGGTTTGAACCGCAAACCGAACCGCAATTTTACGGTTCGGTTTGCGGTCCACGATTTTTGGGATTGCGGTTTGCGGTTCGGTTCGGTTTGCGGTTTTGCGGTTTGAACCGATGCTCAGCCCTACAATTCCCTGATTGAATGACGCATTATTCTCAAATTAGGGTTTGATCTTGGGTTGTTCTTGAAGGGATCTCGGCCGAGATGATTGGGTTTCAACCGAGACGGACAACACCTTGATCGAACTCACTAATCTATAACTTTCAGTCCCCAAATTCACTACCAAAAGTCTCCTAGGGGGTTCCTCGTTCAATTTCAACACACTAAACAAGCAACAATATCCAAATTTGAGCAGAATCTACCAAAACACGAAAGAAGGGGTTTCAAATGAAATTACTTGGTTTTAGCAAATTTCGGTAGCTTGAAGCAGAGTTTGATGCTGGAGAAGTCATTGTGGTGCTGTTCCCGTCGATTTGGATCCAAGAATCGTCAAAAACGGACAAGAAACGAGATTTTTGAGAATTAGGGCGAGCTTCGATCGAGACGGCGTGGGGAAGAAAGAGGTTGAAGAGAGAGAAATCCCTTCTCCTTTTTATACCCTTCAGAAAATTTAACTACATCTCGGTCGAGATGGTTGTCAGTGACCGAGATGGTCAACCGAGGTCAATCCCTGTTACTCTTATCCCGGTTGCTCAAAAAGTCACCTCGGTCGAGATGATCTGATGGTGTCCGAGATGGCCTTAACTTTTTGTAACTTTCCCCATATTCTCAAACTGTAGCTTCGTTCATATGCTTCCCTTTTGTTGTTTTTCCTTGAGTGGTACCTAGATCCTATTATCATGGACACAAAAACACAAACTATACTAGTCTAATCTAGACAACGAGAAAGAAAGCAATACCTTGGGTTGTCTCCCAAGAAGCGCTCGTATTAAGGTCGCTAACTGGACCTAACTCTAAATGTTCATTTGAGATGCATGGATGCAATCTCCTTGACCGGAGATTCCGGTATGTGCTTCTTTAGCTGACGTCCGTCGACTTGAAAGGTTTCACAATGTTCACCCCATATTTCAACTACACCATGAGATAAAATGTTTTTTTTAATTAAAAGGTCCTGTCCACTTTAATTTTTGTTTATTTGGGGGGGGATGAGAATGATAATCTAAAAGAAGAACATATTCTCCTTCTTTGAGTCCTCTCCGAGTGATATGCTTTTTGTGCCACTTCTTTGTCCGTTCTTTGTAAATCTTCGCGACTTTTGCAATCATCCGGCGAAGCGGTGACTTCACTTTCCAAACATTGTCTTGTAAAGTCTTGAAGGGTTAATGCCATCGCTTGCATCACTTGAAGTTGAAGAATCGATCACCTTGTTTGCTTCAAATATATCTCGACCGAGACGTGATATGAGGTGACTCCCTGTTGCTTTTACCTCATTCACTCGAAAAGTTACCTCGGTCGAGGTGACTTGACCGATATCGAGGCAATTCATCGTCTCCTTTTCAAACTTCTCAAATACAACTGACGGATCTTCCTCCAAGGTTTCCAAGTTGTGTACATCTGCATCATAGGAAACATCTACACCTTTCTCTATCATACTAAAGCTCAAAACTCTTTCAAGAGAATCTTTAATAAATAATAGAGCTAGCCAATTCACGTGTTTCCTCTTCATCATAGATGTTGTAGATGTCCTCCTCGAGGTTTTGACCTTTCATTAAAGTTGACATAAAAAATTCAACATGTTCTTCCCCGATGTTGAAAGACAACTTGACATTCTTGCAATCCACGTAGCAACCGGATGTTGCAAGGAACGGCCTCCGATCCTTAGGATGATTGGGACTAGATAATCTGCAGAAATGTCCAATACCACAAAGTCTATGGGAATGTAGAACTTACCCAGCCTTACTGGAATGTCTTCTAACACGCCTACGGGTCGAGTGATTGATCGATCCGCCATGTATAGTGTCATCTTTACTGGTTTAGGTTCCCCTAAACTATCCTTCTCACACAATGCAAGTGGAATGATGCTCACACTTGCTCCTAGATCACATAGTGCATCATATGTGACGTTTCCAACTCCGATAGGGAAATAGAACGATCCCGGATCTCTTAATTTGGGTGATATCTTATCTCTCATGATCATGATAAGTTCCGATGATCTCAAAGACATCTTCACTTCACCAAAATCTTCCAGCTTCCTCTTGTTAGAGAGGATTTTCTTCAAGAACTTCCCATATGCGGGGATACCTAGAAGTGCATCAATGAAAGGTATGTTGATATGGAGTTTACTCATAAGGTCTAGATACTTACCGAAGCGCTTGTCTAGACGTGCTCTCGCTCTAGACTGTGGGAACGGCAGTGGGGGCTTGTACGCAAGGGGAGGTACATAAATTTCTTTCTTTTCCTTCACCTCGGTTGACCAAGGAGTGTTTCGGTCGAGGTTCTTTCCAAGGTGACTCCCTATTGTGTTCCCCTCGGTTGACCCAGTAATCACTTCGGTCGAGATGGTCTGCTTTACAGATTCATTCGATCGAGGTTGTGGGTCAGTGGTCTTCACGCCACTTCTCGTTGTAATTGCCATGTTTTGGCCTTTTGGGTTATTCTCTGTGCGTCTTGGAAGTTTCCCTTGATCTCTAGGAACTTCTCCGGTCTTGCTAAATACTTGATTTTCCAAGGCTTTTTATGCCTTAGAAATCGAAGTAACTGTGCTCTCCAATCCACTCATCTTTCTTGCTAGCGCCTCGATCATAGCTTCCAATTTATCCTTTGGTGGCTGATTCGAGCTTGGTGATGGTTCCGGACTCTTCAATGGAGTAGAAGAAGAAGATGGTGGAGTTGGAGCATTTTTAGCATGGGAATAAGGAGTACCGGAGTTGTTTTGATTGGATCTCCAATTGTTGTAGTTCCGGTTGTTGTTGTTGTTGTAATTGTTGTTCCTATTCCCTTGGTAGTTTCCTCTTCCAACATACCCAACATCTTGCTCCTTGGTTCGTTGGGTTTTCGTCTTTAAGAGCTCCTTCAAAGCTTTCATCTCATTGTTGAGGGCGTTGATATAATCAACGCTAGAAGAGGTGAGGTTCAGCTCTTGAGGTCTTGAGCCTTGACCTCTTGTCTTAATACTTCGGTGAGAGTATTTTTCCATAATGAGAGTTTGTTTTTCAACAAAGTCCCACGCTTCATCAACTGGTTTATCCATGAATGTCCCAGTTGAGAGTGATTGAAGTTTGAAATGTGTTTCCGCATCCAAACCCTTGAAGTAGATCACAAGCAAATTAATTTTGGAATCCCATGATGTGGGCCATCCAACAAAAGGTCTTTAAACCTTTCCCATGACTTAAAGAGGCTTTCACCATTCCTCATCACAAATGCATTTCTTTTAGACCTCAACTCCGCCGTCTTTGATGGCGGGAAGAACTTGGTGAGAAACTTTGCGGTCATCTCCTCCCATGTGTTCACACTTCCAGTTGGAAGCGATTGATACCATGCAAGTTCATTATCTTTCAAAGAGAAAAGGAAAACAACAATTTATAATTGTTGTTATCACATCTAGATGGTCTCAAAGTTTTCATCAAAAATCTCATAGTTTTGTAAGTGTTGATGTAGTGATTCTCTCTCCATTCCTCCAAAACGATTCTGCTGACTCATTGTGATGACTTGAGGTCTAAAATCATAATCTCTTTCAGCTGGATCGCCTAAGTTGACGCCGGAACGGCGTGTTTGCTGAACGGGATCCATACGTTGACCAAGTGTTTGCGAAATGCCCACAAACGGGTCAACTGGATCCACCCTCGCTGGAGGCGGTGGTGGTGGCACATAAGCAGGTGCCGGTGGATTCACCACAAATCTAGCATCTTCATTTACTCGTTGAATTAAGTCTTTCAATTCATTCATCTCGGCCTGAAATCGTTCATGTTGAGCATTTGTTTCAGCTCTCTCTCTTATGAGTGCTTCTTCTTGAAGTCTTAATTGAGCTCGAGCATCGGCCAATTCAGCTCGAAGATCGTCTACTCCTTCATCATTAGCAATAACCATCTTCTTAGCTTCTTTCAACCTTCTCGTGTAGATCTTTTCTGGTTCAAGATCGTAAGGAACGATTTCTTTACCATTTCTAGTTCTTCGCATAAACCTAAGGAAAGGTTCTGCAAGAACACTCAGATAGAATAATTAGTAGCAAAGTAAGAAGCTTCCAAGTTAGACAACCCTACACTGGATTGGTCTTGACCAATTCCCCGGCAACGGCGCCAAAAACTTGTTCGCTCCAAAAGTTGTGTGTAGACAAAGCTTTAAATTTATAATCCGAATAATAAACCAAACGATAAGCGAACCCGCAGTGTACGGATCTATCGTAGTAAGGGATTCTATTCCGGAGTCAATCTCAGGGAATCGGTGAGAATAATCACAACAAAAGCAATCTAACTTCAGAAGCATGCAATGATACTAATCAAAAGCAAAAGACAAAATGTATAACAAGATGAGGAAATGCAGACTCTAAAGATCATAGTATTCGATTATGGTTTCGACTCAAGATTTCTACAAGTAACGTGGACAAAGCTGAAATTTGCTGAGGGAAGGTGTTTCAACGATGGAATAGATCACCTGGTAAGTCTCACTACCCACTTTCCCAAACCAAAGCTCCTATCACCGGGTAAGTCTCAAGGAACTAAGGAAATGTACGAGCACTCAAACCAACATCACTCACCTAAGGGTACAAAACTAACCATCACCGGGTAAGTCTCAAGTTAACTCTCAAAGGTAGGATGAAGACACACTCAGACCCTAATAAAGGATAAACCTTTATTACCTAACACTCGTCATCATCGTTATACAAGCAAAGGAATCACCGGGTAAGTCTCATCCTAGGCTTGCGTGTAAACCAATATGATGTGCCAAACTATAACCTAACTCGGAATCTGCAAAGCAGTGAACGATCTCGTGCTGTTCTATATCGATCTCGGTCGAGATGCTCAAAGATCAGCCCGAGACGGGTTTCGGTTTAGGGTTAACTCAAGCTTTCAGGGTCCACTCAAAATAAGGTTCATTCTTTCATCGTCTACACCACAACCTTCAACTAATCACCCTAGAATCGCAGACGTGTTTAGCCAACAATCATCATTATCAAGGCAATATCAAATATATCAAAAATATCAAGAAAATGTGAATAATCAACCAACCAAAGATGTCTCAATTATCAAAGTAAACAACAAATCAATAGTATCCAACAATGTGTTTCCAAAGAGATGGTAACAAACTCACAATTACTTCCCAAGAAAATCCTCACAATCTAAGGTTCCTTGAACCCTAAGCAATCCTTCCTTCAAATCTTCTTTCCTTCAATATCCGTCTTCCTAGCCGTAATTCTGTTTCCAACCAGCCGTCTTTTGCTTCAGATTCACCTTCCATTCTTATAGAAGAATTTTAGGTCAAATTATATTTTATTTCCTTGGGTTGTGAGCCGTCGACCTCGATCCAAGCCTAGTGGGTCATCTCTGTCGAGATGCATCATTGTGTTGATCCGAGATCAGTAGTGATCTACGTGCATATCTTCGTATCTTCATCAGAATCTTTCTACCTTCCTTCCTAATGCTCCATAGCTTCCTTAGCTCATTATTCTCTATTTCCACCCAAAATGTGTCATATTCCCTACAATTACAATCAAACGTGGTGTAGACCTCGATTCTTGCAAAGTAACCGGATAATGACATAAGCACTATAAATACATGTACATACATGCAGAATTATGATTAGAATACGACAAAACCATATCCGAAATATAGACAATAATTCATGCTATCAACCACCGCAGTCGCGCCACTATTTTGCCGCAGCCGTGCCGTCCCCACCAGTTCCACCACTTCGATCAAATTCTGGTTGTTTCATATTTTTAAACGAATCAATTCATTCCCCCTGAAATAACAACAGATCCTGGTCAAGCAATCGAAGAAGTCACCGGTTCATCCTCAACGAACCACCACCGCAACAAACCGGTTCGGTTGAACCTGGTTCACCGCAATTTGTTTTTTATTAGATCTTGCATTCAATTTTGTGGATAAAAAAAGTTTCAGTTTCAGTTTATAAAAGAGCACCCGACAAAAAAAAAAGCAGTCAAATATAAAAAATAAAATAAATAAGTTCAGTTGTTCCTAGTTCATCTCGAACTTTTACAAGTTCAGGTTGAAGATTGTGGTGCGTCTTGGATTATCGGAAGTGAACTCCGCACCTTTCCTAGCCATCTCCCTCAATTCGGTTTTTGATCTTATATTTGGCTACTATAGTCTTTTATGAGTTCTTGTCTTTTGAATGAGAAAGTAGGTGAAAGTGGTTTTGCTTATCTTTGTCAACACCACACTAAACAACATTTTTCCCTTTGAGACTAAGGTTCTTTCCTATTTAGTTTGGTAGCTCTATCTAAATACACTAACTTGTGGTTTGTTGGAAAGCTGTGTTTATACCATGTGCATGAGAACCTCGCAAACCGGCTAAGATAAGTTGGTGCAAGTATTGATGAGTGAATGGGAGAAATCAGCGGGCAGTTTAAGATATTATTAACCTAACTTGTTTGCTTGTTTTGCGTATGCCCACATCCACAGGAAAATCGTTGGACAAACATACTAGAAAAATTACTACTAGGTTTCAAGCAACTCATGGATAAAATGGAAGCAATATTGGATCTACTAGGAACACCTCCATATATGACTCAACAAAGAGAAATCCCAATTTAGTGAGGTCATTCGGATCCCTATGACTTTAGGACTCCAAGTGCTCCTACATACCTTTGGTTGTGACCTCATTAACGTGTGATGGTATACAAATCAACCGTGTTGTGTTTTCTTGAATCATCTCAACATTCATATGTATTTCTAGATTTGATTTGATATTTTGAAAGTTTCTGTTTTAGGGCTCCCAACTTCAATTTTACTATGTGTAAGCTTCATCTAGTAATTATGTTAATCCTGTTGTGTTATTCTTTCTAAGTACGATTAGCTTTTATCACTTCAAGCACAAATTTATAATTGAATTAAACTTACTATCTTGGGGAAACTAATTTGCTCTTACTACTCTTTCTCGTTGTGTTATTCTTATATGCCATGTATCATTTTATCTTATCTGTCTTATAATGTTCTTCAAGTCAATTTGCTTATGGGTTTGGTAAGAATCTGTTCATGAGGGTCTAAAATTGTTTCATTTATTGCTGGTGTTTACTTTGTTATGTAAGGGTGTGATCATCATTCTGCAAATTGTTAACCGCATCCACCTTCATGGTTAGATATGGCGGTTTATGCACATTTATAGAGGTGCTAATCTAATCTTCCGTTGTTTCTATTGATCGATGATATTGAGTTGTTTACTTTTTTGTGAGTTCAAAAGTAAAGATTGGATGAGTAATAAAATTAAGAAGCCTATTTATAGGTTTTAGCTGGAAATCCATCTCTTCTTCATCTTTGTTGTTAATGTTAGATAATTATGTTGTAGCTTATGTGTTTATTCGTTCTACAAAATAAAAGGCGGATTCCACTACCGATGAAAGAAGCCAAACCTCTAAATCTTACTACCTAAATTTATGAATATGCTATTTAGGACTCTTGTGTTTTGATGAGCTGCATTGAAAAAAGTTTTAGGCCGAAAAGGTTCATATGGAGGTCAATATAAAAAAGAATGTATAGGATATGGCAAGTTTGTTATCGAAGCTTATTTTTGCAATTCAAGTTTTGAAATTGCATAACTTTACATACAAAATCCATTAAACGTGGCCATGGAGATTATGGAGTCGGAAATAATCATCTCGGCCTCCCACGGGCAACTCCACAATTCTTGGAGTGTCTTGATAACACAAAGATTATCACCGTCAATTTTGATCTTTTTGATCTTTAATCTGATAAGCTTTTGTAGACCCGATTTGAGAGTATAAGCTTCAACTTTTATTTGTTGAAGGAGATAGTCTAATATATTAATTTTTGTTTGTTTTCATTGCACATAAGCCAGCTGTAAGATATTATGCCTTTTTATTCATGAAAGCAAAATTTGCTTCTTTTTTCTCTTTTTAATTTTTTTTCATTTATTGTAGTTCCGGATTGATATATCTAACTACTTGTTCATTACTTTGTGTTTATAGTCAAATTTGAATGTATTATAGAATGTAGGTCTACTCGTGGCTCTATTTCTTTCTTTTTTTTGAAAGGTTGGTAGGTAACTCTCGGTTCGATTGGCTTCGCCGATCTACATCGGAGACGGAAATAATTCGTGGCCCATTGCTGGGGGATACCCTCCCAATATCTTCGAACTCGAATCTCCAAGCTAACCACTTAAGGAGTCTAGCACCACATCCCGCTAGACCAACTGAGTATTGGTCGTGGCTCTATTTCTAATTGCCGCCTACTTGATCATCTTATGCAGGCTGCTGATTTTGGACTTGAAAAGTTATCATCTAATGTTATTTCTAATTGTCGTCTACACAAGAATGAACTTTGGGTAGAAGAAGTGTTGAAAAGTAGTTCAGGAGATCCACAAAATCAGTTGAATCTTGCACATTGCTTATTGAAGGTGAAACTAAACATTCTTTGATAAAATGCCTAGTAGTGTGTAATGTATACTTGACATTTGAAAACAATATTGTTGATCGAGCTCTTGTTTGTCACGCATTGCCTATAACAACTCCCATTTCTACCTCGATTGTTGATTTTGGACGATGAATTTGAGTTTTTAGGCACTCATATGCAAATTAATTTATTTTCCCGACTCATTTCATGAAATATTATATAGATTAATAACATTCCTCATACTGATGCATAGATAATGTGAGAGACCACAAGCTTTCAAAAAAAGTACAAATAGAATTAACCCACATAAATCATAGTATGTTGATATATACCAGGTTAATAACCGAATCGAATTTCTATAATTGGTAAAGCACACCAAACTAGTATATGGAAAGTTATCGGTTAATCACACCACAGGAAATAATTTATTGCAAAAAGTGATTGAGAAGAATTATTTTTCAAAATATTTTAGTTAAAACATTATTTTATATGAAAAAAGAAGTTCTGAATAAAGAAAAACCGTTATGCGGTATGTATGTTGTAATTAAAACAAAAATTACCCACAATTTTTTGTTTTGATATACAATGTAACAGTACTTTTATGATTTAGACTATGGAAGCTTGAATCAAAATAAATTTCTAATTTTATTTAATTTTTTTTTTCTTATAAATAAAAAATAGTTTAATAATAATTTTAACCTCCTTGTGCATGAGCTAAAAGACTGACATAAAAACAAAATACTCTTCACATAGATGAAAAAATAGGAAATGAACAAAAAATTGTGGGTATAGCCTTACGATTTTTTTCATGTAAAATTTGACATAGTCCTACACAGACGAACCGTACAACGAAATTGTGTGTATACGAATATACATGCGTGTTAGATCAAAACTCAACACATAGTCCCAACGAATTTCATCCTAAAATCAATTGGTAATATGAACGCTAGTCCACCGACCTTATCTATGTCCAAAATCTTTTCACTTTAGATGTGAAAAATTATTATCTCCAACATAATTATCTACAAAAATTATAATCTCCACTAAAAGCTATGCATCAACATTTTCAAAATTTCAAAACTCTTCGATAATCTAGCCAATAAATTATGTTGTACACTCTAAATCGATTTGGTTCACATAAAAACAACTTTTAATATAGATACACAAGTAAAAATCACGTGACAATCTTTTTTTTCGTCGATAAATGATACCTTAGACTATTAACTTGTTTAATCTAATCACCCTAAATCTGTATTCTACCAATTAAATATTTAAAGAATTTGGTCAAATAGACCCTTTTCTATTTTCATTAGGTTTGTGTATCCCTTTAATTTTTACCACTTTCATCAAATTGAAGATGAAAGGTAAGAGTTTTGATTAGGGGTATATTTACTAAACATATTTATATCATAAGCCTAGTTATTAGAGAGAAATTTAAAAAAGGCTTACTTAGTTAATTTAGCCTTAAATATTTGTGTGCACGGTGGTCTCTAAAATTGATTTATTTTAACCATCGACTAAACAAATAAATGGTTGATATAAGATTTCACTTATCACCATAAGAGTTGATTTTTACTTGAATGTAACAAATATATATATATATATATATATATATATATATATATATATATATATATATATATATATATATATATATATATATATATAGTATAGATCCTATGAGAACATCCTCTAACGTGAGAACATGAGAACAGATTCGTAATTATTATCAGTTTTGTTACGAATGTGTCATATCGTTTAATGTATTATTCGTAGTTATTATTGGTTTAGTGTATTATTCGTAGTTATTGTTGGATTCCTAATTATTATTATTCGTAATTATTATTATTTTGATATCTACTCTAAATCTCAACCCTTAATACTCACATCCAACGGTGTACGATTGTTCTCATGTTCTCACGTTAGAGGGTGTTCTCATGGGAACCACACCCTATATATATATATATATATATATATATATATATATATAGGGTGCAGTTCCCATGTGAACAACATTATCGTGTAATCATGAGAACAATCTTAGACCGTCGGAGGTGACTATTAATGGTCAAGATTTAGGGTAGATATTATAATTATTAGATAAATAATATTCTGAAACTAATAATAACTATGAATAATTCATTCAACTAACAATAACTACGAATAATGCATTAAACGATATGACACATTCGTAACAAAACTAACAATAACTACGAACTGTTTTCATGATTACACGATAAGGTTTGTTTTCATATGATCTATACTATATATATATATATATATATATATATATATATATATATATATATATATGTGCGCGCGATTGTAAACTTGTTCTAGATTGAGAAATTGTCTTCATACACTCTTGTTCATTTGACTCTATATATATAGGTGTGAGATTGTGAACTTGTTCATTTGACTCTATATATATAGGTGTGAGATTGTGAACTTGTTCTAGATTGAGAATTTTGCTTTCATACACTCTTGTTCATTTGTCCACACACACATATATATATATATATATATATATATATATATATATATATATATATATATATATATATATATATGTGTGTGTGCGCGCGCGCGCGCGCGATTATAAACTTCATCTAGATTGAGAATTTTGCCTCCATACACTCTTATTCATTTGACCCTGTATATATATGTGTGCGATTGTGAACTTGTTCTAGATTGAGAATTTTACCTCCATACACTCTTATTCATTTGACCCTATATACATAGGTGTGCGATTGTGAATTAGCTTGTTCTAGATTGAGATTTTTGCCTCCATACACTCTTGTTCATTTGACTGCTTTTGAAAATTCGAACCTTGGTTGAAGACCCTCCTCCCATCATCTTACCACTTGAGCAAGTTAGATCTCTTTATGTTAAGTAGTTAGTTTGTAATGTTCATGAAAAACAACCTGTATATAATTTTTGTTGTTCATCCATTAAAATTTATTCATTGTTTATAAAGTTGTCTTTCTACTAACATTTAGTGTCATATGTATATCACTAGCTATCACGTTTTTCACAATTCATAGGATTTTATTTCAGCAAAATGTTTTGTTTCATAAATACCCACAACTATCTAATCATTTTCACTGTGTTTTTTCATTGTGCATGGGATTTTTCTTTTACAAACGTTTGGTTCATAAATATATATCTAGCTATGACATTTCACTTAGATTTCCCCCTCATTGTTCATAAGATTTCCTTTCTACAAACGTCCGGTTTCATAATTATCGAAAACCATCTCAATCATTTTTTCCTAGGGATTTTCCATTATTCACAATATTTTTCTTTTAGAAATATTTGGTTTCATTAATATCTATCCATATTTATTATTTTTCACCTAGGGTTTTCATTATTTATAGAGTTTTCTTTCCACAAATGTTGGGTTTCACAAATATCTATCGCTTGTTATAACATTTTCACCATATGCTTGGTTTCATATATATTTATCACTAGTTACAACATTTTCAACTATGACTTTTTTCATTGTTTATGACTTTTTCCCTTCTAATGAACATTTGGTTTCATAAATATATATCACTAGTTATAACATTTTCACCTAAGGTTTTTCCATTGTTTGTAGGGATTTCCTTTTACAACGGTTCAGTTTTATAAATATCTATCGCTAGTTAAAAGAATTACCCTGCCTTTTCTATTTTTTTTCTCCATAGGGTCTTTTATTTAAGGCGGGTGCATTAGGGCCCAAGTATTCCACTTATGGTGTTTCTTTGGGAAACCATATACCCGTAAATAGTCACTCCTTTTGAAGCACAAGATCATGAATGCATACCATGATATGATTAGTTGAGAAATTAATAACTTTAATGTCCACATCGCGTCACCGGAGGCCTAAGCCGCTGAATTGCCTATATTGTCAAAACAAAGACTAATAAGAAAACACACACACTTCGTAGTAGTATCCTCTTGATCCCTTCGAGAGATCTTGGTTTCCATAAAAAATATGATAGAAGGAGACTCTCTCAAAATCCAACTCTATAGAGTGAAAATAGTATTATGGTTGCCCGAACCCAACAATTCCAACAATATATTTCCATTTCCTTCATGAGTTTAGGCCTCACCCAAACTTGCTACTTGGGGATCATCATAGCCTTATCCATATATGTATTATTTTTATCATCCCTCAACAATTAAATCCTCGACAATAGTTACACAACTCATGCATTTACGAGAAACGGTCTCCTAAAGACCTCAAATCCTTACCATCATAACAACCTTTGGAGGTTGTTTAACCGACTATTTTTGATCGTATTCATGGACTCTTCAACAACCTTAAACCAATCAAACCATAACTGTTTTTTCTAGTTGACCATGTGAGAGAGATAATTTTCCTTGTGGTGGAGAAGCACTTAACCAAGACCTAAATTTTGTGTCAACAACGGTCGACCTTGATAGGCAAGTCTTTGCCAAGTGGCCTATCAAACCACGTGAAAAGCAATAAACCAGTATACATTCATATTGAATGGGTATTGTCAACACTCGACTTCTAAAATCCATCATGACATAACGTGTTAAGGACAGTAATATTGATCTCCGTCAGTTGTACGGGGTACAAACATATGGTCATCAGAACACCATGAACCATCGAGTAAGATGAAAGACATATCCATAATGTTGAAGAACCAAAATACATTGTTACCATGTCCGAGATCCCTCAGCATCATTCATGCTTGAGATTGCATACTTGAAGAAATAATATATTTTTCATTGCATTGACGTTATAATGGCCATACGAGAATACCTTCCCGACAATGCACAAAGCAAAAGTGTTGGATGAAGAAGACACCATATTTGGAACATGTGCAACCGTTATTGTCCCCTCAGATAAGGTGAGTTTCTTGCATGTTTCGTCGATGACATCCATATTGAACGTATGTAAGAGTGCAATAACAAATCAATCGAACCAATGCCAACACAAAAAACAATTGGAGGATCGCCAATCGACACAACAGGGTAAGAAACCCTCCGTATAAAGAACAATTATATTTAAAAGAATTTGGTCAAATAAATCTTTTTCTATTTTTATTAGGTTTGTGTACCCTTTTAATTTTCATTTTCATTAAATTGAGGTAGGAATGTAAGAAATTTGATTAGAGATACATTTACTAAATATATTTATATTATGGGTAGAGAAAAATATCAAAAAGACTTGCTTAGCCTATTTGACCATTATATTTTGAATTTAAAACAATATTACCGAATTAAAAGATTATTAGTCTGTACAAATTAATAATTTTAATATATTATTTGAAGGTGTTAGTAAAAGTTTAATTAAAAACTAAAAATAAAAAAATATGATAGCACTTTTAATAATAATATTAAATTTTTATGTGACTTAGTTTATCGATAGTCGGTACTCCGTATAGGAGGACGATAAATGAAGACCGTAATTAATAGGCATTTGATTAGTTTAATGTACATTAAATTGAGAGATGATTGGGATTTGGGAGTGTGCATTTTTGTCTAAATCTGTAGAGGAGCCTTTAATAAAGTTCCTACCCGTTTGGCTCTGCTTAGATCTGAGTTTCTAAATCTCCAACCAACTAATATAAATTCCGAACCCCACCCCTCCATTTTAATGAAAATTCCGAAATTACTGGATCTTCTCCTTCTCTCCGTCTGCTTTTGCCAATCGCCATTGTTGAATCCTCAACTCCCCTTACGCTATTATCCTCTCACGCTGTCTTGTTTCTCGGTTATCAATCGCCATTCTGCGGTTTTCTATCTTTACGTCTCGCTGGAGGTTCGATAATTTTTTTAATTTTATGTTTGGCTGGTTTCTCGAACTCGAAGATCGGATCGTGTACAATCTAATTGAACTTCGAGGCCGTCGTTCTTAATCTGTAAGTACAGCTGTGAAGTTTACGGGGAAAGAGGAAGTGGAGTATATGCGTGTGAGTGAGTGACGGTGGGAGTGTGCATATGATCTTTTTGGAATTCAGGTAAGGTTTTTTTAGGCATATTGTCCTCCTAAGTTGATGGATCCGGTTGACATTTTTTTTTCTTTCTTAAACTAATTATGAGAAGGAATGAATTGTATTTGTAATTAAATGCTGAGTTTATTCAACGGTTTGCTTGTGTAGTTTGATCTTATTGAGGGAGATCCGTCCATGTTAACCAATTTTCAAACTGAGTGGCTGCTTGTTGTTGGCTTTGTAGGGCATTTGATCTTGAATTGGTGACTAGTTTTGGTCTATGCGGTTATGGTTTTTGCAATTCTCAGAGACTTGGCATCATCTCTTATTGTAGTCAGTAGTTTTGGAGAAGTGGATAGCACGAATTGGACATGAGAAGTTCTTGGTTTAATAAACGCTTACTTCTATTTTGGCTCAGACTAAGGCATAATTGGTTTCTGTTGACTATTCTTGCCATCCTTACGTTAGTTGTCCTATTAGGATCCTCATCCTCAAAACAATTTGATGCTGCAACCACTTCTCCAGTACCTGACTTCTTCTCCAATTATAGAAAGCTCAAGGAACAGGCTGTGGTCGATTATTTTGATTTGAGGGCTCTCGATGCTGGGTCCAACAACAGGCAAAAGGAACTTCCTCTTTGTGGGAGAGAGAGGGATCACTATGTGCCGTGTTATAATTTGACCGCAAATCGATTGCCAGGATTCCAGGATGGTGAAGAGTTTGATCGGCACTGTGACTTATCAAGGAATGAAGAGCGATGTCTGATTCGGCCTCCAAAGGAATACAAGATCCCACTGAAGTGGCCTGCTGGAAGAGATGTGATATGGAGCGGGAATGTGAAGATTACCAAAGACCAATTTCTCTCTTCGGGAAGCATGACAAAGAGGTAACTTAAGTTTACATAGTATCTATCATATGATAGAGTAGAGCACTGCTGTTTCTTTGACAATTTCACGCTGAAGGGATTCATTTATTTTATAATCCCGTGTAGGATGATGCTACTTGAAGAAAACCAAATAGCATTTCACTCTGATGATGGACTGATCTTTGACGGTGTCAAGGATTATGCTCGCCAAATTGCAGACATGATAGGACAGGGTAGTGAGTCTGGTTTTCTTCAAGCTGGTGTAAGTCTTTCTGGAAAAAAAAAAATAATAAAAAAATCCTTTTTGGTTACTTGATTGAGATAGGCAATAAGAAATTTTCAATAAGATTCGTCTTTTCTCCTGGTCATAAATGCTACAAAGCATTCCTTCATGATAAATTCACAATGAGAGTTGCATCTGAAAAAGATACGTTTCCTTTCTATTGCAGGTTAAGACAGTCCTAGATATTGGTTGTGGATTTGGTAGCTTTGGAGCTCATTTAGTATCGCTCAAGGTGATGCCTGTTTGTGTTGCTGCGTATGAGGTAACTGGTAGCCAGGTTCAATTAGCTCTTGAGAGAGGCCTACCAGCACATATTGGAAACTTCGTTTCAAGGCAGCTTCCATATCCATCATTGTCATTTGACATGGTACATTGTGCCCAGTGTGGAATTGACTGGGATGCAAAAGGTATCGTTTCATTGCTCACCGTTTGACATATTTTGCAGCTTAATTGTTCAGAAACTCCCAAATGCATGCAAAACACATCCTTAGACGCCAAGTCCAGCAATCTAGATAAGTATTTGGATAGTCTGACGCATAGTACTTATTACTTATCCTTAATAGGTATTCTGTGCCAAACAAATAAAAAAGGAGAGTCTTATTATTGTGCCCTGAGTAGCATGTGTCATCATAACCAGACAAAAGTCCTGTTGCGGAATCAAGTAGGCATACCATGAATTGTGGTTCACTTTCGATGTATATTTGTATACCAAGAAATCTGTTGTCTTTAAAATTTTCCCTAGAACTACGAAGAAGCTTAGGCTACGGTGAAGTAATATGGGCTCACTATTCGAAAGATAGAGCTTTCTTTATTATCTTTTTATAGCTCAAGGGCCTTGAAGGCAAGGTTATTAGATATTGTTCTTGATTTGGTATTCAGGGTAGTGATTGGCATGCTAACATGATAGGCCGATGGTGGATTGTGATGTGTCATAACCTTGCCAAGTATGTCAAGGATTTAGAAACAGTTGTTTGTAATATCCTCTCCTTATCATGTGGAATTGAAAAATGAAAAGTCTTTCTAGTCTATTGTGAACATCAGTGCCATGTTTTTTCTACCTATAGTTTGTTTAGGGATTTAAAAGTTCAAATCATTTTGTTACTAGACCGGGTTGTTTATTTGCTCAATAAATTACAAGGATGAGTTTGAGGAATCAAAGAAAGAAGAAACAGGATGAGTTTTCTACAATAGAATACAGAAAAGGATGCCTATGCTATTTATTCCTTTCTTGTGTATGAAACTTGTTTTTCTGGTGTAAGTGTGATTTATATAGATCTCAACTGTTTATTCCTCTGGGAATTGTTTTTTCTTCGTTTGAAAGGTATGTATTGATGTAAGGACTCTGTCATTATAATATAGAAGTCTGACTATAAGAATTAAATGCATGCTGCAAATTTCACTGGACAACATTTGTTTCGATAGTGATTTGTCCTTGCTGAATTCCAACAAAATCTCATTATAAAACAGATGGAAAGTTTATCATTGAAGTGGATCGGGTACTCAAACCTGGGGGTTACTTCGTTTTGAATTCACCAGCAAGCAAGTCACAAGGGAGTTTGTTGACTACAAAGAAGGGCATCATGTTGACACCTGTTGAAGAATTCACCCACAAACTTTGTTGGACTCTTCATGATCAGCAAGATGAAACTTTCATCTGGCAGAAAACAAAGGATGCCGATTGTTCTAGGTGAGTAATAGAAAATAATCCTCTGTACTGAAACTTTTGCTTTATAACCACTGTTATAAGGTTTTTGGATGATCTCTTTGTATGGATGCCTTCTTACTTTCTATATTTTCCTTTGTGAAAATTGAAGTGACAGTCTTTTTCTATCTATACTGCAGCAAGCAGGGACAAATACCAGTTTGCAAGGATGACCACGATGTCCAGTCATACTATCAGCCCCTTGTGTCATGTATTAGTGGAACTAATAGCAAACGATGGAAACCCATTAACAAGAGGTCTGTTGGTCCCCAACTGTCTCCAGAAGAGCTTGATGTTCATGGAAAGTATCAGTCCAATATCTTTTATTGCTGTTGTATATGATTGTGACATAGTTTTGTCTAGTGTGTTGAGCCAAAGTTGTTTTTACAGGCATAAGACCTATAGAATTTTACGAAGATCAGGAATACTGGAAATCAGCCCTAAAAAACTATTGGTCTTTACTTTCCCCTCTGATCTTCTCTGACCATCCCAAGAGACCAGGTGATGAAGACCCATTGCCTCCGTATAACATGGTGCGGAATGTGATGGACATGAATGCACATTACGGTGGTTTTAATGCTGCCTTTCTTAATCAAAGGAAGTCGGCCTGGGTCATGAATGTTATCCCAGTGGGGGGCCGCAACACTCTTCCTGTTGTACTTGATCAAGGATTTGCTGGCGTTTTGCATGATTGGTATGATCCTTTCACAATTTCACCTTTATTCAAGCATTTTTCCTAAGCTAATTGTATCTTCACAGTGGAATGGCTATTATTGGCATCCTTTTTAATTTAAATATTTTTTCACTTTCTCTCTATGGTGGCTTGTTTGCTTGTGTCTCTGCTACTTTTGTTGTTACGACTGCCAGCCTCCAGCAGAAAAGAAATGAGAAAGGTGTAAAATTTTGTGAATGAAACATTGGAATTCCAGGGATTTGAAGAATAGTTAGTTGTTTTCCCATTATGAGATGAGGAAAAGGGTAAATATGATAAACTTTACCTGTGACAAAAAGATGACATAATTTACGTGTCTGGGTCACTGCGTGGCACCCTTGTCCTTTTAAAGAAGGCACAACTCTATTGATCTTAAATTTCAATGTCTGGTTGATAGCTAGACTCGCTTCATGGTTTTTTCTTTCCTTAGCTGCTTTTGTGTTTTATAATCTAGTTTACTTGTGATGTCAAGAATAATGGAATGCCAGATTTTTCCCGAGGAGTGAATATTTTTTTCTCTCCCAACAGGTGTCAACCTTTCCCCACATATCCTCGTACATACGACATGCTTCATGGAAGTGGGCTTCTATCACACATCAGTTCCGAGAAATGCAGCATGATGGATTTGTTCTTGGAGATGGATAGAATTTTAAGGCCTGAGGTATAAGCTTTTTAATTCATCGTCATTCAGTTCCTTTCTATTTGCTTACCTGAATTGCTACTTGCCTTGGAATTACCATCTGACCAAATATGATGGCTTACTAGGGATGGATAGTTCTTGCTGATAATGTTGGAGCAATCGAGATGGCACGTATGAACGCAGCACAAATACGGTGGGAAGCAAGGGTGATTGACCTCCAGAATGGAAGCGACCAACGACTGCTTGTTTGCCAAAAGCCTTTCTTGAAAAAACAATAGAATAAATCCATGGCAAAGCTACCCATCCCACTAGTGGTAATCCTTTTAACGATAGAATTACTTCATTCTCGACTTAATTACCAGAAAACCTGATGCGTCTTCTTTGTGGGTTTCAGCTAGCTGATCGAATCTCCATGGCAATGGAACATACAAAGGCGTCTGCTTGGTGGGACTATAGACAGGTAAAGGCACACTCAATCTTATAGTAATGACAAGGTCAGGACATGTAGATTAGAAGGATATTTGATGCAGAAAGATAGCTGCAGAGTTTTCTTTTTCAATGTTTTTGTCTAGGCTTATTTTATAGCAATTCATTGATTTCCTCCTTAATATATGGTTTCACTTCTTTCTCCAATCCTCTGTCTGGTCATGTTTTGAACAAGCTTCCTATAGCTTCTGAAGGGTGCGACGTAGCCACAGAAATGTATAAAAACTAAAAGGTCATATTTGCATAGTCTTTGTTTTGCTTCTGTTAGCTACTGTAAAAATGAACCTCTGTATTGCTGAATGCTGATGCCATTCTCAAGTAGAGCATTCTGTCCGGCTTCTCTAAAGTCCTGAAGAGAGTTTTTTTGTTTTTTTGTTTTTTTGCTTAACAAGACAATCTATAGCTTCTTACCAAAAAAAGAGAATCTACAGATGTTCTTGACAATCAATAAGTGCTTTCAGTTTCGACCATTCTTTTATGCACAATCTCTTATCAATTATCTCCCTGAAACACCCAGTATCCTATAATAAGGTTGTCTTGTTAGAAGGTTAACTGGTTAGATTTATTATAAGAGGAAGAAGAAACGACGTAATTAGATAAAAAAATTCTGTTATTGTGTAAAAAAGTTTTTCAAACTTCTCTGAAAAGAGTTTTCCAAGGGAAAACATATTAAAAATAGAAAATTTGCAAATAAAATTTAAAGTTAAAATTATACTTTATGATAAACCATAAGTACATCGTCCTCGTTTTTCCAGCTTAGGAAAACATGATTAAAAATAAAAAATTTGCAAATTAAAATTTCAATTATCTTAGGATACAATAACTTTAGCTTAATTACTAAAAAAAACGTCGTTAGAAGGTGAAAAGGTCACACATTTATTATTATGAATTATCTCTTTTTGTACAATATGTGAGTTATTTTGTGGTATTTCTTAATTTATACAAAGGTTTGCAGTGTGTTACGTGTCAAGCAGTAGTGGTAGAGGTTGAGGTAGCAATATCAGTTAAGGTAGATGCAACGGTAAAATCTAGTTTAAAATACAAACGCTTCGTCAGAGTATCTTCAAAGAAAATCAATGTTTGAGACACTAGTAACTAAAAATACTTACTAAACACCCTTATGACATTAAATTGCTAAACAATATCTCTACCAATATTGTTTTAGCATTTTCAAAATTTCAAACGAAGGTGTAATTATCATGGACACGACATGCTCTAGATCTTTATAAGTAGAAATTTGGTTGCCACTAATATTCTCTATATCACTTTATGTGTAGGGTATACACATAATTTACCCTATTAATATCTATATAAAAGTTCCTTTTATTATATTTAATACTATAGTCATTATGACCTTTCCTTGTTATATGTTTCAATTAAATTTATTGTCACTAATAGTTTCATTTTTTGTCATGTGCAAAAGAGTTACAATATTATTTTGTAAATCGAAGCTACTGTAGTTGGTGGACATTATGAGGCGACTAAAAATAACACAAACTTAAAATTGAACATGAGCTTGGACTATAAATTAACTTCATAATCTACACCATCACAATCATCAAGGAAAAAACACTCAAACTCACAACCATCGCCATGAATCCCAACAACGATGTTAAGCGTGAAAAGGATGCTCCACCACCGCAACAAGGTGATAGCAAACCCCAATTCGGCGAGAATCCGAGGGTTGTAGAATCCATTGAAGTGGAGGAGATAGAAGATATTTTTGTGGTGATAGGTTGTGCAATCTGCCATATATATTGTATGGTATCTAAGAAAACCCCAAAATGTGCTAAGTGCGGCTCCACAAATCTGATTGTTATTCCTCCAGCGAAATAAATATGTGTGTGTTGTACGGCCCTCTTATGAAACATGTTTATGCCTTTGTTGCATAATCATTGCTTCATAACTTCATTAAAATATGGGGCCTTTATTTCATAGAGTTATTTCATGTTACATCTTTCGTTTATACATCAAGAAGTGGTATACCACATGGTATGTTTACCGTTTCAATCATTAGTAAAAGTAGCGCTTTGCCATTTTACATTATTGTTACCACCACATGATATGTTAATGCATACGCAAAACTACTAATGTTGTGAAGCATGATTCATACTGTTAAATGATTAGTATTGTTTCGATATCGGACCACATCCTACACTAATGCTTGTAATAGCACACTGGTATTGCTATCATTCGATAGAGTAGCAAGTATACAAACTCATTCAACTAAGTTGTGACTTGAAAAATATCTATCTAAATCCCCTCAGCAGACTGCCGATAAATTGATTAATTAAATATCACACCATCTAAGTTGCCTACGGTAGTTTCCTAATAAGTGATTTGTAAGCATAAAATTTTCTTTATAAACCGGATGCAAACCGTTTGTGACTACAAAACACGTGTGAACAAAAGAAAGGTAATATAGTGAAAGATATAAGTATAACTATCATTCAGATTTTTAAGGTTATGCTTTTTGTGTAAATTTAAATTTTCAAGCGCTACAAAACGATACGGTTATGGTTTATCACAAGGTTATGTTTTTATATTTTGTTTTATATTTGTCCACTATTAGTCATTATTAAACCTAAGGCTTCATATAAACTATAAAAATATCGAGACGTTGTTCGAAAAAGAAAATAACGCTATCTTGTTATCCTTTGACCAATATTTTCTCTTTGTCATCCAACCTATTTTATCCTTAAACTCGCTTAACTAATAAGATGATGTACTACGTGAAAATCACCAAAAATTTCGTTAGGATAATGTCAACACATATAGATTTTTTAAATAAATCAATTTGTCGACAAAAAGAGGAAGAAGAAACGAAAAAGTAAATAGATAAAACATTTCTTTTATTGTGTAAAAATGTTTTTTGTTTTTGTTTTCCGAGCATAGGAAAACAGGATTAAAAATAGAAAATTTTCAAATTCATATTTCAATTATCTTTATTAATAGATTATACAATAACTTTAGCTTAATTACTATAAAAACGTTATTGGAAGGTGAAAATGTCACACATTTGTTATTTCAAATTTTCTCTTTTTGTACAATATGTGAATTATTTTGTGGTATTTTTCAATTTATACAAAGGTTTGCGGTATGTTACGTGTCAAGCGGTAGCGGTAGAGGTTGAGGTAGTAATATCGGTTAAGGTAGATGCAACGGTAAAATATAGTTTAAATACAAACACTTCTTGAGAGTATCTTCAAAGAAAATCAATGTTTGAGACACTAGTAACTAAAAATATTTACTAAACACCCTTATGACGGTAAATTGCTAAACGGTATCTCTACCAATATTGTTTTAGCATTTTAAACGTAGGTGTAATTATCATGGACACAACATGCTCTTGATCCTTATAAGTAGTAAATTGGTTGCCACTAATATTCTTTGTATCACTTTATGTGTAGGGTATACCCATAATTTACCTATTAATATCTATATATAATTTTCTTTTATTATATTTAATACTATAGTCATTATGACCTTTCCTTATTATATATTTCAATTCAATTTATTGTCACTAATAGTTTCGTTTTTTGGCATGTGCTAAACAATTACAATATTATTTCGTAAATCGAAGCTACTGTAGTTGGTGGACATTATGAGGCGACTAAAAATAGCACAAACTTAAGATTGAACATGAGCTTGGACTATAAATCAACTTCATAAACTACACCATCACAATCATCAAGGAGAAAACACTCAAACTCAGAACTATCGCCATGAATCCCAACAACGATGTTAAGCGTGAAAAGGATGCTCCACCACCGCAACAAGGTGATAGCAAACCCCAATTCGGCGAGAATTCGAGGGTTGCAGGATCCATTGAAGTGGAGGAGATAGAAGATATTTTTGTGGTGATGGGTTGTGCAATGTGCCATATATATTGTATGGTATCTAAGAAAACCCCAAAATGTGCTAAGTGCGGCTCCACAGATCTGATTGTTATTCCTCCAGCGAAATAAATATGTGTGTGTTGTACGGCCCTCTTATGAAATGTGTTCATGCCTTTGTTGCATCATCATTGTTTCATAACTTCATTAAAATATGGGGCTTTTATTTCATAGAGTTATTTCATGTTACATCTTTCGTTTATACATCAAGAAGTGGTGTACCACATGATGTGTTTACCATTTCAGTCATTAGTAAAAGTATCGCTTTCTCATTTTACATTATTGTTATCACCACATGATATCTTAATGCATACGCAAAACTACTAATGTTGTGAAGCATGATTCATACTGTTAAATGATTAGTATTGTTTCGATATTAGACCTCATCCTACACTATCTCTTGTAATAGCACATTGGTATTGCTATCATTCGATAAGAGTAGCAAGTATACATACTCATTCAACTTAGTTGTGACTTTGAAAATATCTATCTAGATCCCCTCAGCAGACTGCCGATAAATTGATTATTTAAATATCACACCATCTAAGTTCTCTACGGTAGTTTTCTAATAATTGATTTGTAAGCATAAAATTTTCTTTATAAACCGGATACATACCGTTTGTGACAACAAAAAACATGTGAACAAAAGAATGGTAATATCATAAGGCTAAATTTAAGTTTTCAAGCGCTTCAAAACGACATGGTTATGGTTTATCATAAGGTTACATTTTTATATTTGTTTTATATTTTTCCACTACTAGTCATTATTAAAACTAAGCTTCATATAAACTATAAAAATATCGAGACGTTGTTCGAAAAAGAAATTAACACTATCTTGTTATCCTTTGACCGATATTTTCTCTTTGTCATCCAACCTATGTTATCCTTAGACTCGCTTAACCAACAAGATGATTTACTACGTGAGATCACCAAAACTTTCGTTAGGATAATGCCAACATACATACAGATTTAAAAAAAATCAATTTGTCGACAAAAAGAGGAAGAAGAAACGAAGAAGTAAATAGATAAAAATTTCTTTTATTGTGTAAAAAAGTTTTTTTTTGTTTTCCCGAGCATAGGAAAACAGATTAAAAATAGGAAATTTTCAAATTAAAATTTCAATTATCTTTATTAATACAGTATACAATAAATTTAGCTTAATTACAATAAAACGTTGTTAGAAGGTGAAAAGGTCACACATTTGTTATTTCGAATTATCTCTTTTTGTACAATTTGTGAATTATTTTTTGGTATTTCTCAATTTATACAAAGGTATGCAGTGTGTTACGTGTCAAGTGGTAGAGGTTGAGGTAACAATATCGGTTAAGGTAGATGCAACAGTAAAATCTAGTTTAAATACAAACGCTTCGTGAGAGTATCTTAAAAAAAAATCAATGTTTGAGACACTAGTAACTAAAAATACTTACTAAACACCCTTATGACATTAAGTTGCTAAACGATATCTCTACCAATATTGTTTTAGCATTTTCACACGTAGGTGAAATTATCATGGAGACACCATTCTCTTGATCCTTATAAGTAGTAAATTGGTTGCCACTAATAGTCTTTGTATCACTTTATGTGTAGGGTATACACATAATTTACCCTATTAATATCTATATAAAAGTTCTTTTTATTATATTTAATACTATAGTCATTATGACCTTTCCTTGTTATATGTTTCAATTAAATTTATTGTCACTAATAGTTTCGTTTTTTGTCATGTTCTAAAGAGTTACAATATTATATCGTAAATAGAAGCTACTGTAGTTGGTGGACATTATGAGGCGACTAAAATTATCACAAACTTAAGATTGAACATGAGCTTGGACTATAAATCAACTTCATCAACTACACCATCATAATCATCAAGGAAAAAACATTCAAACTCACAACCATCGCCATGAATCCCAACAACGATGTTAAGCGTGAAAAGGATGCTCCGCCACCGCAACAAGGTGATAACAAACCCCAATTCGGCGAGAATCCGAGGGTTGTAGAATCCATTGAAGTGGAGGAGATAGAAGATATTTTTGTGGTGATGGGTTGTGCAATGTGCCATATATATTGTATGGTATCTAAGAAAACCCCAAAATGTGCTAAGTGCGGCTCCACAAATCTGATTGTTATTCCTCCAGCAAAATAAATATGTGTGTGTTGTACGACCCTCTTATGAAACGTGTTCATGCCTTTGTTGCATCATCATTGTTTCATAACTTCAATAAAATACGGGGCCTTAATTATTTCATCGAGTTATTTCATGTTACATCTTTTGTTTATATATCTAGAAGTGGTGTACCACATGGTATGTTTACCGTTTCAGTCATTAGTAAAAGTAGCGCTTTGTCATTTTACATTATTGTTACCACCACATGATATGTTAATGCATACAGAAAACTACTAATGTTGTGAAGCATGATTCATACTGTTAAATGATTAGTATTGTTTTGGTAGCGGACCTCATCCTACACTAACTCTTGTAATGGTACACTGGTATTGCTATCATTCGATAAGAGTTGCAAGTATACAAACTCATTCAACTAAGTTGTGACTTAAAAAATATCTATCTAAATCCCCTCGGCAGACTACCGATAAATTGAATATTTTAAATATCACACCATCTAAGTTGCCTACAGTAGTTTCCTAATAAGTGATTTAAGCATAAAATTTTCTTTATAAACCGGATACAAACCGTTTGTGACTACAAAAACCTTGTGAACAAAAGAGAGGTAATATAGTGAAAGAAATAAGTATAACTATCATTCAGATTTTTAAGGTTATGCTTTTTGTATAAATTTAAATATTCAAGTGCTAGAAAACGATACGGTTATGATTTATCACAAGGTTATGTTTTTATATTTTGTTTTATATTTGCCCACTATTATTCATTATTAAAACTAAGGCTTCATATAAACTATAAAAATATCGAGACGTTGTTCGAAAAAGAAAATAACACTATCTTGCTATCCTTTGAACGATATTTTCTCTTTGTTGTAACACCCCGAATCCGCGGGACTCGGGGCGCTACGGGCGGAGACCTCACAATGGGTCCCGACCCTTAGCTTGACAACAATTTCACCGGACCTTTCTAACAAGGCACAAATAAAGGCAAATCCGAAAACGTTTTAACAAGTGCGATAATTCTGAAATAACAATACAAAGCCGAAACTCAGCCGAGTCCTGAAAACGACAACATAACTCCATAACAAAAGTACATACGTCCACAACGTAATAATATAAATCCCATCCCCTTCCTATAATGTACGGAGACCCCAACTGTCCACTCCTCCGAGTCAGTCGGCGGCATCCCTAACTTGCGGTGCATCTACAACAATCGGTTTAAAACCGTTAGCTAACAATCAAAGCATTAGTAAGAAGGTAACAACACATACCCATATAAGACGGAAACACATAACATGATATCATGCAATCCGGTTTATTATATTTTCATTTACGTCATTCCATTACTAATTCAACTTAGGTTTGTGACATGTGAATCCCCGAAACTCGCCTCTGTACCTATTTACACACAAGGAATGGTACTGATGCATCTGGCCATCTACCTGCCTGGGCTAGTCGCGGATAACCTCCTAGCTCTCGCAAGAGCTAAGCAGTGATGCCACCGCCCGTTATCATACACTTGGGCCAAATTATCAATATATAAAGGTCGTCCTAGTTCCGATTTCGTTGTTACAAAACATAACTAAATACACATACAACCATCACACAATCGATGCTGATACAAGGAAGCTAGCTAAGTAAGTCCGTGGACTTACCTCGTCTCAAAGCTAAATCAACACAACCGCTCTCGCTTTCCGTAGGAAGATACTCAAAGTCTGCTCACAACAAGGCACATAATCAATAACACTCTCACGCTCTAGAAGCCTTTAGACTTCTAGTTCTAATGATCTTTACAAGATGATATAAACTCTCAAGCTAGGATCGCATCCTTAGACTCCAAGATACTATAATATCAACAAGCACAAGCTAGGATACCACAAGAGCCCACTCTCTTACAAGGTCAACTCAGCAGCCATGCTAGAATACATCTAGCCATCGAGACACTACAAGATCATCACACTCAAGGACATCCTAAAGCAACATCCGAGACTCTAAGGTCTCCTAAGATTCACAACCAGTAGGTGGCATTCAAGACTATTCTAGTGTAGCCTAGGCATGATACTAGCATATAACAACCTCTCATATGAAGGAAGGAAAGAAGAAGACACGAGAAAAAGGGCCTACTGTTGAAGAAATGCAGCCGCATACTCAGAAGGCGCAACTGCGTCAAGCTGTCACTGCCCCTGCGGTTCACTAGCGCCGCCCCTATAGCTGGCTGGATGGTGGCGCCGCCCTTGCAGATCTTTGGCGCCTCCCTTACGTCTGGCTTGGTCTGCCCTCGCGGCTTTGTGCAGGTGCCCCATGGTCGAACTCTAGAAGCAACGATTTCCTCGATTCTTCGATTGTGCAGCTAAGCTTCTATAGCTTCCTTCTCTGGCTGGTTTGTCTCAACACCTCTTCCACAAAATCAAAGCCTTCCTCCACGTCCTAAGCAAGCTAGGAACACATGAAACCATAAGGAGATTTCACAAGAGTCTTCCTCCAAAGCTCCATCCACAACAATGAAGAAGATAAGAAAAGATGGCGAAGGAGCAAGGTAGAAGAAGGGAGGGAGAAGGAGAAGACTTACCCCGCTAGATCTATACCTTCTTCACTATTGGGCACTCACAAGAAGATCCAAGAGTGAGATGTGGGAGAAGAGAGGAAGCAAGGAGAAGAGAGGAAATAACTAACGTGAAAGAGAGAAGTGTAGAGAGAGAAAATGAAGGCTCCCCACAAGGGAGGGGGGGGGACCAAGGGTCAGCAACCCACACATATCGTCTTAGGCTAAGGAGGGAGAGGTCAAAAGAAAAAAAGCAGGGAAACGAAGGGTCAGAACAGAATCGGGGTAAAATCTTGTCACTCAGCACATATTGCCTGTGGAAAGATTGAGTCGTGCCTACGAGAAGGCCACTAAACCACTCACTAACCGGAATTAAAATTCCGGGCAATACATTTGTCATTCAACCTATGTTATCCTTAGACTCGCTTAACCAACAAGATGTTTACTACGTGAAAATCACCAAAACTTTTATTAGGATAATGTCAACACATATATAGATTTTAAAAAAAATCAATTTGTCGACAAAAAGAGGAAGAGAAAACTGTAAAAGCCGGTTTTTGGGTGTCACCGTCCCCGCGGTGACAGCGGCCACCCCTACGGCAAGCTTGTGTCTGTCACCACCCCCGCGGTGACAGGGGCTGCCCCTGCGGCCAGCCGCGGTCGCGGCGGGGTCGAGCCGCGGGTACGGTAGACCCCTGTCGCGAAAATCTACTTTTCTTTTTCGTTTCTATCTTGTTTCCTTTCATAGAAGATCCGATTTTATATCTTTGGGCCATCTCTCCTAGATCTTCTAAATCCTAAAACGTCTTTCCTTATCCTTCCTTACCGTTTCTATAAACTCCTGCCATCTCTTCCTTTTCCCGTTTTCTGCATACGTTTTCCTTCAACCTCGAGCAAAGCCACAACCTTTTCCTTGTGACCTTCTACAGAATGTGTAATTTCTTCATCCTTTGATCTTCCGTACGTTCATGATATAGACAACATGCTTCTCCTTCTATTTTGTTTATCCTCCTCCTCCTCCTCCTTCTTCTTCTTCTTCTTCTCCTCCTCCTCCTCCTCCTCCAAGAATCAAGATCAAGTCTTGATTCGTGTTGACCTTTCGTTGTTGATACATTGATTTTCATAGGCTCCCTTGGTTGAGTAGTGACGTGTGTGTGTAGAGAGAAGCAAACTTGAAGTCCTTGCGGAGTTCCTTACTGTTGAAAGACAAGAAGAGCTTTTTGCGTCGAAACCTCCGCCGTGCCTGCACAGACCGCCCTTACGGATCTTGCCCAGGGCCGCCCCCGTGGTTTTGTTTGCAGTAGCCCCGTCTTTGTTGAGCTGCTTTCCTTCCTTGTTTCCCTCGTTCCTTCCCTTGGCTTGTGTTGATGTTGTTGACCCTTGTTGATCTGTAAGACTAGGGTTTGTGACCCTAGCTTGTGGAGATCTCTTAGATATCATGGAGACTAGAAGTTATATACTTCCAATCACTAGTACAAACACCCCCTGTAGACCTCGCTTGGGTAGGAGCGGTTCAGTAGAACCGAGGTCAACACCATTTTTGGACCCCGATTAACATAAATACCGTGGACAAACATTTTTTAAAATTTTATTTAATGGGATTGGACCACGGTTATATGCAATAACCGTGGTGTGAATCTATATTTTACTGAAATAACACGGTTATCGTTTATAACCGAAGTGACATTTTTATCGGACCACGGTTGTCCAAAAAAACCAAGGTTAAAATATTTTTTAAAGAAAAGAAGAAAAAGAAAGAGCAAGATCACGTACGTGTTACCTCCTCCTACCTTTACTCCTCAAGACAACCAACGCTCAAATTCCATCAACCCTAGACACCAACTGCCGTCACCAACACTTTGTTCCTTCTTCCCTGAAATCTAAACCCTAAATCCTTAGACACAACAAAGCCACTAATTCTCTCTTCGAACGCTTGAAAAATGAAAGAGCGTGATTGCAGGAGGGACTCACCACAATCACACCAAGGTTGAACCTTCGAGCGTCCATTAACCGCAGATACAACGCCCCTCTGAATTCGAGTAAGTCTTGCTCAAATTACTATTTGTATGAATTGAATCTCAACCCTTGTAATTCATCGATTCACTTTCCTGTTTTTTAGTTACGTCGGCTTCCATGTATGTCCTTAAACCTAGTTTGATTCTGATCCATGGAGTAGAAGTTAAGGTTTCCTTCATCAATTCATTGAAGAAGGAAGGTTCATGTTTAAAGTGTTCTTCTGAATTGTGGGTTAGAGTCTTAAAGGTCTCCCTTGATTAGAATTGAATTTTAGATGAGAGTAGCACACCTGTTATGATAATGAGTTTGTTCTAACCCCTGGATCGATCAAAGTGATATTTGTGATGGTGTTATGATAATGGGTTTATGTGAAATGTGATGTGAAGCTCTAAACTTGGATTTGGTAGATGTTTTCTTTGCTAATTCTGAAAATAATGTCAATTTCATGGCTTTGTATTTGTATGCGTTGACGTTGGTGCTTACTGAAATCTCTTCCCCCCCTCGAATTGGGTTGGTAAGACACTAGAGTGGCAAGACGAAGACTATTATCTTGAGAAGGAACCTAGTCTTGTTAAGGGCAAAGGTTTGGAGTTACAACTTCTTCAGTACCTTTTATTTTAGTGTTGCAAGTGTTTGTGGGATGGTGCTACTCAGGAAGAAGAGTTCTCGTACATACTTGATGATACCACCCCCATCAAGGCTTGTGGCGGTATTCCTTTCCATTTCAGCAACTCCGGTGAGTCACTCTCGTTCTGCTTTCTCTTTGGCAGATTTTAGTTGATATCTTATGCAATATTTGATTTGCTCATTATAGGAAGCATTGTTTCAGGAGAGACAAGTAAGACGGCTGATGTGTGTAGAGTGACTTCTTCTCAAGTAAAGAGACGCCGAATGCTGCAGTTTAACAATGATGACCTAGATGTCACATTCCAAAGTGAAAGTTCTACTTTTTTGAAGTCTAAGGTTAGTTGATTTACACAAGTTTCTTTTGGAAGTTTGGATATGCGAACTTTATAGTTGCTCAGATATATTTATTTACCAACAAGAAATTACATCTAAAGTAAACAAAAATTGAACATCATAAAGTTGATGGTTTAGTAATTCTCAGTAACTGAAATTGAAAATTGATTGAATGAACTTAGTTTTACATGATTAATTAGTGTTTGAAAAAATAAAACTTATAAAGTAGTTGAAAATTGATAAATTATCAAAATTGACTTAATTAATTTGGGTAAATTAAATGTATAAGTAGGGATGATCAAACAATTGAAATAAAATCCCAATCAACCACCATAACGTCTTATCTCTAGTAGCTTATCTTTGACTATAAATTGCAGGTTTCATAATAAGCTACTATAAGCTTTGTTAAGTTATGGTTCCCAAACACCACATCTTTTAGCATATTTAAACTATTAAGCTTGTAAACTTGATATCTGTAATAAGTTCAAATTAAAAGATTCTCAAATGGGACCTTAGTTTATTCTTTTCTTATTAATAAGAAAAGAGTGTTAAGTCCCTTACTCTATCTTATTAATGTTTTGTATAAAAGTCTGATGGTAATGTATATACATACTTGAATTACCATGAGGGATTTTGAGTCTTTGTTTTTTTGAGAAGACTATTAAGTCCCTTACTCTATCTTGCTAAAAAGACCAAAGCACCACTTGAGTAGCATACATTATTATAATCTGGAATGGATAATTTCATATGAGTTTGAGTTCTTTGAATTGGTTTAGTGTTTGATTCACAGTGGTTCAGGTAGTGATTGCAAATTCAGTGCTTTCTGTTTAAGATAATTTCATCTGATTTTGAATTTTGGAGTTTGAAGTTAACTGGTGATTGTGTTATGGTGGATCAATAGGCGGCAGTCTAGAGTAGTGGTGATCTTCTTCCTCCAAAAATGGGTTGCTTTTCCTCACTTGTAGAAAAACAGTTTTGTGGATATAAAGACCCTGTCTCTTGCATCACAAACAGCTTGTAAGTTGTCAATTATCTGTATTGATGGATGGTTATTTTTGAACTGATTTTTTCATCTGTCTGTTGTGTTTGTTTATCACAGTTAGCGTAAGTGAGGTTGAAGCTTTCTCAGATGTTGAAATTGTGTTTTATATGTAAATCTTTCTTCTGTTCTTGTTATCCAGTGAAATTAGATGACTACACTGGTATACTATCAAATTAATCCTTACAGATATTGAAATTGCCCCTTGTGATAAGAGATATTTTGTTGTTTGAAGCAGGAATCGTCGGCTTTGAGGGAAATCCCCGTGTTAAGTGATATTGTGTTTTATATGTAAAGCCTTGTCAGATGTTGAGATCTTAAAATTGCCTTTGTGTTAAGAGATATTGTGTTTTATATGTAAAGCTTTCTCAGATGTTGAGATATTTTGTTGTTTGAAGCAGGACTCGCAACACTAGTATACTATCAAATCAATTGTCGGCTTTGAGGGAAACACCACGGTTCTTAAAGAACCGTGGTGTTTTTTTTTAAAAAAATTTAGAACTGGGACCACGGTTATTTTAAATAACCGTGGTCAGACCCGTTTTTTTTAAAAAAATTTAATACTGGGACCACAGTTATTTAAAATAACCGTGGTCCGACGTTTTTTTTTTTAAAAATTAGAACTGAGACCACAAATATTTAAAATAACCGTGGTCCAAAATTTTGTTACCTCGGTGACAATTAGTGAGGTCCGAGTAGATTTACTCGCTCCCGTTAACCACGCTTTGAAAACCGGGGTCTCATGTACAAAAAAAACCGGGGTCTACAACCCCTATTTGTACTAGTGAATAACCGTTCGTTCCTGATTCATTATGCCTTGTTTGAGCAGGCATTCCTTCCTTTCCTTCGGGAACTGAGTTGTACGTTACCTTTGAGTTATCTTCGAGTGAGGTAAGTCCCTTAGACTTACTTATCTGCATTCCGTATATTGGTTTGAGTGTATTTGGCTTGTTTGTGTGGTTGTTTATTGTTATAACGGATAACCGGAATATGATTGACCTTTTATACCGTAACTGGCCAAGTGTATTATAACCGGGTAGTGACCGCTTGTCCAGTTCAAAATGGGGAAACTAGGAGGTGCTCTTGCAACCAGTCCAACAGGTGACAGAGGGATGCATCCACTCTATTCCTGTTGGTAAAAGGGGACAGAGGCGAGATCGCAACAATTCTCATGTGACAACATAAGCGGAATTAGTAAAGGAATTAACCTTAACGAAAGATAATAACCGGTTGAGTGCGAGCATGCTATATGTTTATATTACCTTATGTGTTTGTGCCTTTACTGTCTTTCTGATATCTAGAATGTTAACTAACGGTTTATACCGATGTTGTAGATGTTCCGCAGGTTAGAGATGCTGCTGAGCGATCCAGACGGTGTGGTCATCCAGAGTTCCCGTACATTAAGGATGGGATCTGGTTTATATTCCAGTCGTTGTTCTTTCAGTTTGTTTTGAAATCGGTTGTGAGTCTTTTACAATTTCCCTTGTTATAACCTTTGGTTTTATATAAGTTTTTGGTTTTCATTTTTGTGTGCCTTATTGTAAGATCCGATATTGTCATTGCTACTCTGAGGGTCAGGACCCATAGCGAGGTCCTAGCCCGTAATGCTTCGAGTTTCCAAAATTTGGGGTGTTACAATATGGTATCAAAGCTCTAGGTTGGCAATAATGGCACACGTAATCTTCTAAAGGTCGAATAGATAAATAAATGATTCCCGCAAGGGTCTACGTTTTCTAACGGGGATTTTTGTTTTTAAAATTTTTCGGTTTGGGATAGATGTACGGGCGACCACCACCACCTCCGCGAATCTCAGTAGTTAGTTTTCTTATATCTTGGCCTTTATGTGCTTTTTCTGGATTTCTGATTTAGTTGTATCGTTGCCTTATATATCTATATCCTTATCGCAGATGGCGCGTACTAGAGCTACAACTGCTGTGGGGCAAGGAAGGGGCCGACCACCTCTTCCACCCGTCGTCCGTGGACGAGGATATGTAGGGAAACCTCCACTAGCTAGAGGTCGGAGCCAAGCCCCAGTTGTTGATCCGCCTATTGTTGAGGCGTTCGTCGAAGAGGTTGCTGAGAGTGTTGTTCCTGAGGCAGGGAACGGGACCACTGCTAGGTCCGGAGCACATAAGACACAATCGATTGATTCCGGTCGAGTGCCCATCGAAGCTTTTGCATATCGCTACTATGTGCAGAGAGTTGATGAGGTTATCAGGTCTGGAGGACTTGCACCAACATTGCTAGTACCAATGAGATCAGTTGAGGTTTCGCAAAGAGTTACGTAGATGGTTGTTGCACCTTATAGAGTTGCTGAGGTTGCTAGAGTTTCGGATGAGGGGAGAGAGCCGAGACCCGATTTTTGGTTGAAGGCTTTCAACTAGCTTAATGTCCATTCTTTCGCAGGGAAGACTAGATTAGAGGTGGAGATGTGGCTAGGACAGCTGGGTTCTGCTATGGAGGCGATATGTTGCCCAGAGAGATGTCGAGTCGACATAGCACAAAGATTGCTGAAAGATCAGGATCATTCTTGGTGGAGGACCATGTGCAGTAAGATCACGAGTTATGAGTAGATGAAGACGGTGATCATGGATCGCTATTGCCCTACAACTATGAGGAGAGATCGACTTCAGGATTTTCTTGAGGCTGACTTCAAGGATATCCCTATTGTTGAGATTATCAGCAAGTTTCAAGAGGAGCTATGCTTGTTGAGCCCGTCTGCACCACCCAAGGATCAGCATGTTTATCTTTTCTCTCTGAGATTGAGAGAGTCTACACGCTCTTATCTTGCTGGTTTTTCTTGTGACTCCTTGACGGACTAGCAAGATAGATCATCTACTTATGAGAGAGACCGACCGTGTCAGAGAAGAGCTTCTTAGACAGGAGGTCATGAGAAGAGGCAGAGGACTGGACCAACTAGTGTTGGAGCTGGAGCATCTGGATTTGGGCGTAGTCAGATGCCGGGATGTTCTAGTTTCCGGCAGTCTATGTAGAGTTTTGACAGAGGACGGTTGTGCTTTAACTGCGGAGGCGTCGAACACATGAGAGCTGATTGTAAGAAGAATCTAGTGACTTGCTTTTCTTGTGGAAAGCCGGGACACAAAGCTGCATTTTGCCGTCAGGAAAAGGCGCTATCGTAGTAGGGTTCCTCACCTGTCAGTGTTGCCAAAGGTGGACAGAGACCTCAGTGCCAACAACAGCAGCAACAAAGAACTCCTGGTTTACCGCTCCTCAGGGTTCCACTCAGGGACAAGGGAGAGTTAGGGGACGAGTTGGTGGTTTTGCAGACACCAGAGATGCATCAACTAGAGTTTGTGAGCTGAGGAGTGTTGTAGAACTGACAGTGCCAACGACCACATGTACCATTTATATTAATGGTTTTCCTATTAGAGTTCTTTTCGATACCGGTGCTACACATTCTTTTATATCTAGTGCATGTGTAGATAGATTTGCCTTAGTTACCGTAGAGGTAATACCCTTCTTTATAGGATTACCCGATGGGGTAAGATTAGAGGTACACTAGAGGTTCGCGATTGCCCTATTAGATTCGGAGGTCACGATTGACCAACTGACTTCTTCATGTACTTAGTACATGAAGAAGTCATTCTGGGCATGTATTGGATGGATCGACATTAGGTTGTGCTAGACATCGAGAAGAGAACAGTGACGGTAACCGCAGAGTCAGGCCATGTAGAGATCTTCACATAATGGGATCTCGGAAAGACCGGTACAATCATCAGTGCAGTGCGAGCTGCGAGGCTTATCTGTCAGGGTTGTGAGGTTTTCTGGTGCTATGCCATGAAGGATAGTACGAGTCCAGCGTTGAAGGAGATCCAGGTAGCATGCGATTTTACCGGAATTTTTGGAGAGCCATAAGGTTTACTTCCACAGAGGAGTGTAGACTTTAGCATTGATCTAGAGCCCGGGATGAGACCGATCTCGAAGGCTCCTTACTGCATGGCGCCTATCGAGATGCTTGAGCTTAAGAAGCAACTCGAGGAGTTAGCTGAGAAGAGCTTCATCCGCCCTAGTGTATCTCTTTGGGGCGCACCAGTATTCTTCGTCAGGAAGAAAGACGAGTCGATGAGGTTATGTATTGACTATCGAGAGCTTAACAAGGTAACAATCAAGAACAAGTACCCATTGCCCCGTATCGATGATCTGTTGGATCAACTACATGGAGCTTTAGTGTTTTCGCGGATCAATATGAGATCCAGATATCACCAGCTGAGGGTGAGAGAGTAGGACATAGCCAAGACGGCATTTTGGACCAGATTCAACCACTACGAGTTTGTAGTGATGCCTTTCGGGCTCACGAATGCGCTCGCAGTGTTCATGGAGTTGATGAACATCATCTTCATCGACTTCTTAGACCAATCCGTGGTGGTCTTCATCAATGATATTTTGGTATACTCTCGCAATAGAGAGGATCATGCAGGACACCTGAGGATTGTACTTCAAGTCCTGCAGGATAGAGAGTTTTACGCTAAGCTCTCTAAGTGCGAGTTTTGGATGTGTGAGGTGGCGTTCCTTGGTGACATTGTTTCCGCCGAAGGGATCAAGGTATATCCAGCGAAGATCGAGTCTGTAGCATCTTGGCCGCCTCCTAGGAACGTTAAAGAGGTACGCAACTTCCTAGACTTGGCTGGCAACTACCGTCGCTTCGTGGAGGGCTTTTCAGTGATCGCCCCACCACTCACTTCCTTGCTGAGGAAGTCTAAAAGATTTGTATGATCCGAGCCGTGCCTGTAAATCTTTGAGGAGCTGAAGAGGAGGTTGACCTCCACTCCCATCTTAGCTTAGACGACCAGGCATTGAGGATTTTGTAGTTTACAACGATGCATCCAAGCCTAGCTTGGGATGTAACACCCAAAATTTTGGGAACTCGAAGCGCTACGGGCTAGGACCGCGCAATGGGTCCCGACCCTTAGAGTAGCAACATCACAACGGATCTTACAATAAGGCACAAATGAATGAAAACCAAAACTCAATATAAAACCAAAGGTTTAAACAAAAGGAAGCGTAAAAAGACTTGCAGCCGAGTTCAAAACAAAAGGGAAAGCAACAACATAACGCAAACCCTATCCCTTCCTATAATGTACGGGAACCCCGACTGACCACACCATCCGGATCACTCAGCAACATCTTGAACCTGCGAAAAATCTATAACGATGGTATAAATTGTTAGCTAATATTCTAGATATCGGAGAGAACGTAAAGGCACAAAGACACATAAGGTAAAGGTAAACATATAGCATACTCGCACTTAACCGGTTATTATCTTTTATTAAGTTATCCATTACTAATTCGACTTCGTTTGTCACACGAGAATCTCCCGAAACTCGCCTCCGCTTCCGTCTACCAATAAGAATAGATCAGTACTATCCATTACCTACGGGCCTGGGTTGCAAGAGCACATTCTAGTCTCCTGAAGAACTAGACAAGTGGTCACCGCCCGGTTATCATACACTTGGTCCAATTAAGGTTATCAAGTGTGAATCCTATTCCGGTTATCCGTTATAAATATGATAAATAACACAACAAGCCAAAACACTCAAACCAATACGCATAATGAAGCTAAGTAAGTCCAAGGGACTTGCCTCACTCGAAGGTAATCTAAACTCAACAACAGCTCAGGAACAACTCAGTTTCCCTCAGGAAAGGAGCAAGAAAGCCTGTCCACACAAGCATCATGAATCAGGAACGAAACGGATGCTAGAAGTCTATAACTTCTAGTCTCAATGATCTCTAAGAGATCTCCACAAGCTAAGGGCTCAACCTTAGTCTTACAACATATTCAAGAAACAAGGAACATCCATAATAATCAAGAAAAGGAACAAGGAAAGTAAGGAATGAAGCAACTCACAAGTACAGGAGTTACTGTAGAGGAAACCGCAGGGGCGGCGGAGCAAGGCTCAAAGGCGGCTTGCCGCGGGGGCGGGGATATGCAGACGTGGGGGCGGCTGCATAACAGAAGACGCTATCGAGGTTTATCTCGACAGAAACTTCACAGCAAGGGATCCAAAGCTCGGTTATTTGATTCAACTCTTCAAGACTCGACCAAGGGAGCCTGTGAACATCAACATATTAACAACGGAACCAACAACAAGGATCAAGACTCAATCTTGATCCTTGGAGAAGAAGAAAAGAAAGAACGAAGGGAAGAAGTGAAGAAGAAGAGAACGGCATGCAACAAATACATGTACGTGATGAAGAAACCAGAAAAGATGAACTTACACGTTCAGCAAGGTTGTTGGCAACAAGGTGACGGTGCAGCTCTCAAGGGTTGAAGAAACGTAAGCAAGAAATGGGATAATGAAGAAAATGCGGGAATATATATAGAGAAGGGTTGGAAAGATAGAAGGAAGGACGTTTTAGGGTTAGGAACAAGATAAGGAAGCCAGTCCATAAGATAGAAGATCAGATCTCTTATCTATGGAAAGAAGATAAAACGAACGAAAGAAAGATCGGACGCGATCTGTAGTCAGCCGTAGGGGCGGATGGCCCTGCCGTGGGTGTGGCCTGCCGTAGGGGCGGCACACTTCACGGCGGGGGCGGTGAAGGCGAAAGACTGGGGTCTTACACGGGATGTGTTCTTATGCAGAGAGGTAAGGTTATAACATACGCGTCGAGACAACTGAAGACGTATGAGGAGAATTACCCTACCCACGACCTCGAGTTAGCTGTTGTTGTTCACGCTTTGAAGATTTGAAGGCATTATTTGTACGGAGCTATGTGCCAAATTATCATATACCATAAGAGTCTGAAGTACATGTTCATTCAGCGGGAGTTGAATAACCGCTAGAGGAGATGGTTGGAGTTGATCAAGGACTTCGATTTGGAGATCTTATACCACCGGGAAAGGCGAATGTGGTAGCTGATTCCCTCAGTAGGAAGACTCCCCGAGAGATGGCGATCGCTCATTGACAGCTCAGCCTCAGTTACAGCGAGACTTGACATGGATAGAGACGGATATCCACTTTCCGAATTCCGACAGCCATGTGTCCACTAAGCATGTCCACGGGTCACGGGTTACCCCGGGTCGCGGGTACCGGTAAGGGGCGTGAGATCCTTAACCGTCGACCCGCCGGGTCGACCCGGGTAACGGTCATATTTAAAAAAAAAAATCCCAACGGCTAGATTATTAAAAAAAAATTAAAAAACAATAACTATAAATCTAACCCAAAAACATTTCTATAAATACTCCAAACCTAATTATTTTCATCTCACACCAATTCTCATTCAATCATCTATTCACTCTCTCAATCTCTCCATAATTTCCAACTCTTACATTCAATTACTGTCCTAATCTCATATTCTCATTATCTTATTTTGTTACTCTTACTACTACATTCTATTATTAAAAAAAAAATGTCTAGCCGAGGAAGACGTTCCGTTAGCGGTGTCGGTCCTTCATCCGGCGGAGATGTTAGCCGAGGACGTCATTCCGTTAGCGGTCCTCCAACCGGTTCAGATTTAAGGCGGAGCTTATTAAGTGGAGATCACGAGATACTCGAGGAGGAGGATATCAACATGGAATCACCTCCTTTCCCCAACACCCAAGAATCCGAGACCCAATTCCCGGAGGAGCCGGAGGAGGAGCCGCCGTTGAACAACACTCAACTAACGGCAGCGGTCTTCCGATTTTGGTTTACAAAAGGTGCTCCTGATGCCAATGGAGTTTACTATGCCGAATGCAGTTTTTATCCGGCTCAATACAGCACAAAAAGGGAGAAGGCTACGGGAACTACAAGAGGCATATTCGGAACAAGCATTCTGAAAAAATGGGATTGGCACGAGGGCAAACACAACTTACCGGGTACACATCTACCTCTAACCAACCTCCTTCTCTATTTACATATGATTATTCTTCTTCTATGGATGCATTTTCGGAAATGTTAGCCGTAGATTCTTTGGCATTTAGTTTTGCACAAAATGTTGGTTTTAATGATTGGATGCAAAATCATGCTCAACCCGCATATAAACCGATTTCTCGCCAAACCACTAAAAGAAAAATGATGCATAAATATAGAATTCGTAAAGAAGAATTGATTAAATATTTTATGGAAAACGGTGATATTCAAGTTTCTATTTGTAGTGATATTTGGACCGACGGTTTTCAAAAAAATTCATATATGGGTATTACTTGTCATTTTGTTGATAAATTTTGGATTTTAAACAAAAGAGTTTTAGCATTACGAGTTTTCAACGAACAACACACCGTCCAAAACATTGCCCGTTTGATTGCAAATGTTTCGGAAGAATATAGATTACTTTCACGAGTTTTTTCAATCGGTTTTGACAACGCCTCCGCTAACACGGCTTCCATTAGAGATTTAACCAACTATTGTAAGCCGACGATTGGAGGTAAATTTTTTCACATTAGGTGTGCCGCTCATATTTTAAACTTGTGTGTTCAAGAAGGTTTAGCATACGTTGGAGATTTAGTACAACCTATTCGAAAAGTTCTTAATGAACTTTGGTCTAAAAAAAGTATACGTACTAAATGGTATGCATATTGTAAACAAAATAACGTTTATCCTAAAAAATTTCCAAAAGATTTTTGTACAAGATGAAACTCTACTTACAAAATGATTTCCGAATCATATGAATATCGAGATCTTTTAAGTGGTTTTGCCGTACAACATATTGACGGTGATTTCGTTTTCGGTGAATCTTGGGTTTTAGCAAGAGATGTAATGGAGGTTTTTAAATATTTTTATGATGATACTAACACTTTTAGTTATGTTTATACACCAATTTCAAACGTATTTTGTTATGTAGCAATTAATATTGCATTTGCACTTCAACAAGGTCTTTTAATTGATAATATTTCACAAGCTATTTATACAATGCGAACTAAATGTTTAGATTATTATACAACTATTCCCGATGTTTTTCTTGTTGTATTTGTGTTAGATCCTCGACGTAAAATGGATGGTTTAAAAAAATTTTTAGAAAGTTATTATGAATTTTTAGAATTACAACAAAATTCCGATTATCATGTTTCTACAATAATTGCTAGAGTTAGAAAATTATTTGATGAATTATTGGTTCAATATCGTGTTTCCGATCAAGGTCAATCTTCTCAACCCCCTCCTCATCCTTCATCTTAAACTTCATCTAAATTTAAAACAATTGCTAGAGATTTGTTTGGCCCGAAAAGGGCAAAAACACGTCGAGTTCCCATTCGGAACTCGACGAATATCTAACCATTTCTTTTGAGTTTTCCAATGATGAAGAAGAAGAGGATTTCAACATATTAGAATGGTGGAGCCGACCAGAGAGAATGAGGTTCCCTACCCTCTCAAGGATCGCGGCACAAATTCTCGCCGTTCCCGACTCAACGGTAGCGGTTGAGAAAACCTTTAGCCGGAGTGGAAAGGTGCTCGATCCAACGAGATCAAACATGTTGCCCGAGAGGTTGGAGGCACAAGTCCTACTAGCCGATTAGAGGAAAGCGGAAATGCGAACATAAAAAAAAACCTCTCGGCGGAGGAAGGCGATGAAGATGACGACGAGCGACAACAAACACCATCGGATGTATCGGTGGGAGAGTTCGACGGCTAAGGTAAGGGCCAATCGGGGATATAAACAAAGGTAAGAGAACTATGTAGGCTTTGATTCTTCCCCGAGAGGATACGAAGGCAACCGGGATTCCGGTTCAAGCCCAATTCTTCCCCTTTTTTTTTTCTTTAAGTTCAAGCACAATAACAATTCTCCTCTCTTTATTTATTTTTTAAAGTTTAAGTCCAATTATTTTCTTTTTTTTTTAAAAAAAAAACTGAGGTGGCCAACCCGCCAACCCACGGTATTGACCCGTGACCCGGCGGGTTGTTCGCTCCTAAGTGTGCGTGCAAATAAGCTTTAAATTTATAAAACTAGAATCAAGCAAGCGAACCCGCAGTGTACGGATCGGCGTAGTAAAGCAAGAATTCCAGAGTGTCGAACTAAGGGATTTGGGGGGAACAAATTCAGTTCGCAAATCGTCAAGCAAGTAAGTATAATAAGCTTTGCAAATATTGGGAAAACAGCAACCCTAAAGATCCAGGTATCTAATTGTGGCAATCGATTTAAGATATACTAAAGAACTAAGGACAGAGTCGAGAATTGCAAAGGTATGCTAAGGTAAAGTAATGTACGGTGAAGTTCCAAGACTTTATATGACTTATCTAAAGACACTCTCTATAAAGGTTGTTGAGGCTTCAGTATAGAAAGAATCTATGGACAAGAATTAATCTCAAATACCCAAACTTGTAACCCAAGGATCAAAACTAACTAAACCGATTAAGGTTGTGACACTCGGAATCGAAATAGAGGATGATGAGTCTCACTACTACCTAGAAAAGGGCAAGCCAAGACTAGATTAAAGCTAATCTTTAACCTTGGATCAAAGTAAAAGCAAAGTTCGTAAACTAGGGTAAATCACGGGCAAATCTTGAGTTCCACGGCCGTGGAAGTCCAAGAACAGACCGTGATCTTGGTTGTCGACGAAGTTTCTCTAACTCTCAGGGTCCAATTAATTTACGATCGATCTATCATTATCTAAGCCACAACTATCAACCCTTCACCTTAGAATTGCTAAAGGGTTTTTGTCAATAACCATTGTCATGATATCAAAAATCAATTTAAGAAGAATGAAAGATGAAATCCCTTGGAAACTCAAATATAACTCAAAGTCAATCTCAAATCTAAACACAAATTGGAATGCTCAATGGATTCAGAATATAACACAAAATCTCACAATGATCTAGGGTAAATATGAAGAACATGTTGTCAATCCGTCTTCAATAACTAACCCTAAGAAAGAGGTAAAAACCTTCGACGATCTTCAATCCGCCCTAGGCAAGGATGTTCCAAGCAAGGTAAGCGGCCGTCACTTCTCCGTGAGATCCAACCTTAATGTCCCAGGAATAAGCCGTAAGCGTCGATGTCCAAAACTCCCTTCTCTGACCTTTTTATAAGAAGGGATAAAAGTAACCGTCCTGGCCCATCATGTAAATAACGTGGTAAATGAAGACTCGTCAAAAGATCGCCTAAATTACGGTCTCAAGGGATTCCACGACCGTGGTTTAGGGTGTGGAATTGGGTTACGGTCTCTCTCATCTTCCACGACCGTACTTTAGGCCGTGTAACTCTCTGGAATGCTCCACGCTCATGATGCCAAGATCCACGGCCGTGGTTTAGGGCGTGGACTCTTCTACGGCCGTATTTTAGGGCGTGGAAGTGTAGATTGCTTGTGGTTTCCTTTGTGTCGTGCCATTCTTCATCCTAACTCCTCCTTTGGCTTCCATGATGTGTTCCTAATCCTTGGATGTGCTCAAATCCTCTCTTATCTCTCTCAAATGGTCCGGTTTTAGCTCTTATTCACCTATAATCAATCACAAACTAATGTAGACCTCCATGTCGAAAATATAGATAAATGAGCTAACAAATGCTTCAATACCTTATCCACGAACACTATAATGAATGAAAAACAACTAGAATAAGTGCCTAGAATATCGCAATATTTCATGCTACCAAAATACCCCATACTTGTTACTTGCTTGTCCCCAAGCAAGGTCTTTGAAAGCTTAGAATACAAGTTAGGATGAAATATGCATGCAAACTCAAAAGCAAAACATCTTTTAGGTAAGTGTGCTTCTAGTCAATAGATCATTCTCAAACCTTACTTCATTCACCCTTGAAACGCTTATATACATAAACCAAAAATGTAAAGCAAAGAAACATCATGAATTGGTCAAACTTTAAAGTAAACATCATAACCTTCAAGCATTATCAAAATCAAGCATAAGAAACTTCAATTTAGATCACCAAGTCAAATAACATTCTTTTGATCTTAAGGACTTCCAAGTAAGGTCTACAATGCGGAAGGGAGGGAAACTTATAAAGGATGTGGTGCATGAATCCGGGAAAGTGGACAACTAACTCTTCTTCTTTTTAATTTGAATTGCAACACCATCAACTTTGAGCTCTTCTTTTTCACATTATTTTTCGACTTTACTTTTGGAGTTTTGGACAGCGGTGCACAAAAACCGAAGCCTAAGAGATTGGCGTTTCTCAATTTCGAGATGCCTCAAACCCTTGATGCACATACCATAATCCGCTAGGAATATCGCTCAATCCGACTTTGGCAAGACACTAACACCCGGCTATGTGAATGGTCCCGAGTTACTCATCGTCATGATTGACTTCCCCAAACCTATTATTTCTATTCTTTGAATGCAAACAATTGTTTTCATGGCCCTCCCACATCAAACATGCCAAAATTGAACTCTTCCTAGTTCCCGGATAGGTAAGGGAGGCAAACATTTTCATTGAGGGGCTAGATGAATAAAGAAGAGAGAAAGAAAGATCGAATTGTCTTAATCATTTCATAAAGAAGTATAAGAACTCATCATGTGATTTCAACCTCGATTTCTTAATATGATTTAGATAAAACTCTTCACATTATGAAACTTGCAAGAAAGGATAATCAACACATTCAATTCCTTTTCAATTCATTATTCATTTAGGCATACAATTGTCATCAAAAGCTCAATCCGCAAGTGGTAACTATCATAGAAATCATCTCAACTCTTAGAAGCACAAAACCTTTAGAATTTTTCAACATTTTTCACATTTTTATGGGGTTTTCAAAAGCTTTTTCATGCAATGCAATAATAAAACGTGTGACAATGAAATGAAACATGCAAAGTGTCATCGAATCAAGCCAAGCAAAGTGAGTAGAGTTATTACAAACAATAGTCACACCCCACCCCATACTTGAGACAAACATTGACCCTAATATTCAAAAAGAAATAAAGAAAAGAAAAGAAAGAAAAATGAAATCACTAGAAGGTGGTGGAGCGGCTGAAACTGTCAATCGGTGTAGCTCGTCACTGTGGTGGAGGCGGTGGTGGAAACGGGAAGAAACTGGACTCAAAGTTCCGCCCAAACTGCTGGCGGTAAATGTCCCTCATCATCCGATCATGCTCATCGGCCCGTACATCTCTAGCGTCCTAGCGGATCTCCAAATTACCGACCCTCCTGGAAAGGTCGGTAGCCCACTCCGATAGCTGCTCATACCACTCTGGTGCCTGGCTGTACCATGCAGGTGCATCTTGTGGGGCCGGTGCTGCTGGTGGCTGTGCATTCCATGGTGGCGGAGCTCCCATCCACTCTGGATGTGATCCATACCAAGTGGGAGGAGTCTCCATCCATGTCGGTCTCTCGCTCACACTAGCGTGGCGAGAGGAAGAAGCACCGGAAGGTCTAGAAGGACGGGGAGACTGTCTAGGTGGGTCCGGGAAGATGTCCGGCTGATCCGGGAAGGTACCAAAACCCTGCTCATCACCTCCTCCTGTATCCTCATCAATATCAGCAGCTGGAATCTCATCGGGAATGTAGGGAGGTGCTGCTAACCTATTCGCATGCATAGCAGCGAATGTCTCCTTCCAGTTATGGCGTCCAGCCATAATGGAATACTCGGGAAGCCATGGAATGCCTCTACATCCTCTATCCTCCCATGGCATAGCAACAGTAGTTGGACCTCGGTGCCTAGGAAAGATCAAACCTCTAGTCATAAGGCTCTTGAGACCCAAAGGTCTCGCCGCTATCCTAGTACAAGCGGAGCAGTCAATCCCAAGCTGCGTAGCTATGTGGGTAACTATTCCACCATATCCAATGTTCCCGGCGCTCTTGTTTTTAAGCTTACTAATGGTGAGGCTAAAAGGGTGGCACAATCGGCGGGTCTACCGTGTAGCATAGCATAGAGGAGAAACAGCTCATCGATCTTAATCTTTTGCGGGGTCTCGGTCCTAGGGAATAGGCACTCGGAAAGGACCCTATGAGCTATCTTCAAGGCTAAGTGGTAGATGAGCTTAGCCTTGGTATCAGCCGGTTGCCAGCGGTCCTCGCTAGCCTAAATCATAGCAATCTCTTCCCAAAAATCCTTAGCGTATACCCCGCTAGGGAAACGACCGTTAAAGGTCTCATGCAACCCAAAGAAGGCTCCGAACTGCTGGATGGAGAACTCATAGTCCGTCTCCATCAATCTAAAGGACACCGTCCTATCTACATGGCTATGCTCGAAGGATATAACAAACTCCCTCGTAATCTCCTCATAAGCATCCGCTCTAATAGCGGAGAAAACAATCAATCCGGCTCTATCCAAGAGCCATGTCAAATCATTAACCACATTAAGTGGCTCTAACTCCTTAAGCAAGAGGTATCTAGGTCCAATGACCGGTCTTTCCTCGATCTTTTCTAAAGCATCGAGATAGTTAGGGGGAATGGTTAGGATTCTAGGGCGTGGGGTAATGGTTCGCTAGGAGGGTTATGGGAAGAGGAGGAATTATCACCCTTTCTCTTCTTTTTCTTTGTTGCACTTCTCGTGAACATTTTCTCAAAAACAGAAAAAACCACGGTCTGTTCTTATGTTTCCACGGCCGTGGAAGTCCCAGAGACCGTGATTCGTCTCAGAAATGCTCAAATCTCAATCAAATCAACATCAAACTCAACAGAACCTGTCCTAGAGTAATTCCAATCTCAATCCTATGCAAGTGTTCTAGGTTCTTGCGAAAATTTAGCCCAAATTGACAAAGAAGAGAAGAAGAGCAAAAACCTAGGTTTTTGGATTTTTGAATCCAGATTCTGCTTTCTTGATGGATTGTTCACTTGTTTTATTGATTGGATCATGTAGAGGAATGAATTTTCTCCACTTTTGCACCAAGAATCGTTCGAAACGATTACCGAATGAAGATTTGCGAGAGGGGGAGCATTTTCGGAGTTTAGGGCGTAGAAAGGGGTGTGGAAGAGGGGTTTTGTGGTGTTTTTGTGAAGGAAGGTGGTTTATATAGTGGCCGTAAAATTTTTTGAAAATCACGGTGACTCGGGGGTTTCCACGGCCGTGGAATTGTACGGACCCGTGGTTTTTGGTGATTTTTCTCAGATTTTGAAAAATTACGGTCACTGTAGCCTCCACGACCGTGGTTTAGGGCGTGGAACTCTCTGTAATGTGCCAAATTCCGAGTTTCGTCAATTTTCTCCAACTTTTTTTCTTTCCATTGCCTATTCCCTTGCTCCTACATCCAAAAACACAACATACCGGAAGGTATCGAGGGCAAAACAAAACAAAAAACGTCTAAACTAATCTAAACTACGAATGACAAAAAAAAGCATAAGTGCAATACCTTGGGTTGCCTCCCAAGAAGCGCTTGTTTAAGGTCCGTAGGTAGACCGTACCTGCTTCTATTCGAGAGCGGTAGGCGCGAACTCCTCGGCCTGGAGCTCCGGTGAATACTTCTTGAGTCGTTGACCGTTCACCTTAAAGCTTCCGCCCTTTTCACCCCATACTTCAACTGCACCATGGGGAAAGCGATGTTTGATTAGATAAGGTCCGGTCCAACGAGATTTAAGCTTACCTGGAAAGAGCCGAAGTCTCGAATGGAAGAGGAGAACTTGATCTCCTTCTTTGAGGTCTTTTGCAATGATATGCTTATCATGCCAACGCTTCGCTCTCTCTTTGTAGATCTTGGCGTTTTCGTAGGCGTTTAAGCGATGTTCTTCAAGCTCGTTAAGGTCTAAGAGGCTTCTCGCCCGCTTCCTTCATGCTGAAGTTCAACCACTTTACCGCCCAATACGCCTTATGTTCCAACTCTACCGGTAAGTGACAAGACTTCCCATACAAAAGGTTGTATGATGTCATTCCTATGGGAGTCTTGTATGCAGTCCGGTATGCCCATAATGCATCATCTAGCTTCGAAGACCAATCTTTCCTTGTCCTCGAAACTATTTTCTCTAGGATTCCTTTAATCTCCCGGTTCGAAATCTCCACTTGTCCACTCGTTTGTGGATGGTAAGGGGTGGCGATCTTGTGAGTCACCCCATACTTAGCTAGTAGAGCTTCGAATCGTCGGGCAATGAAGTGAGAGCCTCCATCACTAATGATAGTCCGTGGTGTCCCAAATCGTGGGAAAATAGTCTTGTTAAAGAACTTAACCACAACCATGGCATCATTAGTAGGAGAGGCAATTGCTTCAACCCATCTCGAAACATAATCTACAGCTAGAAGTATGTATTGGTTTCCACAAGATGATGGGAAAGGTCCCATGAAGTCTACTCCCCAAACGTCAAAGATCTCTACCTCCTGAATGTTGTTAAGAGGCATTTCGTTTCTCCTAGATATGTTCCCTGTTCTTTGACAAGCATCGCAGCAGGAAACAAAGGTTTGTACATCTTTAAATAAAGTAAGCCAAAAGAATCCAGATTGCAATACCTTAGCGCTAGTCTTGTTTGAGCTAGCGTGTCCTCCACAAGGTAGTGAGTGACAATGACGGATGACACTTTGCATTTCGTCTTCCGGCACACATCGTCGAATGATGCCGTCAGGACCTCTCTTGAAGAGGAGAGGTTCATTCCAAAAGTATTCCCGGACATCCTTAAAGAACTTCTTCCTTTGTGCATAGGATAATCCGGGTGGTAATTCTTGCAAACCAAATAGTTAACAAAATCAGCAAACCATGGTTCGTTACCTTTAGTAATCTTGTCGATGCACTCCTCTATGATGTGTAAATGCTCGTCCGGAAAGGAGTCATCTATATGTAGATTGTCGTCCTCTAGATGTGGTAGACGACTCAAATGATCCGCAACATAATTTTCCGAACCTTTCTTGTCACGGATCTCTAGATCGAATTCTTGTAGGAGAAGAATCCATCTAATCAGCCTTGGTTTTGCATCCTTCTTTGCAAGTAGATACCAGATCGCAGCATGATCCGTGTATACAATCACCTTTGCACCTATAAGATAAGAATGAAACTTTTCAAATGCATAAACAATAGCTAGAAATTCTTTTTCAGTAGTGGCGTAGTTAAGCTGCGTTTCATCTAGCGTCTTGCTAGCTTAGTAGATAGTGTGGGTTCGTCCTTCCTTCTTTTGCCCAAGCACAGCTCCTATAGCTACGTCACTTGCATCACACATAACCTCGAATGGAAGATTCCAATCCGGAGTTTGAATGATCGGGGCTGAGATTAGAGCTTCCCGAATCTTATGAAATGCATCTAAGCACTCCTGCGAGAAATCAAAAACTACATCCTTCATCAATAGATTAGTAAGCGGTTTTGATATCTTAGAGAAATCCTTTATAAAACGTCTATAAAATCCAGCATGTCCTAGAAAGCTTCTTATCCCCTTCACCGAAGATGGAGGAGGGAGCTTTTCTATAGTCTCTATCTTAGCCTTATCTACTTCAATCCCTCTACTAGAGATCAAATGTCCTAATACAATGCCTTCTTTCACCATAAATTGACACTTCTCCCAATTAAGAACTAGGTTAGTATCTTCACACCTTTGTAGCACAAGAGAAAGGTTAGAAAGACAATTATCGAAAGAGGAACCATAAACAGAAAAGTCATCCATGAAAACCTCCATGATCTCCTCTATGTACTCCGAGAAGATAGCCATCATGCACCTTTGAAAGGTGGCTGGGGCGTTGTAAAGCCCGAACGACATTCTCCTATCAGCAAACGTACCCCACGGGCACGTGAATGTGGTCTTCTCTTGATCGTCCGGATGTATCGGGATCTGAAAGAAACCACTATAACCGTCAAGATAACAAAAATGTGAGTGTTGTGCTAACCTCTCAAGCATTTGATCGATGAATGGTAATGAGAAGTGATCCTTCCTCGTTGCGTTGTTTAGCTTGCGGTAATCTATGCACATCCTCCATCCCGTCACGGTTCGTGTAGGAATGAGCTCATTGTTCTTGTTGGTGATGACCGTCATTCCTCCCTTCTTTGGAACAACCTGTACGGGACTCACCCACTTGCTATCGAAGATAGGGTAGATGAGACCTGCATCAAGTAGCTTAAGAATCTCCTTCTTGACAACCTCCTTCATGGTCGGATTTAACCGCCTTTGAGGTTGTCGCGAAGTTCTAAAATCTTCTTCCATTAGGATCTTATGCATGCATAATGAAGGTTTGATTCCTACTAGATCCTCTATAGTGTAACCTAAGGCTTTCCTATGTTTCTTTAGAAGAACCATAAGCTTACTATGTTCATCTTCACTTAGATCGGAACTAACAATTACTGGAAAGGTAGAATTAGATCCTAGAAATGCGTACCTTAGATGTGCGGGAAGTGGCTTCAATTCCATCACTATTGGACTCTCTAAAGGCTCTTGAGGAGTGTCTAATGGTTCCTTAGAAGTTTCTAAGGGTATAGAAGTTGTTGGAGAAGAATCAAGAGAAGTGGTAGAAAGAACGTAATTGTCCTCAGATTTTCCCAAAATTACGGCACCTTTGCTTCCTCCACGGCCGTGGTTTAGGGCGTGGAAATCAGTTACGGCACCTCTGATGGTTCCACGGCCGTGGTTTTGGCCGTGTAACTTACTAGAGTCCTCTGAATATCTAATTACGGTCATGTTGGTGGGAACCACGGCCGTGGAATAGCACGACTGGCCGTGATTCCTCACGTTTTCTGACCCATCGTAAAGTTTTTCGAATTCTTCTTCATACACTTCCTTTTGCTCCTCTAAAGCTTCAATTTCCTCATTGCATTCCTCTTCCTCTCCTATGTCCATAATGCTCATAGTGATCACCTTTTGCAAGGGATCTTTGAAGAGAATCGAACTTACTTCCTCTCTAGATGTCTCTTCGTCATGGATGTTAAACATATCCTCTTCAAGAGCTGGTTCTTTCATCAAGGTAGAAAGAACGAACTCTACCTTTTCCTCTCCTATGTCGAAGGCGAGTCTAGCATTCTTGCAATCCACCATACAACCGGATGTTGCAAGAAACGGTCTTCCGAGTATGACCGGGACCGGACTATCTGCAGGAATGTCAAGCACAACAAAATGTATTGGAACATAGAACTTACCAAGCTTGACCGGGACGTCTTCAACGATACCGATGGGGCGAGTTATGGATCGATCCGCCATATATAACGTCATCTTCACCGGTTTAGGTTCGCCTAAACCGATCTTCCTGCATAAGGCAAGCGGAATGATGCTAACGCTTGCTCCTAAATCACATAATGCATCATAAGTGACATCTCCCACTCCTATTGGAACACAAAAAGACCCCCGGATCCTTTAGCTTTGGGGACATCTTTTCCTTCATCGTCTTGATGAGATCTGACGAATCCGAACTCATCTTGACTTCTCCAAAGTCTTCTAGTTTCCTCTTGTTAGAGAGGATCTCCTTTAAGAACTTTCCATAAGCTGGCATACCTAAAATTGCATCAATGAAAGATATATTAATATACAGTTTACTCATGAGTTCAATGAACTTACCGAATTGCTTGTCTAGACACGCTCTTGCTCTAGATTGTAGGAACGGTAGGGGAGGTTTGTAAGCTGGAGGAGGAATGTAGATGTCTTCCTTCTCCTTCCCCTTTTCCTTCTCCTTTTCGACGGTAACTTCCACAAACTTAGGCTGCGGGCCGGTGGTTGTTGCTCCGCTCCTAATTGTGATAGCCATCACCCTTCCTTTTGGGTTATTCTCCCTCTTTCCTGGAAGTTTTCCTTGATTTCTAGGAACTTCCTCAGCATTGATGAACATTTGGTTTTCTAAAACCTTTTAGGCTTTATCAACCTTAGTGATGTGACTCTCCAATCCTTAAAGCTTTCCCAAGAACGTTTCCAACATGGGATTGGGCTTCTCTTTCCCCGAAGTGCTTCCACTATTAGATGTTTGCCCCTGGCTTTTCAAAGGAATGGAAGAAGAAGATGGTGGAGTTAGTGAATTTCCTGAATTGGGATAAGAATTACCGGAGTTTTGTATTTGGTTGGAACGCCAATTGTTGTTGTTTGAACCCCTATTGTTGTTCCAATTGTTATTCCGGTTGTTGTTCCAATTGTTCCGGTTGTTGTTCCGGCTGTTGCGATTGGTGTTCTCATTCCCATTGTGGTTATTGTTGTTTCCTAAATAACCAACATCTTGCTCCTTAGGCTTTGGAAAGCTAGCCTTGATGACTTCTTTCAATTCTTTAATCTCGGTGTTGAGAGAAAAGATTTGAGTTTGAGAAGCTTGTGTTAGCTTTGCTCCTTGCTCCACTCGATTAGCTTCTACTTTCCGGTGAGAGTATTTATCAATGACTCGGGTTTGCTTCTCAATGAAGTCCCAAGCGTCATCTTCCCTCATGTCCATGAATGTGCCACATGAGAGGGATTGGAGCTTGAATTGTGTTTCCACATCCATCCCCTTATAGTATATCTTCAATAGCTCCAATTTGGAAATGCCATGGTGTGGGCAATCCAATAATAAATCCTGAAATCTTTCCCAAGACTGAAACAAACTTTCATTAGATCTCATAGATAAAGCATTAATCTTACCTCTCAACTCCGCCGTCTTGGATGGCGGAAAGAATTTGGTTAGAAACTCCGAAGAAAGATCCTCCCATATGTTGAGTCTTCCATTTGGAAGAGCTTGATACCAAGATAAAGCTTTCCCTTTCAAAGAGAAAAAGAATGGCTTTATCTTGTAGTTGTTGGTGGTTGCATTCTTTGGCTTCATTGTCTCCATTAAGATCTCAAAATTCTGTAAATGTTGATGTGGAGATTCGACACTCGTTCCTCCAAACTAGCTTTGGCGAACGATGGTGATAACTTGTGGGTTGAAGCTAAACCCCTGAATATCGTCAACATCAAAGTTCACACCTAGGCGGCGTGGTTGCTGAATTGGATCTATTCTTTGGCCAAGAGTTCTTGGCTCTTCATCTACACGAGCGGCTCTCGCACCCCTAGCCGGGATACGAAAATTGGTGGCCGGTCTTGGATTATTCTGATTCGCATTGATCGTTGGATCAATGTCCTCTAGCGGTGGCATGGAGGAGTCGCTATCCTCATCGGATGAGTCGGTTCTAACCGATCTTGTCGGTTTCCTTCTCTTCTTCTTCTTGGAATCACTCATATCCAGCCTCATTTGAAGCATCATGTCCTTGAGCTCATCAATTTGCAATTGATGACGGTCCGATTCTTCCTTGCGAGTTTTCTCGCTCCATCTAAGTCGAGCTTCGGAATCCTTCAACTCTGCTTGGATATCCCTCTCTTTATTTTCAGCCATCTTTCTTTCTTTGAGTTTCTTTCTCAAAGTCTTCTCAAGTTCTTGATCAAAAGGTAAGAGGCCTTTATTGGTGTTAGACCTTCGCATATACCTAAGATAACCTGCAAATATCACTCAAAGGAGATATCAAATAACAAGAGCAAAGCTCCCAAGCTTGACAGCCGATAACCGAATTCGGCCTAAACCAAATCCCCGGCAACGGCGCCAAAAACTTGTTCGCTCCTAAGTGTGCGTGCAAATAAGCTTTAAATTTATAAAACTAGAATCAAGCAAGCGAACCCGCAGTGTACGGATCGGCGTAGTAAAGCAAGAATTCTAGAGTGTCGAACTCAGGGATTTGGGGGGGAACAAATTCAGTTCGCAAATCGTCAAGCAAGTAAGTATAATAAGCTTTGCAAATATTGGGAAAACAGCAACCCTAAAGATCCAACTATCTAATTGTGGCAATCGATTCAAGATATACTAAAGAACTAAGGACAGAGTCGAGAATTGCAAAGGTATGCTAAGGTAAAGTAATGTACGGTGAAGTTCCAAGACTTTATATGACTTATCTAAAGACACTCTCTATAAAGGTTGTTGAGGTTTCAGTATAGAAAGGATCTATGGACAAGAATTAATCTCAAATACCCAAACTTATAACCCAAGGATCAAAACTAACTAAACCGATTAAGGTTGTGACACTCGGAATCAAAATAGAGGATGATGAGTCTCACTACTACCTAGAAAAGGGCAAGCCAAGACTAGATTAAAGCTAATCTTTAACCTTGGATCAAAGTAAAAGCAAAGTTCGTAAACTAGGGTAAATCACGGGCATATCTTGAGTTCCACGGCCGTGGAAGTCCAAGAACAGACCGTGATCTTGGTTGTCGACGAAGTTTCTCTAACTCTCAGGGTCCAATTAATTTCGATCGATCTATCATTATCTAAGCCACAACTATCAACCCTTCACCTTAGAATTGCTAAAGGGTTTTAGCCAATAACCATTGCCATGATATCAAAAATCAATTTAAGAAGAATGAATGATGAAATCCCTCGGAAACTCAAATATAACTCAAAGTCAATCTCAAATCCAAACACAAATTGGAATGCTCAATGGATTCAGAATATAACACAAAATCTCACAATGATCTAGGGTAAATATGAAGAACAGGTTGTCAATCCGTCTTCAATAACTAACCCTAAGAAAGAGGTAAAAACCTTCGACGATCTTCAATCCGCCCTAGGCAAGGATGTTCCAAGCAAGGTAAGCGGCCGTCACTTCTCCGCGATATCCAACCCTAATGTCCCGGGAATAAGCCGTAAGCGTCGATGTCCGAAACTCCCTTCTTTGACCTTTTTATAAGAAGGGATAAAAGTAACCGTCCCGGCCCATCACGTAAATAACGTGGTAAATGAAGACTCGTCAAAAGATCGCCTGAATCACGGTCTCAAGGGATTCCACGACCGTGGTTTAGGGCGTGGAATTGGGTTACGGTCTCTCATCTTCCACGACCGTACTTTAGGCCGTGTAACTCTCTGGAATGCTCCAGGCTCATGATGCCAAGATTCACGGCTGTGGTTTAGGGCGTGGACTCTTCTACGGCCGTATTTTAGGGCGTGGAAGTGTAGATTGCTTGTGGTTTCCTTTGTGTCTTGCCATTCTTCATCCTAACTCCTCCTTTGGCTTCCATGATGTGTTCCTAATTCTTGGATGTGCTCAAATCCTCTCTTATCTGCCTTAAATGATCCGGTTTTAGCTCTTATTCACCTATAATCAGTCACAAACTAATATAGACCTCCATATCGAAAATATAGATAAACGAGCTAACAAATGCTTCAATACCTTATCCACGAACACTATAATGAGTGAAAAACAACTAGAATAAGTGCCTAGAATATCGCAATATTTCATACTAACACGGGTCGGCCAATTATACGGGTCCGGGCCCGGGTCACCCTTCCCGGACCCTTGACCCGGCGGGTCTGACCCGTGGACATGCTTATTGTCCACCTGAGAGGTGCTATCTGATATGTTGGTTGAAATCCGACAAAAACAAGAGAGTGGCCCATCTTTGACATGGATCCGAGACAGGATCTTTTGAAGAGAAGCATCTCAGTTTACGGTCGGTGCTGATGGAATTTTGAGATGCTATGAGAGTGTATGTGTAACCTCAGACCGAGAGCTGAGACAACGGATCCTACAAGAGGCTCACTTTACACCTTACTCAATGCATCCCGGTGCGAGTAAGATGTATCAGGACATCAGACGCTCCTACTAGTGGGGAGGTCTGAAGCTAGACGTGACGGGATATGTAGCTCAGTGTGCAATCTGTCAACATGTCAAGATTGAGAATCATCAACTAGGAGGAGAGATACACCCACTTCCCGTTCCTCAGTGGAAGTGGGAGGACATCTCGATGGACTTTGTTACCGGTTTGAGACTAACCTTCCAGCGTTAGCGGCTTAGTTTTCCCGCAGGCACAAGATGCTGAGTGACGGGATTTTATTCCTAATCGCGTTCCAACCTTCCATTTTTCCCCTTTTGCTTTCCGACCCCTCGGTCTATGGAGTGAGGGGACATATGGGGCGGCTGACCCTTGGGCCTCCCCACCCCTTTTTGCAGCTCACTTTTCCTTCCCTCTCTCTCTTCACTCTTCCTCATTCACGCTCATGCTTCTCCCTTCTCTCCTTTGTGCTTCCTCTCAACCTTCTTCTTGGAGATCTTGCTTGTTCTTGTTCTTAGCTCAATTAGGTCGGCGAGAGGTGTATAAGATCAGAGGTTGGTGTTGGAGAAGGCCCAACAAGAAGAGGAAGACATTAGAGCCAAGGATCCATAGTCGAAGACGAAGAAGACAATATTCTGCTGCTCAAACCGTAGGGCGGATCATTAGAGGCACGGGGGCGGATCAGGGCCACTACAGGGGCGGCGCTAGGGTGCAGGTGCGGCGCCAAGAGACCGCGAGGGCGGTTGGGTCTTCGCAGGGGCGTCAACTTGACTCCGCGGCTCCGTTTTCTTCACCAGTAGGCTTCTTCCTCCCTTTCTCTTCGTTCCCTTCTTAGCCTTGTGGTTATATATTGTTAATAGCATGTATAGGATTACCTAGAGTAGCTTGAGAATACCACCTAATAGTTGTGGACCTAGGAGCACTTATGGCTCGTTGTAGTTGATGGCCTTGAGTTGGTTGAGCATGTTGGACCTTCTAGGCTAGTTTGTCCCATCTAGGCTATGGGTTGTAATCATGTGAGGTACAAGCTGTTGTGAGTTGCTTTCATGTGCTGAGAGTGTGGTGAGTATCGTGGTTTCTAGGATGCGTTCCTAGGTTGAGAGTTAGGTGATCATGCTTAGATCACTAGAGTGAAGTCTAAGACTTCTTGAGCGTGAGCATGTGTTGATATGTATATACTTGTGTGAGCAGGTTGTGGGCTTCCTCCCTAAGGAAGGAAGAGTGTTGTGAGTTGAGTGTGGTGATGAGGCAAGTCTCCGGACTTACTTAGCTTGTATTCTATGTATTAGATTCGTTTCGTGTTTGGTGGTGTGTGTTTCATTACTTTCGTTATAATAATTGAACCGGAATTAGGACCGACCTTATATTATTTTGGCTCAAGTGTATGATAATGGGTGGTGATAACTTGTCTAGCTTTAGCGTAGAGCTAGGAGGTTCTTGGCGACTAGCCCGTGCTGGTAGACGGTCAAATGCATCAGTACCATTACATGCCGGTATATGGGGACCAAGGCGAGTTTTGGGAGATTCTCGTGTCACAAAAGAAGTTGAATTAGAACGGGATATGACTTAATAATATGAAGATAATAAATCGGACTTGTATGTTTGAGCATGTTATGTGATATGTTGGTATATGAGTGTGTATGTGCCTTCACCTTGTTTCTAATGCTTTGAATATGAGCTAATGGTTTTGAACCGTTTGTGTTGATGCTCTGTAGGTTAGGGACACCGCCGAGTGAGGTGGAGGAGTGGACAGACGAGGGTCTCCGTACATTATAGGACGGGGACGTTTTTGGGTTTTGTTGTATTGTTGGAGTTTGGTTTATGTTGTACGGTCTTGGATTTCATTATCGGAGTTGGTGTCGTTTTGAAGACTCGGTTGAGTTTCTACCTTGTAACTTTACATTTCCATTCTCGCATACATTATAAACAGTTTTAGTTTTGCATTTTCTTATGCCATGTTGGAAATGTCCGGTGAAATTGTTGTTAGGCTAAGGGTCGGGACCCATTGCGAGGTTTCGCCCGTAGCATCCTAAGTCCTGCGGATTCGGTGTGTTACAAAGTGGTATCAGAGCCCTAGGTTGATAACAATGGCACTCACAATCTTCTAAAGGCCGAATGAGGAATAAACAGTACCCCCAAGGGTTCCGATTTTTCGTTTCAAAATCGTGTGCATAAGTCAGGTTTGGGTTAGAATGTACGAAACCACCACTCCTTCTGCAAACTTTAGCGACGTAGATTTCTGGATTGATATATGTATGTACTTATATAGTTGTATATATATACATGACCTTAGGATGCTTTTGGATTTGTATGTACCTAGTTATGTATGTGGCCTAGGATATTTTGGGCTTGTATGCCTTGGTTGTATATTGTGATCATGCTTACCTTTATGCTTTGAAAGTTTTATCATATTGAGATTATAAGTATTACCTACATATTTATGTATAAATAAACGTGATACGCTATCATATGACACGTACGAGAGCTACCGCATACGTAGGACCCGCTAGGAGTAGACCCCCTCTTCCTCTTACCGTCCCGAGACGGGTACGAGTAGGGAGACCTCCAGGCACGAGAGGTCGGGGACGTATCCCCATTGCGGACCCACCAGTTGTGGATCTGCCATTAGTTGAGGTTCCCGTAGAGGATATCGTAGAGAGCATCATTCCCGAGGCTAGGGATATGACAGTTGTGAGGTCCGGGGCACAGATTTCTCCATCTTCTAGGACTAGGGGAGCATCTATTGGAGCTACCATGTTTGACGACTACGTACAACGAGTTGAGGAGGCATTTAGGACTAGAGTGCCACCTCCTGCACCACCGGTGCCTGTACCTGTACCTGCACCTGCGAGATCAGTTGAGGTCTTGCAGAGGGTTACTCAGATTAGGACCGTACCAAAGGTAGTTGCACCAGCAGTAGTTGCACCCGAGCCGGTTATGGAGGTTGTCAGGGCGAGAGACTAGTTGAGGTCTCTGAGACCTGATTCTTGGTTGAAGGATTTCAACCATCAATATGTACTCTACTTTGATGGGAAGGTAGGTTTGGAGGTCAAGCACTGGATTGGGCATGCGGAGTCGGCTTTAGAGGCAATTCGTTGCCCAAAGGAGAGGTAGGTTGAGATAGTTCAAACTTTATTTCGAGAGCTGGCCCAGTATTGGTGAAGGATAGTTAAGGGAGGTGTGACCAGGATGGATCAGCTGCTGAGGCTCGTTAGGGAGACATTTTGCCCGGATTCACTGAGGAGAGACAAAGTCCAGGATTTCTCGGAGGCAGGATTCGAGGACGTCCCAATCATTGAGGCGATTAGACGATTTAGGGCGGAGTTAGTTTTGTTGGGCCTCGCCGCACCTCTAGCAAAACATCATGTCTATCTCTTTTCCAAGAGATTGAGGGAGTTCACTCGTGCATACCTTGCGGGATTTCGTTGTGAATCACTGGCAGAGCACCAGGACCGAGCTTCGGCCTATGAGAGAGATCGCCCAAGGTCGAGGAGAGTAGCACAATCCGGAGGGCCGGACAAGAGGCAGAGGACATGGGCAACTAGTATGGGGGCAGGAGCCTCAGGGTAGGGACGTAGCCAGACACACGGACATTCCGGTCCTCAACAGTAGATACAGACACCAGACTGGGGACGACAATACCACAATTGTGGAGAGTACAAACACATTAGGACGGCGTGTAAGAGGCCACCCATGACGTGTTTCACTTATGGCCAGGTGGGTCAACGAGCCGCTTTTTGCCGTCAGGGAAAGAACAGTCGCATCAAGGTTCATCGACTGCTGGCATAGTAGGGGGTGGTTAGAGGCCACCACAATTTCAGTCACAGAGCTCTTAGTAGGGGGGCCAGGGTCAGGTTTAGGCTCGTAACAAGGATCACCCTAAGGACAAGGCCGAGGTAGAGGTTGTGGTGGAGGTACCCAAGAGACCAGAGGCACACATGCCAGGGTATTTGAGTTAAGGAGTGTTGTTGATCCAGCGGCGCCGGCAACCACATGTACTATTCAGATTCATGGCCTTCCGGTCCGAGTTTTATTTGATACGGGTGCTACGCACTCTTTTATATCCGATGATTGTGTAGCTACTTTATCCTTAGTTACGGTATAGGGGAGACCCTTCGTTGTGGGGTTACCCGATGGGGGTAAGGTTAGTGGTACACGAGAGGTACACGGTTGTCCCATACGTTTGGGAAACCGTGATTGGTTAGTCAACTTCTATGTCATACACTTAGTGCATGAGGAAGTCATCATTGGGATGGATTTGATGAACCGCCATCGAGCCGTTTTGGACATCAGCCAGAGGACAGTGATGGTTACCATGGAGACGGGACATGAGGTGATTTTCTAAGGCTGGGACCTCGGGAAGGTCGGTACAGTCATCAACACGGTCCGAGCCACGAGACTTATCGGACAGGGATGCAAGGCCTTCTAGTGCTATTCCATGAAGGAGGAGGCGGGACCATCGCTGGAGGAGATTCCCGTGACATGTGAGTTTGAGGACGTTTTTGGGGAGCCACCCGGATTACCACCGCAAAGGAGCATTGATTTACTATTTAATTGGAGCCCAACACAAGGCCGACCTACAAGGCCCCATACCGTATGGCGCCGATCGAGATGCTGGAGCTGAAGAACCAGCTCGAGGTGTTGCTAGAGAGGGGCTTCATATGCCCGACCATTTCCCCTTGGGGTGCACCGGTCCTCTTCGTCAAGAAGAAGGATGGATCTTTGAGACTATTGTTCGCTCAAAAGGGTGTGCGTCAAAGTCTTAATATTTATATCTAGAACTCAAAAGCAAAGCGAACCCGCAGTGTACGGATCAGCTGTAGAAAGGTAAGAATTCCAGAGTCGAACTCAGGGATTTGGTGAGAAAGATTCCAATTTCAATTATCTAGCGAAAGTATAAAAGCTTTTGTGATGTAATAAAGAGAGAAATGATTCCAAGGATTCAAGTATCCGATTTAGGCTTTCGATTCAAGACACTTCTACGGTTGTAGGACAGAATTTATATTGCCAAGATTAAATGTTCAAAGGTAGGATTCGTACGATGAAGTTCCGAAACCTATATAACTAATCTATAGGTTCTCTCTATAAGGGTTGTTGAGGCTGCAATATAGAAAGATCTAAAGATAAGAATTATGTTCAAACTAACTATCTAAAACTCCAGGATATGACTCTCCAAAGTATGAATAGAAAGCACACTTAAAATCTTAATAAAGGGTGTTGAGTCTCTTTATTACCCAAATCTTGCAGTTTTAATCCATTAAATGTAGAAACAGGTTTGAATTGCATTCGAACATTCAATTAGAGGGTAAAAAGGTTAATCAAGATTGGGATTTAGGCAAGGACTAGTTTTGATTAAAGATTAATTCAATTAAAGTTCGTCAGAGGAATAAATCGCCCTGTTCATAGGAAAAATCGGCCGATTTTCCTCAAGAACAGCCCGATTTTCCTGTTGTCGCAAAACTAAGATCTAAATTCTCAGGGTCCTAATGTTTGAATGAGTTCAGTCTATCATCATCTAAGCCTTAATCATCAACTATTCTCCCCAGAATCACAAGGTTTTTAGCCAACCATTTTCAAAATCGAATCAAATTAATTATTGAAGAAGATATCGCAAAGAAACCAAATCTTGAATGAAAAATTCTATAACTCTTAAATCTGTAAAACAATCGTCAAATCTGTTCAATATATCTCTCAACAACTTAATTTCGTGTTCATAAACCACAAACAAGACAATGGAACAAAGAAATCTCACAATCGAAGATCAAGAATGACTTTCCGGCAAAAGCTCTTCAATCTCTCTCCAAGAATCGTTGATTTCTTCAAAACGTGTAAAGATTATCTGGTGCCACCCCCCGTCTTCGTTCGTAGGGTTCTCTTCTATAGTTTCTTGTAGATGGGCCGTTTGGCAAAACTCTCATCTAGCCCAAATTAATTGGGCTTTATGTCGTCTTTTCATTTGGCCGAATCGTGAAGAAAATCGACCCAGTCGATTTTAGTGAAAAACCGTTCGATTTCAATGTGTGAAAATCGTCCGATTTATGTGTACATTAGAACGATTTTCTTCAACAGAAAGTGTTCTTCCTTTGGTTCGTCTTCTATGCTTCTCCTTTGCAATCCCTTAGCCCTTTGTGATCCTCCTAAGACTCCTTTAGCTTCCTTAACATCCTTAGATGCTTCTTGCTCCATTTTTGCTTCCAATTCAGCTCTATTTACCTGCAATTCATCAAAATCTCGTGTAGACCTCTATTTCCGACAATTGATTGAATAGAACATAAAAGTTATGCAAAATCCCTCTAAATGCAAGGTAAATAGAGATAATGTGCTGCAATATGCATGAATATGATGATACATAATTCATGTCATCAAAATACCCCATACTTGCCTCTTGCTTGTCCCTAAGCAAGACTCAAATTCGGAATATAAGATGTCATGGATTATGCATGTATGAAATTCAAAAACTTTTCTTTTGGTAGTGCCCCTTTTCATTGGATTGCTCTCAAAGTGATATTTCAAGGCATAAAAGGGGCAAAGCATATATCAATGGTGACTATAAGATGAACAAACTCCCTTTTCTTTCTTGAAGGCATAAATAAAGAACATGATAAAGGTGTAGAGGCAATCAAATTCAAACAAATCTAAGCCATTAAGTCTTAAACACATGCATAAAAGTCTCAAGGTCTTCTAATCAAAGAAAGGGTTCAAGAAACGTATTAAGGGAAGGAGTTCTTTTTGGCAATTGTGGTGCTAATCCGGGAAAGAGGAACACATAACACCTTCAAGAATTTTCTTCACCGCACATGCTTCGCATGTAGAAAGCTTTGCTTTCATTATACTTTACTTTTTGAGAGTATGGACAGCGGTGCACAAAAACCGAAGCCTAGGAGATTGGCGTTTCTCAATTTCGAGATGCCTCAAACCCTTGATGCACATACCATATCCCGTTAGGACTTGTCGTTCAATCGGACTTTGGCAAGACACAAACACCCGGCTATGTGAATGGTGCCGAGTTACTCATCCTCATGTTCAACGTCCCCAAACTTATGAAATTTTGCACTTTTTTCAATACATTTTCCTTGGCCCTCCCACATCAAACATGCCTTTTTCAATCACCTATCCTAATTCCCGGATGGTAAGAGGAGGGTTACATATTTCATTAAGGAGTTAGCATGATCAAGACGTGAGAAAAGAAAAGAAGTGAAATGCCTTAGTCATCCTTAAATGATGTAAAAGAACTTGCAATATAGCTTCGACTATTATTTCATTTTCTCATCAAAACAACTAAATCATATAACTTATTCATGTATTCAAGTAACAAAAGCAATTTCATTCATGCTATAATCAAGATCTCAACACAACTAAGCATCCTTTTTTTACCTATCCATATGCACAATTTTCATCATAGAGGTCATTTCCATATAAGAAGCACTTAAAATTCTTGAAAATTCATAGGTTTTGAAAAAGTTCATGCAAATGCGAGTGTCATAATAGAAAGCAAGCCGTGCAAGAGTTATTACAAGCCAAATTGTCAAGAGTAGTGGAAAGTACATAGAGTGCTAGAATGAAACATAAGGTATTGTAAGCACCCCCACCCCATACTTGACATCCACATTGTCCCCAATGTGAAAATCAAGCATAAGAAGGAGAAAAATACTTACAATGTAAAAGAAGTGGAAGCTCAATCCTCTGTCGGTGGTGGAGGTGGTGGATATGGATACATCGGTGCTGAGGGATCGTAGAAGTGGCCGAACTGGTGATAGTACATGTCCCTCATCTGGCCATCATATGAAGAATGCCTAGCGTCCGTCTCCTCTCTGTAATTCCTGAACTGAGTGTTCAGGGTCTGAAAGTCGGTGTGGAGAGCATGATAGTCGGTGCTGAGGCTCTGGAAGCTAGTAACGAGCTCCCTGAAGTGGCATGGAGCTCGGCGTCCTTGTCTAGGAGCTGGAGCATGTGCATAAGAGTGTCGAGGGGGCTGCATATCATCCTCCGTCTCCTCATCCTGCCTACTAGTCCTGCTCGGTCCTGCTCCATGAGTGTCAGTGTCCATGGCATCCGTAGCATGCCCGCTATGGGTATCGCTCTCAAACTCGAGCATGGTGTCCTGTCCTCCATCCTCATCCTCCTCGGAGTCACCTGCATCATCATCATAATAAGTAGGAGGTGAGAACTCCTCAAGCATCGCCTCAAAGGTCTCCTTCCAGTTCTTCTTATTCCGAATGGTGTATTCGGATTTCCATATGATCTCGGATGGCTTCTTCTTCGGATCCCTATGCCATGGCATCGGTACATGAAGAGTTCCTCTCCCTCGAGGAATCAAGACCTGTCGAACCACCAACCTTTGTGAGCCTAAAGGAAGGGCACTCTCAGCTAGAGTGCATCCCGAAAAGTCATAACCTAGAGTCCTAGCCACATGAGTGACTAAACCTCCTGCACATATGTCACCCTTGGCTTTGTTGGCTATCTTTCCTAGATAGTCAGCAAGCATGGTAGAGATGTCGGGAGTGGTGGTGGATGTCATGCAGTAGAGGATGAAAAGCTCATCAGCCTTGAGCTTCTGCGGAGTCTCAGTCCGGGCAAACAAACTCTCACTGAGTATCCTATGCACTACCTTGAAGGAAAGGTTGTACATGCTTGTCTCCTTGGAGTTTCCGGGTCTCCACTTATCCCCTCCGTACTCTCCTACGGAAATAGCCTCCCAAAAATCACTAGCATTGAGACCTCTAGCAAATGTGCCTGCATCTGAATAAGAAAAGCCAAACAAGTCGCCAAAAGCATCAATAGACAAAGTGTGGTCCTGGCTCATAAGGCGGAAAGTGACCATCCTTTCCCTAGGATCGTGCTCAAACGTGCTAAGGAATTCTAGGGTGATCTCCCTATAAGCATCTTCCCTGATCGTAGCAAACTGTCTCAACCCTGCTCTATCAAGCATCATATCAACATCCTCTCGAACATATAACGAATCTAAGTCATCAAGTACTATGTAGCGAGGAGGGGTGAATGGGCGATCTATAATGCGTGCATAGCGTTTCTTATGCTTGGCTAGGGGCGGGGAAGCTTAGGGATGTTGGTAGATGGTGGTGGAGGTGGGGAAGGGGCTTTTGAAGAAGATCCCTTCTTCTTCCCCGTGTTCCTAGTTATCCTCTTGACAAGATCCATTCTAAGTCCTAAAAATCGACCTGTTCTTCACAAAAATCGGCCGATTTTTCTAGGCTGGGTCGATTTTTATCTCGATTTCAACGATTCTCACAATTCTGTAAAGTTCTGTTCAATCTATCACCACACACAGTTCTCCACAATGAATCCTAAGCAAATTCCTCTATCAATTCCAACAACAAAGCACTTCCTAGGCAACTTCGATTTCAAGTGAGAAAACTTAGGTTTTGGAAAGAAAAACCTGAATTCCTTATGGAGCAGTCGATTGCCGTGCGTGTTGTTGTTAGATCCGTGTTCCTTGTTGAAAATGCTTCAGTTTGGAGCCAAGAATCTCTTGAAATGGTTAAGGAATGAGGATTTGAGGGTGTGGCAATTTTTCGGCGTTCTTGAGAGAGGGAAATCGAGAGTTGGAGATGTGTGAATGAAGAAGATCGAGTGTGAAGTCCTTATATAGGGTCGACGATTTCTGAAGAAAATCGGCCGATTTTTCTGGTCGATTTATTTATCGGGGCGATTTTTCTCCCTGACTGAAAAAATCGGACGATTTATTTTGGCAGGTCGATCTCCAGGTCGATTTTTGTTTCTGTTGTGAAAAATCGACTTGCTCTGTTACTGAATCGGACGATCTTCTTATGGTAGATCGATTTTCTTCCTTGTTTTCTTGAATCTCGAAGATATAACTTAATTGTGCTCCATTCTTCGTGAATCTCTCACATTTGAACCTAGTTTCCTGCGATTAATGACACGACAAACCAAGAGTGCATCGATGAACATATAAAAACGAAAAACGAAGAAACAAAGCAATTAATCTACTCTAACTAAATGAGGGAAAGAAGGGAAAACTATACTATCATTGGGTTGCCTCCTAAGAAGCGCTTTATTTATCGTCTTTAGCTGGACGGTGCATGATGTTGTGTTCAACGGAGGAGGATAAGAGCTATCTCCTCGACCGGGGCTTCCGGTGTGTATTTCTTCAACCGTTGGCCATTAACCTTAAAACTTCCGCTTTGTTCACCCCATACTTCAACTGCACCATGAGGGAAAACTCTTTTAATCACAAAAGGTCCTGTCCAACGGGATTTGAGCTTACCTGGAAATAGACGCAGCCTTGAGTTGAATAGGAGGACTTGGTCTCCCTCCTTCAAGTCTTTTGGGACGATGTGTTTGTCATGCCAGCGCTTTGTCCGTTCCTTGTAAATCTTTGCATTCTCATACGCATTCAGTCGGAGCTCATCTAGCTCATTGATGTCGAAGAGCCGCTTCTCTCCAGCTTCTTTCATGTCGAAGTTGAGCCACTTGATAGCCCAATAAGCCTTATGCTCTAGCTCTACAGGAAGATGACATGATTTACCATAAACGAGATTATAAGGAGTCGTACCTATTGGTGTCTTGAAGGCCGTTCTGTATGCCCATAGTGCATCGTCCAGCTTCATTGACCAATCTTTCCGTGTTTTAGAGACGGTCTTCTCTAAAATCCCTTTAATCTCTCTATTGGATATCTCGACTTGTCCGCTGGTTTGCGGATGGTAAGGTGTAGCTATCTTATGGGTCACCCCATACTTAGCTAATAGAGTCTCGAATCGACGGGCTGTGAAATGCGTTCCTCCGTCACTAATGATGGTTCGGGGAGTTCCGAACCTTGGGAAGATCGTTTTGTTGAGGAACTTCACCACTACCATTGCATCATTAGTAGGGGAAGCGATTGCCTCCACCCATCTTGAGACATAGTCTACGGCAAGAAGTATATACTGGTTGCCGCATAAAGATGGGAAAGGTCCCATAAAGTCGATGCCCCATACATCAAAGATCTCTACTTCTTGTATGTTGTTGAGAGGCATCTCATTCCTCCTGGATATATTACCTGTCCTTTGACAAGCATCACAAGAAACAACAAACTTTTGCACATCTTTGAAAAGTGTAGGCCAATAAAAGCCGGAGCGAAGTACCTTAGCACAAGTCTTGTGGGAACTAGCATGTCCGCCACATGGTAGAGAATGGCAGTGTCGGATGACACTATCTATCTCATCTTCGGGAACACATCTCCTGTAGATGCTATCTGGACCTCTTTTGAATAGAAGAGGTTCGTTCCAATAAAAATGCCGGACGTCTCTCAAGAACTTCTTCTTTTGAGCATATGAAAGTCCGGGTGGGATCTCCTGACAAACAAGGTAATTTACAATGTCAGCAAACCATGGATCATTACCTTGTGATATGTGTTGAAGACACTCTTCAATCTCGTGCAGCTGCTCGTCAGGGAAGGAGTCGTCTATCGGAAGCTCATCCGACTCGCCGGTGAGTTGCGGAAGACGACTAAGGTGATCGGCGACGGAGTTCTCCGATCCTTTCTTATCACGGATCTCTAAATCAAACTCTTGTAAGAGTAAGATCCATCGTAGAAGCCTTGGCTTCGCATCCTTCTTCGTGAATAAGTATCGGATTGCGGAGTGATCCGTATAGACTATCACTTTCGCACCTACAAGATAGGAACGAAATTTCTCAAATGCATATACTACGGCTAAAAGTTCCTTTTCCGTAGTTGCGTAGTTGTATTGGGCCTCATCTAGCGTTTTGCTAGCGTAGTAGATGGCATGAGTGCGACCATCTTTCTTTTGTCCAAGAACGGCTCCTATAGCGACATCGCTTGCGTCGCACATGACCTCGAAAGGAAGAGTCCAATCGGGTGGTTGAATGATTGGTGCTGAAATCAAAGCTTCTTTGATCCTGCAAAAAGCATCTAAACAATCTTTCGAAAATTCAAAAGTTGCATCTTTCATCAAAAGATTAGTCAAAGGTTTTGAAATCTTGGAAAAATCCTTTATGAATCTCCTATAGAAACCTGCATGTCCTAGGAAGCTTCTAATTCCTTTTACCGATGAAGGGGGAGGTAACTTCTCAATGGTCTCTATCTTTGATCGATCTACCTCTATTCCCCTTTTTGACACTAAGTGACCTAACACAATTCCTTCGGTGACCATGAAATGACACTTTTCCCAGTTTAAGACTAAGTTAGTGTCCTCACATCTCTTAAGAACTAGTGAAAGGTTATAGAGACAGTTATCAAAGGAAGAACCATATACCGAAAAGTCGTCCATGAAGACTTCCATGATATTCTCTACATATTCGGAGAAGATTGCCATCATACACCTTTGGAAGGTGGCTGGAGCGTTGCATAAACCGAACGACATTCTTCTATAGGCGAACGTACCCCATGGGCACGTAAAGGTTGTCTTCTCTTGATCATCCGGATGAATTGGTATCTGAAAGAAACCGCTGTATCCATCTAAATAACAAAAGTAGGCATGTTGGGCTAACCTTTCCAACATTTGATCGATGAAAGGAAGGGGGAAGTGGTCCTTCCTTGTGGCCACGTTCAGTTTGCGGTAGTCGATGCACATTCGCCACCCTGTAACTGTCCGTGTAGGGATGAGTTCGTTGTTCTTGTTGGCAACAACGGTAATGCCTCCTTTCTTGGGTACTACTTGTACCGGACTCACCCATTTGCTATCAGAAATCGGGTAGATGATACCTGCATCAAGTAGCTTAAGGATTTCTTTCTTCACGACCTCTTTCATTGCCGGGTTTAACCGTCTTTGAGGTTGGCGTGAAGGTTTGTAATCTTCCTCCATTAATATTTTGTGCATACATAGAGAAGGCTTTATTCCTACTAAATCATCAATGGTGTAGCCTAGTGCTCTCCTATGTTGCTTCAGAACATGCATGAGTTTCTCTAATTCATCATCATTCAAATTTGCATTGACTATAACTGGATATGTAGAATTAGTGCCAAGAAATGCGTACCTTAAATGTGTGGGAAGTTGCTTCAATTCTAATGATGGAGGTACCTTGGTTGGTGATGAATCGTGGCTTTCGGGTGTCGTGGAAGAGGTCTCTAGAGGTGTGGGTACTTCATCATTAGATTCGGAAGCGGCTGCGGTGAAGTCCGGAGAATCCATAGAATTCCTCAGTGAATCGACCCCCCCTGTAGTAAATCGGTCGATCTTCTGCACGATTTTTCTTTCTGTTGGAAAAAATCGTGCTACCTCTTGGTGAATCGGGCGATTTATTGTCGTCAGGTCGATTTTAGTTTCTGTCGAAAAAAATCGAGCTGAACCTTCAGAAATCGGACGATTTATTTCTGGTAAGTCGATTTTAGTTTCTGTCGAAAAAAATCGTGCTGAATCTTCAGAAATCGGACGATTTATTTCTGACAGGTCGATTTTCTTCACAGTTTCCGGAGTCCACTCTAGTTCTTCAATTTTTGCTTCTAGCTCTTCCTCCACAGCATTTAATGCTTTCACATCCTCATTGCAGTCATGTTCCACCCCTTCCTCCATGATGCTCATGCTAAGAACCTTTTGAAGAGGATCCTTCATCAAGATTGAACTTACTATCTCTCTAGACTCTTCTTCCTCAATAATTTCAAAAACGTCATCTTTCAAGGCTGGCTCCTTGATTAAGGAAGATAGTGTGAACTCTATCTTTTCTTCACCGATGTGGAAGGATAGCTGGCCGTTCTTGCAATCTACCATGCATCCAGATGTGGCAAGGAATGGTCTCCCAAGGATGATGGGAACCGGGTAATCTGCAGGTATGTCAAGAACGACAAAATCTATAGGTATGTAAAACTTACCTAGCTTTACCGGAATGTCTTCTAATATTCCCACCGGCTTAGTGGTGGAACGATCGGCCATGTAGAGTGTGATCTTCACTGGTCTAGGCTCTCCTAGACCAACTGCCTTGCATAGAGCTAGAGGTATGATGCTCACACTTGCTCCAAGGTCACAAAGAGCATCATAGGTAGCTTCTCCCAAGGTGATGGGTATGCAAAATGATCCTGGATCGCGGAGCTTGGGTGGCATATTCTCCGTCATAGTCTTGATGAGTTCGGATGACTCCATACTCATCTTGACTTCTCCTATATCTTCCAACTTCCTCTTGTTGGAGAGGATCTCCTTGAGGAATTTCCCGTAAGCCGGCATACCTAAAATCGCATCCATAAAAGGTATGTTAATATGGAGCTTACTCATAAGTTCAACAAACTTACCGAAATGTTTATCTAGGCGTGCTCGCGCTCTAGATTGAGGAAAAGGTAGAGGTGGTTTGTAAGCGGGAGGAGGAACATAGACTTCTTCCTTCTCTTTTGCCTCTCCTTCTTTTGTGGAGGTATCAACTACTTTAGGTTGAGGGTCGGCGGTTGTCTTCCCGCTCCTAGTAGTTATAGCCATAACCCTTCCCTTTGGGTTATCTTCTGTCTTTCCGGGAAGCTTCCCTTGATCTCTTGGAACTTCTCCGGCCTTGTTGAATACTTGGTTTTCTAAAGCCTTGTGAGCTTTGTCAACCGAAGTTATGTAACTCTCCAATCCTTGTAGCTTGCCTAGGATCGTTTCTAGCATGGGATCCGGTTTGTTTGATCCGCTTGATTGTTCCTAGCTTGTAGAAGGAGTAGAAGAAGATGGAGGTGTTAGAGCCTTTTCAGCATATGAGTAAGGATTACCTGAACCTTGCTGATTTGACCTCCAATTGTTGTTATTCGAGTTCCTATTGTTGTTGTTGTTCCAATTGGAGTTTCGGTTGTTATTGTTGTTGTTGCTCCAATTGGAATTCCGGTTATCATTCCTTTGATTGTTGTCTCGCCCCATGTAGTTGGCTTCTTGCTCTTTAGTCTTTTGAAGACTCGTTTTGAGCACTTCTCTCAACTCTTTGATGTCATCTTTGAGGGAGAATATTTGTGTTTGAGCCGCTTGATTCAACTTGGCTCCCGTATCGCCTTGATTTCGGCTGTTTGATTCCACCTTCCGGTGGGAATACTTCTCAATCACTTGGGCTTGCTTCTCAATGAAGTCCCAAGCATCATCCTCTCTCATATCCATGAATGTGCCGCAAGATAGAGATTGGAGGTTGAATTGTGTCTCCACATCCAACCCTTTGTAGTAGATCTCCAATAATTCCTGCTTGGAAATGCCATGGTGTGGGCAATCCAACAAGAGATCTTGAAACCTTTCCCAAGATTGAAACAAGCTTTCGTTAGGTTTCATAGAAAAAGCATTTATTTTACCTCTTAGTTCCGCCGTTTTGGATGGCGGAAAGAACTTGGTGAGGAATTCCGAAGACAATTCCTCCCATGTAGCTAACTTCGCAGCCGGAAGTGTTTGGTACCAAGCTAGAGCCTTGTCCTTCAAAGAGAAGAAGAACGGCTTGATCTTGTAGTTGCTTGTAGTAGCCTTCTTCGGCTTCATAGTCTCCATGAGAATCTCAAAATTCTGCAAGTGTTGATGCGGAGATTCAGTACTTGCTCCGCCATATTGACTTTGGCGAACCATAGTAATAACTTGTGGTGAGAAGCTAAACTCCTGGATATCTTCAGCTCCGAAATCCACACCTAGACGGCGCGGTTGCTGAATTGGATCCATCCGTTGCCCCAAAGTTCGGGGTCTATCTTCGTTATTGGCAGCTCTAACATTCCTAGTCGTAATGCGAGGGACGACCTTAGGTGTTGGAGTGTTTCGGTTAGGACGAAATGATGGATCAATCTCTTCAAGTTCCGGCATATCCGGATCAATCTCGTCATCATCGGACGAGTCATCTCGAATGGACTTAGTTGGTGTCTTGACTTTCTTCTTCTTCTTGGAGTCGTTCGACTCCAACTTCATGTCCAAAATCATAGCTCTTAGTTCATCAATTTGAAATTGATGACTTATTTCAGCTTCCTTTCGAGCCTTCTCACTCAACTGGAGTTGGCGTTGAGCTTCATTCAGTTCAGCCTTGTAGTTTCTCTCATCGTTTTCAGCCATTTTCTTCTCCTTCAACTTTCTCCTCAAAGTTCTTTCTAATTCGGGATCGAAAGGAATTAGATCTTTAGTGGATCTAGTCCTTCGCATATACCTAAAGAACCTGCGGAGATCACTCAAGTAGACAAATCAAATCACAAGAGCAAGAGCTCTCAAGCTAGACAACCGAAAACCGGGTTCGATCTAGACCAAATCCCCGGCAACGGCGCCAAAAACTTGTTCGCTCAAAAGGGTGTGCGTCAAAGTCTTAATATTTATATCTAGAACTCAAAAGCAAAGCGAACCCGCAGTGTACGGATCAGCTGTAGAAAGGTAAGAATTCCAGAGTCGAACTCAGGGATTTGGTGAGAAAGATTCCAATTTCAATTATCTAGCGAAAGTATAAAAGCTTTTGTGATGTAATAAAGAGAGAAATGATTCCAAGGATTCAAGTATCCGATTTAGGCTTTCGATTCAAGACACTTCTACGGTTGTAGGACAGAATTTATATTGCCAAGATTAAATGTTCAAAGGTAGGATTCGTACGATGAAGTTCCGAAACCTATATAACTAATCTATAGGTTCTCTCTATAAGGGTTGTTGAGGCTGCAATATAGAAAGATCTAAAGATAAGAATTATGTTCAAACTAACTATCTAAAACTCCAGGATATGACTCTCCAAAGTATGAATAGAAAGCACACTTAAAATCTTAATAAAGGGTGTTGAGTCTCTTTATTACCCAAATCTTGCAGTTTTAATCCATTAAATGTAGAAACAGGTTTGAATTGCATTCGAACATTCAATTAGAGGGTAAAAAGGTTAATCAAGATTGGGATTTAGGCAAGGACTAGTTTTGATTAAAGATTAATTCAATTAAAGTTCGTCAGAGGAATAAATCGCCCTGTTCATAGGAAAAATCGGCCGATTTTCCTCAAGAACAGCCCGATTTTCCTGTTGTCGCAAAACTAAGATCTAAATTCTCAGGGTCCTAATGTTTGAATGAGTTCAGTCTATCATCATCTAAGCCTTAATCATCAACTATTCTCCCCAGAATCACAAGGTTTTTAGCCAACCATTTTCAAAATCGAATCAAATTAATTATTGAAGAAGATATCGCAAAGAAACCAAATCTTGAATGAAAAATTCTATAACTCTTAAATCTGTAAAACAATCGTCAAATCTGTTCAATATATCTCTCAACAACTTAATTTCGTGTTCATAAACCACAAACAAGACAATGGAACAAAGAAATCTCACAATCGAAGATCAAGAATGACTTTCCGGCAAAAGCTCTTCAATCTCTCTCCAAGAATCGTTGATTTCTTCAAAACGTGTAAAGATTATCTGGTGCCACCCCCCCGTCTTCGTTCGTAGGGTTCTCTTCTATAGTTTCTTGCAGATGGGCCGTTTGGCAAAACTCTCATCTAGCCCAAATTAATTGGGCTTTATGTCGTCTTTTCATTTGACCGAATCGTGAAGAAAATCGACCCAGTCGATTTTAGTGAAAAACCGTTCGATTTCAATGTGTGAAAATCGTCCGATTTATGTGTACATTAGAACGATTTTCTTCAACAGAAAGTGTTCTTCCTTTGGTTCGTCTTCTATGCTTCTCCTTTGCAATCCCTTAGCCCTTTGTGATCCTCCTAAGACTCCTTTAGCTTCCTTAACATCCTTAGATGCTTCTTGCTCCATTTTTGCTTCCAATTCAGCTCTATTTACCTGCAATTCATCAAAATCTCGTGTAGACCTCTATTTCCGACAATTGATTGAATAGAACATAAAAGTTATGCAAAATCCCTCTAAATGCAAGGTAAATAGAGATAATGTGCTGCAATATGCATGAATATGATGATACATAATTCATGTCATCAACTATGTATTGATTATCGGGAGTTGAGCAAAGTTACCATCAAGAACAAGTACCCTCTACCGCGCATTGATAATTTACTAGACCAGTTGCAGGGATCCTCCTTCTTTTCACGTATTGATTTGAGGTCGGGATATCACCAGCTGAGGGTGAGAAAGGAGGACGTGCCGAATACCGAATTCAGGACGAGATACGGCCATTATGAGTTTATCGTGATGCCATTCGGGCTCACGAATGCGCCCGCCATCTTCATGGAGTTGATGAACAGTATCTTTATCGACTTCTTGGACCAGTTCGTAGTGGTGTTTATTGATGTCATCTTAGTTTACTCCCGGAGTCGGGAAGAGCATGTGAGACACCTGAGGACGGTGCTTCGAGTCCTTTAGGATAAAGAGCTTTAAGCTAAGCTCTCTAAGTGCGATTTTTGGATGCCCGAGGTGCAATTCCTTGCTCATATGGTTTCCGCCGAGGGTGTAATGGTTGATCCGGCGAAGATAGAGTCCGTTTCTTAATGGCCGCCTCCAAGGACGGTCAAGGAGGTGCGCAGTTTCTTGGGCTTAGCAGGATACTACCGCCTTTTTGTTGAGGGTTTCTCCGTGATTACACGGTCGCTTACTTCCTTGCTGAGGAAGTCTACCAGGTTCGTCTGGTCCGAGCCTTGTTAGCGTAGCTTCGAGAAACTGAAGAGGAGGTTGACCTACGCTCCCGTATTAGCCCATCCTGAGGGCGTAGAGGATTTCGTAGTATACAATGCACCTCCAAGCTAGGCTTGGGGTGCGTTTTGATGCAGAGGGGTAGGGTTATTGCGTACGCTTCTCAGCAGCTGAAGTCGTACGAGGAGAATTACCCTACCCATGATCTTGAGCTAACGACTGTGATTCATGCCCCGAAGATCTGGCAACATTACTTGTATGGGGATACGTGCCAGATCTTCACAGACCATAAGAGTTTGAAGTATATATTCACTCAACGGGAGTTAAATATCCTCCAAAGGAAATGGTTAGAGCTGATTAAGGACTTTGATTTGGAGATTTTGTACCATCCGAGGAAGGAGAACGTAGTCGCCGATGCTTTGAGTAGGAGGACACCTCGAGAGGAGGCTATAGCTCGACTTATGGTTCAACCTCAGTTGCGGAGAGATTAAATGGAGTTGGAGTTGGATATCCGGTTTCCGGATACGGACTGTCGGTTGTCCAAGTTAGAGGTATTATCTGACCTTTCCGGAGAGAACTGGCATAAGCAGGAGAGATGTCCCATTTTGATGAGGATTCAGGACAGGATGGCCCGAGGAGAGGCACCATAGTTTACCACAGGAGCAGATGGGTTATTGAGACGCCACGGACGTATATGTGTACCATCCGATCAAGAGGTGAGAGAGCGGATTTTGCATGAGGCACATTTTACACCTCACTCCGTGCACCCAGGCACGAGTAAGATGTACCAGGATATCAGGAGATCATATTGGTGGGGCGGTATCAAGCCCGATGTATCTAGATATGTGGCCCGATGCGTGACATGCCAACACGTCAAGATTGAGCACCAAAGACCCGGAAGAGAGCTTCACCCACTGCCCATTCTGCAGTGGAAGTGGGAGGATATATCCATTGACTTCGTTATTGCTTTGAGACCGAGTAGGAGCTTTCATGTGCTATGGGTAGTAGTAGACCGGTTGACAAAGACCGCACGTTTCATCCCTGTTCGGGAAACGTGGCCGGTGAGTCGTTTAGCCGAGGAGTTTACCCATCAAATTGTGAGGTTACATGGAGTGCCGATGACTATCATCTCGGATAGGGACGGGTGTTTTACCTCGAGGTTCTGGTAGCAGGTACACACCTCCCTAGGTTCGAGCCTTCATTTCACCACCGCATACCATCCACAGACCGACGGCCAGTCCGAGCGGACTATTCAGACCCTAGAGGACATGTTGCAAGCATGTGTGCTAGATTGGGGGCAGGTATGGCCAGACCACCTCCCATTTGTGGAGTTTTCATAAAATAATAGATGGCACACCTCGATTGGGATGGCACCGTATGAGGCATTATACGGACGGAGATGTCGTACTCCCTTATGATGCGACGAGCCGAGGAGTTCTAGCCTTGTAGCTCCAGACCAGGTACAAGGCGACATGGCTAGAGTTGCTTTGATCTGAGAGAGGATGTTGGTTGCGCAGAGCCGTCAAAGGTCGTATGCGGATAGGAGGCGTATGCTTCTTGAGTTCAGGGTAGGAGCTCAGGTGTGGTTGAGGATATCACCGACGCGGGGCGTCAGACTATTCGGCATTAAGGGGAAGTTAAGCTCCCAATATGTCGGACCATTCGAGATAGTGGAGAGGGTTGGTGAAGTGGCATACGGACTAGCATTGCCACCGCGATTGGAGGGTATACATCCGGTATTTCATGTGTCTCAGCTGAGAGAGTACATCCACGACCCGGGGCACATCATTAGCCACGAGGATCTAGTGGTCGAGCCGGACCATACTTTTGTAGAGCATCCGATAGCGGTTTTAGAGTGGAGTACGAGACGCCTTTGATCGAAGGAGATACCGATTTTGAGGGTGCAGTGCTCGAGGCGAGGAGCCGATAAGCCTACATGGGAGATGGAGGATAGTATCCGGAGGAACTATCCTGAGTTTTATGCAGGTTTAACGACATCGATAGGGCCGTCGGGTTACTCCCGAGATCTTCTCTTGTTTGTGTTATGTGTTATTTCATGAGGTGTTATGTGAGTTCGTATGTTTATATGTGTACCTTGCGTGGTCGTGATGTGATTTTATTCGTAGGCTCGGATTATGGCCATTAGTTGATGTTGTTACGAGTTCCGCGTGTTTACGTGACATGTTTGGCGGTGGGTGTTGTGTTAGGCAAGTTTCGGGACGAAACTTGTTTTTAGGGGGGGTTTAGTTGTAACATCCGGAATTTTATTCCGGCCTTGGAGCGTTTTGTCGACCTTTCCGTGTTAGCGGCGTAGTTTTTCCGCAGGCACGGGATGCTGAGTGACGGTATTTTATTCTTAATCCTGTTCGGACCTTTCGTTTTTCCCCTTTTGCTTTCCAACCCCTAGGTCTATGGAGTGAGGGGACATATGTGGCAGCTAACCCTTGGGTCTCCTAACCCCTTTTTACAGCTCACATTTCCTTCCCTCTCTCTCTTCACTCTTCCTCATTCACGCTTATGCTTCTCCCTTCTCTCCTTTGTGCTTCATCTCAACCTTCTTCTTAAATATCTTCTTGAGTGTGAGCTACAGCCAGACTTGGAATGACTAGAGATGGATATCCACTTTCCGGATTTCGATAGCCATGTGTCCACCTTTGAGGTGCTATCTGATCTGTTGGTTGAAATTCGACAGAAACAAGAGAGTGGTCCATCTTTGACACGGATCCGAGACAAGATGTCTCGAGGAGAAGCACCTCAGTTTACAGTTGGTGCTGATGGAATTTTGAGATGGTAGGAGAGTGTATGTGTAACCTCAGATCGAGAGCTGAGACAGCGGATCCTACAAGAGGCTCACTCTATACCTTACTTAGTGCATCCCGGTGCGAGTAAGATGTATCAGGACATCAGACGCTCCTATTGGTGGGGAGGTTTGAAGCTAGACGTGATGAGATATGTAGCTCAGTGTGCAATCTGTCAACATGTCAAGATTGAGAATAATCGACTACGAGGAGAGCTATACCCACTTCCCGTTCCTCAGTGGAAGTGGGAGGACATCTCGATGGACTTTGTTACCGGTTTGAGACCTAGTCGAGGCTTTGACGCCATCTGGGTTGTAGTGGATCAATTGACGATGTAACATCCGGAATTTTATTCCGGCCTTGGAGTGTTTTGTCAACCTTCCAGTGTTAGTTGCTTAGTATTCTTGCAGGCACGGGATGCTGAGTGACGGGATTTTATTCCTAATTTCATTCCAACCTTCCATTTTCGCCTTTTGCTTTCTGACCCCTCGGTCTATGAAGTGAGGGGACATATGGGGCAGTTGACCCTTGGGTCTCCACACCCCTTTTTGCAGCTCACTTTTCCTCCCTCTCTCTCTTCACTCTTCCTCATTCACGCTTATGTTTCTCCCTTCTCTCCTTTGTGCTTCCTCTCAACCTTCTTCTTGGAGATCTTGCTTGTGTGTCAGTTGTAGTGGAGAAGGATCAGATTTGGTTTTGGTAAGCTTCTTCCCCTTCCTCTCTTCTCCTTCTTTCCTGGTTATCTTTTCTTCCCCTCCCCTTCATCCATTGCCATGGATGAAGCTTTTGAGGAAGCTTTTGCTTAGATCCTTTTCATGTGCTTGTTCTTAGCTCGATTAGGTCGGGAAGAGGTGTATAGGATCAGAGGTTGGTGTCGGAGAAGTCCCAACAAGAAGAGGAAGGCATTAAATCCAAGGATCCACAGTCGAAGACGACATTCTGCTGCTCAAACCGCGGGGGCGGATCATCAGAGGCGCGGGGACGGATTAGGATCACTGCAAGGGCGGCGCTAGGGCGCAGGTGCGGTGCCAAGAGAACGCGGGGGCGGCTGGGTCTTCGCAGAGGCGTCAGCTTGACTCCGCGGCTCCGTTTTCTTCACTAGTAGGCTTCTTCCTCCCTTTCTCTTCATTCCCTCCTTAGCCTTGTAGTTATATATTGTTAGTAGCATGCATAGGATGGCCAAGAGTAGCTTGAGAATACCACCTAGTGGTTTGGACCTAGGAGCACTTATGACTCGTTGTAGTTGATGGCCTTGAGTTGGTTGAGCATGTGGACCTTCTAGGCTAGTTTGTCATGTGAGGTACAATCTATTGTGAGTTGCTTTCATGTGCTGAGAGTGTGGTGAGTATCGTGGTTTCTAGGATGCGTTCTTAGGTTGAGAGTTAGTTGATCTTGCTTAGATCACCAGAGTGAAGTCTAAGACTTCTTGAGCGTGAGCATGTGTTGATATGTATTTCCTCGTGTGAGCAGGTTGTGGGCTTCCTCCCTAAGGAAGCAAGAGTGTTGTGAGTTGAGTGTGCTGACGAGGTAAGTATCCGGACGTACTTAGCTCGTATTCTATGTATTAGTTTCGTTGCGTGTTTGGTGGTGTGTGTTTCATTACTTTTGTTATAACAATTAAATGGGAATTATGATTACCGACCTTATATTATTTTGGCTCAAGTGTATGATAACAACGGTGAAAACTTGTCTAGCTTTTGCATAGAGCTAGGAGGTTCTTGGTGACTAGCCCGTGCTGGTAGACGGTCGGATGTACCAGTACTATTCCATGCCGGTAAGTGGGGACTGACCGAAGGTATTTCTATGGTCGTCTATACCCAATCAAAAGTAAATACCGACTTAGCACTAAGAACAAGTGTAGTGATTAAGTAAGGGTCGAACCCAAGAGAGTTAAGGTGTTTTAGATGCAATTATCGATTATAATGACAAGTGACACAAAGGGGGGGGGGGGTTGGTTGAATTGATGCACAAAAACTTATGGAAACGATTAATGCGACAATTAAGACAATAATGGATGAATCTACACTAGGTTGATTCTAAGCATACAATTGCTACTTTGGTGAGTTCCTTTTACAAGTTTCCAAGTAATCTCCCGTCTCGATCTTATATATGTGTTGAGCCAACCGGCATCAACGCAACTTAACCTATTAAAGTTCCGTAAACCTACAAGAACAAATAACAGGTTAGCATTCAAACAAAGACTAAGGGATATAAAGAGAAGATTAAAACCGTTAAACTTATCTTTATATTTGTGTTCCTTTTCTTTAAGTAATCACAACCCGTTATCACTTAAAGTTGCTACTAGATTAAAGACCCGAACCTGGAACCTATTAATCCTAGTTGTTTGCATGCACTTTAGAATCTAAGGTGATCAATCTCAAGCAATAGTAAACATGCAATTAGAAAATTGAGATCAAGGAAACACAAAGTATAACTGAATGAAAACTTAGATTAAAAAGAACTTACAACCAAAGCAACAAAGCAGCTTCAAACCAACCCAATGTAGCAAGGGAGTTAGCAACTCATTACAATGGAAAACTCAAGTCTAAAATGGATTTTGTGAGGAAAAGCATGGATCATTCTAGCAATCAGCCATGGACTATTTGTTCTACAAAAGACACTTAATTAGGAGTAAATAGCCGGCCTAAAACAACCACCTTAAATGCCATAAAGGTGGTGTAAACAGCCGGAGTAAAGCTTCTGGCGTTAAACTGCAGGGGCGGCCTTCAGGAACCGCAGGGACGGTTTAGGCAGAATCGGTTGATCTTCTTAAGAACTGTTGGGGAGGCTACATAACTCCGCTGGGGCGGATCTTTAATGCACTTCAACGTCTGACCTTTCGCCTTCCGGACGTTTCTAATGTCAAGGCGCAAGGGCGCCTTAAGGCCAACGCAGGGGCGGTGATACTGACTCTTCACCTTCCAGCTCCCAAGGCGAGGCGCAGGCAGGGCGTTGTGGGAGGCGCAGTGGAGCCGGTCTTCGTCTCTTCAAGGCAAATCACTGCAAGGGCGGCTGCAAGGACCCGCAGGGGCGGTGAGGCAGCAGAAGCTTTGCTTCGTGATCGATCTTCACTCCTAAGTGCTTATAACTCCTTCTTTAGCTTCTTTTGATCTTCTTCTGGACCAAGGAGTTAGTAGCATAAACCAACACTAATGCAATAAAAAGACTCTAAAAACTACCCTAATTGATAGTGATTCCATCACCTATCAAACTCCCCCATACTTAGACCTTTTACTCGTCCCGAGTAAAAACAAATGTCAACAACTAGACTCAAAGGTCTCAGGAAGCATGAGTAAGCAGAAAAATAATGGAAAATAAGAGAAAAGCCAAGAAAGAAAGGAGGAAAAGAGAGGAAATGTGAGAAAAAGAGATACTACCATCCTTATCGCTCCAAGAGTGGCCTACCCGGACAACCTCCTTATGACTCCCCTTCTTATGTCGCCAAAACGCCGGAAGGGAAACCTACACTCGGTGTCGCTCATCTTGCCAAGGCGCCCTTTCGGGTTTTCACCTTGCCACTCTTCTTTTTTTCTCACTTAAACTCACATCCCTCAAGTCCAATTTTGCACCAACCTAAGGTTGGTCGGACTACCTTCTTTTTACCTAAACCGCCCTTTCGGGTTTTCGGTTTATCCAAGGATTTTCATGCTTTTTTTTTCACTTCTTTGGTTTTTTTTCTTTTCTTTTTTTTTCAAACTCATTTCCACTTTGACTCAAAGTGGAAATGAGTCAAAGATAAATGCGGGAGAAGGGAAAAGAAATGTACCCCTCACTAGGGTGGTCCGGATGGACCACCCGGACCCTCCTCCAGTGGGTAGGGGAAGTGGCGGAAGAAATGCTCCTGGTGCTGGTAGATGTCATCAATGCGGTCCTGCTGGGCAGACATCCGGCGACCAAAAGAGGTCTCAAAACTGGCCTGCAAAGCCAGCTGCTGAGCCTCCAGCTGCTGCTGCTGGGCTTCCTGCCAGGCCTCCTACCTCTGGTCGAAGTGTGAGGTCATGAAGGTGCCAGCTCTGCTGCTGCTCCAGCATAGTCTGCTGGTAATCGGACTACCATGCCCGGTGCTGGGTCGTCATAGCCGCCATTTGAGCCTGAAGGCTTGCAAGGGCCGGGTCCTCCTCTAATGCCGTTGTGGGCATCTCCTCGTCATTTGGGATGGGCAGGTGCTCCTCCTGATGGGCCCGGCTGGAGCTGGCGGCATGCCTCTCCACAATGGCCACTAGTGGCCTCCTCGGCACGAATGGATCTGCCGGTATGTAGAGCTCGGAGAGCTCACCTCCTAGTGGTAAAGGTCGGGGGAGGTAGGTGAGGTGGCTCCCATCTGCAAGGAAGATCCAAAATAGGTTCTCCCCGTCCCGCCGGAGGAGCTTGCACCTCCTAAGCATCCCCTCAATGTAGAGAGGAGCCGCCATCCCATCCTCTAACTCGGACAGGTCCATCACTTGTGAGGCGATCAAAGAGATCACCCCACCGCTGACAATATCCCTCGGTTCATTCCTCCTAATCCGCTTCAAAGCGGCGAGGAAGAGAGAGGGCCAATCCATCAGCTTCTCGCTCTGTGGAAGGCAGGAGTAGAGTAGTGGGAGGTCCTTGAGAGCGACCTTGTTTTCCTCTTTGTGTCCATAGAAGACACTCATAAGGATCTTGGAAATCAACCTCAAACTGGGGTGAGTGAGTTTGTTGGAGTACTCACCCCCAGCATGGAACTCCGACCCAGTAGCTGCTTGCCAAAACTCACATAGGTCCGGGGCCGGGACTGGATCCCAACAGTTCTCAGAGGGGTTTAGAGTCACCCCAAAAGCCTCCCGTAAATCATTGTAGTCAAGCGTGTACTTCACCTTGTTGAACTTGAAGGTGAGGCCGGTACACACGTGGTCTTCCTTCTGCATTGTGAAAGTGGCGATAAACTATCTGCTGAGCTCCGGATATGTCGGAGCACTCTTCTAGAGGAAGTCTCCGAGCCCAGCATTCGCCAAAAACGTTTGCATGCTCTCTAGCATGCCCAGTTTCTCCAAGGTCGGGATATGTAGAAATCGAGTTGCATACACAACTCGATCCTGCACAATCCTATATCGGTCCTTCTCTGTTTCCGTCATCTTGTATTTCCTTGGGGCTTCCATTCTTGAAAGTATTTGAAGCAAATGATTAGCAAATATTGAAATGAGGAAAAGAAAACGACCTTTCTGTTGTGATTTCCGCAGGGGCGGCTGTGCAGGCGCAGGGGCGGTGAGGCGCAGGGGCGGACGCTTGCAGCCGCAGGTGCGGGAGAAGTGCAAAGACGATTTCTGAGGCGCGATGGAGAGGGTGTTGTTGAGGTTGCTCCGGCGACGTCCTTGGTGGTGTAGGCTTGCCGGTGATGTAGCTGGAGTGGAATGTATGAGGTGGGTGAGTAGGAAGGTCGTAGAGTTGTGAGAGAGCACAGGGGTAGCGGGAGAAGGTGGCGCAGGGTTGTCGACTGGTGGCTAGCTGTCGGAGGTGGCGCAGGAGCATCAGCGAGATTGGTTTTGGGCAGAGGGCGCAAGGGCGTTGAGATTGGTTTTTCGAGATCCTATTTTTTTTTCTTATTTGAGTAAACCCGCAGGGGCGGGGGTTTAACACCGCAGGGGCGGCGCTGGGAATTTGTTTCAAGGATGGCCGCCGCAGGGGCGTGGGGTTGTCACCGCGGGGGCGGGACATGTGTGTTGCAGGCGCAGGCCCAACGCCGGGGGCGGTGCTGGTCTGAGTGTCACTGTAGGGGCGGGAAACAAAACCGCAGGGGCGGATTCCTTGACAGAAACTCCTCTTTTTATTCCTTCGGGTTGCCTTCCGAGAAGCGCCTTTGTTTTACGTCGTTGGCTCGACGTAAGATCTCTACTTCTCTAACTGTGCCTCCTCTAGCACCACCTCGTCAATCGGATCGTTCTTGACCCCTTCAAGGTAAAGTTTTAGCCTTTGTCCGTTCACCTTAAACACCTTGTGCGTTTGGGGGTCATAGAGATCCACAGCCCCCTGAGGGTATACTTCGGCTACTATGAACGGCCCTGTCCATCTTGAACGTAGCTTACCTGCAAAGAGTTTCAAACGGGATTAAAAGAGAAGTACCTTATTACCTACCTTGAAGTCCTTCCGGAGGATGTTCCGGTCATGCCATGCTTTGGTCTTTTCTTTGTATGTGGTAGCATGATCATATGCGTCTAGCCTTAGTTCCTCCAACTCTTGCAATTGGAACTTCCGGAATTCTCCCACTTCTTCTATGTTCATGTTGCACTTCTTTACCGCCCACCAAGCTTTGTGCTCTAACTCCACCGGTAGGTGGCAAGCTTTCCCAAACACGAGCCTAAAAGGAGACATTCCGATGGGAGTTTTGTAGGGTGTCCGATATGCCCATAGGGCGTCATTCAGCCTTGCACTCCAATCCTTCCGCCCGGGAGAAACCGTCTTTTCAAGGATGGTCATTATTTCCCGGCTAGACACCTCAGCTTGGCCGTTTGTTTGTGGATGATAAGTTGTTGACACTCTTTGGTGAACATGGTATTTCTTAAGGAGAGCCGTGATCGTCTTGTTGCAAAAATGGTTACCCCTATCACTGATTAAGGCTTTTGGGATTCCAAATCTTGGCAAGATATTTTCCTTTAGAAAAGCTGCAACTACTTTTGAATCATCAGTTTTGGTGGCCTTTGCTTCCACCCACTTGGAAACATAGTCCACCGCAAGCAAAATATATGTGATCCCGAATGAAGTAGGAAACGACCCCATGAAATCAATTCCCCAAACATCGAATATTTCACAAAATATAAGAGAGGATTGGGGCATTTCATGTCTCCTTGAAAGATTTCCTACCATTTGGCATCTATCACACACTTTACAAAACGCAAAAGCGTCTCGAAAAATGTGTGGCCAAAAGAAACCGGCATCCAAAACTTTTCTTGCAGTTTTGTTTGCCCCAAAGTTCCCCCCACATGCTTCAGAATGACAGAAAGTTAGGACGGATTGTACCTTATTGTCCGGAATGCAACGCCGGATCACTTGGTCACTACAATGCTTCCAAAGGTAAGGATCGTCCCAAACGTAGTGTCGAGCTTCAGCTTTTACTTTCTCTCGTTGTGCCTTGGTGAAGTCTGGAGGATACTCCTTCCTGACAATGAAGTTCACAATGTCAGCAAACCAAGGCTTAAAAGATTGGAGCTTAAGACAAACCTCTGTCGACAATTCCGTTGGGGCGCCTAGAGGGAGCCGCAAAGGCAGCTGGCCGCAGGGGCGGCTGGTGTAAGGCGCGGGGGCGGTTACACAACACAGAGTTGTGTAGAATGTATCGTCTGGAAAACTTCCGGCTATCTCTTTTTTTCCTGGATCTTCCTCCTCTTGCACTAGTTTGCTCAAATGGTCGGCCACCAGGTTCTCAGCTCCCTTCTTGTCCCTTATCTCTAGGTTAAACTCCCTTAGAAGAAGCACCCAACGGATCAATCGTGGCTTTGCCTCCTTCTTTGCCATGACGTACCTAAGAGCTGCATGGTCCGTGAAGATAATTACCTTTACCCCAAGTAGGTACTGCCGGAATTTCTCAAGGGCAAAAACTACCGCTAACATCTCCTTCTCGGTGGTAGAGTAATTCCTTTGTGCTCCATTGAGTGTCATAGACGCATAATGTATTACATGGGAGGCCCGTCCATCTTTTTGTCCTAAGACAGCTCCGACGGCGTAGTCACTGGCGTCACACATGATTTCAAAAGGTTTCTCCCAATCCGGAGAACGGATGATCGGTGCGGTGGTGAGACATGCCTTCAAAGTGTCGAAAGCTTTCTTGCAATCCTCATCCACTAGGAAGGTGACATCTTTCTTGAGCAATTCACACAGAGGTGCTGAGATCTTTGAAAAATCTTCGATGAACCGTCGGTAGAAACCTGCATGACCAAGAAAAGATCGGATTTCCCGAACATTAGTAGGATAAGGTAAATTTTGAATAACATCAACCTTTGCCTTATCTACCTCTATCCCTTTTGAGGATATTACATGTCCTAGCACAATTCCTTGTTCGACCATGAAATGACATTTTTCCGAATTAAGAACTAAATTGGTTTCAACACATTTTTCAAGCACAAGTTTTAAATGCCCTAAACATGCGTCAAAACTATCCCCATGGACGGTAAAATCATCCATGAAGACTTCAATGAAATTTTCTATGTATTCGGAGAAAATAATTCTCATGCACCGTTGGAAAGTGCCCGGCGCGTTGCAAAGTCCAAAGGGCATTCTAGGATATGCAAAAGTGCCAAATGGGCAAGTGAACATCGTCTTCTCTTGATCTTCTGGTGCGATGGCTATTTGGAAATAGCCCGAATATCCATCCAAGAAACAGTAGTATTGATGACCTGCAAGACGTTCCAACATTTGATCAATAAAAGGTAATGGGAAATGGTCTTTTCGTGTTACCTTATTGAGCTTGCGGTAGTCAATGCAAATTCTCCATCCGGTTTGTGTCTTGCTTGGGACCATCTCTCCATGTTGATTTTCCACCAAAGTGATGCCTCCCTTTTTTGGAACCACTTGGGTCGGGCTAACCCAAGTGCTATCCGAGATAGGAAAGATCATATCCGCTTGGAGGAGCTTCAACACTTCCTTTTTGACTACATACATCATTGGTGGGTTCAACCTCCTTTGAGGTTGCCTAGAGGGCTTGGCTTCGTCCTCAAGTAAAATCCTATGCATTCAAGTGGAAGGACTTATCCCCTTGATGTCCGCAATAGTCCATCCGAGGGCCGTCTTGTGCTCCTTTAGTACGTTCACCAACTTATCTTCTTGTCCGGTGGTCAACTTATTGGAGATGATTACCGGCAAGGTATTGTGTGCTCCAAGGAAAACATACTTGAGGTGTGACGGAAGGTCCTTCAATTCTATTTCCGGTGCCTGCACTATGGACGGAACAAGCTTCTCGCTTGGGGTTAGTAAAGTGGGCCCAATGGCCAAATTGGAGATAGGTAGCCTTTTATGCCCATCTAATTGGGCTAGAACCTCTTTCATGCTAGATGTTAACACATAATCTGATTTAAAACCATCAATGTCATGCTCAATCACATTTCTCAATTCATCCACGTCAGAGTTATCAAAAACATCTTGCACAAAAGGTTCAACAATGTCAATAGCACATAGAGAATGATCATCGCTAGGAAATTTCATTGCATCCTAGATGTCAAATTCCACTACTTCTCCATCAAACTCCATGGTCAATTTACCACTAACATAATCAATTTTAGTCCTAGCCGTGTTCAGAAATGGCCTACCTAACAGAATGGGTGCAGCATGCGAGTCATTTTCCATATCCATTACAAAGAAATCAGCAGGAAACATTAGGTTGTCTACCATCACTAATACATCTTCAATTATCCCTTTCGGGTACACATTAGATCTATCAGCAAGTTGTACTACAATCCTAGTTTCCATTAGTGGCCCAAGGCCAAGTGATTTGTAAATCGAATATGACAAGACATTAATAGAAGCACCGAGATCAAGCATTGCTTTGTCAAAGCGAGTTTCCCCTATAACACAATGAATGCTTACCATGCCCGGATCGCTGCATTTCTTGGGCATTCTCCGTTGGAAAACTGCCGACACATGTTCACTCACTTGCACTTTCTGTTTCCCCTTTAGCTTTTGATTCCTCTTGATAGTGCAAAGTTTCTTAAAAAAAATGAGCATACTTAGGGATACTTTTCAACAACTTAAGGAGGAGAATGTTTACCTCGCATTTAGAGAAAATCTCAAAGATGTTCTTGTCCTCTATGATTCTTCGCTCCTTTAATGCTTCAGGAAAAGGAGCCGGTGACTTTTCAGAGTACAGCGGCAGAAAGTTAGGCCGGACATAAGTATCCTTTTCAGCAGGACCTTCTGTTGTGTTTTCCGCAGGGGCGTCAGCTTGAAGGCGCATGGGCGGCTCAGGGGTTATCACCGCAGGGGTGGGGGCAGCCAGCCGTAGGGGCGTCCTTCCTTCTGAGTTGGGCGTAGCTGCAGCCGCAGGGGCGGCTGTGGGTGCGGAAATAACGACAGAAGGTTTGTTTTGTGAATCTTTTGTTGGTTTTTGTTGGATTTGCTTCCCGCTCCTTAATGTTAAGACACTAATATTCTCCTTGGGGTTTATAAACGTCTAGGGAGGCAATCCTCCGGAAAGCCTTGATTCGGTCCTCGAAATAGCTTCCGCCTTTTGACTAACCTGTTGCTCAAGGTTCTTGATGCTAGATTCTAATGTTTGGACATGGGTAGCAAAGTGGTTAGTCAAAACCTGCAACATATCTTCAGTTGAGTGATACTTACCTTGGCGGGGCTGTTGTTGTTGGTTTTGTTGATCCCTCCAACGAAAATTCTGTTGGTCACGCCAATTTGGCATGAAATTCTGTGCATAGGGATCGTTCCTAGGTCTTTGCTGTTGTGGTTGTCCATAACCCATTGCGTTTACTTCAGCATCGTCATCTTGAATTTGTGGACACATGTCCGTTGGATGATACGGGTCAGCACAAACTCCACATGCTTTGAGCTGTTGCGGTGTTCCCATAAGTGTTAGCCTCTTCACCATTTCCTTCAATTCCGCCAGCTCGGTGGAAATCTTGCTCTTCCCGGAACTCACGGCATGAACTCATTTCTTAGCCGGGGTCCTTCCAAAGTTCTGACTTCCTTCCGCTAGTTCCTGTATCTTTTCTAAAGCAAGGTCAGGAGTAGAGTTAAGAATATACCTCCGCAAGCCGCATCGACGATCCTCCTTTCATTGTCTAGCAAGCCATTGTACAAGTACAAGACTAGATCTTGAGTTGAATATCCGTGGAAAGGACAGCTGGATCGGAGGTGTGCAAACCTTTCGAAGTACTCGTAGAGAGTTTCGGTTGCCTCTTGCTCGATGTTGCTTATTGCTTTCTTCAAGCTATTGGCCTTTTTATCTGGAAAGTATTTCTCCAAGAACGCTTTGTGAAGGTTCTCCCAAGTGTCAATACTCCCGGATGGAAGGAGGTAATACCAATCATCCGCCGAATCTTTGAGTGTGAAGCCGAATACCCTCATCTTGATCTGTTCTTCGGTAATGTTGGCCGGCTTCATGCTCATATAAACGGTGTGGAACTTCCCAAGGTGCTTGATAGGGTCTTCACCACGTAGCCCATGGAAGGATGGGAGCAAGTGAATGAGGCCCGGCTTGAGCTCAAAGTTGACTCCTTCCCCTAGTGCCGGTATAGTGACCGAAAGAGGGTTTTGAGCCAAGGTGGCTGCGTAAGTTGACGAAGGGTACGGTCAGCCATCTCTTGTTGAAGTTGTTGTTGTCTTCGTTGCTGGATGTGCGTCCTCTCAATTTCTGGATCAAAAGAAGCAAAGCCGGAATTAGTAGCACGGGTTTGAACCATAAAAATGGTTCAAACCAATAATCAATAATAACAATAAAACACTAAAACTCCCCGGCAACGGCGCCAAAATTTGACCGAAGGTATTTCTATGGTCGTCTATACCCAATCAAAAGTAAATCCCGACTTAGCACTAAGAACAAGTATAGTGATTAAGTAAGGGTCGAACCCAAGAAAGTTAAGGTGTTTTAAATGCAATTATCGAGTACAATGACAAGTGACACAAAGGGGGGGGGGGTTTGGTTGAATTGATGCACAAAAACTTATGAAACGATTAATGCGACAATTAAGACAATAATGGATGAATCTACACTAGGTTGATTCTAAGCATGCAATTGCTACTTTGGTGAGTTCCTTTTACAAGTTTCCAAGTAATCTCCCGTCTCGATCGTATATATGTGTTGAGCCAACCAGCATCAACGCAACTTAACCTATTAAAGTTCCGTAAACCTACAAGAACAAATAACAGGTTAGCATTCAAACAAAGACTAAGGGATATAAAGAGAAGATTAAAACCGTTAAACTTATCTTTATATTTGTGTTCCTTTTCTTTAAGTAATCACAACCCGTTATCACTTAAAGTTGCTACTAGATTAAAGACCCGAACCTAGAACCTATTAATCCTAGTTGTTTGCATGCACTTTAGAACCTAAGGTGATCAATCTCAAGCAATAGTAAACATGCAATTAGACAATTTAGATCAAGAAAACACAAAGTATAACTGAATGAAAACTTAGATTAAAAAGAACTTACAAACAAAGCAACAAAGCAGCTTCAAACCAACCCAATGTAGCAAGGGAGTTAGCAACTCATTACAATAGAAAACTCAAGTCTAAAATGGATTTTGTGAGGAAAAGCATGGATCATTCTAATAATCAGTCATGGACTATTTATACTACAAAAGACACTTAATTAGGAATAAATAGCCGGTCTAAAACAGCCACCTTAAATGCCATAAAGGTGGTGTAAACAGCCGGAGTAAAGCTTTTGGCGTTAAACCGCAGGGGCGGCCTTCAGGAACCGCAGGGGCGGTTTAGGCAGAATCGGTTGATCTTCTTTAGAACCGCTGGGGCGGCTACATAACTCCGCTGGGGCGGATCTTTAATGCACTTCAACGTCTGACCTTTCGCCTTCTAGACGTTTCTGATGTCAAGCCGCAGGGGCGCCTTAAGGCCAACGCAGGGACGGTGACACAGACTCTTCACCTTCCAGCTCCCAAGGCGAGGCGCAGACAGGGCGCAGTGGGAGGCACAGGGGAGCTGGTCTTTGTCTCGTCAAGGCAAGTCACCGCAGGGGCGGTTGCAAGGACCCGCAAGGGCGGTGAGGCAGCAGAAGCTTTGCTTCGTGATCGATCTTCACTCCTAAGTGCTTATAACTCCTTCTTTAGCTTCTTTTGATCTTTTTCTTCTAGACCAAGGAGTTAGTAGCATAGACCAACAATAATGCAATAAAAAGACTCTAAAAACTACCCTAATTGATAGTGATTCCATCACCTATCAAGGACCAACGCGAGTTTCGAGGGATTCTCGTGTCACAAAAGAAGTTGAATTAGAACGGGATATGACTTAATAATATCAAGATAATAAACTTGACTTGTATGTTTGAGCATTTTATGTGATATGTTGATGTATGAGTGTGTATGTGCCTTCACCTTGATTCTAATGCTACGAATATGAGCTAACCGTTTTAAACCGTTTGTGTAGATGCCCTGCAAGTTAGAGACGCCGCCGAGTGAGGTGGAGTGGTAGCCGTACATTATAGGATGGGGACGTTTTTGGATTTTGTGGTATTGTTGGATTTTGGTTTATGTTGTACGGTCTTGGATTTTATTATCGGAGTTGGTGACATTTTGAGGACTCAGCTGAGTTTTCACCTTGTATCTTTACATTTCAGTTTTCGCATACATTATAAACAGTTTTAGTTTTGCCTTTATTTGTGTTATGCTGGAAAGGTCCGGTGAAATTTTTGTTAGGCTAAGAGTCGGGACCTGTTGTGAGGTCTCGCCCGTAGCATCCCGAGTCCCACGGGTTCGGGGTGTTACAGACGAAGACCGCACATTTCATTCCTACCAAGGACTATAGTCTTTGACAGAGACGCACGGTTCACTTCGAGGTTTTCGCAGCAAGTACATGCCGCCCTATGTACGAGTCTGCAGTTTACGACTGCTTATCATCTTCAAACAGATGGTTGGTTAGAGCGGACCATCCAGACTCTGGAGGATATGTTGAATGTCTGCGTGCTAGACTGGGGACAAGTGTGGCCAGATCACCTTTCCTTAGTGGGGTTTTCGTATAACAATAATTGGTACGCATCGATTAGGATGGATCCTTATCAGGCTTTATACAGAAAGAGATATCGTGCCCCGTTGTGTTGGGATGAGCCGAGTAGTGCTGGCGGAGTAGCACCTGAGTAGATACAAGATGATATGGCTCGAGTAGCGATGATCCAAGAGCAGATGTTAGCAGCACAGAGTCGTCAGAAGTCTTATGAAGATAAGAGGCGCATACCTCTAGAGTTTAGAGTTGGAGCTAAGGTATGGCTGAGAATATCCCCGACACGAGGTGTTAGACATTTTGGCATCAAGGGAAAGTTGAGTCCTAGATATGTCGGACCTTTTGAGATTCTTGAGCGAGTTGGAGAGGCAACATACAGACTTGCTCTGCCACTGAGGCTAGAGGGTGATCACCTAGTCTTCCATGTGTCTTAGTTACGGAATATGTAACAAACCCGAGGTACATCATCAGTCATGAGGAACTAGTGGTCGAGTCAGACCACACGTTCATTGAGCATCCGATAGCCTTCTTAGAGTGTATTACGAGACGCTAAAGTTCGAAGGATATACAGATGATGAAGATTCAGTGGTCGATGCGAGGAGCTGATGATGCGACTTGGGAGACAGAAGATAGTATCCCGAGGAACTATCCGGAGTTCTATATTGATGTGGTTGTACCTTTAGCGTAGATATTAGAGTTATAGATTTCATGGTTGAGTCGTGTTTACGCATGTGAGCCATTTTGAGTTATGTGCCCCGAGTGGGAATATATGGGTTGAGTTCAGTGTTTTTCTTCACCCTTGTGGTTGTGTGATCTTGTGGTTCACTGCAAGTTTCAGGACCAAACTTCTTTTTAGGGGGATATGATGTAACAACCGGTTTCTAGTTGTCACCGTCCCCACGCTGATAGCGGCCTCCCCTGCGGCAATCTTGTGTCTGTCACTGCCCACTGTGATATAGGCCGCCCCTACGGCTAGCCGCGGTCGCAACAGGGTCGAGCCGGGAGTGTGGTAGACCCCAGACCGCGAAGATCTACTTTCCTTTTTTGTTTTTGTCTTGTTTCCTTTCATAGAAGATCCGATTTTATATCTTTGTGCCGGCTTTCTTGGATCTTCTAAACCCTTAAAACATCTTTCCTTATCCTTCCTAACCGTTTTCTATAAATTCCCGCCTTCTCTTCCTTTTCCCATTTTCTGCATACGTTTTCCTTCAACATCGAGCAAAGCCGCAACCTTTTCATTTTGACCTTCTCCAAAATCTGTAAGTTCTTCATCCTTTTATCTTCCGTACGTTCATGATATATGCAACATACTTCTCCTTCTGTTCTGTGCTTCCTTCTCTTTCCTTCTTCTTCTTCTTCTCCAAGAATCAAGATCGAGCCTTGATTCTTGTTGGCCTTCCGTTGTTGATATGTTGATATTCACATGCTCTTGGTTGAGTTGTGACGTGTGTGTAGAGAGAAGAAAGCTTGAACTCCTTGCTGAGTTCCTTGTTGTCGAAGGAGAATAAGAGATTTTTGCGTCGAACCCTCCCCCACGCCTACACAAACCGCCCTTGCTCATCTTTCCCAGTGCCGCCCCCGTGCCCTGCCCAGCCGCCCCTGTGGTTTAGTCTATAGTAGCCCCGTATTTGGTGATCTGCTTTCCTTCCTTGTCTCCCTGTGGTTTTTTCCTTTCCTTTGGGAACTGAGTTGTTCATTACATTTGAGTATATTTGGCTTATTTAGCTGCATTTTATATATCGGTTTGAGTGTATTTGGCTTGTTTGTGTCGTTGTTTATTGTTATAACGGATAACTGGAATTCCGACATATCGGGAGCTCAACTTCCCCTTAATGCCGAAACGTCTGACGCATCACATCGGCGATACTCTCAACTAGACCTGTGCTCCCACTCTAAACTGTGGAGGTTTGCACTTCTTATTAGCATATGACCTCTGACGACTTTGTGTGGCCAGCATCCGCTCTCGGATCATTGCTACCAGAGTCATGTCGTCCTGTACGTGCTCGGGTGCTACTCTACTAAACCTCCCCGGCTCATCCCAACACAAAGGAGTATGGCGCTCCGTCCATACAACGCCTCGTAGGGAGCCATCCTGATCGACGCATTCCAGCTATTTTTGTAAGAAAACTTCACCAAAGGAAGGTGGTCTGGTCATACACATCCCTAATCTAGCACACAGGCTCTCAACATATCCTCCAGGGTCTATATAGTCCTCTCTAACTGGTCGTCCATCTAAGGATGATACGCGGTCGTGAAATGAAGGCTCGTACTTAGGGCGACGTGTAACTCCTTCCAAAACCTCGAGGTAAATGCCCATCCCTATCTGAGATGATGGTCCTTGGCACCCCATGGAGTCTCACTATCTGTCAGGTGAACTCCTCGGTTAAACGACTCACTAGCCACGTTTTCCTAATAGGGATGAAATGTGCGGTCTTCGTCAGCCAATCTACTACCACCCATATCGCGTAAAAGATCCTACTCGGCTTAAAGCCGGTAACAAAATCCATGGAAATGTTTTCCCACTTACACTACGGAACCGGCAGTGGTTGGAGCTCTCCTCCGGGCCTTTGGTGCTCGATCTTGACACACTGGCAGGTCGCACACTTGGCTACGTATCTAGCAACATTGGGCTTAAGCCAGCCCCACCAATAAGATCGTCGGATGTCATGATACATCTTACTCTCGTCCGGGTGCACGGAGTAAGGTGTAGAATGGGCATCCTGCAATATCCTCTGTCTCAACTCTCTATTTGTCGGTACATATATAAACACTTGGAGCCTCAACAAACCGTCCGCACCTACGGTAAATTGTGGTGCATCTCCTTGGGACATCCTATCACGGATCCTCATCAAAACCGGACAATTCTCTTGCTTCTGCCGGATCTCTCCCAACAGATCAGGTAACACCTCTAAAGTAGACAAGTGGGTGTTGTATCCAGAAACCGGATATCTACCTCTAACCATACCCCTCTGCAACTGTGGCTAAACCGTCAATCTAGTTACCGCCTCCTCTCGAGGTGTCCTCCTACTAAGAGCATCCGCAACCACGTTCGCCTTTCTCAAGTGGTACAAAATCTCCAAGTCGAAGTCCTTAATCAGCTCTAACCATCTCATCTAGAGGTCATTCAACTCCCACTGAGTGAATATGTATTTTAGACTCTTATGGTCTGTGAAGATCTGACACTTGGTCCCATAAAGATAATGCCGCCAAATCTTCAACGCGTGGATCACTACGGCTAGCTCAAGATCGTGGATAGGGTAGTTCTCCTTGTAAGTCTTCAGCTGTCTAAACGCATATGCAATGACCCTACCCCGCTGCATCATAATGCTTCCCAAGCGTAGCTTGGATGCATCACTATAAACGACAAAGTCCTCAATACCCTCTAGTTGGGCTAACACAAGAGCAGTGGTCAACCTCCTCTTCAGCTCCTCAAAACTTTCTTGGCATGGCTTGGACCATGTAAACCTGATAGACTTCCTCAGCAAGGAAGTGAGTAGCCGGGCAATCACTGAAAATCCCTCTATAAACCAGTGGTAGTATCTCGCCAAACCCAAGAAGTTGCGCACCTCCTTGACTGTCTTGGGAGGTAGCCATGATGCAACATACTCTATCTTCGTTGGGTCAACCTTGACACCCTCGACGGAAACTATGTGGCCTAGAAAGGTCACCTCCGGTATCTCGAACTCACACTTAGAGAGCTTGGCATAACGCTCTCTATTCTGTAGGACTCGAGGTACCGTCCTCAAGTGTCCCATATGCTCCTCTCTACTCCGAGAGTATACTAAGATGTGATCGATTAAGACTAATATGAATTGGTCCAAGAAGTTGATGAAGATGTCGTTCATCAACTCTATGAAGACGACAGACGCATTCGTTAGCCCGAATGGCATCACGACAAACTCATAATGATCATACCTGGTCCGAAATGCCGTCTTCGGCACATCCTCCTCTCTCACCCTCAGCTGGTGATAATCTGACCTCAAATTAATACATGAAATCACAGTAGCTCCCTGCAACTTGTCCAACAAATCGTCAATACGAGGCAACGGATACTTGTTCTTGATGGTTACCTTATTCAGCTCTGGATAATCAATGCATAGCCTCATCGACGTGTCCTTCCGGATGAAGAGTACCGGTGCTCCCAAAGGAGACACGCTGGAGCGGATGAAGCCCCTCTCTGTTAACTCCTCGAGCTGCTTCTTCAACTCAAGCATCTCAATAGGCGCTGAAGAACCGAGTAGGGGATTAATAAGGATATAAATACTTTACAAGTGGGGTTGAATAGAGTATGAGAACTTTTTGCAATATCGTATATCAAGGCTTTGAAACTAATCTCAAGGCCTTGAAGTTGATCTCATGCTTGGTGACAAAACTGTTTCTCAAGGCTCTGAAGTGAATCTCAAGGTCTTGACTTCAAAACATGTAGAAAGTTGTTAGTCACAATAAAACACGATAATAACTACAGAATGTAAAAGATCAACACCACAATATGTTTACGAAGTTCGGCCCTAACAGCCTACTCTCCGCCTAGGGTTTACAACCCTAGGATTCTAACTATCTATTATCTTCTTGTTGTGAGTCCTAGATACAACCTAGAAGAAGATAAACTTTTGGATCTAGTCAACTCTATTCTAGCAATATAGCCTAGATACTTCGCAGAGTAACGTTCTTGAGTATAACACCAAAATGATATATCAATGGAGCTCTTGTGTTTATCGTACTCTATCTAATAAACTAACTTATAATCAAGAGGAAGATAAACTTTTGGATCGAGGAAGATGTTCTTTTATGATCGTTGGAAGGCTTGGTTACTTTCACTTGATATATGGAGATCGTCTTCAATCGATGTCTTAATTTATAGTCTTATATAGAGATCTTATTCTAATTGTTACCTTGCAACCGTTGTAACGTCTTATTTCCTTCATAGAATCTGATGTTAGTTTGAGCAAGATCTTCTCACATTGTTTGAGAAATAGTCGTTGTAAATAAAATCTTCAAGTTGTCGAGATCTTCTTCTTCAGCGTACTTTACTTGAAAGTTGTTGGATATCTTCAACAAAATTTTATAGCCGTTGGAGATCTTCTTATCCGTTTGAAGTCTTTGACCAAAATCTTCACAAGATCTTTTCTTCAAGTACGAGATCCTCTCTTCTCAACAAACTTCTCTCTCTCCGAGATCTTCTCTATCATTGTCAACCGAGATCTTCTATTTTGGTTGGTTGGTTTGTTGGATGTTGAAGATTTTCTTCTAGATCTTCTCCTTTGGTTGTAGCCGTCCGTTGTTTGTAATAATTCTCTTAGCCGAGATCTTCCCATGTGATGTTATTCAAGACCTACACAAATTTTAACAAACAAACCAAGACAAGCAATCTAGAAGTATAATCGATATTTGTTAATTTATAAAATCGCATCATATGTTAAGTCTTCCATCATTTAAATAAAACAATTCATATCAAAGGGAGAGTTATCAATCTCCCCCTTGATGGAAGACAAAACAAATATTGTACATGCATTTAATGTTAGATATATGCATGCATGTAAATATTTCGAAAGTAAATTGCAGAAATGTCGGAACGATTGCATAATTTATCCCCCTTTGTCTTTTAACAAACGAGAAAAATAAGTAAAGTACGGGAGTTTTGACATATTACAGACCCAAAATAAAACAAGTTTTTAAAAGTCGGCCCACAAACGCATTTCAAGGCCTTGAAAGTTAAAATAGAGAAAATTTGAAGCTCATGTCAAGGCCTTGACATCCATTTTAAAGGCCTTGAAATCGATTTGAAGGATTTGAAATCTACTCTTGGTAATCTTCATAAAATTTCTTCCTCCACCTTGATTGGGCAGTGTCTTTGCTTGTGTCCCTTGCCTCCGCTTCTAGTCGTTGTTATTTATCTGTTTTTTCGATACTTCTTGACGAATGCATACTCGTCCACTATCAGAATAGTTGGTTACACATGAGTTGGTCGAAGAATGGGTTTATTTGGTACACTCCTTTGGCATTTGAGTAGCACATTAGCCGCTTTCTCCTGTGTATATTGAGCAACATCCTCAGTTAAGGGCATAATGTTCCTTGTAGCTGTAAAGGTGAGAGCATTCAAGAGAAACATTTGGTTTATCTTGGCATGCATAATCGATAAATCCTCATGAGTCGTATTCACCTTATTGATCATGTCCAACTGAAAATCAGTCATTTCCCTGCTCAGAGTATCCAGTTCTAACTCTAACCCATCAAACCTTGTTTTTGACACCGAAGGAGCCTTAGACGAAGACGGTACAGCCAAAACCTTTCCCTTTAATTTCCATTCCCCGGCTAGTGTTTTCTCAACCCCTAAGAGTTCAAGGCAAATTTCATCAATTTTCTCAATCGACACCTGTTGGTCCTCAGTAAAGGTGTCGATGGAAAAATAGGAAAAGATTTTGGGGAGAAGATTTGCATATGGTAAGGGAATGGCTCTGGTGGAGTTAATGTTGTGAACCATATGGTTTTGGATAAGGTTGGGCAAATAAACATCTAGTCTAGTCATTATTCGATAGTTCAACTCTAGAGTTTGATCCGTCAATAGTTCCCTTGAATTTTCTCTGGGAAGCACACGTCTACTAGGAGTGCAAAAATTATCTTGGCTTCTAGGGTTAAAGAGGTGTGCATAAGTTGACGGGAAGAGGAGTTGGGGATGATAAATTGTTCCTTTTCCAATCTAATACTTTCAGAACGAGAGGGATGGTTGTAGGAGATGGTAGTAGAATGCCCTAAAATCTTACTAATAATCGTTGGAGTGAGAATAATAGGCGTACCTTTTACCACTGATTCTAGGGTTAGGATTCCCCTATCCCTTTTTTCCATTAGATTCACATAGAACAATCTTGTGAGTCTTGTGAATGCTACCTCCCCTGGGTTAAGAATCTTCTAGACGGAATAACCCTCTAGCAAGACAATGCACGGCAACTGTAGTGTTTTCATAAACTCTAGATCAACGGAATCACACATGCAAAGTGGATGATTATGAAATCCGTTGAGCTAGGTCCTCGTTGCTTTGAAATTTCAGAACCAATTTGTCGGCAACCTAGTGTTAGTGGAGATCTCAACATTATCTTGAGTAGATGGCTCTGCCGATGCAAAGGAAATGTGAGCCAAAGTATCTATGTGTGTTGAAGCAATAAGGTATCATGACTTTTTGGGAGCCATGGATGAGCGTTTGTGAGAGAGGGTTTGGAAAACCGAAAGAGTAAAGTGCACAATAGTGGGCTCTAAATTTTTTTACGAAGGAAAGAAGGTGATAAGATGGAAAGGAAGATTTCTTTTTAAAAGGGAATGTCAAATCAATTTAAGGCACATTATGATCTGGATAGAATCAAGACCTTGATAACTAAATTTTGATTTGGATGTTTTCCCTAATGATAGCATGTATTATAGTCTATATTTTGGGATTGGTTTAGACGTTTTATCTCCATAAATCTGCATGTATGGATGTATATTCTTTGATCATTATGTTGTTTTGTTTACCTTTGCTAGAATCAAGGTCTACACCTAGTTTTGTTGTAATTGTAGGGAAAATAACACGTTTTGGAACGATATGGAGCTAAGGGAGCCAAGGAGTCATTGGAGGTACATTATGGAGCATTGAGGAGCTACAAAAAGGCTTAGGAACCATGGAATTAGATAGAAGATTGATTTTGGACTAGATTAGAGAATTTACACGTAGCCGAGACACATCTCGGTTGAACACCTCGGATGGCTACAGTGTCACCTCGACCGAGGTGATCTTTCCGTTGGGCTGGTCCCAGGCGAGCGGCCCACAACCCACGAGATCTTTTATTCTTGGCAGGAAGAGGAGTATCCAGTTCCAATTCTAACCCATCTAACCCCGGCTAGTGTTTTCTCAACCCCTAAGAGTTCAAGAAAAATTTCATCAATTTTCTCAATCGACACCTGTTGGTCCTTAGTAAAGGTGTCGATGGAAAAGTAGGAAAAGATTTTGGGGAGAAGATTTGCATATGGTAAGGGAATGGCTCTGGTACAGTTAATGGTGTGAGCCATATGGTTTAGGATAAGGTTGGGCAAATAAACATCTAGTCTAGTCATTATTCGATAGTTCAACTCTAGAGTTTGATCCGTCAATAGCTCCCTTGAATTTTCTCTGGGAAGCACACGTCTACTAGGAGTGCAAAAATTATCTTGGCTTCTAGGGTTAAAGAGGTGTGCATAAGTTGACGGGAAGAGGAGTTGGGGATGATAAATTGTTCCTTTTCCAATCTAATACTTTCAGAACGAGAGGGATGGTTGTAGGAGATGGTAGTAGAATGCCCTAAAATCTTACAAATAATCGTTGGAGTGAGAATAATAGGTGTACCTTTTACCACTGATTCTAGGGTTAGGATTCCCCTATCCCTTTTTTCCATTAGATTCACATAGAACAATCTTGTGAGACTTGTGAATGCCACCTCCCCTGCGTTAAGAATCTTCTAGACGGAACAACCCTCTAACAAGGCAATGCACGGCAACTGTAGCGTTTTCATAAACTCTAGATCAACGGAATCACACATGCAAAGTGGATGATTATGAAATCCGTTGAGCTAGGTCCTCGTTGCTTTGAAATTTCGGAACCAATTTGTCGGCAACCCAGTGTTAGTGGAGATCTCAACATTCTCTTGAGTAGATGGCTCTGCCAATGCAAAGGATATGTGAGCCAAAGTATCTATGTGTGTTGAAGCAATAAGGTATCATGACTTTTTGGGAGCCATGGATGAGCGTTTGTGAGAGAGGGTTTGGAAAACCGAAAGAGTAAAGTGCACAATAGTGGGCTGTAAATTTTTTTTACGAAGGAAAGAAGATGATAAGATGGAAAGGAAGATTTCTTTTTAAAAGGGAATGTCAAATCAATTTAAGGCACATTATGATCTGGATAGAATCAAGACCTTGATAACTAAATTTTGATTTGCATGTTTTCCCTAATGATAGCATGTGTTATAGTCTATATTTTGGGATTGGTTTAGACGTTTTATCTTCATAAATCTGCATGTATGGATGTATATTCTTTGATCATTATGTTGTTTTGTTTACCTTTGCAAGAATCGAGGTCTACACCTAGTTTTGTTGTAATTGTAGGGAAAATAACACATTTTGGAACGATATGGAGCTAAGGGGGCTAAGGAGTCATTGGAGCTACATTATGGAGCATTGAGGAGCTACAAAAAGGCTTAGGAACCATGGAAATGGATAGAAGATTGATGTTGGACCAGATTAGAGAGATTTACACGTAGCCGAGACACATCTCGGTTGAACACCTCGGATGGCTACAGTGTCACCTCGACCGAGGTGATCTTTCCGTTGGGCTGGTCCGAGGCGAGCGGCCCACAGTCCACGAGATCTTTTATTCTTGGCGGGAAGAGGAGTATCCAGATCCAACTCTAACCCATATAACCTTGTTTTTGACACCGAAGGAGCCTTAGACGAAGACGGTACAGCCAAAACCTTTCCCTTTAATTTCCATTCCCCGGCTAGTGTTTTCTCAACCCCTAAGAACTCAAGGCAAATTTCATCAATTTTCTCAATCGACACCTGTTGGTCCTCCGTAAAGGTGTCGATGGAAAAATAGGAAAAGATTTTGGGGAGAAGATTTGCATATGGTAAGGGAATGGCTCTGGTGGAGTTAATGGTGTAAACCATATGGTTTAGGATAAGGTTGGGCAAATAAACATCTAGTCTAGTCATTATTCGATAGTTCAACTCTAGAGTTTGATCCGTCAATAGTTCCCTTGAATTTTCTCTGGGAAGCACACGTCTACTAGGGGTGCAAAAATTATCTTGGCTTCTAGGGTTAAAGAGGTGTGCGTAAGTTGACGGGAAGAGGAGTTGGGGATGATAAATTGTTCCTTTTCCAATCTAATACTTTCAGAACGAGAGGGATGGTTGTAGGAGATGGTAGTAGAATGCCCTAAAATCTTACTAATAATCGTTGGAGTGAGAATAATAGGTGTACCTTTTACCACTGATTCTAGGGTTAGGATTCCCCTATCCCTTTTTTCCATTAGATTCACATAGGACAATCTTGTGAGACTTGTGAATGCTACCTCCCCTGGGTTAAGAATCTTCTAGACGGAACAACCCTCTAGCAAGGCAATGCACGGCAATTGTAGTGTTTTCATAAACTCAAGATCAACGGAATCACACATGCAAAGTGGATTATTATGAAATCCGTTGAGCTAGGTCCTCGTTGCTTTGAAATTTCGGAACCAATTTGTCGGCAACCCAGTGTTAGTGGAGATCTCAACATTCTCTTGAGTAGATGGCTCTGCTGATGCAAAGGAAATGTGAGCCAAAGTATCTATGTGTGTTGAAGCAATAAGGTATCATGACTTTTTGGGAGCCATGGATGAGCGTTTGTGAGAGAGGGTTTGGAAAACCGAAAGAGTAAAGTGCACAATAGTGGGGTGTAAATTTTTTTACGAAGGAAAGAAGGTGATAAGATGGAAAGGAAGATTTCTTTTTAAAAGGAAATGTCAAATCAATTTAAGGCACATTATGATCTGGATAGAATCAAGACCTTGATAACTAAATTTTGATTTGCATGTTTTCCCTAATGATAGCATGTATTATAGTCTATATTTTGGGATTGGTTTTGACGTTTTATCTTCATAAATCTGCATGTATGATGTATATTCTTTGATCATTATGTTGTTTTGTTTACCTTTGCAAGAATCGAGGTCTACACCTAGTTTTGTTGTAATTGTAGGGAAAATAACACGTTTTGGAACGATATGGAACTAAGGGGGCTAAGGAGTCGTTGGAGCTATGTTAGCATGAAATATTGTGATATTTTAGGCACGTTTTCTAAACGTATTTGATTCATATTGATAGTCTTTGATTGAACTTTATGCATATGTGAGCTAGTATTACCTATATTGTCGATATGGATGTCTACACTAGTTCTATGTTGATTATAGGTGATTTGGAGCTATTTCCGAACGGAATCGAGCAAAGGAGAGTTGAGTTGATATGTCCATAGATTGAGGACATTCTTTGGAAGCAATTTGGAGTCTTAGCTTGAGGAATGTACGAGTTTAGGGAAGAATCACGTTCTTGCCCTAAATTACGCCCTAAAATACGGCCGTATCACAAACCACGTTCAGAATTACGGCCGTGGATTTAGAGTCAGAAATTCATGTTCATTCCAGGGGATTACACGGCCGTGGAACATATGTTGCAAACCGTATTTGTTTCCACGCTCTAAATTACGGTCGTGGAACACTTCCACGACCGTGATCTTGGCGGATCTTTTCGCTACACTTTGATGTCACGATCTTTTAAAGATTGGGCCGGGCCGACATTTGCCCGACACTATAAAAAGACGGACGAAGCAAGATTCCGTCACCTTCGCTACCCCGTTTACCCTCATTCATCGCCGCTTAGACACGGGCACGTTTTGCTTAGTTTGCTTGGAAGCAATTTACATCTCTTTGAAGAGATCGAAGTTCGTGTTTGGAACTCCTCTAATCTTGCACTTTTGGTGGAGATTGCTGTTGAGATCTCCGGATTTGCGGAAGATCGTAGTTCTTGGAAGATTTTGCAAGAAGATCTTTCTTCTTGATTAGGTTCGATTTGGAAAACGGATTGACATCCCGTTTTCTTTTCTTTCCTAGGATTACGATTGTTTGTTCTATTGTGAATCTTTTGACATTGCTTATCCTCTTTATGACTTTGAGATTGAATTGAAGATTATTGAAAGTTCTTGAAAGTTTTCATCTTTTTATCTTTTAATTCTTGAATTGATATCAATATGACTGTTATTGGCTAAAAACCCTTAACAATTCTAAGGTGAAGGGTTGATAGTTGTGGCTTAGATGATGATAGATCGATCGCAAACAGATTAGACCCTGAGAGTTAGAGAATTATCGCCGACAACCCTAAATTACGGGCTGTTCTTGAGTTCACGGCCGTGGAACCTCAAGAACTAACCGTGATTTCCCTTAAATCTACGAACTTGCTTTTACTTTAATCTAAAGTTCAAGATTTGCTTTAGTTTAGTTTAGATTTGTCTTTTCTAGGTGGTAGTGAAGCCTCAACAACCTCTACCTCGATTGTGAGTGTCACAACCTCAATCGGTTAAGTTAGTCTTGATCCTTGGGTTATAAGTTTGGGTATTCGACACTAATTCTCGCCTCTAGAATCCTCCTATATTGAGCCTCAACAACCTGTATAGAGAAGTGCCTTGTAGGTGAGTTATATAAGGTTTTTGGAACTTCACCGTACGATTACCTTACATTAGTATACCTTTGCATATCTCAACTCTGTCTTTACATCATTAAGTATATCTTGAATCGATAGCCACAGCTGGATACTTGGATCTTTAGGATTGTTGTTTTCCCAATATTTGCAAAACTCTCATATTTACTTGCTTGATAATCTGCAATCGAGTTCGTTCTCCCCAAATCCCTGTGTTCGATACTCTGGAATCCTTGCTTAACTATATCGATCCGTACACTGCGGGTTCGCTGCTTGATTCTAGTTTTATAAATTTAAAACTTATTTGCACACACCTCTAGGGGCGAACAAGTTTTTGGCGCCGTTGCCGGGGATTTGGTTTAGACCGAATCCGTAGCCGGTTGTCAAGCTTGGGAGCTTGCTCTCGTTATTTGATATCTCTTTGAGTGCATGCGCAGGTCTAGGAACACCACAGATCTCTTACCTCTTGATCAAGAGCTAGAGAAAACCTTGAGGCAAAAGCGCAAGGAAAAGAAGATGGCCGAAGAACACGAACGTGATCTTCAAACGGAGTTGGCGGAGAAGGAAGCTTAACTCCGATGGAATGAGACTCTCCGCCAGGATGAGATGGATCGACATCAATCTCAAGTTAACGGTCTACAAGACATGATCTTCCAAATGAGGATAAAGATGAGCGACCTTGAGAATAAGGTAGGCAAGAAGTCCTCAAGAAGGAGATCAAGGTCTAGAAGAAAAAGCCACTCATCCGCTGATGATAGTGACTCTTCCATGCCACCGTTAGAAGAGATTGATCCCACGATCAATATGAATCCTTTCCATCCACAAGGAGCTGCTAATCGCCGCATTCCACCTAGGAATGCGAGAGTCGAACGTGTGGATAATGAGCCAAGAACTCTTGGCCAGCGGATGGATCCAACACAACAACCACGCCGCTTGGGTGTGAATTTTGATGCTGAAGATATGCAAGGGTTTAGCTTTAACCCTCAAGTTATCACTCTTGTTCGCCAAAGCCAATTTGGCGGTACAAGTGCTGAATCTCCACACCAACACTTGCAAAACTTTGAGTGTATGATGGAGACGATGAGACCGAAGAACGCTACTACCAACAGCTATAAGCTCAAACCTTTCTTTTTCTCTTTGAAAGGGAAAGCGTTGTCATGGTATCAAGCTCTTCCCAATGGGAAACTAGACACGTGGGAAGACCTTTCCGCGGAGTTTCTCACCAAATTCTTTCCGCTCTCCAAAACGGCGGAACTTAGAGGTAAGATTAATGCTTTTTCCATGAGACCTAACGAAAGTTTGTTTCAATCGTGGGAAAGGTTTCAGGATTTACTCTTGGATTGCCCTCATCATGGCATATCCAAGCTTGCCTTGCTGGAAATCTACTACAAAGGGCTGGATGCGGGAACGCAATTCAACCTCCAATCCCTCTCATGCGGAACGTTCATGGACATGAGAGAAGATGACGCTTGGGACTTCATTGAGAAGCAAGCAAGAGTCATAGAAAAGTACTCCCACCGGAAAGCGGAGGGAAATCGTGTGGAGCAAGGAGCGAAGCTCACACATGAAGCTCAAAATCAGATTTTCTCCCTCAACAATGAGATCAAAGAGTTGAAGGAGACTATCAAGACCAACTTCCCAAAGCAACAAGAGAAGGATGTTGGCTATTTGGGCAACAACAATGGCGGTGATAACACCAACCGCAACAACAATAACCGGAACAACAACAATTGGAACAACAATCGGGGTTCAAACAACAACAATTGGCGCTCCAATCAACAAAATTCCGGTAACTCCTATCCTTCCAACTCTAATTCGCTAACTCCACCTTCCTCTTCCTCTACTCCTTTGAAAAGCCAGGGGCAATCATCTAATGGAGGAAACAATACGGGAAAGGAGAAGTCTGATCCCATGTTGGAGACAATCTTGGGAAAGCTTCAAGGGTTGGAGAACCGCCTCATCAAGGTTGATGATCAAGTCTCAAAGGTTGACAAAGCTCAAAAAGTTTTGGAAAACCAATTGTTCAACCACGCGGAGGAAGTTCCTAGAAATCAAGGGAAACTTCCAGGAAAGACGGAGGACAACCCTAAGGGAAGGGTAATGGCGATTACAACTAGGAGCGGAGTGACCACCACCAATCCGCAGCCTACGTTCGTTGAAGTCCCCGTAGAGAAGGAAAAAGGAAAGGGGAAGGATAAGGAAGATGTCTATGTCCCTCCTCCAGCTTACAAACCTCCCCTACCGTTCCCTCAATCTAGAGCGTGAGCGCACCTAGACAAACAATTCGGTAAGTTCATAGAACTCATGAGCAAGCTGCATATTAATATACCCTTCATTGATGCTATTGTAGGTATGCCGGCTTATGGCAAATTCTTGAAGGAGCTTCTCTCTAACAAGAGGAAGCTAGAAGATTTCGGTGAAGTCAAGATGAGTTCGGATTCTTCGGATCTCATCAAGACTATGAAGGAGAAAATGCCCCCAAAGTTGAAGGATCCGGGGTCATTTTGCATTCCCATTGCAGTGGGAGATGTCACATATGGCGCTTTATGTGACTTGGGAGCAAGTGTGAGCATCATACCACTTGCATTGTGTAGGAAGATCGGTTTAGGCGATCCTAAACCGGTCAAGATGACGTTATACATGGCGGATCGATCCATCACTCGCCCCGTCGGTATTGTAGAAGACGTCCCGGTCAAGCTAGGTAAATTCTTTGTCCCCATTGATTTTGTTGTGCTTGACATTCCTGCAGATAGTCCGGTCCCGATTATACTCGGAAGACCGTTTCTTGCAACTTCCGGCTGCATGGTCGATTGCAAGAATGGGAGACTCGCTTTTGATATTGGAGAAGAGAAAGTAGAGTTCGTTCTTTCCACTCTAGTAAAGGAGCCAATCTTTGATGAGGATATTTACGATATCCAAGATGAAGAAGGTTTGTCTAGGGAGGAGGTAAGTGCGATTCTCTTTAACGATCCTTTACAAAAGGTTATCACTATGAGTCTAACCAATGTAGGGGAAGAAGAAGAGTGCAAAGAGGAAATTGAAGCCTTAGAAGCACAAGAAGAGATGCATGAAGTGGAATTTGAAAAACTCCACGATGAGGCTGAGAATGTAAGAATCCACGGTCATACCCTGTATTCCACGACCGTGGATTTCACAACCAAAATCGACCTCCATTCCAGGGGATTACACGGCCGTGGAACACATGGAGAGGCCGTAATTCTGACCGTGGAAGAGGGTGATCGGCTTACTTCTTCAACTTCTTTTGATTCTTCTCCAAACCACTCAACAACCTTAGAAACTTCTAAGGGAACGTCGGATGCCCCTCAAGGACCATTGGAAGCTCCGAAAGTGATGGAACTCAAACCACTTCCTACTCATCTAAGGTACGCTTTTCTTGGATCTAATTCTACCTTTCCGGTCATTGTTAGCTCCGAACTAAGCATAGATGAACATGAACAGCTCATGACAGTCCTTAGGAAACATAGAAAAGCCATAGGCTACACTATCGAGGACTTAGTAGGAATTAAACCCTCCCTATGTATGCATAAGATACTAATGGAGGAGGATTTTAGAACTTCAAGACAACCTCAAAGGCGGTTGAATCCGACCATGAAGGAGGTTGTCAAGAAGAAAATTCTTAAACTTCTTGATGCAGGTATCATCTATCCTATCTCCGATAGCAAATGGGTGAGTCCAGTTCAAGTAGTTCCGAAGAAGGGAGGAATGACGGTCATCACCAACAAGAACAACGAACTCATTCCTACCCGAACCGTGACTGGATGGCGAATGTGCATAGACTACCGCAAGCTCAACAACGCAACGCGGAAGGATCACTTTCCATTGCCATTCATCGATCAAATGCTTGAAAGGTTAGCACAACATTCACGTTTTTGCTACCTTGACGGTTATAGTGGTTTCTTTCAGATTCCGATACATCCGGACGATCAGGAGAAGACCACATTCACGTGCCCTTGGGGTACGTTCGCTTATAGGAGAATGCCGTTCGGGCTTTGCAACGCCCCAGCCACCTTTCAACGGTGCATGATGGCCATCTTCTCCGAATACGTAGAGGAAATCATGGAAGTCTTCATGAACGACTTCTCCGTATACGGTTCCTCTTTTAACGATTGTCTTTCTAACCTTTCTCTTGTTTTACAACGTTGTGAAGACACTAACCTAGTTCTTAATTGGGAGAAGTGTCAATTCATGGTTAAGGAAGGAATCGTATTAGGTCACTTAGTCTCTAGTAGAGGGATAGAGGTAGACAAGGCTAAGATAGAGACCATAGAGAAACTTCCTCCCCCAATTTCGGTAAAAGGGATAAGAAGTTTCCTAGGACATGCTGGATTTTATAGACGTTTCATTAAAGACTTTTCTAAGATATCAAAACCTCTCACTAATCTATTGATGAAGGATCCGGTTTTTGAGTTTTCGCAGGAATGTTTAGACGCGTTTAACACCATTCGGCAAGCTCTAATTTCAGCACCTATTATCCAACCCCCGGATTGGACTCTCCCCTTCGAGATTATGTGCGATGCTAGTGACATAGCTATTGGAGCTGTTCTTGGACAACGAAAGGAAGGGCGAACCCATGCCATATACTACGCTAGCAAGACGCTAGACGAAGCTCAGCTCAACTACGCCACTACAGAAAAAGAGTTTCTAGCCATTGTCTACGCTATTGACAAGTTTCGCTCTTATCTTGTAGGTGCAAAGGTGATTGTCTACACGGATCATGCTGCGATCCGGTACCTCCTTGCGAAGAAAGACGCGAAGCCAAGGCTAATTAGATGGATTCTTCTCCTACAAGAATTCGATCTAGAGATCCGCGACAAAAAAGGTTCAGAAAATTCTGTTGCGGACCATTTGAGTCGTCTAACACATCTAGAGGACGACCATCTACCCATTGATGACTCCTTTCCGGACGAACACCTACACATCATAGAGGAGTGCATCAACGAGATCTCCAAAGGTAACGAACCATGGTTTGCTGATTTTGTTAACTATTTGGTTTGCCAGGAGATACCACCCGGACTATCCTACGCACAAAGGAAGAAGTTCTTTAAGGACGTCCGGGAATACTATTGGAACGAGCCTCTCCTCTTCAAGAGAGGTCCGGATGGCATCATTCGGCGATGTGTGCCGGAAGATGAGATGCAAAGTATCATCCGCCATTGTCATTCACTACCTTGTGGAGGACACGCTAGTTCGAACAAGACTAGCGCAAAGGTATTGCAATTTGGATTCTATTGGCCTACCTTATTTAGAGATGTGCAATCCTTTGTCTCTTGTTGCGATGCTTGTCAAAGAACAGGCAATATTTCTAGAAGGAACGAGATGCCCCTCAACAACATCCAGGAGGTGGAGATTTTCGACGTTTGGGGAGTCGATTTCATGGGACCATTCCCATCTTCTTGTGGAAACCAATACATACTATTGGCGGTAGACTACGTTTCTAGATGGGTGGAAGCAATTGCCTCTCCCACAAATGATGTCATGGTGGTGGTTAAGTTCTTCAACAAAACCATCTTTCCGCGATTCGGAACGCCAAGGACAATCATTAGTGATGGAGGTTCTCACTTCATAGCCCGTCGCTTTGAAGCTCTTCTAGCTAAGTATGGGGTTACTCACAAGGTCGCTACCCCTTACCATCCACAAACAAGTGGACAAGTTGAGATCTCAAATAGGGAGATCAAGGGAATTCTAGAGAAGACGGTTTCAAGGACTAGGAAGGATTGGTCCTTGAAACTAGATGATGCATTATGGGCGTACCGGACTGCGTACAAGACTCCCATAGGAACCACACCATACAACCTTGTGTATGGGAAGTCTTGTCATTTGCCGGTAGAGCTGGAGCACAAAGCGTTTTGGGCTATCAAGTGGCTGAATTTCGGCATGAAAGAAGCGGGAGAGAAGCGTCTCCTAGACATCAACAAGCTGGATGAACTTCGCTTGAACGCCTATGAAAACGCTAAGATCTACAAGGAAAGAGCAAAGCGTTGGCATGATAAGCATATCATTCCAAAGGACTTCAAAGAAGGAGATCAAGTTCTCCTCTTCAATTCAAGACTTCGCCTCTTTCCAGGTAAGCTTAAATCCCGTTGGACCGGACCTTTTCTAATCAAACGCATTTTCTCCCATGGTGCAGTTGAAGTATGGGGTGAAGCTAGCGGAAGTTTCAAGGTGAACGGTCAACGACTCAAGAAATACACACCGGAACTCCAAGCTGAGGAGTTTGCACCTACCGCACTCGAATAAGTGCGAGTTTGGTCTAGCTACGGACCTTAAACAAAGCGCTTCTTGGGAGGCAACCCAAGGTATTGCATTTTTGTTTTTGTTTTCGATTCATAGTTTAGCTTAGAATAGACGTTTTCGCTTTATTTTGCCTCGATTTCTTCCGGTATGTTCGTGTTTTTGGTTGTAGGATCGATGGAAAAGGAGAAAGGGAGAATAATGTCGAAGAAGGGCGACGAAATTTGGACTTTGAAGCTTTACAGAAGGTTCCACGGTCTAAATTACGGTCGTCATAGCTACAGTGGCCGTAATTCTCAAAAGCCTTTGAAAAATCACCAAAACCACGGGTCCGTACACTTCCACGGCCGTGGAACACCCCGACAGACCGTGATTTTCAAATTTTTGCCTGCGAGTATATAAGCTACACTCGTCACAAAACTACCCACAAACTTACCCCTTTCCACGACCTAAAACGCCGAAATCCCACGACCCTCTCCAATTCTTCGTTTTCTAATCGTTTTCAACGATTCTTCATCCTAAACTGCAGCAAATCCAACCACGAACAAGATCCAAGCGACAAACCGAGCGGAAATCCATCAACAAAGGTGCATTTCGGGTTTTTCAATCCGAAAAAGAGGTTTATTCTTTCTTCTTCAATTTCGCGGATTTGGTTCGTTTTTGCTATAGATTTTTAGGAAGAACTGACAAAGACTGGAAGGAATTAGATTAGGGCTGCTTGTTGTGGTATTTTTGGTGAATTTGCTGAGATTCGCAAAATTCTGAGACGAATCACGGTCTCTGGGTAAATCACGGCCGTGGAATCGAAGAACAGACCGTAATTTTGGTAAAAAAATGGACTTTGTAAGGAGAATGTCGGGAAGGATAAAAGAGAAGAAGGGAGAGCAAAACAAGAAAAGAAAGGGCAATCCCTCCACTTCTAGGGCACCACCACCCTCATCCCCCTCACTACCATCCTCACCTTCACCTCCATCTTCACCTCCTCACCCTAGCATCCCAACCATACATGAGAACCACCTTGTAGCACTTGACCGGATCAAGGAGAGGACAGTGATAGGTCCTAGGTATTTGTTGTTGGAGGATCTACATCCTCTCAACATTGTGGATGATCTTACATGGCTCTTGGATAGAGCCGGATTGCTTGTCTTCACGAACATTCGTGAAGACGCTTATGAGGAGATTACCCGGGAGGTTGTGACGTCCTTCGAGCACAGCCACGTAGATAGGACCGTCTCCTTTCGTCTCATGGAACAAGACTATCAGTTGAGCATTGTTGAGTTTGGGACCATTTTCGGGTTCCATGAGACCTATAACGGTCGATTTCCGAGTGGAGTTTACCCCAAGGATTTTTGGGAGGAAGTAGCCATGATTTACGCCGACGAGGACCGTTGGCAACCTGCCGATACCAAGGCTAGATTGATGTACCATCTAGCCTTGAAGATAGCACACCGAGTTCTTTCGGAGTGTCTCTTTCCTAGGACGGAGACGCCCCAAAAGATCAAGACGGATGAGCTATTCTTGCTCTATAGTATGCTATACGGTCGCCGTGCGGATTGTGCCACTCTTTTGGCGGCTACGATGAGTAAACTTAAGAACAAGAAGAAGGGTAACATCGGATATGGTGGGATAGTGACCCACATTGCTAGGACGTTTGGTGTTGATTTTTCTGCTTGCACCCGTATACCGGCCGTCCCCTTAGGGCTACATGCTTTTATGGTTAGGGGACTCATCTTCCCCACACATGGAGGTCCGCCTTATGCGGGCATGCCTTGGGAGACTAGGACGGGTAGAGGGATTGAGTGGCTGCCGGAGTATTCCATTGTGGCGGGACGCCACAATTGGAAGGAGACGTTCGCTGCGATGCATGCGAACAGGCTAGTAGCTCCCCCTTACGTTCCACCACCGGTTGTGGAGGAGGAGGACATGGGAGGTCAGTACGAGAGTGGTGGAGGAGCGGAGCACGAGTTCGGCACGTTTCCGGATCAGCCGGAGGCGGCCCCGGATGTACCTAGACGCTCTCCACGTCCAGCTAGAGCTTCAGGCTCGTCATCTCGCCGCGCTAGCGTGAGTGAGAGGCCCACGTGGATGACTACACCTCCCACTTGGTATGACACACCCCCTCCTTGGTCCACGGCGCAGCCAGCAGCACCACCACCACCACCAGCACCAGCACCATCCGATGCTCCATCATGGTACAGTCACGCCCTGGGATGGTACGAGCAGATGCCGGATTGGGCTACCGGACTTTCGGAGAGAGTTGGAGCGCTAGAGATCCGGGCGGATGCTAGAGACGAACGCTTAGACGACCTTGACCACATGATGAGGGACGTCTACCGCCAGCAGTTTGGGCGGTACTATGATCCGAGTTTCTCTCCATTCGCACCTCCGCCGGCGCCGTAGTGATTGATGCATGATCGTTGTTTTAGACATTCCCGCCACCACTTGTGAGTTTCTTTTTTTCTTTTCTTTATTTTGTTCTTTCCTTTGAACATTAGGGACAATGTTCGTCCTAAGTATGGGGTGGGATGTACTAAAAGTTTGTAATAACTCTACTCTCTATGTTTGCTTTCATTCGAGACTATCGTTACATCTTCATTATGTGTTACACGTTTCCTTATTGCATTGCATGAAAAATGACTTGAAAAATCCATAAAAATTGAAAAATTTTGAAAATTTTGTGCTTCTAATGAATTGAGATGATTTCCATGATAATCACTACTTGTGAATTGAGTTTGATGACAATTGCATGCTTAAAAGGATTGTGAATTGAAAAGAATTTGAATGAATGAATTTTACCTCTTTTGCAAGTTTTATAATGTGAGAATGTTACCTAAATCATGCTAGAAAATTGAAGTTGAAATCATGTTATAAGTTCCTATACTTCCTTTTGAAATGATTAAGGCAATTCAATACTTTCTTTCTTCTTTCTTTGATCATCTAGCCCCTCATTGAAATATTAGCCTCCCTTACCTATCCGGGAATTTGGAGAAGTGAACGAGAAAAAGGCATGTTTGATGTGGGAAGGCCATGAGAGCAATTATTTGCAATCAATTGAATAGAAAGAAATTATAGGTTTGGGGAAGTCAATCATGACGATGAGTAACTCGGCACCATTCACATAGCCGGGTGTTTGTGTCTTGCCAAAGTCGGATTGAGTGATGTTCCTAGCGGATTATGGTATGTGCGCTAAGGGTTTGAGGCATCTCTTGAAAAATTTGAGAAACGCCGATCTCCTAGGCTTCGGTTTTTGTGCACCTCTATCCATAACTCCAAAAGTAAAGTCGAAAAATGAAAAGAAGAGAGCGAAGCTCTAAGTTGAAGTGTTGCGGAAACCGCATAAGAAGAAGAAGGTAGTTGTCCACTTTCCCGGATTTATGCACCACTTTCCCTTAAAGTTTTCCCTTCCCTTCCATGTTCTAGACCTTTTCTTTGGAAGTCCTTAAGATCAAAAAAATGTTATATGACTTGGTGATCTAAATTGAAGTTTCTTGAGATTGATTTTGTTAATGTTTGAAGGATATAATGCTTGTTTAGAAGTTGAGTTGATTCATGAATTTTCTTTACCTTTTACTCTTTGATTAAGTGTGTGAAAGTTTGAAAAACGATTGAAGCAAGGTTTGAGAATGATCTATTCTTTAGAAATCACATTCATCCAAAAGAAGGTACACATATTTCATCCTAACTCTTGTTTAAAGCTTTTTGAAAGACCTTGCTTAGGGACAAGCAAGTGTTAAGTATGGGGTTATTTGTTAGCATGAAATATTGTGATATTTTAGGCACGTTTTCTAAACGTATTTGATTCATATTGATAGTCTTTGATTGAACTTTATGCATATGTGAGCTAGTATTACCTATATTGTCGATATGGATGTCTACACTAGTTCTATGTTGATTATAGGTGATTTGGAGCTATTTCTGAACGGAATCGAGCAAAGGAGAGTTGAGTTGATATGTCCATAGATTGTGGACATTCTTTGGAAGCAATTTGGAGTCTTAGCTTGAGGAATGCACGAGTTTAGGGAAGAATCACGTTCTTGCCCTAAATTACGCCCTAAAATACGGCCGTATCACAAACCACGTTCAGAATTACGGCCGTGGATTTGGAGTCAGAAATTCATGTTCATTCCAGGGGATTACACGGCCGTGGAACATATGTTGCAAACCGTATTTGTTTCCACGCTCTAAATTACGGTCGTGGAACACTTCCACGACCATGATCTTGGCGGATCTTTTCGCCACACTTTGATGCCACGATCTTTTAAAGATTGGGCCGGGCCGACATTTGCCCGACACTATAAAAAGACGGACGAAGCAAGATTCCGTCACCTTCGCTACCCCGTTTACCCTCATTCATCGCCGCTTAGACACGGGCACGTTTTGCTTAGTTTGCTTGGAAGCAATTTACATCTCTTTGAAGAGATCGAAGTTCGTGTTTGGAACTCCTCTAATCTTGCACTTTTGGTGGAGATTGCTGTTGAGATCTCCGGATTTGCGGAAGATCGTAGTTCTTGGAAGATTTTGCAAGAAGATCTCTCTTCTTGATTAGGTTCGATTTGGAAAACGGATTGACATCCCGTTTTCTTTTCTTTCCTAGGATTACGATTGTTTGTTCTATTGTGAATCTTTTGACATTGCTTATCCTCTTTATGACTTTGAGATTGAATTGAAGATTATTAAAAGTTCTTGAAAGTTTTCATCTTTTTATCTTTTAATTCTTGAATTGATATCAATATGACTGTTATTGGCTAAAAACCCTTAACAATTCTAAGGTGAAGGGTTGATAGTTGTGGCTTAGATGATGATAGATCGATCGCAAACAGATTAGACCCTGAGAGTTAGAGAATTATCGCCGACAACCCTAAATTACGGGTTGTTCTTGAGTCCCCGGCCGTGGAACCTCAAGAACTAACCGTGATTTCCCTTAAATCTACGAACTTGCTTTTACTTTAATCTAAAGTTCAAGATTTGCTTTAGTTTAGTTTAGATTTGTCTTTTCTAGGTGGTAGTGAAGCCTCAACAACCTCTACCTCGATTGTGAGTGTCACAACCTCAATCGGTTAAGTTAGTCTTGATCCTTGGGTTATAAGTTTGGGTATTCGACACTAATTCTCGCCTCTAGAATCCTCCTATATTGAGCCTCAACAACCTGTATAGAGAAGTGCCTTGTAGGTGAGTTATATAAGGTTTTTGGAACTTCACCGTACGATTACCTTACATTAGTATACCTTTGCATATCTCAACTCTGTCTTTACATCATTAAGTATATCTTGAATCGATAGCCACAGCTGGATACTTGGATCTTTAGGATTGTTGTTTTCCCAATATTTGCAAAACTCTCATATTTACTTGCTTGATAATCTGCAATCGAGTTCGTTCTCCCCAAATCCCTATGTTCGATACTCTGGAATCCTTGCTTAACTATATCGATCCGTACACTGCGGGTTCGCTGCTTGATTCTAGTTTTATAAATTTAAAACTTATTTGCACACACCTCTAGGGGCGAACAAGCTACATTATGGAGCATTGAGGAGCTACAAAAAGGCTTAGGAACCATGGAATTGGATAGAAGATTGATTTTGGACCAGATTAGAGAGATTTACACGTAGTCGAGACACATCTCGGTTGAACACCTCGGATGGTTACAGTGTCACCTCGACCGAGGTGATCTTTCCGCTGGGCTGGTCCGAGGCGAGCGGCCCACAGCCCACGAGATCTTTTATTCTTGGCGGGAAGAGGAGTATCCAGTTCCAACTCTAACCCATATAACCTTGTTTTTGACACCGAAGGAGCCTTAGACGAAGACGGTACAGCCAAAACCTTTCCCTTTCATTTCCATTCCCCGGCTAGTGTTTTCTCAACCCCTAAGAGTTCTAGGCAAATTTCATCAATTTTCTCAATCGACACCTGTGGGTCCTCAGTAAAGGTGTCGATGGAAAAATAGGAAAAGATTTTGGGGAGAAGAATTGCATATGGTAAGGGAATGGCTCTGGTGGAGTTAATGCTGTGAACCATATGGTTTTGGATAAGGTTGGGCAAATAAACATCTAGTCTAGTCATTATTCGATAGTTCAACTCTAGAGTTTGATCTGTCAATAATTCCCTTGAATTTTCTCTGGGAAGCACACGTCTACTAGGAGTGAAAAAATTATCTTGGCTTCTAGGGTTAAAGAGGTGTGCATAAGTTGACGAGAAGAGGAGTTGGGGATGATAAATTGTTCCTTTTCCAATCTAATACTTTCAGAACGAGAGGGATGGTTGTAGGAGATGGTAGTAGAATGCCCTAAAATCTTACTAATAATCGTTGGAGTGAGAATAATAGGTGTACCTTTTACCACTGATTCTAGGGTTAGGATTCCCCTATCCCTTTTTTCCATTAGATTCACATAGAACAATCTTGTGAGACTTGTGAATGCTACCTCCCCTGCGTTAAGAATCTTCTAGACGGAACAACCCTCTAGCAAGGCAATGCACGGCAACTGTAGTGTTTTCATAAACTCTAGATCAACGGAATCACACATGCAAAGTGGATGATTATGAAATCCGTTGAGCTAGGTCCTCGTTGCTTTGAAATTTCGGAACCAATTTGTCGGCAACCCAGTGTTAGTGAAGATCTCAACATTCTCTTGAGTAGATGGCTCTGTCGATGCAAAGGAGATGTGAGCCAAAGTATCTATGTGTGTTGAAGCAATAAGGTATCATGATTTTTTGGGAGCCATGGATGAGCGTTTGTGAGAGATCCGAAAGAGTAAAGTGCACAATAGTGGGCTGTAAATTTTTTAACGAAGGAAAGAAGGTGATAAGATGGAAAGGAAGATTTCTTTTTAGAAGGGAATGTCAAATCAATTTAAGGCACATTATGATCTGGATAGAACCAAGACCTTGATAACTAAATTTTGATTTGCATGTTTTCCCTAATGATAACATGTATTATAGTCTATATTTTGGGATTTGTTTAGACGTTTTATCTTCATAAATCTGCATGTATGGATGTATATTGTTTGATCATTATGTTATTTTGTTTACCTTTGCAAGAATCGAGGTCTACACCTAGTTTTGTTGTAATTGTAGGGAAAATAACACGTTTTGGAACGATATGGAGTTAAGGGAGCTAAGGAGTCATTGGAGCTACATTACGGAGCATTGAGGAGCTACAAAAAGGCTTAGGAACCATGGAATTCGATAGAAGATTGATTTTGGACCAGATTAGAGAGATTTACACGTAGCCGAGACACATCTCGGTTGAACACCTCGGATGGCTACAGTATCACCTCGACCGAGGTGATCTTTCCGTTGGGCTGGTCCGAGGCGAGCGGCCCACAGCCCACGAGATCTTTTATTCTTGGCGGGAAGAGGAGTATCCAGTTCCAACTCTAACCCATATAACCTTGTTTTGACACCGAAGGAGCCTTAGACGAAGACGGTACAGCCAAAACCTTTCCCTTTAATTTCCATTACCCGGCTAGTGTTTTCTCAACCCCTAAGAGTTCAAGGCAAATTTCATCAATTTTCTCAATCGACACCTGTTGGTCCTCAATAAAGGTGTCGATGGAAAAATAGGAAAAGATTTTGGGGAGAAGATTTGCATATGGTAAGGGAATGGCTCTGGTGGAGTTAATGGTGTGAACCATATGGTTTTGGATAAGGTTGGGCAAATAAACATCTAGGCTAGTCATTATTCGATAGTTCAACTCTAGAGTTTGATCCGTCAATAGTTCCCTTTAATTTTCTCTGGGAAGCACACGTCTACTAGGAGTGCAAAAATTATCTTGGCTTCTAGGGTTAAAGAGGTGTGCATAAGTTGACGGGAAGAGGAGTTGGGGATGATAAATTGTTCCTTTTCCAATCTAATACTTTCAAAACGAGAGGGATGGTTGTAGGAGATGGTAGTAGAATGCCCTAAAATCTTACTAATAATCGTTGGAGTGAGAATAATAGGTGTACCTTTTACCACTGATTCTAGGGTTAGGATTCCCCTATCCCTTTTTTCCATTAGATTCACATAGAACAATCTTGTGAGACTTGTGAATGCTACCTCCCCTGCGTTAAGAATCTTCTAGACGGAACAACCCTCTAGCAAGGCAATGCACGGCAACTGTAGTGTTTTCATAAACTCTAGATCAACGGAATCACACATGCAAAGTGGATGATTATGAAATCCGTTGAGCTAGGTCCTCGTTGCTTTGAAATTTCGGAACCAATTTGTCGGCAACCCAGTGTTAGTGGAGATCTCAACATTCTCTTGAGTAGATGGCTCTGTCGATGCAAAGGAGATGTGAGCCAAAGTATCTATGTGTGTTGAAGCAATAAGGTATCATGATTTTTTGGGAGCCATGGATGAGCGTTTGTGAGAGAGGGTTTGGAAAACCGAAAGAGTAAAGTGCACAATAGTGGGCTGTAAATTTTTTAACGAAGGAAAGAAGGTGATAAGATGGAAAGGAAGATTTCTTTTTAGAAGGGAATGTCAAATCAATTTAAGGCACATTATGATCTGGATAGAATCAAGACCTTGATAACTAAATTTTGATTTGCATGTTTTCCCTAATGATAGCATGTATTATAGTCTATATTTTGGGATTGGTTTAGACGTTTTATCTTCATAAATCTGCATGTATGGATGTATATTCTTTGATCATTATGTTATTTTGTTTACCTTTGCATGAATCGAGGTCTACACCTAGTTTTTTTGTAATTGTAGGGAAAATAACACGTTTTGGAACGATATGGAGTTAAGGGAGCTAAGGATTCATTGGAGCTACATTACGGAGCATTGAGGAGCTACAAAAAGGCTTAGGAACCATGGAATTGGATAGAAGATTGATTTTGGACCAGATTAGAGAGATTTACACGTAGCCGAGACACATCTCGGTTGAACACCTCAGATGGCTACAATATCACCTCGACCGAGGTGATCTTTCCGTTGGGCTGGTCCGAGGCGAGCGGTCCACAGCCCATGAGATCTTTTATTCTTGGCGGAAGATCTTTTATTTTTGGCAAGTGATTCTCCTAGATATTGGGATGGATTTTCTGGATGGAAGCATGTCTTAGATCTGGAAGTTGAAGGAAGTTGGTTAGTTTGGAAGATTGAAGATATTCCAAGAAAGGAAGGAAGATAAAGTTGAAGGCTTTGAAGGAAGTTGTAAGGTTTTATTAGATAGTTGATTGTTGTCTTTTAGTTTGTGATTGAGGAACACAGTTTGCTTGTTTGATTGAGTTATTGAGACCTTTGTGTTAAGGTTTTCTTGTTTGGATATTGATTCCCTTTTCATATACTTGATTATTGTTATCATGATGATTATTGGCTAAGTTCTTTGTGCGATTCTAGGGTGATTGGCTGAAAGATGTGGAAAAGACGATGAAAGAATGAGCCTTTACCCCAGTGGACCCTGAAAGCTCGAGCCTTACCTTAACCGAAGAACACCTCGGTCAGTTCGTAGAACATCTCGACCGAGATGGAACATGAACTGAGCGAGGCGAGAACTTTTATGATCCTTATTTGAGTTGAAGTTTCAGTTTGCCAAATCTTATCCTTGTTATACCTTTCCTGGCCCATACGCAATCCTAGGATGAGACTTAGCCGGTGATTCCTTTGCTTGTATACCCAAGATCATGAGTGTTAGGTAATAAAGGTTTATCCTTTATTAGGGTTTGAGTGTGCCTTCATCCCATCTTTGAGAGTTAGCCTGAGACTTACCCGGTAAAGGTTAGTTCTATCCCCTAGGGTGGTGTGTTGGTTTGAGATTATAGTTCCTTTCGTTAGTACCTTGAGACTTACCCGGTGAGAGGATCTTTGGTTTGGGATAGTGAGTAGTGAGACTTACCCGGTGATCTATTCCCACCTTAGAAACACCTTCCCTTTGCAAACCTCAGCTTTGTCCATGTTATCCTTTGAGATCTCGAGTCGGAACCACAACTGGATATTTTGACCTCTAGAAGCTGCATTTTCTTTATCTGATTATTACATCATCTTTGATACCTTTCCTTTGTTGCTTGTTTTTTATTGACATCCTGAATTATCGTGCTTTGTTTCACCATAGTTCCTATGTTCGACCCTGAAGTATTTGTTGTTATTACAATTGATCCGTACACTGCGGGTTCGCATATTATTTCAGGCTTATATTTTTTGTTATAAATTTAAAGTTATATCGTTCATCATACACACACATCTGAGAGCGAACACCTAATCATTCACAATCAATTTTCAATAAAAAAGATTTGAATTTTGAAAATAAAATTTTGGTGAAAACTGCTTTTGAAATCATTTTAAAAATTCTTCTTTAAATTGATTTAATGATCAAATATCTAAAAAGATGGAAATCATAAATCCGATCCGGTTTATCACTTTTGTCTTTAGAATTTGTTTTAAGACCTTGTATTGCATTTCAAGCCTTGAAATGGAAAAGTAGACTATATTATAAGGAGAAAATAAAACGATTTACTCCCCCTAAGATAATGCTTCCTTGTTCAACATACCAAGTTCCAATCTAATAAAATTGACTCGTTCTTCAGGTAGAGGCTTAGTGAATATATCTGCAAGATGCAAGTTAGTCGAAATAAAAGATATTGATACGTCACCTTTCTCAACATGATCACGCATGAAGTGATGTCTTACGTCGATATGTTTTGTTCTTGAATGTTGCACATGATTTTTGCATATCGAAATAGCACTAGTATTATCACATTTAATAGGTATACCTTTGAGATCAAAACCAAGATCATGAAGTTGTTGAGCTATCCATAGAATTTATGAACAACATGCTCCAACATCTATGTATCCGGCTTCAGTTGTGGATAGGGCGACAAAATTTTGCTTCTTGGAGTGCCAACTGATTAAGGATGACTCTAAGAATTGACAACATCCAGATTTGCTCTTTCTATCTACCTTATAGCCTGCAAAGTCTGCATCTGAATAGCCAACGAGGTGAAACGAGTTTTGACGTGGATACCATAACCCTAGATCCTTAGTCCCATTAAGATATCGAAATATCCTTTTCATAGCTATTAAGTGTGACTCTTAGGGATCATCTTAAAATCTAGCACACATGCACACACTAAACATAATGTAAAGTCAACTTTCGGCTTGATATAACAAAGAACCGATCATACCTCGATACTCCTTTTGTACGACACTCTTATCATTCTTGTCTTGATCTAATGAAAGAGTATAACTCATCGGAGTTTTTGCTACCTTGGATTGATCCATTTTATATTTCTTGAGCAAATCCTTGGTATACTTGCTTTGGTTTAGGAATACTCCTTTCTTGGCTTGAGTAACTTAAAGACCAAGAAAGAAATTTAACTCTTCTATCAAGCTCATTTCGAATTCTCTACACATAATATCTGAAAATTTCTTGCATAGAGAATCGTTAGTAGCACCAAATAATATATCATCAACATAGATTTGTACGACTAATAAATCGTTGCCTCTAGTTTTGATAAACAAAGTTTTTTCAATCAAAACTCTTTTAAATTCATTTCAAGGAGATACATGGACTCGAGCTTGTTTAAGACCATAAAGAGCTTTGTCCAATTTAAAACCTTATTTGGAAATTCATCATTTTCAAAACCAGGAGGTTGAGCAACGTAGACTTCTTATTCTAAGAAGCCATTAAGAAAAGCAAACTTAACATCCATTTGAAAAAGCTTTATGTTCATGAAGGATGCAAATGCAAGTAGCATATGTATGGCTTCTAACCTGGCAGCCGGAGCAAAGGTCTCCTCATGATCAATACCTTCTTCTTGGTTATAGCCTTGAGCTACAAGTCGTGCTTTGTTTCGAATGACTTTACCATGTTCATCCAACTTGTTTTGGAACACCCATTTTGTTCCTAAGACGGATTGATGCTTAAGTCTAGACGTGAAAGTCCACACTTTGTTTCTCTCGAACTCATTTAGCTCATTTTGCATGGTAATGATCCAATCTGGTTCTTGAAGTGCTTGAACGTAATTTTCGGGCTCTACAAGAGACACAAACGTAGAAAAAGCAAACAAACTATTTACCATAGATCGGGTTTGCAAACCTACTGTTGGATCGGATATCACGTTCTCTTGTGGATGATATGAAGAATGTTGAAACTCTCTTCTCTTGAAGAGTGAAACAGACCCTGATGATTGAGGCTCAGTTGCATGACTTGATTCAGGTACCGCTGGATTTATGCCCTTGTTTCCGATGTCAAGGCCTTGAAGTTCGGTTTCAAGGCCTTGAAATTGATTTTCAGCAGTGTTGAAGTTTGTCACTTCAAGGTCTTGAAGATGCGTTTCAAGGTCTTGAGGTCGTTCTCCGGTATCCTGAATTTGTTCTTGCATGTTGTTATCTTGAGCCTTAGTGTCTTCTTCTCCATCATAGTTTTGATCTCCATGTCGATTCAGATTAAGATCTGTGCAACTATCACTCAAAGAACCATAATTGCTTTCGTCAAAAATAACATGAATACTTTCCTCAAAAATTTTGGTACGTGTATTATAAACTCGATAAGCTTTACTATTTGAAGCATATCCTATAACGGTAGCTCCATCACTACGTGCATCAAACTTTTCAAGGTTGTCTTTGCCATTATTATGGACAAAGCACGTACATCCAAAGGGTTTAAAATAGGAAATATTAGGTGTTCGTCCTTTAAAGAGTTCGTAAGGAGTCTTTTTTCAAAATAGGGCGTATTAAGTATCTATTTAAGATTTAATTAGCCGTGTTAACAGCTTCAGCCCAAAAGCTTTTTGACAAACTATTTTCTAAAAGCATAGTCCTAGACATGTCCTCCAAGGTGAGGTTCTTACGTTCCACAACCCTGTTTTATTGAGGTGTTCTAGGAGTTGAAAAGTTGTGTGAAATACCATGTTTTACACAAAACAAATCAAATTTAAGTTGGTCAAATTCTCTATCATGATCACTTCGAATAGAAACAATAGGTAGGTTTTTCAAAGTTTGCAACTCCTTACTTAAAAACTCATACAAAACTTCTGATTTTTCTTGTAAGAATGAGATCAATGTGTGAAAAATCATCCACAACAAGGATGTATTGTTTTCCCTTGGGAGATTTGACACGCATACGGCCACACAAATCTCTATGTAAAAGTTCAATAGATCGAGAAGAACTTACAACCTTCTTTGGTTATAAATGAACCTCTTGTTTGTTTACCTTGTGTACAAGCCTTACATAGTTCATCAACCTTGAAGTTTAGGTTTGGTAATCCACGTACCAAATCCTTTGAAATAAGTTTCTTCATCGTATGCATGCTTACGTGATCAAGTCGTCTATGCCAAAGCATTGGATCGTAAGGCCTTGAGACACATTAATCTTGTTCTTGAAACTTGTTTATTCCTCATAGAATATACATTGTTGCATCGAGGAGCAGTAAGCACGACATCACCAGATAATTTATTTTGAACTTTACATTCTTTCTAAATCAAAGATCACTTTGTTACCTTTGTCACAAATTTGAGAGATGCTAAGCAAGTTATATTTTAAGCCGTCAACAAGATAAACATCATCAATGAAGTTAGATGAAATATAACTAATTTTACCAATTCCAATGATGTTACACTTCTCTTTATCACCAAGAGTATTGGTTCCAGACGATTTCTTCTTTAAATCTAAAAACAATGAGCTTTTTCCACTCATATGTCTTGAGCAACCACTATCTAATATCCATTTATGTTCCTTAACCTTGGTGATATTCTACAAAACAGCAAACTTCAACCTTTCCGGGTAGACCAAATGGAATATTTTGGTCCATACTCAATTTCAATCATGTTTGGTGGTCTAGTACCTTTAGGCACCCAGATTTGCTTAACCTGTTTCCTTAGACATAGAGGATAAGTGTTTCTAATGATGAAGGGATCATTTCTTCTATATGGACAAGTTGATTTTACATGTCCCTTTTTACAATAATAGAAACATGTGGGTGTACGTGAACTTCCTTTAGCTTTCACAAAAGTGGTAGTCGTTTTTCTTGAAAAAATCTTGTTATAGCCAATGCCATTTTTGTTAAGAGAGGATTATTGTTCACCCATCATTCTTTCGAGATTAGATTTCGAACGAGTGAATTGAATAAGTGAAACCTTCTGGTCTCTACACGTCACAGATAGATCAATCTTCTCTAGATTAGTATAATCTTGATATGGAGAAGAGAGATTTTCCTTAAGAATCGCATTTTCCGATTCCAAGGCCTTGATATTGTCATCAAGGTCTAACTTTTCAGTGTTAAACATGGCTAGGATTTGGTCAATCTATAACCTAAGCATAAGGATATAACATGAACGAATCAATAGGGAAAACCTCAGGCTATTCATGCTCAAATCTCGGCCAAGATTCCTGAGAACAAATCGAGATTCGGTAACTACATAGGTTAAAAGCAACCTTCAGGATCCAATCTAACTTAAAGGTTCACTTTATCATCATATATACCACAACCATCAACCAATCACCCTATAATCGCAAGGGTTTTAGCCAACAACACACATATTCAAATCAACAAAGGTTTATGAAATTAACAAACTCGTAACACCAAAATAACCAAGAGAAGGGCAAGAAATAGTTAACAAAGGGTCTTCAATAATCAAAATTGTAGCAAAGCGATAACAAAACTCTAACCTTGTGTTTGAAAGCAATGAAATCTAAAAACTAAGTATTTCCCTCCAAGAATCTTTACAATCTCTCTTGATCCTCAATGTTGTTTTAACTAACAATGATTTAATCTATGTAAGCATAGTATCGATGGTGTGTATGACGTTCTTCAACTGTGTGGAAGTTCTCCTCCGCTGCAACTGTTTGCTCCAAACGGTGTGTGCAAGCTTTAAATTTATAACCCTAGATGTAAGCTTAAAATAAGGATGCGAACCCGCAGTGTATGGGTCAATCGTAGTAAAAAGCAAGAAATTCCAAGGGTCGATCACAGGGACTTAGTGAAACAAAGTCGGAATAGGTAAGCTTTAGCAATTACTAACCACAAGCAATTAAAACAATCAAAGATGATAAAAGTCAATAAAGGAAATATGCAATTCTAGGGATTAAAGCATCTAGTTGTGGTTCCAACTCAAGATCTAAAGATAAGCGGACAAAGCTGAGATTTTTGCATAGGGAAGGTGTTTCTAAAGTATGAATAGATCACCGGGTAAGTCTAACTACATATTAATCCCAAACCGTAACTCCTATCACCGGGTAAGTCTCAAGGAATTAAGATAAAGAACTATAACCTCAAACTAACACACCATCTAAGGGAATAGAATCAACCTTTACCGGGTAAGTCTCAGGTTAACTCACAAAGATGGGATGAAAGCACACTCAATCTCCAATAAAGGATAAACCTTTATTACCTACACTTATGATCTTAGGTAAACAAACAAAGGAATTACCGGGTAAGTCTCATCCTAGGCTTGCATTGGACCAGGAAAGGTGTAATAAGAATAGGATTTGGCAAACTCTAACACTTAACTCTCAGTTTCAGATCAGATAAGTCACCTCGGTCAGCCAAATTCCACCCCGGCCGAGATGTTCATCGACTGAACGAGATGCTTAGGGTTAAGGTAAAGACTTGAACTTTCAGGGTCCTACTGTGATTAAGATCATTCTATCATTGTTTTTCCCACAACCTTCAGCCAATCACCCTAGAATCGCACAAAGAGATTAGCCACTCATCATCATGAAAGTATTAATCAAGTATATGGGAAGAAAGAGAATAATTGAACAAGAAAACCTTAAGAGAAAGGCTTCAATAACTGAATCAATTATAAAACACAAGCGTTACTTGGATAGAAATCCAACAAGACAACAAACAAGAAGGGAATCTAAGATGATCTTACAAAAACCCTTCAAAAGCTATAAAAGCTATGGACTTTCTTCCTTCAACCTTCAAAAAGGTTCTTCAAATCTCCCAACTGGAGTATGGCTGCAGCGGCGTATTAGGTGTAAGCGATTGTATGCAGGATGCCGGATTTGTGGGAAATCCGACCCTTTTTATAGGAAAATTACTCTCCAAAGATAAGATATCTTAGAAAGATCTCTTCCCATAAAAATAGGTAAAATTTATGATCTAGCATATCTTCTTCCTTCCAGGAGCCAAGCCCAAAAATATAAGATCTCTTTCCAAAGATAAAAGATCTCAACCAAGAATAAAATATTCTCTCCGCGTCCCAGGTGTTCGCCTCGGTCGAGTCGACTCCTCTAGATCACCTCGGTCGAGGTGACTCTGTAGTCAACCGAGGTGAGTCACAACTGAATGTGAAATCTCTCAAATCTGGTCCAAAGTAAATCTCTAATCCATGGCTATGCTTCCTGGATGTTTCCTTATGTTCCTGAATGTAGCTCAAATGACTCCTTAGCTCCTTTTGCTCCTTTTTTATGCAAAACGTGCCATTTTACCTACGATTACAACAAAACTAGGTGTAGACCTCGATTCCCACAAAGGTAGATGAAATGGTAATATAATCACATAATATACGTACAAACATGCAGATTATTGAAGATAAAACGTCCAAACAAACCCCAAAATATAGACAATAATTCATGCTATTAAAATACCCCATACTTATCCCTTGCTTGTCCCCAAGCAAGTTCCGCATATAAAAGGCAAGATAGAATGGATTATAACTCAAGAAAATCAATGAAAAAGTCTTTCAAAAACATTTTATGGTGTGCTACAATTATAGATCACTCTAAGAGGATGCTTCATGGAATTTAAAATCAATATATGATCAAAACATTTTATAAATATAAGAAAGTTGTTCATCTTTGCATAAACTCATAGAATGCATCATAAGTCATAATTATCGAAATTAATCATGCATAATCCAGTTTAAACCACTAAGTCAATCAACAAGCTCGAGGTCTCAAGGGCTTCCCAAAAGAAAGGTCAAGAAACGTGTAGGGTAGGGATGTATGTAAGATAATGTGGTGCTAGAATCCGGGAAAAGGATATACTTCACTTTCACTTTGACTTTCAACATCTTCCACCAATAAGCTTTGCTTATTTCACACTTTTCTTTTTTACTTTACTTTTTGGGATGCATGGACAGAGGTGCACAATAACCGAAGCCTAGGAAATCAGCAATCATCAATTTCTTGAGATGCATCAAACCCTTGATGCACATACCATGACCCGTTAGGAATATCGCTCAATCCGACTTTGGCAAGACACAAACACCCGGCTATGTGAATGGTGCCGAGTTACTCATTATCATGATTAACTTCCCCAAACCTATTTATTTCTTTCTAAAATTTTCACTTCCAGCCAACTTCTCAACTTTTACTTCACTTGCTTTCACCACTTTGCTTGCTTCCAAATTCCCGGATAGGTAAAGGGAGGCAAAAATGTATATGAGGGGCTAAGCATGATCAAGAAGAAGAAGAGAAGAGAATGAATTGCCTTGGTCTTTCCAGGAAGAAAGTGAGAGAACTTATCTTGTGGCGTCAACCTTCAAATTCAACATAATTTGGATAAAAACAAAGTATTAAACATGCCATAAATTTCAAACAAAGCATTTAGCAACTTAAACATATTATAAAATCTTTCAAACACATAAAGATTTCAAAACCAGTTAGCAACTAGATCTTCACTGAGATCATATCCAGATAAGAAGCACAAACGTTTCGAAAACTCTCAGTTAAACCACCTCGGTCGAGGTGTTCTAGGTCAACCGAGGTGAATCACCTCGTTCGGCCAGAACTGCCTCCGTCGAGGTCAAAAAAAAAAATTCTGTCCAATTTTGACGTTTTTCTCAATCAAAAAAAACTGTATGTATGCATGCAATCTCAGATAAAACCATAGAAGCAAAATAAGCATAAATATCCGATAATGTAGAGTCATACATCACATAAGTCAATAAAATACATAAACACCCCATACTTGGGACACACTGTCCCAGTGGGTCAAAATAAGTCTAAAGAAATAAAATACTCACCGGACATAAAGTTGAGCTGCATAATAAATAAGAAAGAAAATCCTGTAAGCTATCAATAATCCTAATCCGGTGGTGGTGGTGGCATGTACGGATACTGGGACGGGTCAAATGGATAACCCATAGTCTGCTGAAACTGGATCTCCATCATTCGACGCTGATAATGCTGGCTCTCTAGCATCTGATGAGTCCAGCTGTCGATCTGTCGGTGCTGGGCGGCAAATCTCTCATCGATGTCCACAGTAAGGGCAGCGTAAGAGTCTATCATCTGATCCGTCAGATCATCGATCCGACGGTGAGCCTTTGGGTCTCTCTGTCGGCGCACCCTACGCCTAGCAGGTCGGACTGGTGATGCAGCCGGCGCGGTCTTAGTATCGTCATCATCTAGATCAATGATCGGCGCACTCGTCCCAGCAGTATCAGTCCCTGTATCCATAGGAACTCCACCAACCCTGTCATCATCAGCAGTCTCCTCCTCTACCTCATCCTCCTCAGCTGGTGCAGCTGCTGCCTCTCTAGCATCCTCCATCAATGGAATCCAAGCAGTCTGTTAGTAGTGAGGATCATAGACTGAGAACTGGGGCGACCATCTGATCCCCTGTGGTGTAGTCGGCTCCCATGGCATCACCACATATGGCGTAGTAAGTCCTCGGGGAACCAGTATCCTCCGAGTGATCATCTTCTGAAGCCCTAGCGGCTTGGCAGCCGCCACCATAGTACAAGCTCTAAGGTCCATGTCTTGGTAACTCGCTATGTGAGTCACAATCCCTCCGTAGCAGATATCCCCCTTCGCCTTGGCCTTGATCCTGTGTAGATCCTCTGCCAGCATCAAGCCAAAGTCGGGGATCCCTCCAGTCACCATGCAGTAAAGGCTGAAAAGCTCCCCCTGTTGGACCTTCTGGGGCGTCTCAGTACGCGCCAGAAGCGTCTCACTGAAAATACGGTAAGCTAACCTAAAGGCTAGGTGAAAAATAATGCGCTCCCTGGAGTCTCCAGGGCGCCATCTATCTGCGTGCTCAACAACATGAGCAATCTGACCCCAGAACTCCCTAGCTACAGCTCGGGAGGGAAAATCTACAGCAGTTCCGTCTAGTCCCTTGAAGTATATCTCCAACAACTCTATCTTTGGAATCCCATGATGTGGGCAATCCAAAAGAATGTCTTTAAACCTCTCCCATGACTTGGACAAGCTCTCCTTGTCCTTCATCATGAATGCATTAATCTTCCCTCTCATTTCAGCGGTCTTAGAGGGGGGAAAGTATTTAGTCAAGAATTCCGTAGTCATCTCCTCCCAAGTGCTAATTTTTCCTGGAGGAAGAGATTGATACCAAGTAAGAGCTCTATCTTTTAAAGAAAAGTAAAAAGGTCTTAGCTTGTAGTTGTTGTTTTCTATTCTTGAGGGTCTCAAGGTCTCCATCAAGATCTCATAGTTTTGAAGATGTTGATGCGGAGATTCCTTCTCTAGCCCTCCGAACTGGCATTGGCGAATCATGGAAAGAACTTGCGGTCGAAGTTCGTAGTCATGGTCCGCTGGATCTCCTAGGTTAACTCCTGGATGCCTCAGTTGTTGATTGGGGTCCATCCTTTGACCTAGGGTTTGCGGGATTCCTGCAAAAAGAGCGCCTCGGACTAGCATCCGAGGTGGAAGTACCTCGGCCGGGGCGTCAGGTACTAGGACCTGCCTCGGTCGAGGGTCTGCGACTGGGACCTGCATCGGTCCAGCATTGGGGACTGGATCTTCCCTCGGTTGAAGTAGATACTGGTCTCGTAGGGCTGTCATATCTGCTTCGATTGCTTCAGTCCTGGTGCGAGTTTCTTCTTTCTCTTGCCTTAGTTCTTCCCTACTGAGGCGTAGTTGCTCTAACGCCTCCTTCAATTCGGCCTCAAGATCGCGATTGTCTTGGTTGGCCATCTTCACTTCTCTAAAGCGTCGTTTATATGTCTTTTCTGGTTCGGGATCGTAAGGAACGATTTCCTTCCCAGTGCGGGTTCTTCGCATAAACCTAAGAAAGAACCTGCGAAAATCACTCAAGTAAAGTGGTTAGTAGACACGGGGGCAAGTGCCTCAAAAGCAAACCGTAACCGGCTCGGTCTAGACCAAGTCCCCGGCAACGGCGCCAAAAACTTGTTCGCTCCAAACGGTGTGTGCAATCTTTAAATTTATAACCCTAGATGTAAGCTTAAAACAAGGATGCGAACCCGCAGTGTACGGGTCAATCGTAGTAAAAAGCAAGAAATTCCAGGGTCGATCACAGGGACTTAGTGAAACAAAGTCGGAATAGGTAAGCTTTAGTAATTACTAACCACAAGCAATTAAAACAATCAAAGATGATAAAAGTCAATAAAGGAAATATGCAATTCTAGGGATTAAAGCATATAGTTGTGGTTCCAACTCAAGATCTAAAGATAAGCGGACAAAGCTGAGATTTTTGCATAGGGAAGGTGTTTCTAAAGTATGAATAGATCACCGGGTAAGTCTCACTACTCACTAATCCCAAACCGTAACTCCTATCACCGAGTAAGTCTCAAGGAATTAAGATAAAGAACTATAACCTCAAACTAACACACCATCTAAGGGAATAGAATCAACATTTACCGGGTAAGTCTCAGGCTAACTCACAAAGATGGGATGAAAGCACACTCAATCCCCAATAAAGGATAAACCTTTATTACCTACACTTATGATCTTAGGTAAACAAACAAAGGAATTACCGGGTAAGTCTCATCCTAGGCTTGCATTGGACCAGGAAAGGTGTAATAAGAATAGGATTTGGCAAACTCTAACACTTAACTCTCAGTTTCGGATCAGATAAGTCACCTCGGTCAGCCAAATTCCAACCCGGCCGAGATGTTCATCGACTGAACGAGATGCTTAGGGTTAAGGTAAAGACTTGAACTTTCAGGGTCCTACTGTGATTAAGATCATTCTATCATTGTTTTTCCCACAACCTTCAGCCAATCACCCTAGAATCGCACAAAGAGATTAGCCACTCATCATCATAAAAGTATTAATCAAGTATATGGGAAGAAAGAGAATAATTGAACAAGAAAACCTTAAGAGAAAGGCTTCAATAACTGAATCAATTATAAAACACAAGCGTTCCTTGGATAGAAATCCAACAAGACAACAAACAAGAAGGGAATCTAAGATGATCTTACAAAAACCCTTCAAAAGCTATAAAAGCTATAGACTTTCTTCCTTCAACCTTCAAAAAGGTTCTTCAAATCTCCCAACTGGAGTATGGCTGCAGCGGCGTATTAGGTGTAAACGATTGTATGCAGAATGCCGGATTTGTGGGAAATTCGACCCTTTTTATAGGAAAATTACTCTCCAAAGATAAGATATCTTAGAAAGATCTCTTCCCATAAAAATAGGTAAAATATATGATCTAGCATATCTTCTTCCTTCCAGGAGCCAAGCCCAAAAATATAAGATCTCTTTTCAAAGATAAAAGATCTCAGCCAAGAATAAAATATTCTCGCCCCGTCCCAGGTGTTCGCCTTGGTCGAGTCGACTCCTCTGGATCACCTCGGTCGAGGTGACTCTGTAGTCAACCGAGGTGAATCACAACTGAATGTGAAATCTCTCAAATCTGGTCCAAAGTAAATCTCTAATCCATGGCTATGCTTCCTGGATGTTTCCTTATGTTCCTGAATGTAGCTCCAATGACTCCTTAGCTCCTTTTGCTCCTTTTTGATGCAAAACGTGCCATTTTACCTACGATTACAACAAAACTAGGTGTAGACCTCGATTCCCGTAAAGGTAGATGAAATGGTAATATAATCACATAATATACATACAAACATGCAGATTATTGAAGATAAAACGTCCAAACAAATCCCAAAATATAGACAATAATTCATGCTATCAGCAACCATACTTTGATGTTATAATAAAATCTAGGGTTTGGAAGCTCCGGGCCATGGGCCGTTTTCCACCAAAATCCCGGGTGTGCCCGATAATAATCTCGGACGAGATTTCTATGAATTGACCGAGATTATTCATTGTTACGTGTTTCCCTTAGCTCATTGATTGTATTCTTTTTTATGATAATCATTGCTCTCCTTTTATGCTTCAATGTGCTCCAATATGATCTCCTTTTGATAACTTGACCATCCATGCTCTCTTTTAATCAAAAATCTACCAAAATTCCTATAATTGTAACAAAACTTTGTGTAGACATCCTTTCTAACAAATTAGGCAAATATAAGCCCAAATGCTATGGATTTATGTCTATGCATGAAAAACAAAGGGAAAAACTATCTATATACATGTCTATACTAAGGTCATAATTCATGTCATCAATTATCAAATCTCCAAATGAAGTGTGAGTGTTGAGTTCTAACAAGTTGAAAGCCTGACCAAAAGTAGGCAATAATTCAGTAACGGAGGAACGGGCCGGCTGAGTCATATTAGGGAGACAAGATCAAATGAGTTGTATTACAAAGAGCATTAGGCACTTAGTAAAGTGTCGGGGGATGTCTAAGATCATTGTTTCAGAGTTGATAGTCGGGAATTTCCGAAAGGTTAGAAGCAAGTGTATTAAGAGGAAGAAATAAAGTTTTCATATATTATGTAGAGTCATCAAAAGTACTGGAAGTAAGTTGAGAAATATATCCCTGTGAGAACTAAAAGCAAGATGAGGGACTTATTTATTGACTAGCGTTCCTACTCGTACTAGAGAGCGTAATACTAGATGCCTATGGTCTAAGGATATACCAAGGCTACGGATCCAGTGGTTAAGACAAAGAGCCGACAAGGCTATCTGAGAGACAGAGGATAACATTAGGAGTAGTTATCCTCAGTTCTTTGCGGAGTCTGCCGCCACCCCTATACCGACGAGTTAGTACTCGGACAGTGGTTTGTATAACTTGTCTGACTATGTGATTACTTCCGTGTTTGAGTGTTTAATCTTTTTGTTGTTAAATTATATGGTCATTGAGGGATGCTTACATGTTTATATAAGTAGACCGAAGATTTTGTAAAAGAAGAATTGATACTCCGTTCTATTTATAGAAAGTTATCGGAGTGAAGTTCCTTATTCGAAGTTATGGGACGAAACTTATTTTAAGGGGGTACTAATGTAATATCCGGAAAAAAAAAATTTGTTTACTTCCGAGTCATGCTAGACTTGACAATGCCAATCTTTGTACACCATACCTAATTTCCTCAATTTTCAACTTCTATCATTTCATGTGAAGAGTTACCACATAAAGTGTCCTTTTATCCACTGCTATGATTTTATGTGAAGGCTTGATCACATAAAATGCTTATAAAAACTCTCTTGCAAGATTAGTAGTAGATAGTGGCATTTTGACAAGGCCTTGGTGCCATCTTGACTAAGTCATAACAAGGCCTTCCCAACCCATTTGGCAAGATCACCCCAACCCATTAGACATGACCATCCATCCCTTTTAACAAGGCTAGACCCTTGAAATATTTCCCAATACCACTTTATGATGCATGGGGCTGCTGACGTGATTTTCCAACATGGCAAAGGCATCCATGAGATCTCCTCACCTTCCTTGTGAGAACGATTTTGCAACGAATAATCAAGCGGTTTGTAACACTTCCTTTTCTTCCTTCACGCAGTCGGACGTGCACAGAATCTGTTTTCCTTCTACAACCAAGAAGATACGTAACTTGTGAAGTGGTTGGGTGCATATCCTCCTTCTTCATGTCTAAAGGTATCGCTTCCCTCATCCTCTCCTTAGTTGTCGATCCCTAACCCTTCTCCTCCCATCCTCAGCAACCCTACTATCGGTGCCTCCCAACCATCTGGATAGCCTCTTGGTGCACCGTCATAAAGACGGGGAGCCTTGTTGCTGCATCGATCAAGGCTGGCAGACAATTAATAACACATCTGACACTTCTATTGATGTCACAATGTCAAAACAAGGGTGTCGTCCTTGCAGCAATTCCTGCTTCGGGTTCCCTTTGTGGTTACACACACCACTTCAACAGTGGTCAAGCAAGACCCCTTGGTGCCACTGCCCTCCGCACACCAATGAGGATTAAAGCATATCCTCCTCTATGATGGATTGCAGACCCGCCTGGTAAGCAGATCCTTTTAGCTTGTCATTTTGTCAACACATAGAAGAAGGGAGGCGATTAAATTCATAAAGGACATCCACAAGGTTGAGTCTTAGGTCTCCTGAGTCACTGCTTTCAACACATGAGCCAAAGGTCGAGATAGACTCCTTCAGTCGATAACCATCAACCAGTAGTGGGTGGTTCCATCTCCTCCATGGCTAACCACGCTAGACCAAACTAACGGCAAGCTCGAGCCTAGAATAGGTAGCCTCCCTTCCTATCGTTTTTACTTGGAAATAGGAGTGGAGTATGTGTTTATACTCTCGTAGGTTTCAAACCTTAGACCTTGCGTTGAACAGTTTGGAGGACAACTTGCAACTGGTCAGACTTGAACCCTAGATTTCTTGCAGATCTTTGTTTTATTGATTCCAAAAAACTGTGTTGTGCAGCCATCTTTGAGCCTAGGTTTTGATGTCTTAGATATATATTTCACCGTTCAAATTTTAATATATTGTTGTGAGATAAACATTCTTTGATGTATCAAAAGTCGGAGTCGATCGAACGGTCGAAACTAGAGTTATAAGGTTCCAAAGTAGACTAGATATGTAGTTTGGTAAAATGTAGATTTTTTGGCTAAGTATGGGATTTCTGTGTTGAGGAGTCAAATTGGGATTTTTGTGTAGGTTTGGTTAGTGATCCTTTTTGAGTTTTCTTTGTACTAGGGATGAGAGTGCTTTGCATAGAAGATCTAGGTATTTTATGGAAGTCAAGAAGTTGATTCAAAGTGGGATCCTTAGCGAGTTTTCATGGAAGTCAAGAAGTTGGATAATCTTCCAACTTAGTTCAATCTTTCTTGTGAGTGTTAGATTGTGGTTTTGGGTTTCATAGGTAGTTTTGGAAATATTCTTGGAATATTTTTAGGGTTTGAGACTCAGGGGTAAAATAGTATTTTTACCCTTATAAGGGTAATTTGGTAATTTCCGTTAAAATAGCCTTTAGTATCTTAGAAGTTGAAAACTTCTAAGAGGTTGGAATATTTTTTTTATCAACTTTCCTTTTATATCAGGAGTTTGAGTTCTTTCCTTGCGGATCGGGTTTTTAAGTTATCAAGAATTGTGACTTGATTCAAGTAAGTTCTTTGGGCTTACTTAGCTAATTTCTAGATGTTAGTGTGAGTGATGATAGTAATGTTTGCCTTATATGTTTATAAGTATAAATGCTTTAAGTACAACCGACCTTTAATTGGCCAGAGAGTAACGGGCGGTGGCATTAGTTTCTTAGTAGGTCGAGGGCGACTAGGAGGATCTTCGGGACTAGGCCAGACATGGTTTGCGGGGAGGGTACCGAACTACTCTCTATGGTATATGGGGATGTATGCCGAACCTTTCCTACTGGATAAGAAATGGAGGCGAGAGTCTTAGACGTCTTGTGCCACAACCTTAAAACAGATTGAAGTGAATCACTCATATACAAGATAATAACCAGCTCTATGTGTCAGCATGTTGAGTGTTATATTCTTACTTTATGTGTGTTTGTGTTATTATTATTCTACTAATATTTAGATAGTTAGTTAACCATATATCCCCGTTGTTAGATTATTTGTAGGTATAGCAGTTGCAGAGAGATCCAGAGTGGATGGTCAGCCGGGTCCACGTACTCATTAAATGGGGACGGAGGACTATTCCTTTTGCATGCACATCGTTATATATTTATGTATCGTAAGGTTGTCATATGTAGTACATTGTTCAAATATAATTTTATGTTTTTTTTTAAATATTTATTTACATTTGTGCCTTGCTGTAAGATCCTAAGTAAAGTTGTTGTTAAACCAAGGTCGGGACTCGTTTTGAGGTCCTAACTAGTAGCTCCCCGAGTTTTGAGAATTTGGGGTGTTACATCGTGAGTACTGAACAAGAGACAGACTTACTAACGTCCCTAAAATTGTGCGACATTTTACATGAAACAACATCCGAAAGGCAACCCAATCTAAACGAATATGTGGACCCGGTTGACCACACCCTCCGGATCGCTTTGTAACTTTTCTTGCCTTTCAGGAAACTAACAACATAACGGTAAAACTATTAGCTAACAATCTAAGATATCAAAAGTACTAAAATAGCAAAAACACACATCAATAAGGAAAGTAAACACACTACATTTTTTGCACAGCAATCCGGTTATTATCTTTTATTAAGTGATTCACTTCTAAGTTCAACTTATGTTTGTGGCACGAGGATCCCTTGACCCTCATCTTCGTCCCCGTATACCAACAGGAGTGATTCGATGCATCTCACTGTATACCATATATGGGCTAGTCGCGAAGAACCTCCTAGTCTCATGTCAAAAGTGCATAATGATGCCACGACCCGTTATACATATACTTGGGTCTAACAATTAATAATAACGTCATCCTATTCAATTTATAATTGTGGAACACCTAATTCACACCACTGTAATAGTTCACACCAATACAAAGAAAGCTAGCTAAGTAAGCCCAAAGGACTTACATGTGTCAAGTCAAAGCTCAGTTAACGCTAACACTCGATTCAATATGTGTATGATCTCAACTGTCTGGTTAATAGAGGAACTTGTATCAATATAGTATATCCACCATCTAGAAGTTTCTAGCTTATAGACTAACGATGACGATTTGGAATAATATACTAAACTGACCCGCTTTAAGAAAATACAGTTTTACCCCAGACTTTTCGAAAAACCCCAACGGGTCTAGGAAGGTTCAAAAACTTCTAATTAACACTAAGGACAAGTTTATAAACGCGAAACCAAATTCTAACGAGTTTGAAATTTATTCCCAACTTTCCACTCACTAAGAAATCTCAACCTCGCAACCCAAAACTAGCTTAAGGTCCTACTTTGGTCTAAGATCATAACTTCCAAACAATTTCTAAAAATTCTAACAAAATTATCTAGCAACACTATGTCATATAAACTCTCATAAAGAAGCAACAAAACTCTCAAACTCCAAACCACCAATTCTATGTAAAATCACAAAGTTGCCTCCACAAGTGGATTCCAACACTAAGAAAAATTTTGGGTTCAAAACTCTCTCAACTTCCTTTTGGTCTAACTTCACAAAATCATAACTTATGATCTAACCGATGGATTTCTCTCAAATTTAAACATGGTATATTACAATATCTAGACTATAACATATCAAAATTTCAAATCCATCAGAATAGTCCAATCCTTTAATAATTGAATCTAAAGATGCATTCACAAATAGTTTTCTATACTTCGAAACTTTTCTGAAATTTTTCAGAAAATAAAATTTGGTCCCAACTTTGCTAACTCATAACTTCCAAGCTAGTCATTGGATGTTCCTTGAATTTTGATATGATTTAATATAGTATCAAAACTAGGATATATAAAAAATTCAGTCAAAAAGGATGAGTCGTTCATAACCAGATCTGGCTCCAAAGTTGGGTGTTCGTCGACTTTGAAAATTCTAAAAAGAAGCAGTTTTTGTGTGGCTTCTTCTTGGTTGATCTGTGTGGATTTAAGGAAAGATTGTAAGCACATATTAGCATATACACATATAGGGAAAGTAAAGGAAGGGTGATCACGATCCTACTCGTCCAAGATGCACGACACATCAACTCTAATTCATTCTTTCATGAACGCACAAAGCACATCAAAGTCGACTATCATTTTGTTTGAAGTGAAGTCTCAAACGAAACTATCAAAACATATCATGCCCGTTCATCCAATCAACTTGCCGATATATTAACAAAGGTCCTCACTCAACAATATTCACTATCTTCTCCGCGATTTGTCATTTGAGATATTCATGCGCCAACATAGGGGAGTCTTAGGATCTCTAGCATTACGAGATAACCTTCCCTCATTATATTATTATGATTATCCGTTCTTTTTTTAGTTTACATATTATTTACTTGGATTAGAATAGTGTGATCATAAGTATACCATAGATATGTATTTGTGCTCTATCAACATGAGGGTGTTACGTGCGGACATGTTTGTGGAGGATTTCTATGATCTACCTTTTGCGTCATGGATTCAAGATAATCTCTTTTCTACTCGTGTTTTTAATAATATTTGTATGTGGAATGAGATTTTGGTTGTACCTCTTTGGTGGACTTTGAAATGGAGCAACAAGAAGCTTGTGACGGTGTCCATGAAGTTTGGGATCGGGGAAAGTTTGTCCAAGCTATTACAAAGGAGTATGTCTAGATATGGGTCAAGACACATGCTAAACATAAGAGGGTGCGAAGTGTGGAACAAATTGCTTGGGAGCTGATAACACGATTTATAACATAGTTTTAGGTGTACATTTAGATAGAATTCTCGCTCATTCATGCATGATCTAGCATTAGTTCAAGACGTTTTGCACCCAATTCACGTATTTTGTCGAGATAGACGTCTACACGGACTTGTGCGCGTTTTGTAGGTGTTTCGGGAAGTTTAGGAGCTTAAACGATGCGTTTGAGGATCGTTCATTTAGATGACACACCCTCGGACACATTAGGACACAAGCCAAGGGCTAAGGAGGACTCATGGAACCTTGCCAACACAAGCCACGCACCAAATCACAGCTTAATGATTCAAGGCGGAGTTTCTGCATAGAATCACGGTTCTCTGACGAACCACGGCCGTGGAAATGACCGTGGATTTTGCCAGATTCTCGTGACAGCTGTGCCACGGCTCTCATGGCCAGCTCATGAAGGATTTGTTATAAAAGTGGTCCTTCATGGGTTGTTTGAGGCAGCTGGGGTAGTTTGGGAGCAGCTCATCCATTCTCCATTTCTCTCTAACAAATATATTCTCAAAAACAAGAAGATTTTCTAGGAAGGAAAGTGTCAAGGAGAAGAAGGAGAGTTCCATTGAAGAGGAGGAGAAGAACACACACCATAGCTTTCTTGTAATTCGGATTTCATTTTCTAGAGATTGTATGAACCTTTGAAACTTCTTTTGGAAGGGTTGTAAGTGGCTCTATTCTAATCTTCAGCTTAGTTTTGAATTAAGTTCACTTGTTCACCTCTCTTCTTTCATTATCTTACAATGGATGTTTTGATTTTATGTTTGTTTGCTTCGATTTCCATTATGAATGTGGTAGGCTAAATTGATGTGGTTCTAGGGTAAGGAAAGGATGGTTATGGCTAGAACTATGATAGGATGGACTTAGATTTACCTTTGGATGACTTTTGCTTGTGAACGTAGTTGCTGTTAGAAATCACGGGTAGTTCTTGAAGAACCACGGCCGTGGTTTAGGAAGAACAACCCGTGATTTTCCCTGGTTTGAAGGATCTTGCCTTAGACCTATAGAATGTTGAAACCCTAAGTGTTTGCTGAGTTTAACCTACCTAGTGTAGTGACTAAGTGTTAGGAGAGACTTACCCGGTAATCCTTGCCCTTAGAATCTAAAATAGCAAATCTTAGGTAGTGGTGAGCCTAATAAGCCGCCATTGGATTAGATGTGCTAGGATAGTTGCTTAGGATTTCCCTTTCCAAGACCTACCCGGTAAGGATAGGTTAAACCCCTAATTTACAATCCGGTTTGTGTAGAATTCCTATCCTTAGGCTCTTAGAGACTCACCCGGTAATAAGACTTTAGGTGTGGACTAGTTGGACCATGAGACCTACCCGGTAATTGATCCCAAATTAGATACACTTAATCCCAACATATCATAGTTAATCCAAAGAATGAATAGATAACTTGAGTTCTATGCCATAACCGGAACTTCCGACCCCTAGAATCCGTCTTTTCTTTCCTTGATCATTATCTTGCTTGGTTTGCACATTTGTGCTGATTTTTAGTCTAGTTTGATTGTTTACTTTGCATGAATTGTGATCTTTGATTGATCACCAAAACCGACCAAAAACAATTTAGATTTTCATTTCTTTGTTTCCCTCTTTTCTAACCTTAGACCTTCACTAAACTTAATCACAAAACCGAATCAATTTCACCTTAGTCTTTGTGTTCGACCTCGAAATACTATCCATGCTACAAACGTCCCGTACACTGCGGGTGCGCTAGAAGTTAGGATAATTATAACGAGTATAAATTTAAGGCTTATTGCGTGCACACTTTTTAGCGTAACAAGTTTTTGGCGCCGTTGCCGGGGACTAGGTCTAGATTGAGTCATTTGTGATTGTTTATAGTGTAGATCTTTCTTGTTGCCTTTGATCTCTCTTTGGTTTGTGTCTTTGCTTTTCAGGACATCTATTACTCTTTAGGTGTATGCAAAGATCTCGTGGCAAGGATTTAGCTCTATTCGATCCCGAACCGGAGAAAACCCTTCGATCTAGATCCAAGAACATCCGAAAAGAGAAAGAGATGGCCGGAAGAAACCTCCAAGCTGAGTTGGATGAAGCCTTAGAGCAAATAAGGCTAAGAGATGAGCTCTTGGAGGAAGAAAGGAGACTTGCCAATGAGAGGCAAGAGGAAACAAGGAGGGAGATTGAGGAGATTAGGCAAGCCCTTGTTCAAGGAGAGCTTAATCGCCGACAACCTTCACCTCCTCCACCACCGATGGTACAACCGCAGCCGGTGGCCAATGTTAGGGTTATTCCCATTGCTATCGAGGAGCCACAAACCCTAGGGAGACGTATGGATCCGGCACAAAGAGCACACCGACCGGGTGTGAATCTAGGAGATCCCGCAACCCACAACTATGAGCTCCGCCCTCAAGTTCTACAAATGATCCGGCACAATCAATTTGGAGGGATGGAAGGAGAGTCTCCTCACCAACATTTGATGAACTACGAGATTTTGATGGAAACTCTTAGGCCGCCAAGATTGGAGAGCAACAACCATAAGCTTAGGGCTTTTTCCTTCTCTCTTAAGGATAAAGCCTTGGCTTGGTATCAATCTATTCCACAAGGGCGAGTTGGTACTTGGGAGGAGATGACAACCGAGTTCTTGACCAAGTTCTTCCCACCTTCCAAGACCACCGAATTAAGAGGAAAGATCAATGCCTTCGTGATGAGGGATAGAGAAAGTTTGTTCAAGTCGTGGGAGAGATTCAAGGACCTTCTCCTAGATTGTCCACACCATGGCATACCGAAAATTGAGCTATTGGAGATCTATTTCAAGGGACTTGATGAAGATAGCCAATTCAAGCTACAATCTCTCTCCGGTGGGACATTTATGGAGAAACATGTAGATGATGCTTGGGAATTTGTGGAGAAGCAAGCTCTAGTGATTGAGAAGTACTCTCATAGGAAGAGTGAAGGAAGAAAGGCGGGAGCATATAAGGTGAGCGAGGTCACCATGAGCAATTTCAAGCTTGACGCCATCAACAACGAGTTGAAATCCTTAAGAGAGTTGTGTACTACAACCTTGAAGAGCCAAGCAACTCCTCAAGTACTTCCACAAGCTAACTTGTCTTCCAAGGAGGAAGATGTGAATTATATGGGAAGGGGCAACTTCAACAATTACCAAGGCCCAAGAAATTTCAACAACAACCGGCAATTCAACAATTACCGGCCCAACCACAACCATCCCGGATTTTCTTACTCTAACCCGGATGGAGCCTTGAACCCTCCCGCCTCCACAAGCACAACTCCACCACAAAGAGCTTCACAAGAACCTCCACCCGGTTTTTCTCAACCTTCAAAGGATAGGACCGAAGTCATGTTTGAACAATTGCTAGGAAGATTGAGTGGACTTGAGAGCACCGTGACTTCAATTTCTAAGGCTCAAAAGGTCTTGGAAGCACAAGTCTTTCAAAAGGCGGGTGAAGCACATAGAGATCCGGGAAAGCTTCCCGGGAGAACCGAAGACAACCCAAGAGGCCAAGTGTTGGCTATCACAACAAGGAGTGGGTTGAGTATGAAGGATCCTTTGCCCAAGGACCAAGCTAAGGGAAAGCAAGTAGTGGTAGAGGAAGGAAGAAAGCAAGAAGATGGAGGCAAGAGGAAGGATGTAGAGCCAACCTATGTGGCACCACCTCCATACAAGCCACCACTACCGTTCCCACAATCAAGAGCAAGAGCTCGTTTGGACAATCACTTTGGTAAGTTCCTTGAACTAATGTCCAAGTTACATATTAACATTCCGTTCATGGATGCCATCTTAGGAATGCCGGCATATGGGAAGTTTTTGAAAGAAATACTCTCCAACAAAAGGAAGTTGGAGGAGTATGGGGAGATAAGGATGACCAAGAGATCCTCGGAATTGATCCAAACCATGAAGGAAGAAATGCCTCCCAAGCTAAGGGATCCGGGCTCTTTTTGCGTCCCAATAGGAGTGGGAGATGTGAAGTACGAAGCCCTTTGTGATCTTGGGGCGAGTGTAAGCATCATACCGCTTGCACTTAGCAACAAGGTCGGGCTAGGAGAGCCAAAGCCGGTCAAGATGACCCTCTATATGGCGGACCGTTCTATCACCCATCCGGTTGGGATTCTAGAGGACATTCCGGTGCAGCTAGGAGGATTCTACGTGCCTATTGATTTTGTAGTGTTGGACATTCCGGCGGATTATCCGGTTCCTATCATCTTAGGAAGACCTTTCCTAGCCACTTCCGGATGCTTAGTGGATTGCAAGAACGGGACTCTCTCCTTCAACATCGGGGAAGAGAACATCAAGTTCAAGCTTTCCACAATGATGAAAGGGCCAACCCTTGATGAAGATATCTTCAACATAGTCGAGCAAGAAGAATCTAGAGAAATTGTGAGCTCAATCTTGATCAAGGATCCCTTGGAAAAGGTTCTCACCTTAAGTATGATGGATGAAGGTGTTGAAGAGGCCTGCAATGAAGAGATCAAGGCCTTGGAAGTCTTGGATGAGGAGCCAAGAGTTGGATTTGAAAGCCACGAAGAGGTGGTGAACAGCTGCAAGTTCCACGGTCGAGATTTACAAACCACGGCCGTCAAACTTTCTGGACAACTCCGAGAAGCAAGCTTGGCAAGAACCACGGCCGTGGAAGATGAGCAACCCGTGTTTCCAACCGTGGTTTTCCCTGAATCAGCTATTGATGATGATTAAGCTTCTAGGAGCCATGGGGAGTCTTCCTTTGCTTTGGATTCATCTCATCCAACCTTATTTGGATCGTCTTCAACCGATAGAGGTCCTCCCTCACTTGAACTTAAACCCCTTCCCTCTCATTTAAAGTATGCATTTCTTGGTGATAATTCTACATATCCTGTGATTGTTAATGCATGCTTGAGTGATGATGAACTTGCTAAATTGCTGCATGAACTAAGATTACATAGGAAAGTCATTGGTTATACTATTGATGATTTGGTTGGCATTAAGCCATCTTTGTGCATGCATAAGATAATGATGGAAGATAACCACAAACCTTCTATTGAACATCAGAGGAGATTGAATCCTATAATGAAAGAGGTGGTCAAAAAGGAAATCATTAAGTTGCTAGATGCGGGAATTATCTACCCTATCTCGGATAGTAAGTGGGTTAGCCCCGTTCATGTAGTGCCTAAGAAGGGTGGAATGACGGTAGTAACTAATGAGAACAATGAACTAATACCGACTAGGACGGTTATGGGGTGGAGGATGTGCATTGATTATAGGAAATTGAACATGGCCTCTAGGAAAGATCACTTCCCCCTCCCCTTCATTGACCAAATGCTAGAAAGGTTAGCTCAACACTCTCATTTTTGCTATCTAGATGGATATAGTGGATTCTTCCAAATCCCTATCCACCCCGATGACCAAGAGAAAACGACTTTTACATGTCCATGGGGTACCTTTTCATATAGGAGAATGTCATTTGGGTTGTGTAATGCACCCGCCACCTTCCAAAGGTGTATGATGGCTATCTTTTCGGAATACATAGAAAATATCATGGAAGTGTTCATGGATGATTTCTCTGTTTATGGTTCTTCTTTCGATGATTGCTTGGCTAACTTGTCATTAGTGTTGCAAAGATGTGAGGAGACAAATCTTGTCTTAAATTGGGAAAAATGCCACTTCATGGTAAGTGAAGGGATTGTGTTAGGACACTTGGTGTCTAACCGTGGCATTGAGGTTGATAGGGCTAAGATTGAAACGATAGAGAAGTTGCCACCACCTACCTCGGTGAAGGGGGATTGTCTTGAAGCTTTTTGTAGGTTGAAGAACGCCTTGATCTCCGCACCTATCATGCAACCTCCGGATTGGAGTCTACCATTTGAGATCATGTGCGATGCAAGCGATGTGGCCGTTGGGGCCGTTTTAGGGCAAAAGAAAGAAGGGCGCACTCATGCTATTTACTATGCTAGCAAGACGCTAGATGATGCCCAACTCAACTACGCCACCACCGAGAAGGAATTGTTGGCGGTGGTATATGCATTTGAGAAGTTCCGCTCATACCTTGTTGGAGCGAAGGTCATAGTTTATACGGGTCATGCTGCGATCCGTTATCTACTTACAAAGAAGGATGCCAAACCAAGGTTGATTCGGTGGATCCTTCTTCTTCAAGAGTTTGATTTGGAGATACGAGATAAGAAGGGATCCGAGAACTCCGTGGCGGATCACCTTAGTAGACTCCCACCATTGGAGCTTGGGAAAGACAACATCCCGATAGATGATTCATTCCGGGATGAACAATTGCAAATGGTGGAGGAATGCTTGTTCCAAGTGGCTAGAGGAAGTGAGCCGTGGTACGCCGACATCGTGAACTACTTAGTGTGTGAGGAAGTGCCTCCCGGATTTACATATGCACAAAGGAAGAAGTTCTTCAACGATGTAAGGCATTACTATTGGAGTGAGCCACTTCTATTCAAAAGAGGCCCGGATGGGGTGCTTAGAAGATGCATACCGGAGGATGAAGTGGAGAGTGTGATCCGGCATTGCCACTCCTTACCATGCGGAGGCCATGCTAGCTCACACAAGACGTGTGCAAAGGTATTGCAATCCGGTTTTTATTGGCCTAACTTGTTTAGAGATGTGCAAGGTTTTGTAGCGGCATGTGATGCTTGCCAAAGGACGGGCAACATCTCAAGGAGGAATGAAATGCCCTTGAATAACATCCAAGAAGTTGAGATTTTTGATGTGTGGGGTGTAGACTTCATGGGACCATTCCCTTCTTCATGTGGCAATCTCTACATCCTATTGGCGTTGGACTATGTGTCAAGATGGGTAGAGGCAATCGCCTCTCCTACGAATGATGCCAAGGTGGTAGTGCGATTCTTCAACCGGGTGATCTTCCCTAGGTTTGGAACACCAAGGGTAATCATTAGTGATGGAGGGAAGCACTTCACAAATAGGAACTTTGGAGCACTTTTGGCCAAGTATGGGGTGACTCATAAGGTGGCAACGCCCTACCATCCCCAAACTAGTGGTCAAGTGGAGATCTCCAACCGAGAGATCAAGGCCATCCTCGAGAAGACGGTGTCTAGGACAAGGAAGGATTGGGCTATGAAGCTCAATGACGCACTATGGGCATATAGAACCGCCTTTCAGACACCAATTGGAACCACTCCCTACAAGTTGGTCTATGGCAAGTCTTGCCATCTTCCGGTGGAAATGGAGCATAGAGCTTATTGGGCCATTAAGTGGCTAAATTTTGACCTCAAGGAAGCGGGAGAAAAGAGGTTGCTTGATATCAATGCCCTTGAGGAGCTCCGGTTGGAAGCTTATGAGAATGCCCGGATCTACAAGGAGAGAACCAAAAGGTGGCATGACAAGAGGATCATTCCAAAGGAGTTGAGTGAAGGAGATCTTGTCCTTCTCTTCAACTCAAGGCTAAGGCTCTTTCCCGGAAAGCTCAAATCAAGATGGACCGGGCCATATGTGGTGAAGAAGATCTTTCCCCATGGAGCTATTGAAATAGGAGGGGAGCATTGTGGAAATTTCAAAGTGAATGGGCATCGCTTGAAGAAATATATTCCGGGAGCCCCGGTAGACATGATTGCCCCGCTTCACCTCGAATAGACGCTCCCGAGTTTGGTCAAGCTAATGACCTTAAAGAAGCGCTTGGTGGGAGGCAACCCATTGGTAACATTTTTCCCTTTTCATTTTTGCTTAGATTTTTCTGTTTTTGTGTGCTTTTTGTGTGTTTTGTCTACTTAGTGTGTGTGCTAGAGCATTAGTGGCATTGGAAGCCTTTCTTGGCAATGAAAATGATGACGATGACACCCTCACCAATTATGGGTGGAGCGGACGCGGAACTTGGACGGCTAGCGGTGCCTAGCGCGGGTTCCGAAGCTTTGAAGGATGCTTAGAGCTCTCTACCATGGTTGAAAGGATCATCCAACATCAATTCACTTGAGAATTCCCAAATACCATAGCAAACAATTTTACATTGTGAGAACCTTCTTTCACTCTCTCTACTTCATTTACACATTGGGGACAATGTGTTTCTAAGTATGGGGTGGGGTTTGCATGATCCTTTGCATGATGAGCATCTAGGATAGGTTAATATTTGCACATGTCTTGTATTGTACATACATATTCCAAAAATTCCAAAAAAAAAAAAAAAAAAATCAGAAAATTTAAAAATTTTTGTGCTTTCTAGGCTTGGATATGACCCTAATGATGAAACTTGTCTTGTGATTGGCTATGGATGGCCTTATGTGTTGAATTGATAAATGCATATGTGGACTTGAACTACTTCTCTTAAATTCTATGAATGACTTGTGATCATGATGATTGCCTAGAATGGATTGAGTATTGAAAGCTAGTCGAAATTACATGATAGTTCTTGCATACCATCTAGGAATGAATGAGGCATTTCATCTTTCTCTACTTCTCATCTTGATCATGATTGCTTGAGCACCTCAATTGATATAAAATTGACCTCCTTTAAACCCATCCGGGAATAGGAGCATGCTAGTGTGTTGAAATGCGTGAAAAGCAAGTGCGGGGTGAAGATGTAATGAAAAGAATGTCGTGAATAAAATGCTGAAATTATTGTGGAAGTGTAGCCAAAATATAGGTTTGGGGCGTTGGTTTAAATGACAAGTAACTCGGTACACTTCACATAATCGGGTGTTGGTGCCTTGCCAAAGTCAAATGAACCAATAGCCCTAACGAGCTTTGGTATGTGTGCCCGGTGTGGATGCACCTCGAAAACTAAGAAAAAGCCCGAGGACGGCTAATCACCAAGGTTTCGGCTTTTGTACACCAATGCCATTGTCTCAAAAGAAAAAGAAAAAAAAGAAAAGAAAGCAAGATAGGGAAAAATATACACTTGGGGGAAGTTGATCGAGGACAAGGATGTCGAGTTAGTTCCATTCCCGGATTAGCATCACATAACCTAGAGAATCCCCCGCCCAATTGCAACGTTTCTTGGCCTTTTATGTCACAAGCCCTTATGACCTACTTGCATGTTTGTAAGACTTAGTAATCTAGATTGGATAGACTCTTGATCTTCTTGACCTCTTCATCCTCACATTTCATGCATGTTTTTGAGTTAAGTACAATTGTCTTTCCATGCCCTTATTGTTTGATACATAATTGCTTATCCAATTGCCATTGATCATGACTATGAAGGTGATCCAATAGTAGAAGCACAAAACCCAAAAAAAATTTGCCATTTTTCTGCATACATAAATCATGTCATCTCTTAGTCTATAGTTGGGAATTTGCTCGGGGACGAGCAAACCTTAAGTATGGGGTATTTTGATAACACGATTTATAACATAGTTTTAGGTGTACATTTAGATAGAATTCTCGCTCATTCATGCATGATCTAGCATTAGTTCAAGACGTTTTGCACCCAATTCACGTATTTTGTCGAGATAGACGTCTACACGGACTTGTGCGCGTTTTGTAGGTGTTTCGGGAAGTTTAGGAGCTTAAACGATGCGTTTGAGGATCGTTCATTTAGATGACACACCCTCGGACACATTAGGACACAAGCCAAGGGCTGAGGAGGACTCATGGAACCTTGCCAACACAAGCCACGCACCAAATCACAGCTTAATGATTCAAGGCGGAGTTTCTGCATAGAATCACGGTTCTCTGACGAACCACGGCCGTGGAAATGACCGTGGATTTTGCCAGATTCTCGTGACAGCTGTGCCACGGCTCTCATGGCCAGCTCATGAAGGATTTGTTATAAAAGTGGTCCTTCATGGGTTGTTTGAGGCAGCTGGGGTAGTTTGGGAGCAGCTCATCCATTTTCCATTTCTCTCTAACAAATATATTCTCAAAAACAAGAAGATTTTCTAGGAAGGAAAGTGTCAAGGAGAAGAAGGAGAGTTCCATTGAAGAGGAGGAGAAGAACACACACCATAGCTTTCTTGTAATTCGGATTTCATTTTCTAGAGATTGTATGAACCTTTGAACCTTCTTTTGGAAGGGTTGTAAGTGGCTCTATTCTAATCTTCAGCTTAGTTTTGAATTAAGTTCACTTGTTCACCTCTCTTCTTTCATTATCTTGCAATGGATGTTTTGATTTTATGTTTGTTTGCTTCGATTTCCATTATGAATGTTGTAGGCTAAATTGATGTGGTTCTAGGGTAAGGAAAGGATGGTTATGGCTAGAACTATGATAGGATGGACTTAGATTTACCTTTGGATGACTTTTGCTTGTGAACGTAGTTGCTGTTAGAAATCACGGGTAGTTCTTGAAGAACCACGGCCGTGGTTTAGGAAGAACAACCCGTGATTTTCCCTGGTTTGAAGGATCTTGCCTTAGACCTATAGAATGTTGAAACCCTAAGTGTTTGCTGAGTTTAACCTACCTAGTGTAGTGACTAAGTGTTAGGAGAGACTTACCCGGTAATCCTTGCCCTTAGAATCTAAAATAGCAAATCTTAGGTAGTGGTGAGCCTAATAAGCCGCCATTGGATTAGATGTGCTAGGATAGTTGCTTAGGATTTCCCTTTCCAAGACCTACCCGGTAAGGATAGGTTAAACCCCTAATTTACAATCCGGTTTGTGTAGAATTCCTATCCTTAGGCTCTTAGAGACTCACCCGGTAATAAGACCTTAGGTGTGGACTAGTTGGACCATGAGACCTTCCCGGTAATTGATCCCAAATTAGATACACTTAATCCCAACATATCATAGTTAATCCAAAGAATGAATAGATAACTTGAGTTCTATGCCATAACCGGAACTTCCGACCCCTAGAATCCGTCTTTTCTTTCCTTGATCATTATCTTGCTTGGTTTGCTCATTTGTGCTGATTTTTAGTCTAGTTTGATTGTTTACTTTGCATGAATTGTGATCTTTGATTGATCACCAAAACCGACCAAAAACAATTTAGATTTTCATTTCTTTGTTTCCCTCTTTTCTAACCTTAGACCTTCACTAAACTTAATCACAAAACCGAATCAATTTCACCTTAGTCTTTGTGTTCGACCTCGAAATACTATCCATGCTACAAACGTCCCGTACACTGCGGGTGCGCTAGAAGTTAGGATAATTATAACGAGTATAAATTTAAGGCTTATTGCGTGCACACTTTTTAGCGTAACAGGAGCCTCCTCCTCCTCCGGGATTTTTCAAGATCAATATGGATCGGCCAAGACGTGATGATGGTCACAGGACTGCAGCAGGGCTTATTAGGAATCACACGGGGAGTGGCAATCTAGAACTATGTAGTGTGCCCATGGTTGAGTTATGAAGTGTTCTACATGGCATTTAAGATAGATTGGGAGAGTGAGCTCCAAATGGTAATTCTGGAAACGGATTCTCGTTTGGTTTTTACTCTCCTTGGTCATTCCATTCCTCATCACCACCCTCTCTAATCCGGTACGTTGGTGCCAAGATTTTTTACAAAGGGACTGGTAAATCCAATTCCGTCATGCCTAACATGAGGCGAATAACTTTACGGATTATTTAGCTAGTTATGCGGATTATTTAGCTAATTTTGCTTACAACTTGCCTATTAACTTAAGTGTATTGATTGACCCATCTAAGGGTATAGTGAACCTATTATCTGCGGATGTTAGGAGTAGGGCTATCCTATGAGTGATGATTATTTGGCCTATCTTTTTTTATTTATAAAATGTGCGATTAGATGCGTTGAGGGTACCGAACCTTCTTCTAACAAAAAAAAATAAACGACACCATTTTGTAGATACACATCCAACTATTCTTTCATGTTTGGTGCCCGTACACGAATGATAACTATCAAATTTCTAAGTAAACATATTTGTCGAAAAGAAACCAATATCACGATTTTTTTTTACAAACCAAATGGGGTGTTAATATATAGGTAGACCTAGGCATCCCTGGACCCGGGGCTGGACTCGCGTCGAAATTTTGGAAAAAGCTATCCGTTTTCCGCGGGGGAATCGGACCGAGCACGGAATTCAGGCCCGTGGTCATGTCCGTACCTTGTTTTCTCGGCCAGACGGGCCGGATAGACGAGGTTGCCTGCGTTTGCACATATCTATGTGTAGGTACCAGGTTCAAAGAATTCTTAAAAATCACATAATCATCCTCCTCTAATTCTAAGAGCATCCCCAACGGGATCTCTATTATACAGATTTTTGGACTTTTGGGGAATATTAAAAGATATTTTGACCCAATAATTTCTCCATCTAATTCTCCAAAATGGAGATGCAAAGTGAAAAATGGTGTTCTTTCCTCAAATATAGGGAATTTTCTATATATTTTGTTTTAATTGAATCGATATTTTTGAAAGTTTTAATTATATTGAAAGTTTAAGATAAACTTAACTTGTTTTTTTTGAACTAACTAGTTTATTTAATTGAATAGATATTTTCGCAAGCTTTAATTATATTGGAAAAAACAATAAATGTAGCGGTGGTTTCTGAGAAATATCGTGTAAAAATAAATCAAAAGCGGAGGGAACAAAAACTGGAGATGCGGGGGATCGAACCCCGTGCCTCTCGCATGCAAAGCGAGCGCTCTACCATTTGAGCTACATCCCCTTTTGTTTGTTTTCTCCTACTATTTAGTCATTCATTAGTTTTCTTTTGGACCTATATATCTATATTTCTGTGATGAAAATATGCAACCAATGTTTAAGCAATACCCGTTTATATATTGAGACAAACTCCACTAGAAGTGAAAGGATTAATTAATAGTAATTACCTATCATTATCAAATATCCTTTTTTTTTGTAAAAATCTCTTATAAAAATTACAATTTTGATAAGATTTTCATTAAATACCTTTAACTGATAGAAAAAAAAACTACAAACTATATAACTTAATTCTATTTCTAATGTTTAAAATAATTGAGGATAATGTTTGTTAAAAATACTAATGAAATTCTAATTGAGTCGTAATAAATATTTGGAACATCTACTACCTGGCTAAGTTTTTTAACGCCATTTATTCTAAATTTAGTTTTAAATATCATAAATACATGACACGTAAATATATTATTCATTCAAAGTCGTTTATTTACAAGACGTCGAAAGTACTAAAGTATAACAAACAAGTAATCTCGTTGAAAGTAACTATGTAAGCATCAAAATGTCCGATACAAACATGCATTCCGACTATCTATCAGAGTTTGACGTTGAGTGTGCGTCAGTTATGTACTAGTGAATCAACCGCCTTATATTTAGGTATTCTTAAAATAAAAAGTAAACTTCTATCATCCTGTATTGGTTGCATATAATGGACTCACTATCATACATACATGTCAATATTCGGTGAACATATTAAGAATTTGTGTACAAATATTACTACCGGTTATGGGTGAGGAAACTCAAGCACGTGTCATTTGAAATACAAGTAGTACTCGTGTATTAAGTTTAAAGAGAATAAACTTTTATTCTAAAACAATAAACTTTTATACTATTTTATATTTTGCTTTATTTGGAAGAGATTTCCTTTTTTTTTTGTTGGGAAAGGAAGAGATTTCCTGATGCCAACACAATCCTAATATGAATACAAGAGTTTATTCTAAAAATAATTTAAATCTCTTATTTTTACCGGGAAACTTGTTCCAAGTACACATGCCTAATAGTGCGCTAAGCCTTTCCAAGTTAGATAACTCTTCAAACCATTTTTTTAATTAAAAAAATATGAAAAAGGAAACGAATTCAATCTAACGGTCAAGATGAACACTATTGCCCAACTAAATAGCTCAAATCCCTACACCTCTCTGCATATAAATGCACCTTCAACACTACACAAACTCACCATTTCCTTCACTATGCGATTTCTAAATTATGCCTTGTTGTTTTGTGTTGTATAATTCTTCGATTTTCTTCGTCTGCAATTTCTGACGATTTGATTTGGAGCTTCAACAATGTCGTCCCAAAAGGAGAGAGAAACTCAGGTTTATTTGTCCAAGCTCGCCGAACAAGCCGAGCGCTATGACGGTATCTCTTCCCGATCCCGATCTTTTTCAGTTTTTTTGTATTCATGTTTCCATTTCTTTGAGATTTATTTTCCTTCTTCGCGGATTTATGAATCTCGGTTTGCTTTGTTGAAAAACTCCAATAACTTTCTCTGGTGATTAGGATGATGCATTACATGCTTCGTCTGTTCAAATTATTAGATAGTTGATCAGTTGCTTCATTTCTGTATTTTTTTTATTTAGACATGACTGACATGTCAGTTTGAAAGAATGCATGTCCTTAGTGCTCTAGAATCTCGATCATGTACTTGATGTCATTTTGACAGTAAATATCCTCCTCCAAATTAGGTTAAAGTGAATTCAACATTGCAAAGCTATGTATGGGCAATGGATCTAGATCTTGGAATGCGTGAAGCAAACTTATGTTTTTCTCTGTGTTGATTAATCACCTGTGCAATTTATACATCGTGCATGTTATAGAACGAATAACTTTTCCATTTGTACTTGAAATGTATTAAGTTACTAGATAGTTTAATAGTAGCTTTGTTGAATGCGAATTGAAACAATGTCGTTTCATTTTTTAATTTTTAATTGAAGAATACGTTTTGATACATTGATATTGTAAGGAAACCTACATGGATCTGGCATTTTTTTTTGGGTGGGAAGGATCTGGCATATATAATACAAGAAATAACTTGTGTTGTTTTTTTATATATTTCGAGTGAGTTTTATTAGTCATTTGTGTAATGTTATCCATTTACACAGAAATGGTTGAGTGTATGAAGAATGTTGCAAAGCTAGATCTTGACCTAAGTGTTGAAGAGAGGAACCTCTTATCCGTGGGTTACAAAAATGTGATTGGGGCTAGAAGGGCTTCTTGGCGTATAATGTCATCTATTGAGCAGAAGGAAGAATCCAAGGGAAATGAGACTAATGTCAAGATAATCAAGGGCTATCGCCAGAAGGTTGAAGATGAACTTAACAAGATATGCAGTGATATTCTTGCTATAGTAGACAAGCATCTGGTTCCTCATTCTGGTTCCGGGGAAGCCACTGTTTTCTACTGTAAAATGTAAGCCATATAAGTTGTTGGTTGTTAATGTTTATCCTGTTCATACAAAGAAATAATTTTCTTCGTATGATTATTCTTTTGCGTTTTCATCTTGCTTTGACAACTTCTTGCATTATGAATTGCATGATCTAGGAAAGGTGACTACTATCGATATCTTGCTGAGTTCAAGTCTGAGCAGGATAGGAAAGAGGCATCAGAACAGTCACTCAAGGCTTATGAGGCACGTGTTTCTCTTTTTCCATTGTTGGACCCAAGATGCACATGATATACATTCTTGTTGTTTTTTTCAATATAGGCTGCTGCTGCCACAGCCAGTACAGATCTGCCTCCAACACATCCTATTCGTCTTGGCCTTGCTCTCAACTTCTCTGTCTTTTACTATGAAATCATGAATTCTCCCGAAAGGTAATTGTTGCATAGTCCTTCAAGATTCTTCCATTATTTTGAAACAATTACTAAACTTGAAACTGCAGGGCCTGCCATCTGGCTAAGCAAGCATTTGATGAGGCAATTGCTGAGCTAGATAGTTTGAATGAGGAGTCGTACAAAGACAGTACCTTGATCATGCAACTATTGAGGGACAACCTAACTCTGTGGACATCTGATTTGCCTGAAGAAGGAGGTATCATTTAAATACAATACATCCAAACATAGCAAGGACTCAAATTTTAGCCTACACTACATTAGTAAAACATAAACAACTTAGCAATGTTGAGAGAGACTCAATAAAAGTCATCCAAAACTTTAAAGTATGAGTCACTTAATGAAGTTTCAATTGCCACTAGAGGCCAGTATAACACAGTGCATAATACTTAAAAAGTAATTTTTCTTGCTCTTTTAATCATATCAGTAGAGTATGGAGTAATCTAATAGAGAATCTCACAGACAAGCTCCTCATAATAATGGCTTAATTATTTTAAGTTGGTTGGATGGGGTAAACTAAAAAATGAAAGTTATCCTCATATTGATATAAAGTTAATAAGAATACATTTCTGAGTTTTGCAATCAAATCCTTAAATACAGTTTCATATAATGAAAAATAAACCTCCAAATGCTCACTAGATTGATTTATGACATATTAGCTTGAATCTGTAACACTCAAATATTCAAAACGACCTACAACAAGAACATGGTTCTCTGCAGGTGAGGAAGGTATTAAAGTTGATGAATCCAAGGATGCAAAACTCGCAACAGAGAAGGAACATGCAGTAAGTTAATTTCTAATGAGTATTTACACTTCATCTATCCTTTTCATTTGACTTTCTTAAAACAACTTCAAAACTGAAACTAGTCCATTTCTACTATGTAGCAGTAGGGCCTTTGATGCAGTTTCTACTGACTGAATATCGTTTAAGAGTGGTAAAGCAGTTGTCCCCCATGACTTGTGAGTTTGGACATCTGAACTAGAAGGATGAAGTCATTTTTCCACGTGTTCGCCTATTTTTGCTTGTGTTTGTTCACCAATTTTTGCTGTAGAATTCATTCATTTGGAATTGTTCGTCCATTATCACTCGAGTTTTTAGAGTTGTAATGCACCTTAAAAAAATACAGTGTTGTTGTTGGGTCATCCTAAATGTTATTGTTCACGAAATAATCTACTAGTTTCATTAAATTTGTTAGATAAATGATACAAAATAATACCAACCATCAACATTAAATACAAAATAATACCAAAAATAATGTCTAAAAAATAATGTCTTAAAAATTCTAGCTGACGTGACGTGGTAACCAGTTTTGTACGTATCATAAAAAAAGATTCAAAATATGACAAAAAAGATTCAAAATATGACATTTATAAAGATTCAAAATATGACAAAAAAGATTCAAAATATGACATTTATTTGTGTGACGTGAATATTATTTTTAAAGCAAATTAATATAATTTAATATCTTAATTACATTTTTTATAAAAATTATTTTTTAAAACTTTTGAAAACTTATTTTGGGAATTTTTTTTATATATTTTAACTATTTTCTAATAACTTTTTTTTAATATGATCAAAAAAAATTTTATTTTATTTAGGGATTAAGCTAAAAGATGAAAAAACATTTAAAAATCGATATATATATTTTTGACAATTTTAAAGAAAATTAAAATTTTTAAAAAAAATCATTTTATACAAAAATTCTGAATATAAATATGATAAAAAAATCGGAAAAAAAAGTAAATCAGTTATGTTTTTAATTATCAGAAAAATATTTTTGTAGATTTTTAAAATATTAAATAATAGTAATTTAATATTTTAATAAATAAAATTCACATCACACACCTCATTAAATTTTTGAATGACTCATTAAATTTTTGAATGACATGTAAAGGATATAGGTCAGTATCATTAACTAGGAATTTTTTTTTTGAAAGGTTGATAAGTAACTTATCTTTCGATTTTTTTTTTTTTTTTTTTTGGTAAGGAACTTATCTTTCGATTGGCTTCGCTCGATTGGCTTCGCCGTGGCCCATTGCTGGGTTAACTAGGCATTTTAGCAATATTGTTCAGACTAACCATTTAAAGAGTCTAGCACCACATTCCACTAGACCAACTGAGTATTGGTTTAACTAGGCATTTTAGCAATATTGTTCTATTAAGGAGGTGTAGGTCCATAACATAAACTCATTTTGTAAATATACTCATCCTAATAGAGTAATAGTGTGAGTCGAGTAGTAAAAGTTATAAGGGTAAACAAAAGCGCTTAAAAAAAAGTCTAGTTCACCAAATTCTTTCAAGAATGTATTACCACATCATTGCAGGAGTTAGGACTTTTGTCGATAAAATAAGACGTATTAAATTTTGTAAATAAATCTTATATATATTAACGCGGAAACCCTTATTGCTACATGTCTTCGTCAGGATTTGTCTCAGCCCAAATTCTTTTTAATATAATAATATATCTTCAATAATATAAATTTAAAAAAATTAATTAATTTTTAAAAAAAATTGTGAAAATACCTACTTCAGCAATATTAAATAAATATTTTTTAAAAAATGAATTTTTTTAGCCCAAACCTTTTTTTAATAATCAATATCTCTTCAACAATATAAATTAAAAAAAATTTGAAAACGAATTTTTTTTATAAAAAATTGTTAAATATCCAACAATATCTCCTTATAAATATAAATTAAAATTTTTAAAAATTGAAAATTGAAAATTGTAAATATCTTTTGTTAAAATATTCAGCAAAAAAGTAGTCTACCAAATTGTTTAAATAAATTTTATTAAAATATCAGATTTTAACTTTGTACGTGATTTTTTTTTATCAAATATCTACAAATTTGTTCTAATAATCAGATTTTTTTATTTAAGTATTTAAATTAGTACATTTTTTTAATAATTTTATCTTATCTTATGTTATCTTATATATATTAAAGCGGGATCGATTATTGCTACATGTCCTCGTCGGGATTTTTGCCAACCCAAGTGCGGAATTGGGTAATTTTTAGTATGTCTAATATAGCCCATTAATTAGGATAAAATTAAACAATGTTCAAATGATTGTTCCACAAAACTTACACTTAACATTTTATAATATTTAATTATATTATTATATTTAAAATATAATCTCGCACAAAATGAGGATAATGTTTGTATCACTCCTAATAATTTTTAAAGTTTGTATTATTTTAGAATATTTTTTCAATTTGTTAATCAAACTTGGTGTTTTTCGTTTCCTTAGCACTATTTATAATGACAATGAGCACATTTTTCTTTTGCATCCCACATTTGACAAGCAATGATGGCAATTCTGTTGTACAAGTTGGCTAATTTGGCTTATGCAAGGTTTCATATGCCAAATATTTACTATGCTCACTTACGGGTAAGGTACTATAATCAAAAGCATAAATAAATCAAACAACAAAGAACCTTAAACCCTAAGAGGATAAACAAAGGTCTTTTACACTAAAGACATAAATGTATACTCAGGCGACATGGACACTGCTCTAAGTTAAATGCCCCCGAAGTGTATAATTTGTGCCGTTGCTAATCTGTAAGCGCTCCCATAAGGTCCTGTTTCAATTTCTCTTGAATGATGTAATGTTTGTGTTTGATTCTTTCGAACCGGGTTCACAGCTTTGGACATGTTTGCAGAGGGTAGGTGAAGAACAAGTACAATTTATACAAAATTTCACCTTCATCTCATTTTTTTTTTATGTATCGCTAACTTGTCAGAAATTTGTGTGATTTATAGATATCATTTATAATCTTAAATAAGAAAAAACCATGTGGAAATTTGGTTAACCATAACAAACGACACAGATAACGACATGAGAAAACTAGTAAACGAAATTCCGGTTAATGCCCGCGTAGCTTAGTGCACGTGTCGGAGATAGGTTAGATAGGCAAGAAACTGATTAGGCATGACTAATACAAGAAACTGGTTTCTGATGTTCAAAAGAACCTGTAGTCTTTCAATAGGATGCACCTTCATGCTTTAGCTTCAAATTTGTTGCTTGCAAAGTGTCCTACTGGTGCATAACAAAGACATCTAATTCCTTAGCTAACTGCAATCATATGGTGTTTGCGAATTGAGAAGTTTATTAAAGATGTGCATGGAAGATCAAATCTATGATGCACGGACACTTCTAGAAGGCGACATGTCACGTATCCTACCGCCTCGGACATGGGGACATAATTGGACACGGCTCGGACACGGTCAAGACACATGTCAGAGGTAGGACACGGCGAGGACGCTGATTGTGTCCGGTCAAAACACGGTAACCGAAAGTTTACTTTATTTTTAAGGCTAGAAAAAAAAAACATTTTTTAAAAAACATACCGAAAAACTGATTTACCGCAATATTTTTTTCTTCTCTCCCATTTTTTTCCGACTAAACCTAGCCTCATATGACAACCTGCGAGATTTTGGTTGCCGGAAGTAGGACACCGATCTTCTTCTTCGGCTCTAATGTTGAAATGTTGTTCCGTCAATCGACTCTTCTCTCCACTTTTCTTATAATTTCATAAATTAATTTTGAATCTTTGATTATTAGTTTATTGTGTAATCTTTCTTTATTGAATGTTGAGTGTGTTATTCTAATTATTTCACTTTTTATAAGAGAAAATTGCTTAAACAGTACCTCATCTTTTAGACTGACTAAACTTTAGTACCCCGTCGTTTAAACTATCAGAATGGTACCTCACCTATTGAGTCCGATCAAAGATTGATATCTAAATTACTGTTCACACGTTAAGTAAAAGGGTTAAGAAAGTTGCAATAAGGCTTACATGACATACTTATTCAACAAAAAACATAAGGAAAAGTTCTAGGAGCAAAGTTGTGTTTGAATGATTTTCTCTTTTTTATAATTAACAAATATTTATTATTGTTTTCCTTGGTTGATCACGTTGGTTGTTAATTTGCAAAATAAATGGTTTATTTTTCAGTTTTGATATGAAGTTTGTTTATTTCAAATTATAAGACTAAATATGTTTATTTCTATATTTTTGTAAGACTAAAAATGTTCGTTTTCTAAGCTTTTGTTTCAGTTATTTTGTTATCATGTTAATATTTTTATCTACTCGTATATTATTTGTTTCCAGTTACTATACTTTTGAGGATTGTCGCTTGAGGATTGTCGCTTCTTCGCAGTGTCCGTTTCGCGTGTCCATGCATCATAGGATCAAATGCATTCACCTCAATAAGTCTAAAGGCACAATCATTCAGTGGACAACAATCATATGGTGTTCACGAATTGAGAAGCTCAGGATCCTTGTAATTGTAACAACAAAGCTCAATCACAGTCTAAAGCACTTGTTCTTGCTAGACTGGAACCGCAATTTTCCAGTGGACAAGAATCTTTGTAATTTGTAACGACAAAGCTCATATGGGTAGCAATCATCAAAGACACACCAGACACCACCAGATTTTCATAATAATCAAGTAGAAACTAAAAGGGTTAGCACCATAAGGGTAAACAGACTTTCAGCTCATCAAAAAAGCTGCAAGGTGCTTGAATCTAAGTAAGTTCAGGAGAACATGTTTTTACATCAAAACTAAATGGAAGAAATTTTTTGTACCTAGCATTGGTCTTAGTCATAACTTATTCCTAAGCTCTAGAATGGTATCAAATGTCCTGAACAAGAATAGTACATCAACCAAAAGGCAAAAATAATTCATGGCAAGTTCAATGGATCTCCACCTGCTCGGGCTATTATAGATGAACTAATGTACAAACAAAGGGGAACAAGATAATTAGGTATGAGCTCAAATGTCACCTTCTGTCAACCAAAATGACAAAATGTTCAGTCTTCTTCATACCCAAAGGGAAACCCAACTGAACCAAACCAAACCTGAAGCAAAAAAGTGTTATAAAGAAGAATTTCAATGGGATGATGAGCGGTCAAATTCAGGGTGCAAGATGAAGAAATCTTCAGGAAGATTATCAAGAATAGATACCTATCAGGCAAATTCAGTGCTATACTCCAGATTAAAGAGCTGGTCCCTACGGCCTTCGCGCCCCAACACTATTTTATGCTCTTTAGCAAGGGAGTCTACCTTATCATTGCTTTCGTAATCCATCTCCCTTACGCATCTTCTTCTAATCTTTTTCAGAGTCTCCCTAGTTGGTACAAATCCTGCTTCAACCTGCAATAAACGAAGACAGATGTACCTTCTTTCTTTACCATCCAAATAATGTTTGTTCATGACTTCACGGGGACAAAATAAATAAAAAAGGATCTAGCTGAAGAGGTGTAGTGTTTATTACCATATTGCTAACCATAGACAAAGCAGCCTTTGGATCACGGTTAATCAAGTGAGCATCAACAAGCAAACTGTAGGATGTTGCATTTGGCTTCAGACCCAGACTGATTAGGTGTTCAAGTACACTTGAAGCTTCATGTGTCTGAAATAGAGCAGCAACTCAAGCTAAGAACAATAGCAACATATATACATGTGAAAGACAAAGTTGTCCATTTCTCGAAACTAATTATCAAAATAAGAGCTTGTCTGGTACCACTGCGAGTTTTTAGTTTTAGTTTTGAGGGTTTTTTTTTATTTTCTTATAATTATTATAATTATGACTTCAAATATGATATATCGTAATAATCCCTTTTTATTTTGAAAACTGACAACTTAAAAGCTAAAACTAAAAGGGTGTTTACGAGAATCTTACTCTACTTATGTAAAAATTTGGATACTGAAAACTGAAAGCTAAACCAAACAAGCCCTAAGGTTTTTGTAAGACCATCAAGATCTCAAAATACAACCTATGAAGTATGCACAAGTTAGGTGCACACAAATCTACGGTCAAAAGAAGTCAAAAGCCAAATCAGAATAAACGAACACAGATTTCTACAGTATAAGAAGTCTAACCAACCTTCTTGAGCTTGCCAAAGGCATACATCAAAGCATTGTATGAATGAATGTTAGGAGTCAGCCCAAAGCTAGAACTGATGGCTTCAAAAGTCTGATAAGCCCTATCAAGATCCCATATATTTGCACAGCCTAAAACTACACAGTTCAAAGCAGCAACAGATGTGTAAGGAGGGTCGGCCCGGCTCAGATTCTCCAGTTGATAATAAACCTACATGAATAGAGACAGATAAAAGAGATCATAAATTTGAAAAGATGGGACCTGGCAAGTAACAATTATCTAATGATCATATTGGAGAGTGAAATGATAAGTTCACATCTACTACTCCATAAGGAACATAATCATGGATCCTGTTAATCATAAGAGAAAAACCTCACAAATTTGACAGGATGACAATATAAAGTAATTGCTAGATGATGCTATACAGATGGAATCCTACCGAATCAAGACTTTCAAAACCCTTTTTGCAGCCTGCCACAACCAGTGGATGCAGAGAAGTAAATGGAGAGAATAGATCATCATCGGCAGAAGAATTTCCATGGGCAGTTTCAAGTTCATTCAGAGTGCTAAAGGCTCTCTGCAGATCGCCCAATGATGCATAAGCATATATCTTAGCAAGATATGTTTCTGGGTTAGCAACCTTCTTCTGACGCAATGAGCGCTTTAAAACAGCCCATGATGCATCCACAAGCACAGAGCTATAAGTTCTACCAGCTGTGGCAAGAGTTGACACAACTAATCCTTGATCTACAGAAAGATAAACAGGTGGCCGAGCCTTTTCACCAATAGCAATCCATCTTGCCATGAACTCCAACGCAAAAAAGGCTAGCTTGCTGTTGTCATGTTGTGTGGCAACCTCTGCAATGTAGTTGCACAAACGCCAGCTTGGACAAAGAGCTTTATTTTGGTCCGTACTCTGATGACATTCGAAAGATCGAGTCACATTAGGTGCATAAACTAAAACAGTCCCCTCTCTTACAGATTGGTGTTAAAAAGAAATCAGCTGATGAAATACCTTGCACTTCTCTATAATAGAAACCAAAGTATCAAGCTTTCCCTTAGTAACACAGCTTTGTACGCATTCAGTGAACACCCTTGTAGATAACATATATCCTGATTTCAGAGACAGATCCATAAATTTGAAGGCCTCATCAATCTGTCCTTGATAAAACAGCATGCAAACAACCAAGTCAAATGATTCATCATCAGGTTGAGATTCTTTTCCTGACTGCATCATCCTGAAAACAGTAAACAAATCTCATCTACAAAAATACATAAAAACAAAACAAATGCACATTGTTAACTTGAATCAAATTGCAATAGTCAATAATGAAAATTTACACCTGAAATGAAACAGAGCATAAAGAAGGGCTCAAATGGCATGTTAGGCTAACATATACAACCTTCAGTTTACTCATCAACCTCTTTCTATTGAAATACACAAGTTTGTCTACTGTTGATAAAAAAATTCTAGTGCATAGTATACATTAGTTCCAACTTCCAAGTCAAGTACAACACATCCAAAATCAAGTCTACCTTGATTGAAAATCTTCTTAAAAAGCATCTCAAACATTGAACATGTATTTATACAGAGAATATATGGTCCATAATATGATATTAATATCAGTCACAAAAAAAATCATCGAATTTCCTTCAATCAGCATAGAGTTTTCGCATTTCTTTTAAAGTAGATCACAACTCCTGCGCAACTTATCATCTTACCTCTTACCATCAGCAATACAATTTAAGAAAATTAAACTCTGTTTACAGTTTCCAATCTTAACAACAGAAACAAATATACCCAATCCAAAAAAAAGTGGAAAACTACCGTTCAAGCAATTTGGTAGCAGCCACAGTCTCCCTAGCCTGATACATTGCCTTAAGGACCAAATTGAATGAAGCAGTATTCGGCTCAATCCCAAAATCATCCATTGCAGCTACCACGTCCAACAAATCCCCAGCCGAGGCCCCAATCATTAAATTAGCCCTCAAGTAATGATTGTACAAGTTAACATCAGGCTTGTTGGGCTTCCCATTCCTATCCAACGACTTAACCCATGTCTCGAACAGCTGCTTCATATCATTCCATTGCTGAGAGGTCATCCAATCGGCGAACAAATTCATTAGAGAAGGAACGTCTAAGGTCTGCGACAGAGATCTTATGCGATTAGGAGCCGATTGGTTGAGAAAACCAATAGGAACGAGAGACTGGGCATTGGGGACCGGATTTCGCCAGTTCTCGTTGTATAGAGGGCTTCCGGTGGCGGGATTGGGTGGAAGAGGAGGAGATTGAGGTAGAGAAGTCGGATCGGCGAGCTGGGCCTCCTGGGAAAGGAATGTAAAGGTGGTGATGGATTTGAGGTAGGTTTTGGTAGGGTTTAAGGTTTTGGCCAAGGTACGAGATTTCGCAAGCAACGCCATTTTTGATAGCATTGGAGCTTTCGGTGATGGTGGTGATTTGATGAAACAAAGAGTGTTCTCAAGAGCAGAGATATTTCTTCATAAGAAACAGACGGTTGGCTGGGACAAGCGCTAGGGTTACACTCAGAGAGGGGGAGGGGGGGAGTCAGATTCGAGTTCAATGGTTCGGGTATTGGGTGATTGACTCAAACTATAAAATCGTTTAGAGTAAATTAAACAAAACCACCCATTATTTGCCCAGTTTTTCACAAAATCACCTGTTATTTTATAATTTTCATTTAATCACCCTTTATTTGGCTTTTGTCAGCATTTCACCACCCTCAACCATTTCCGTCTCAAGTTCTGTTTGTGGGTCCCATTATTCATAAGAAAAATAACAAAAAAGAGAGAAGAAAGATAAGAATTGAAAATAAATATAAAAAGGAAGAGTAGATGGCAAATAATAACCACTTTCCGTTTCTTCCTCCTCTGTACTTCACGCTAGAATGAAAAAGTTGAAGAAGATGGCTGCAATTTAGGGTTTTGTTATTCAATAGACATTGAAGAAGGCTATAGTTCATACAAACATTCAAGGAAAGAGAAGAACATTCACTAACCTTTAGAGTAAAAAGTATAAATGGATATGAATTACCTCTATCTTCTTCGATGTTTGTTAAAACCTTAAATTGCAGTTATGTTCTTCAATTTTTTTAAATCTGGCATCATTTACAGAGAGAGAGGGGGAAGAAATGGTATTATCTCACATCTACTCTTATTTTTTATATTTCTTTTTCACTTATTATCTTTCTTCCCTTATTATCTTTGTGCTCCTTTTTTTTGGTACTATCTCAAGGGTGATTTTGTGAAAAATAAGGTAAATAACGGGTGGTTGTGTGTAATTTACTCAATCGTTTATCCGGATTATCACTCGTCTAAGCTCTCCTTCATACTAAACTATAATTGCGGTTAATTGGGTGGGTCGGATTTTTATGAGTTCAATCGACAAATTAAGCTTGTGATTACCATAGGTGAAACTTACCGGCGGTTAAACGTTGAACGAATGAAGAGTGGACCGCAGTGTTAACAAGTGTAGAGTGTTAGATTTAGGGAATAGAGTTGGTAAATTACAAAAAAATTAAAGTATATTTTATTTTATTTAAATTATAGTTTGGGTGACTATTGGGTGGAAGTCTGGTCGGGTGCTGGATCGGGTGATGAGTTTTAATATTCTCACCCTAAACTGTAACAGGACCATCAACCGATCAATCATCAACCGCATTTCAACCGTGTTTTATCGTGTTTTCAACCATTCGATTGGTTCGGATTTTTGGATAATCATCGGTTGCGAGTGAGATCGTCATCCATAAGTGAGATGGAGAAGAAAACAACCTTTTTCCCTCTTAAAAAAAATAAAAGTATTGATAATTGAAGGGGAGTCATATACGCATGGCGAAAAAAATGACAAACGCACAATACCAACGCATGTCGATTGCGTTGAAAATTTTGACACTCAACGTAGGCCGGCTCCGTTGAGAATCTTGAACTTCAACGCAGGCCGATTGCGTTGAAGTTAAAAAAAATAGACATTGATTTCGACCGTTGTCCAACAACTATTATTATATTCGTTGGATTATACATGTTGGGATATCTGGTGGCTATAAATAGAATCAAAAGTTTCAATGTACATACCTTATTTGTTTCACATCTTACTACCCAAAGTTCCGATTAATGTTAGTGAAGATGGTGGAAAATGAAGACGAAATCACGTTTTCATTCGACAGTTACAGACACAACAATTCCGATGAGTTTGTTTCTCACTTCCAGGTAAGTTTGTGATTCGATATATTTTATTCTAAATTTTTTGTTGATTGTTAGTAAGTTTGTCATTCTAGTATTACTCAGAATTAGTCATTTTAATATTATGATTTAATCTACAAAATATTAGTTTTTAGTATCCCAAAAATATAAGTTTTTTGCATTAATAGTAGGTAATTTGTTTGAAATAGGAACTCCCGGACTATTCACCTAATGCCGGTGCAGATTGTACAACTTGACATGTGAACGCTATGGGAAAAGAATCTAGGGTTAGTAACGAAATTATCATGGCTAAATAGTAAAGGTATGTGCATGTTTCGCCTAACATGTGAACGTTATGGGCACCGTAGGAGAAAGAAAGGTGTTGATCTAAAGGATGAGGCATCTAGTAGTCGAGAAACTAGGTCGAGAAAGATCGGATCTCCGTTTGAGTTAGAGGGATGTCAAAGTGACCATGGTAAATGGACTTTGAGGGTAATTTGTGGAGTCCACAAATACTACCTCTTTGAGCGATTAAAGGGTCATTCATTCGCTGGTCGGTTGACACCCGCACAATATCAAAAGGAGTGTCGTGAACTTGGGTCGGGTTTTAAACCAAAAGATGTATTGGAAACCTTGAAGTTGGATGACCCACACAACGTCCCTATCCGATAGATTTACATTGCCGGATTGAAGATGAGGAAGGAGATTGTCGAAGGCCGGGGTTCATTCCAACTAGCGCTCCATTTTCTTGACCAATGAGATTACTATGTCCACATTAGGAAATGTCCTCACACGTATGAAATAGCTAGTTTGTTCATCTCTCATTCGGGTTCTAGGCATATATTTAATCTATTTACGTACATAATTGTCATGGATTCAACATACAAGGCAAACGAGTAAGTTATAATAATTGAATTTAGTTATGTTATTATTAATTTGTTTGTAATTTAGTGAAGTGATAGTGAAACGTTTCAATGTACATATTGTTAGGATCATCAACACCAAGATGATGCTTGTTATCATATTTGTGTTTTTGGAAAAGGAAAACTCTTATTTCTACAAGTGGCTCTAGGGAGGCTTCGACATTTATGCAACAATAAAATACATGTACAAAATGTTTTTGGGGAAAGAAAACTCTTGCATTTGATATGAAACGTGAATAACATGTGTTTCACATCGATCTTGGGCAGTGACACGTTCGAAGGAGGCACAAGCGGTTTTTGCATCTCAATATGCCTTGTTTGAATCAAGGTCAAGTGAGAGTTACGAACGACATTTGACGGAATTGAGGACATATTGACAATCAAAACCGTTGTTGATGTCATACTTCGAGGATACGTGACTTACCCCATTCAAGGAGACTATAGTTCGATCTTGGATTGACCATTATCTACATTTGGACACGAGGACAACAAATCCGTAAGACTTGTTTATTCATTTCAAGTATTCTTGTTTTATAATAATATGTTATAATGATTAATGTTTGGTATATTGTAGGGATGATTCAGGGCACCATCTTTTGAAAAAGACCTTGAGCACGGTTGTTGATGGAATTCCAGTAATTGGTTGATAACATGGATTTGATTGCAAATGATTAGATTTCTAAGTTACAAGCTTCATTTGAGAGTTTGCGAGAGAGAATCGTGTTTTCTATTCGACTACCTATATTTGACAAGATTTGGGATAAAGTTAGCAACGAGTGTTTTGTTGTTGGAGATCTATGAGAAGGCGAAGAAGTTGAAGGATAATACCACATGTTGGGATTTCTATTGGAGGGATTCTTTTGGACTTCCTTGTGCTTATGAGTTCTATCTAGCTATGCAAGCACATGCTCCATTAAGTTTGATCAAATCCATCGTTTTTGGAAGCACGTGTGATGAGTGAATGACATTGTGTTACAAGGACGTTATGGATCTAGGGTGCACTACGTTGATGGAACCGACAAATGTAAGGACAAAGGTAAGACCTCATTTTGGTCGAGAATCAACAAGGAGAGAGCCAAATTCTTTCGAGCATGGATCGAGATCGAGGAATTGTAGAACAAGTAGACGAGGTCATCCACTGGGTTTGGGACATGGAAGGGGAGGCCGAACTAGAGAGGGTCCTAGTGACGGTGATCCAATTGAGTTGACTCCCACTAGCCGTAGACGGGGTCGTCCCTCAGGTATAGGGCTTGGAAGAGGGCCCCTAATTTTAGAGAGTCAAGGAGATGCCACCTAAGTTGAGAGATCCCGGTTCATTCGAATCATGAAGGAGAAGATGCCACCTAAGTTGAGAGATCTTGTCAAGAAAGAGAAAGCTGGAAGACTTTGGAGAAGTACGGATGACCTCTAGATCTTCGGAGTTCATTCAAATTATGAAGGAGAAGATGCCACCTGAGTTGAGAGATCCCGGTTCATTTTGCATTTCCATCCAAGTTGGGGATGTGACTTATGATGCACTTTGCAATCTAGATCATCATTCCTCTAGCACTTTGTGAGAAGGTCGACCTTGGAGATCCCAAGCCCGTGAAGATGACGTTATACATGACGGATCGCTCCATTATCCGCCCCGTTGGTATCTTGGAGGACGTTTCCATCAAGTTACGTAATTTCTACATACCTATAGACTTTGTTGTGCTGGACATTCCCGCAGATTATCCCATCCCTATCATTCTCAGAAAACCGTTTCTAGCAACATCAGGTTGCAACGTTGATTGTAAGAACGCCAAGTTGAAGTTCAACATTGGTGGCGATCATGTGGAGTTCGCACTATTGGCTGCAATGAAGGGAGAGCCATTGGAAGAAGATATCTTCAACATCTATGATGAAGAAGATTCTCGAGAATTGGTGAGCTCTATCCTTATTAAAGTTCGTCTTGAGAAAGTTTTGAGTTTTAGTATGATGGAGGAAGGTGTAGATGTTTTGTATGATGCATATGTGCGAAGCTTGGAAACATTGGAAGCAGATCTGGGAGCTAGATTTGATAAACTGATTCAGGTTAAGAAAAGCACATTAGGTTTTGGTCTCAGTTCCAGTACCTCGACCGAGACAGTTTCTCGAGCAAACGAGGTGATCTTATCTGAAGAACACCTCGGTCACCCATCTCGGACCACGACCGAGACAGCAGGCGAGATGAAGTCAACTGAGACTTACATTAGTCTGATACTTCGATCTAAGTCTTCTTCACTGGAAAGAGAAGGTACAGATCCACCTCTGAAAGCACCTCATGTTTTAGATCTTAAACCTCTCCCGACTCACTTGAGGTATGCTTTCCTTGGTCCGGATTCTACTTATCCCGTCATTGTTAGTGCTTCTCTTTCTGAAGATGAATTATCTAAGTTGATGCATGTGTTGAGGAAACATAGAAAGGCTTTGGGTTACACTATTGATGATCTTGTTGGTATTAAGCCTTCTCTTTGTATGCATAAGATACTAATGGAAGATGATCACAAGACTTCACGGGAACCTCAAAGACGGCTAAATCCGATCATGAAAGAGGTTGTGAAAAAGGAGATTCTTAAATTTTTGGATGCAGGTATCATATTTCCCATATCGGATAGCAAATGGGTGAGTCCGGTGCATGTAATTCCCAAGAAAGGTGGGATAACCGTTGTGACAAACAAGAACAACGAGTTGATTCCTACTAGGATCGTTACGGGCTGGAGGATGTGCATTGACTATAGGAAGCTGAATTTGGCTACCCGGAAGGACCATTTCCCTTTTCCATTCATCGACCAAATGCTCGAACGGTTAGCACAACACTCCCATTTTTGCTATTTAGATGGTTATAGTGGCTTCTTTTAGATTCCTATCCACCCGGATGATCAAGAGAAGACCACTTTCATTTGTCCATGGGGGATATTCGCTTATCAGAGGATGCCATTCGGATCGTGTAACGCACCTGCCACTTTTCAGCGTTGTATGATGGCTATCTTTTCCGAGTATATTGAGGAGATCATGGAGGTATTTATGGATGATTTTTCGGTATATGGTTTCTCTTTTGATAACTGTTTGACTAACCTTTCTCTAGTGTTACAACGTTATGAAGACACTAATCTTGTTTTGAATTGGAAAAAGTGTCACTTCATGGTTAGCGAAGGAATTGTTCTAGGACACCTCGTTTCCAACCGAGGTATCGAGGTCGATCGAGCTAAGATCGAGACTATTGAGAAACTTCCTCCCCCTTTTTCTATTAAAGGTGTGCGGAGTTTTCTTGGGCATGCAGGTTTCTACAGGAGGTTCATCAAGGATTTCTCTAAAATCTCTAAACCGCTCACTAATCTTTTAAATAAGGATGTTGTTTTTGAGTTTTCGCAGGAATGTCTTGATGCTTTTTACAGGATAAAGGAAGCGTTGATTACCGGTCCTATCATTCAACCTCCCGATTGGACCTTGCCCTTTGAGATTATGTGTGATACTAGTGATGTGGTCGTAGTAGCTGTACTTGGACAAAAGAAGGATGGCCCGACCAACGCCATTTACTATGCTAGCAAGACGCTAGATGAAGCTCAACTGAACTATGCCACCACAAAGAATGAGCTATTGACAGTCATTTATGATTTCGAGAAGTTTCGCTCTTACTTAGTGGGAGCGAAAGTTATTGTTTACACTAACCATGCAGTTATTCGTTACTTGCTGGCGAAGAAAGATGCAAAGCCGCACCTTATTCGTTGGATTCTCTTGCTTCAACAGTTTGACCTGGAGATTCACGATGAGAAGGGATCCAAGAATTCCGTGGTGGATCACCTCAGCTGGCTACCACCCATCTCGCTCGAGAAGGATGACCTATCCATTGATGACTCGTTTCCCGATGAGCACTTGCACTTTATGGAGCATTGGATGGAACCCTTTGTTTTTCCCCATGATGAAATTGAAGTATGGGATGAAGACACCTTACACCTTGTTTGAAGATGACATATGGTCCAGCTAGCGACCTTAAACCAAGCGCTTCTTGGGAGGCAACATAAGGTATTGCTTTCTTTCCCCTTTTTCTAGCTTAGTTTAGATAGCTTGCTTCGTGTTTTTGCGTCCTCCTAGACAGGAATCATGTACTCTCTAAGAAAAAAATTACAACTCATGTGCTACATGGAAGAACAAACGTTCGAGAAATTGAGAAGACGAGTTCGATAGAGGCACATCTCGGTTGGTGTCACAGTACCTTGACCGAAGTGTTCTCCGTCAACCGAGGTGCTTAGGTCTGACATCCACTCTGAAACCTCGGTCCGCTCAAGAATATCTCGACCGAGGTGTAATAAAATTCAACGAGGGGTATAAAAGGGTGCGACGGTTTCTCTCTCCTCTCACGGTTCCCTCTCTTTGCACACCTTGACCGAGGCCCTCTCTCTACTCAAGTTCTCTATTCTAGATCGTTTTCAACGATTTTTGGCTCCAAATCATCAGAGGAAGCAAGAGATTCAGTTTCCAAGCAACAAACAACACAAAGAACGCTTCAAATCTGCAGATTTAAGGATATTTTGACATAAACCCTAACTCGTTTTATTTTTCTCGATTCTGCGTAGATCTGGCTTTGGTTGCCATAGGTTGTTGTTGAAAAGAATATAAGTATCCCATAGGAGGCTATTGGTAGTGTTTTTGGGGAAAAAAATCTTGCAGATTTTGGATATCACCTCGCATAATATTTCGCCTCGGTTGACTCGACTGCATCTCAGCCGAGGTGTTCTTGACCCTACCGAGGTGACCACCAACCATGAGCAGTTCACGCAGATCTAATCGTCAGTTGGTTTTGAGGGATAGGCCCAGTAGTTCACACCACTCCTCCCCTTCTTCTACATCACAGTCCACCATCCCGGTGATTCATGAGAGACATTAGTGGGACTTCGATCGGATTTGTGGGCGCCCCATCATTGCCCCACTATTCGTTCATGTTGACGAATTCGAGTTCCTCCACGTGGTGGAGGACTTGAAGAAGATGATTTTGATGGTAGGCTTGGAGGACTTTATGGCCATCAAAGCACCGGCTTATCTAGAGCCGACTTTGGAGTTTCTGAGTTCAATTACCTACATGCCGGAGCGTAGAGGGATCAAGTGTAAGTTGATGAACAAGTACTACGCGGTTCCTTTGGACCAGTTTAGGGATATCTTTGGCTTCCCGACCCCCACAGTGATAGATTTTCCTTCTAGAGCACTGTCTCAGAGTTTTTTGGGCGAGTGTTCGCCCTAAAACGTGCGTGCAATCAAGTCTTAAATTTATAAAACTAGAATAAAAGCAAGCGAACCCCCAGTGTACGGATCGGCGTAGATTAACAAGTATTCCAGAGTATCGATCACAGGGAGATGGTGAAACGAAATCAGTTTCAAGTAATCGAGCAAGTAATGTATAAAACTTTGTAAATATTGGGGAAAACAGCAACCCTAAAGATCCAGATATCCAATTGTGGCAATCGATTCAAGACATACTTTAGATATAAGGACAGAGTAGAGAATTGCAAAGGTATGCTAAGGTAAGGTAATGTACGGTGAAGTTCCAAAACCTTATATGTCTAACCAAAAGAACTCTCTATAAAGGTTGTTGAGGCTGCAATATAGAAAGGATCTAAGGACTAGAATTGATCTCAAATACCCAAACTTGTAACCCAAGGATCAAGATAAACTCAAACGGTTAAGGTTGTGACACTCGAAACCGAAATAGAGGATGTTGAGTCCCACTACTACCTAAAAAAGACAAGCCAAGACTAGGTTAAAGCTAATCTTTAACTTTGGATATAAGTAAAAGCAAAGTTCATAAACTGAGGTAAATCACGGGTAGATCTTGATAACCACGGCCGTGGAAACCTAAGAACAGGCCGTGATTTAGGGCGTCGACGATATTTCTCTAACTCTCAGGGTCCAATCAAATTACGATCGATCTATCATCATCTAAGCCACAATTATCAACCCTTCACCTTAGAATTGCTAAAGGGTTTTAGCCAACAATCATTGTCATGATATCAATATTCAAATTAAAGAGAATAAAATATGAAAACCTTCGAAAACTTCAATAAAACTCAAACTCAATCTCAAATCCAAAACACAAGAAGCAATGTTAATGGATCAAGAATATGTAACATAAAACCTCACAATAATCTTAGGCAAGAACGAAGAACGGGATGTCAATCCGTCTTCAATATCAAAACCTAAGAAAAGGCTAAACTTCCGCCACAAGCAATCTCCGATCTTCAACTTGCCGGTCCTATCACAACTCTTGGCGATCGTCAATCTTAACCCTAAGCAAAGGTTCTTCCAACACTCAGCGAAGATACTCGAAACTCCCTTTTTTGGCCTTTTTATAAGACGAGGAAAAGTTACCGTCCAAGCCCAATACGTAAATGACGTGGCAAATAAAGACTCGCCAAAAGATAGCCTAAATCACGGTCTCATAACATTCCACGACCATGGTTTAGAGCGTGGAAAAGATTACGGTGTCTTGTGACTTCCACGACCGTAATTTAGGCCGTGTAACCTACTGGAGTGCTCCACGCTCATGATGCCAAGATCCACGGCCGTGTTTTAGAGCGTGGACTTCTCTACGGCCGTAATTCAAGGCGTGGAAGTGTATATTGCTTGTAGTTTCCTTTGTGTCGTGACATTCTTCATCCTAGCTTCTTCATTAGCTTCCTTGATGTGTCTCCTAATCCTCGAACATGATCGATTACTCCCTTTTCTCTCTCAATTGCTCTTATTTAGCTCCTTTTCACCTACAATCAACACAAAGCTAGTGTAGACTTCCATATCGACAATATAGATGAACAAGCTAACATTTGCTTCTAAACTTCATCCATGTACACAATAATAAGGGAAAAACAACCAAAATAAGTGCCTAGAATATCGCAATATTTCATGCTAACAGCGAGATAGCCCATGTTACTGATTATCGTGATAGATGGCAGCCCGGCGATTTCCGGAAGCGGATCATCTTTCACCTTGCTTTCCGCTTGGCTCACAAGATATTCAGCGAGATGCTTCTGGCGCGTACTGAGACGCCCCAGAAGGTCAGACAAGGTGAGCTGCTGAGTTTATTTTGCATGGTAACGAGGGGAGTTCCAGATTTTGCTGCTATGCTGGCAGATGATCTTCACAAGATAAAGGGGAAGTCAAAGGGCGATATTTGTTGTGGTGGACTGGTACCCACATTGCCACTTCTATGGGTCTTGATTTATCTGGATGCACACTAGTTGTGTCTTCGAAGCCGCTGGGATTGCAGGAGATGATTACACGGCGCATTCTCGTTCCCCGTGGTCTTGACACACCATATGTTGCCATGCCATAGGAAACGAAGTTTCCTCAAGGTATTCTTTGGTCTTCCCAATTTTCTGTTTATGATCGTCAATATTGGTCGGCTGCGTGGTTTCCATACATGCAGGATGATGCTACTAGAGAGGCAACCGATGTTGATGATGATGTTGGTTATGGAGGAGACGCTGCTATGGACACCGGTACTGATACTAGCGGCCCCAATATTCCCACCGTTGACCTTGAGATGAGGCCACGGAGGATGAGAGGGAGACACCTGCACCACCAACCGCTATGCCACCGCCACCTCAGTGATGAGCTCGCCGCTGTAGAGATCCCGAGGCACATTAGCGGATCGATGATCTTATAGAGCAGATGATAGATTCTTACGCTGCCATGACAGTTGATATCACCCAGCGCTTCGATGATCAGCGAGATCCATTGAGGGATGGACACACAAGATGGAGGAGAGCCAGCACTTCACGAGACAGATGATAGAGGTGCAGTTTCTGTAGGTCATGGGCTACATGTTTGATCCATCCCAGTATCCCTTCATTCCACCACCACCACCACTGTCAACTGACGAGGATTGAGCGCTTCATAGATTTATTTTCTACATTTATTATGTTGTTCTGCTATGTCCGGTGAGTACTTTGTTCTTATGACTTATATTTGACCCATTGGGACAATGTGTCCCAAGTATGGGGTATTGATGTATTATTTGACTTGCTTGCTACTCTTGTATGACTCTTGCTGGATATTATCGTTTATTTGGCTTTATGTGCTTATTTGTCATTACATGCATACATACATGTTTCTATTTGTGAAAAACGTCAAAAACCAGTTTGAAAAAAATTGTTTTGGCTCGACCGAGACGTTCTTGGCCAAACGAGGTCGTGAAAACCGAGGCACATCTCGGTTGAACACCTCGGACACCGTCAAAACACCTTGACCGAGATGGGTTTTTAACTGAAAGATTTTCGAAACGTTTTGTGCTTCTATTTTGGAAATGACCTCGATGAAGATATTTGTTTGCAGATTGGTTTTGAAATCTTTATATGCTCGAAAGGTTTAATGATATATTTAAGTTGTTAAATGCTTTGTTTAAAATTATAGCATGTTTAATACTTTGTTTTTATCAAAATTATGTTGGATTTGAAGGTTGACACCACATTATTAGTTTTCTCACATTCTTCTTGGGATGATTAAGGCACTTCATTCTCTTTTTCTTCTTCTTCTTGATCATGCTTTAGCCCCTCATATACATATTTGCCTCCCTTTACCTATCCAGAAATTTGGATGCATTTGATGAAAAGCGTATGGAAGTGAAGTTGAGATCTTGGCTGAAAGTGTTAGAAATAAACAAATTAGGTTTAGGGACGTTAATCTTGATGATGAGTAACTCGGCACCATTCACATAGCCGGGTGTTTGTGTCTTGCCAAAGTCAAATTGATCGATAGTCCTAACGGGTCATGGTATGTGCATCATGAGTTTGAGGCATCTCGAGAAATTGATGATTGCTGATCTCTTGGGCTTCGGTTATTGTGCACCTCTGTCCATGCTCCCAAAAAGTAAAGTAAAGTGAAAATAAGCAAAGCTTATTGGTGGAAGATGTTGTGATTCAAAGAAAGTGAAGTAAGATCCTATTCCCAGATTCTAGCACCACATTATCCTATATACATCTCACCCTGACACGTTTCTTGACCTCTTTTGGAAGCCCTTGATACCTTGAGTATGATGATTGACTTGGTGGTTTAAATTGGATTATACATGATTGATTTCGATAAATATGATTTATTATGTATTTTATGATTTTATGCAAAGATGAACAAGTTTCTTATATTTATAAAATGTTTTGATCATGTCTTGATTTTGTTTGCCATGAAGCATTCTCTTAGGGTGATCTATGAATGGAGCGCACCACCAAAAGGTTTTGTTATGTTTTTCATTGATCTTTTTGATGACTTATAATCCATTATATCTTGTATCTAAGATATGGATCTTTCTTGGGGACAAGTAAGGGACAAGTATGAGGTATTTTGATAGCATGCATTATAGTCTATATTTTGGGATTGGTTTGGACGTTTTATCTTCATAAATCTGCATATATGGATGTATATTCTTTGATCATTATGTTGTTTTATTTACCTTTGCAAGAATCGAGGTCTACACCCAGTTTCGTTGTGATTGTAGGGAAAATAGCACGTTTTGGAACGATATGAAGCTAAGGAGTCATTGGAGCTACATCATGGAGCATTGAGAAGCTACAAGAAAGGTTCAGGAACCATAGAAGTTGGATCGAAGATTGATTTTGGACCAGATTAAGAGATTTACACGTAGTTGATATTCACCTCGGGTGACCACAACATCACCTCGATTCTATCGATGCTACTAGCTCAGCGTAAAACTCAACCAAAGATATTATCTTCCGTCTTCCAATTAGCGTCATAGGTTCCTCGCCTGTCACTAGATCCTCATGACTGACAAGTCTCGAGTCATGTATGTACTCTCTCGATTGATACACATGAAACACCGGGTAAACACCCTCTACTATTGGTGGCAACACCAACTTGTAAGCCACTTCTCCAACTCGCGCTAAGATCTCAAAAAGGTCCGATAAATCGGAAACTCAACTTCCTTCTCGGGTCTCTCTCAATGCAACATTTCCATTATGTTTCTCTTTGATTTTCTCTAACAAAGAAGATCGAACTTCCAATCTACACCATTGGCTTTGGTTCTTGTCAAACCAGACTTTGATGTTACGTTTCCTCAATTCTTGTTGCAAGTTCTAAGTAATTAAGGAAGTACTTTACTTCACGCCGCTTCTACTAACGAGACACATATGCTTTTAATTTTACATCGTTCCTCAATACTCAATCAAGACTTGGTCTTGGAGACTCACTTGTACACTTCATGCCCATCATACCTCGAGGCAATCTCAAAATAGTTGCACCAATGAATCTCCTCTTAACTCTCAACAACTCCATTGTCAATTTTCGTCTCACTCAATACTTCATTGTCATCCAGAGTAGGTTAACCATAAATGGTGTTACTTTGGAGAATCTCTCCACAAATCCGGTAATGACCAACACATCCAAGAAAACTTGTAGCTTCTTTCACATCCTTTGGGGGTTATCATCCCGAGACAACTTGTCATACAACTTCTTTCTTCTTGGAGAGTAGACCAAAATATCTTATCCGGGACTTTAGTAAGCCCATATGGAATCACTACAACTCATAGTGACCATGGTTTGTCCGGAATGCCGTATTTGCAATATCCCATACTCGAATTCTCAATTGGTGACAATCAGACTTTAAATCATTCTTAGAAGAGACTACCGACCCCTGCAACCGCCCGAGTAGATCATCTATCCGTGGTAAGGGTTACTTGTTCTTCATTGTTATCTTGTTCAACTCATGGTAATCGATGTAAAAACGGACATAACCGTCTCTCTTTTCACAAATTGGTGTTCTCCATAACAACTTCAAATCAAGAGTTAGATATATTTCAATATGAACATCAAATCAAGAGTTCAAGATACATTCCAATATGAACTTCAAATCAAGATTTCAAGATAACGTCTGGTGTTCTCTATGGCAGGGCATTGGTTCTAATGAACCTTTATCCACAAGTCCTTGCAACTCGTCGTTCAATTGCTTTTTCAACTCACGTATCTTCACAGATGTCATCCTATACGACGCCTTGGATATCGGAGGTTCCGTCTTTTCTTCTCCCGCCACAAAAAATAAGACCGACACAACCTTGTCTTAAAACTTAGCGCTGGTCATGGTACTAATGATCTACCCTGATCTGTTGGGGTGACATCCTTTAAACATGTGCTTTGATCCTTCTCCAGTTACAACGGTGACCGTCTTCTTTCAAATATTCGTCTTTTCTTGAATTGGAAAGATCTGCTTGATTTTCTGACTCTTGTGGCCTTATTTAAGTACTCCCTTAACTTAATCCCATTGTCCCTCTTTGATGACATGATCTTCTAAGGTTTTTCACTTATGTGCAACCATAAGGGTCCAAAATGCAGGACTTAACCGTGCTTCAAAACAATTAACCTTATTTTCTTCACTTTCCTTGACATCCCAACATATGGGAGGACTCTTCGTATTCTACATAAGCTTTCACCATAGACATCCTTTCTTCAAGTAGGTGTAGACATTTATACTTCACTTTCTTATGTAACATCAAACCGACCGTAGAGGTTCTAACCTCAATCTTTCATGCACTTCTCGTAAATCTCATATCGACATCAAACTTCAAAACTTCGGTCTTCTCTTACTCTTGTTGGTCACCTTATGCATCTCTTGGCATTCCATGAACAATCTTCACAACTGTACCAGTATGCCTCGTGGAGAACGCTAGGCGAAGCTCCCCAACCACAATTACTGAAAGATTCACTCATGACTTGACTAAGCACTAACATCATAAACTCTAAGCTTGTAGTGTTGCCCTAATATGGGTCCTCCGTTTCACGCCATAACCACCGTGTGAGTTAGGAAAACTTTGACTAAGCTTTTCTTGCAAAAACATGACATCCATTTCATTAGTACAAACATACCATGCATCCTCAAACATACCATGCATCCTCTTTATGTATTCCCTTTTATGTACATCAATAATAGAAGACTCACCTTCCTTTTTGTCCTTCTAGTTCTCTTTACCCTGATCGAACTTTAAAAGTTCTGATCCGTTTCATTCCCCCATATGGCAATCCCATGACCTAAGAAGGTCACATAGGGTCATTACATTCCTTTCCTAGGAGGTCTGTTACACTTACTTGCGTGAACTCATTCAATGCTACTTGATTAGGATATTTGCGCTTCCATTGATACACCTCCTCACTATTGACATTGAACTACCAAAAATACTCTAAGATGTTGTTACTGCTCCTTTATGATCCCACAAGCTGGGTTACTCTTCCCATCTACACTCATCAATAGACAACCCGGCTCGCACATGTGTGTTCTTGGTTGTCACCGATTTAGCTTATAGTGGACCTTCTCTAATGTCAACGACTTACCTTCCTTCTATACTTTCTTTGCTACCATCCTTGTGAAGGCTACCCTCTCGGGGTACTCTACCTTAAACTCCGTTAGCTCATTCTACATTCCATGCTTCCTTCCTCTTCAGTAAGATAACTATACCTTCTCGGACCTATTGTGACGTATGACCCACTTTCATGGTTTAACCATTCTTCCATCTCTTCCATGATGTTCTACCAGTGCGTCCTCTCAAATACTCTAACCTTAGTTATCATCTACTCGCGTTTCTCTTTGTTAGTATCTCGGCCTTTAGAAGATTGCGAGTGCCATTGTTGTCAACCTAGGGCTCTGATACCATATTGTAACACCCCGAATCCGCGGGATTCAAGGCGCTACGGGCGGAGACCTCACAATGGGTCCCGACCCTTAGCTTGACAACAATTTCACCGGACCTTTTCAACAAGGAACAAATAAAGGCAAATCCAAAAATATTTTAATGCAAGTGTGAGAATTAAAAAATGGAAATACAAAGTGGAAACTCATCCGAGTCCTCAAAACGACAACATAACTCCATAACAAAAGTACATAAGTCCACAACATAATAATATAAACCCCATCCCCGTCCTATAATGTACAGGGACCCCGACTGTCCACTCTTCTGAGTCACTCGGCGGCATGCCTAACCTGTAGGGCATCTACAACAACCGGTTTAAAACCGTTAGCTAACATTCCGAATATTAGAAGAAACGATGAAGGCACAAACACATACAATAAAGTAAAACACACAAACATGCTCACACGGAAACCGGTTATTATCTTTTCTTTATGTTATTCTCCTTACTAAATCCAGTTATATATGGTGTGACACGAGAATCACAAGGATTTCGCCCTTGTCCCCTTTCACCAAACAAGTTTGGTCTGGATGTGAATCATCATCACTTGTTGGACTGGTCGCAAGGCACCTTCCAATCGCCCATTTTGGATTGGACAAGTGGTCACCGACTGTTATCATACACTTGGGACAAAATAATAAGCAGGTCAACATCCTAATCTGGTTAATAGTTAGAACACAATTACAATAGCACACACCACCCACACATAACAACTAATATGTAGAAGCTAGCTAAGTAAGTCAGTGGACTTACCTCACTCAAAAGTAACTCGAATAAATCCACTCTCAGCTTCCCATAGGAAGAGACTCAACGCCTGGCCAAAAAAGACACAATATCAATAACTAACCGATATGGTAGAAGCCCTCGGACTTCTAGTCTCCAAAACCTATATGAGGTCATAACCCAAGCATGCTAGGTCCAACTCCTAGTCTCGAAGATCATCCTAAGATCGTACCAAATATAACTTGACAAAGCTCATAAACCATCCACAAATACCTAAGGTTCAAGGCCACTAATTGGCATTCGCTCTAATTTATGCTAGATCCAACCTAGCATGATACTACTACTAACATTACTAGATCGAGGAAGAAGGTACTCACACAAGGTTCAAGGCGAAAGACGAACTACGGATGTCGAGTATGGATTCATTGGGCCTTTATCAGGGCGCTTCCAAACTTAACACCACAACTATACAAATTTAGCATACACGCTAAATTTGATCGTAATATTATATATATATATATATATATATATATATATATATATATATATATATATAAATCTAAGGTAAAACTCATTTTTCAAAAGCCAACGTTAAACCGTAATTAACCCTTCCGGTGCACAATATGAAATTCTGGAAACTTGGTCATAAAACCGCAATTAAAATTTTGAGCCATAAACCGAACGTAATCCAACAAGGGCATAATATAAAGTGTATATAAATATAAGAATATCCCCGTAATTAAAATCTAAGGTTAAAAACCGCTAACACAGTTTTCGGGGCAAATCATACAGTTTCAGAAATATGGGTCATCATCCTTAATTAAAACCTTGGGACATTTTTAAAAAATAATTCTGCGGGATATACTTTCAAATTTCCAAAACCTGGGTCAAATGTGTAAATGCAAAACACTGTGTACAAATCTGTAATTACATAAAAAAAAGAGGAAGTCCCGATTTAAAAATGCAAAAAGGGTTTGGCGTTTTTGATGAATTGGGCTCGTTGAGAGGTGATGAAATCACTATCATTTAGGTTAGTTTTTAGAGTCTTTTTATTACATTTGTGTCGGTTTATGCTACTAACTCCTTGGTCCAGAAGAAGAAGACTAAAAGAAGATAAAAGAGTTATAAGCACTTAGGAGTGAAGACCGTTCACGAAGCAAAGTTTTTGTTGCTTCTCCGCCCTCGCGGAGCAGTGTCACCGTCCCTGCGGGTGACACCACACTCCGGAGTGCTCCCTGCGCCATCGCCAGCGCCAGCCACGAAGATTGTCACCGCACCTGTGTCAACTTGGCGCCCTTGCGGTGACCTGCCTTGAAGAAGCAAAGACCAGCGCCCCGCGCCTCTACGTGTGCCTCAACCTGGGAGCTGGAAGATGAAGAGTCAGTGTCACCGCCCCCGCGTTGACACTAGGACGCCCCGGCAGCTCGGCATCAGAAATGACAGGAAGTTGAAGAGTCAGACGTTTGAAGAGTATTAAAGATCCGCCCCTGCGGAATTGCCTGGCCGCCCCCTGCGGTCATGAAGAAGATCAAGCGTTTTCGCCTGCACCGCCCCTGCGGAGCTGAAGGCCGCTCCTGCGGTTCAACGACAGAAGCTTTACTCCGGCTATTTACACCACCTTTATGGCATTAAAGGTGACTGTTTTGGGCCGGCCATTTACTCCTATTTAGTGTCATTTTTAGTATAAATAGTCCTTGGCTGATTGCTAGAATGATCCACTTATCATCCAATTTAGAATCCACTTTTTCCATTAAAACTATCTTGCTACCTTTGTAATGAGTTGCTAACTCCCTTGCTACATTGGGTTGGTTTGAAGCTGCATTCACTACAAAAAAAATAGTTTTGCGACGGACATTTGCGACGCCATAAAGCCCTTTTGCGATGGCATCAAATTTTTGCGACGGCGTTGCGTCGGCAAAAACGCCGTCGCCAACTTGTCCGTCGTAAAAGCAATTTACAACGGTAAATTACCGCCGCTAAATGGCTTGCGACGACTTGGCGACGGTTGTTGCCGTCGCAAAAAAGTGACGACTGTCGGCTCTTATTTTAAATTTAGCGACGACATGACGACGGCTGATGCCGTCGCAAAAGACGATGAGGTGTTTTTATCAAACCTTTGCGGCGGCACGTTGCCGCCGCAAGAAAAACTAACGACTGACAATTTTTTTATTGGACGATTGTTCTTTGTTGCAAAAAGTATAACAGTTACATTATTCAAAATTTACGCTGTTTGTTGCCGATGTAAATGTTACACCTGAATTGAATTTCATACTATTTTATTATGCAATAATTTCAAATAAGTTAAAGAACAATCAAATAATAAAAGTGCAATATAAGATATCCCATATTGAAAGTCATCATCATCACCAAACGTAATGGATACATAACTCATATTCGTCCCTATAAAAAAAATACTTGTTGAGCAACTTCATATTCATATTCGTCCCTATAACATATCCCATATTGATACAAAATGAAATATATTTTAACGTTTTCACTTTAATTTTCTTCTTGAGCAACTCATTAGCGGCGGGCTCTTTTCTACTCAGTTAGAAGAATATCTACAGAAATATAATGTTTGATTAAAAATTTGGAAAATAATAAAAAAGACAAAAATGTATGTTTCGACCTTGTGATTGGTCTTTTGCCTGGGTGATTAAGGTTAGTACTTTCCCTGCAACAAAAAAGATAAATATTAGTCCATGGCCGCATCACACTATCAAAATTTTGGCATGAATCATAAATGAGAGCGCGCTTACTCTGTGATGGCTCTTTTGTTAGCAACACAAGGATATTTAGAAGACGTTATCCCTAAATTCTGGTTAATTACATTCAAAGCTCATCGAGTATTGCGTCTGATCTCTGGTCCGAATTTCTTTGTGAGAGCTCCACCTTCAAATTAAAATTCATCATTACATTCAAACTAAATACAATAGCCCAATTTATATAAATCCTATGATATCAAAGTTCTGCTTACCTTGTTGGCTTGTGGGTTTGGCTAGAGATACATTGTTCGAGTCCGTAGCCATTGTAAATCTGAATCAATGTCAAAACAACAAAAAAATATTTTTGTCAGGTGCTGTTTTAATTTTTCTATAGTCTCCAACTATAAGAACAAATGACCATCAAAACCTCATTAATGATAGAAAGCACTTACAAGAAAAGTCCTGGAATGCCATACTTCTATCCCCTTTAACAAACTTTGCAACTCTCTACAACTCACTGAGGCCAGAGTATGCAACATTCAAATGTCCAGATTCATCCCTCAGAATATTGTGCCACCATGTACAATTAAGAAGACTGTGAAATTCTGGACCTCTAAATGCACCTTTATCGAGTACATAATTTGAATTTAAGTAAAGGTGACACGTACGCAGGTTCAAGATCACGATGAATTATTGCTTTAGGTTTATGCTGATGTAAATAATTTAACCCCCCTGTGACACAATATGCATTCAGATTAACCAAACATAGTCACATCATTGTCAAAATTAGATTGAAAGAAACATAATTTGAAAAATATAATTAGTTCCTTCATTGTCTAAATTAGATTGAAAGAAACATAACTTGAAAAATATAATTAAATGACAGAAAGGAGCTGCAGTTAGATTAGGTAAGAAATTGATAATCAAACTAGATAAGTAGATATCTGCATTGGAGACAATACTGGAAACTGATATACCTTCCATATCTTCACATTCATATGCAGCAAGTAAGAAATTCATAAATGGAACAGAATGAAAAATCGGTGAGCTGAATGTAAAACATCTGGCTATATCAAGTGCAAATTTAACTTCACGACAACTGATGGTTTCAATGCACCTTTTCGTTCCAAGAAGGCGCGTAACTATAGATGTAGTGTTTCCCAATTAGATGCATAACTAAGGGAACAAATAAACTTTTGTAACTCAATCCGATGCATGTTTAAGGAAACAAATGGAATTTCGTACTGCCCCAGGTCCCCAATAAAAAGGTATTTAGAAAAAGCAGATATAGTCTACACACAGTTATACCAAATTGACAATTGGCACTATTTTGTGATAAAATTAATTATCAACTTCCTAGGGAACCAAATGCGACATACTACTTGTGGATTTTAATACCTACGTGATTTACTTCCACTTTCCAGTAAGTTACTTCTTATGAGTTGTACTTTCCATGTTGAACCAAACGAGCACTGACAACAAAACTCTAAAGCTAATAAGATTAGTGAATTACTTCAATTTAGAATTTTAACTGCAGTTTAGAATGAATTTTTAAGATTAGGACTGAAGATTATAGTTGTAGTTTAGAATGAATTTTTCTAAGTTATGTTATAATTTCCCTACAAAATGCTCTTATGTGCATAACCAATTGTAGAAACAAGGACATAGCTTTTTGTATTTACCCATGTGAGTAATCTATTTTTAAGATTAATCTTACTTGAAGTATCATGTAGCTTCAATTTCTCACCACTTGGTATTCTAGGCTGTACAATTCCTTATTATGATATATCTTTCTTAACAGTGATTATTCTCTGCAGAAAAAGTTGGTATCGAAGAAATTGGTAATTCTAGAAGTAAAAGTGTGTTATTACCACATTGGAGCATCCTAAGTTGAAGGCAACTCACAATTTAAAATCATAGTTATAGAAGAACAATTCCTATATCTGCACGTGAAATCAAATTACTAGTTTAAAATCACAGTTTAAAATCATAGTTATAGAAGGCAACTCACATTTTAAAATCATAGTTATAGAAGTACTTTCCAATTTCATGACTTCTAAGCCTTGCAACTTCTGTCTAAACCCCTTGATTCCTCTATGACGATGTAAGCTCTTAGATTATCTTTAACACCAAAGTTCAAATAAGCAAAAGCACTATTTTAATTCAACCAACAATCCTCAGACAATTATACAAACAGGTGGTGGGCAACTAAGGAAAAGAAGAACAATTTACAATATAGACCACAAGGTCCATAACAAATCTGAATAACTCAATCCAACTCTTTGATGGCGCCCACTTTATTTCATATCACCAACTAGACGAGGAAATTGGTTATCCCTCTTAAGAAACTTCAAAATCGGAAACTCACAAAAAATTAGAAAATCGGATTCATACCTTGTTTGGGGAGAGTTTGTTGTGCCTGCCTTTTGTGAATCCGCACGAGTCTGCACGAGCTCTTCGCAAGGTTACCTTGATTGTGAACTTCACACAGATCATGATGAACAACTCTTCAAATCGTCAAACCCTATCCTTCGCAGGTTAGTTTTTAGAGCTAGATGACTCGAGAGAGCGCTCTTAATAAATTTGCGGGTTCTTTTCCCTTATAAAAATTATATTTTACAATTTATTTTAGGAATAAAAAAATCCGCCAAAAGTAAGTATGCTTGCGACGGCAAATCATACCCGACGTCAAAGGTAAGTTTTTTTTGCAACGGCATACATACGCCGTCATTGTGCCGTCGCAAAAACCCTACCAATTGCGACGGTGGAGTTTGCGGTCGCAAACCTCCGTCGCAAAAGTTTTTTTTTTTGTAGTGATTGTTACTTTGGTTGTAAGTTCTTTCTAATATAAGTTTTCATCCAGTAATACTTTGTGTTTCCTTGATCTTCATAGTCTATTTGCATGTTTTACTATCACTTGAGATTGATCACCTTAGGTTCTAAAGTGCATGCAAAGAACTAGGATTAATAGATTCCGGGTTCGGGTCTTTAATCTAGTAGTAAATTTTAAGTAATAACGGGTTGTAATTGCTTAAAGGAAAGGAACACAAATATAAAGATAAGTTTAACGATTTTAATCTTTTCTTTATATCCCTTAGTCTTTGTTTGAAAGCTAACTTATTAATTGTTCTTGTAGGTTTACGGAACACTAACCTGTTAAGTTGTGTGGATGCCGGTTGGCTCAACACATATATATGATCGAGATGGGAGATTACTTGAAAACTTGTAAAAGGAACTCACCAAAGTAGCAATCGCATGCTTAGAATCAACCTAGTGTAGATTCACCCATCATTGTCTTACTTGTTGCGTTACTTGTTTTCATAAGTTTTGTGTGCATCAATTCAACCAACCCCCCCCCCCTTTGTTACTTGTTTCTATAATCAATAACTGAATTTAATAAAAATACTAAACTCTCTTGGGTTCGACCCTTACTTAACCACTATACTCATTTTAGTGCTAAGTCGGGATTACATTTGGATAAGATAAAAACGACCATAGATAAAAGTCTTGTCAAATTTTGGCGCCGTTGCCGGGGAGTTTTGGTTATTTTTATTTAATTGTTATTGATTATTGGTTTGAACCATTTTTATGGTTCAAACCCGTGCTACTAACTCCAGCTTTGCTTCCTTTGATCCAGAAATTGAGAGAACGCACATCCGGAAACGTAGACAACAACAACTCCAACAAGAAATGGTTGATCGTACTCTTCGTCAACTCACTCAGCCCACTTTGGCTCAAAACCCTCTTGCGGTTACTATACCGGCATTAGGGGAAGGAATCAAGTTTGAGCTCAAACCGGGTCTCATTCACTTGCTTCCATCTTTCCATGGGATAAGTGGTGAATACCCCATCAAACACCTTGGGAAGTTCCATACCGTGTGTATGATCATGAAGTCGGCCAACATTACCGAAGAGCAAATCAAGATGAGGGCATTCGGTTTCACACTCAAAGATGCAGCGGATGATTGGTATTACCACCTTTCATCCAGGAGTATCGACACTTGGGAGAACCTCCATAAGGCGTTTTTGGAGAAATACTTCCCAGCCAAGAAGGCAAATAGCTTGAATAAAGCTATAAGCAACATCGAGTAAGAGGCGAACGAAACTCTCTATGAGTACTTTGAAAGATTCGCAAGCCTCCGATCCATCTGTTCTTTCCACGGATATTCGACTCAAGATCTAGTCTTGTACTTGTACAATGGCTTGCTAGACAATGAAAGGAGGATCGTCGATGCGGCTTGTGGAGGTAACATTCTTAACTCTACCCCTGACCTTGTTTTGGAAAAAATACAAGAACTAGCTGAAGGGACCCGGAACTTTGGAAGGACTCCTTCCAAGAGAGGTGTTCACGCTGTGAATTCCGGGAAGAGTGAGATCTCCAATGAGCTTACGGAACTGAAGGAAATGGTGAAGAGATTAACACTTATGGGAACCCCACAGCAGCTGAAGGCATGTGGAGTGTGTGCTAACCCATACCATCCAACGGACATGTGTCCCCAAGTCCAAGATGATGATGCTGAGGTGAATGCAATGGGTTATGGACAGCCACAACAACAAAGGCCTAAGAATGATCCCTATGCGCAGAATTTCATGCCCAACTGGCGTGATCAACAGAATTTTTGTTAGAGGGATCAACAAAACCAACAACAACAGCCCCGACAAGGTAAGTATCAAACAACTGAAGATATGTTGCAGGTTTTTACTAAACATTTTGCTACTCATGTCCAAACAACAAAATCCAGCATGAAGAACCTTGAAAAACAGGTTGGGCAAATGACGGAAGCCATAACAAGGATTAAAACTAGGTCCTCCGGAGGATTGCTTTCACAAACGGTTATAAACCCTAAGGCGGTAATGAAGGAGGCTCAATCAGAGAGGTAGAGTCCTTGCGTCGAGCCAACGACGTAAAACAAAGGCGCTGCTCGGGAGGCAACCCGAAGGAATAAGAAGAGGAGCCTCTGCCAAGAAAACCGCCCCTGCGGCTCAGTATCCCCGCCCCCGTGGTGACACACATGGCCAGCACCGCCCCTGGCGCTGAGTCTAACGTCTGCAATATACTGGTCACCGTCCCCGCGGTGACTCCCTCACGACCCTGCGGCGGCCATCCTTGACACACATCCTCAGCGCTGCCACCGGCGCTGAGCTTGCGTGCACCCTCTTCCTTGTCACCGCCCCCGCGACGACAAGCCCCCGCCCCTGTGGTTTCACCAAGGAAAGAAAAAAATACACTTCCCAAAAATAACCTACAATTACCCCCCCTCTCTCTCTACTCACTCTTCGAACCCTACACCCCCTCTATCTCCCACGCCCCTGCGCCCTCTGCAAGCTCTCACACGCCACCTTGTGCAACGCCCCTGCGCCACCTCCGACGACCTAGCCACACCCGCCCCATGCGACACCGGCCCTAGCTACCACCACACACTTCCCTCATCCTCCCAAAACTCTAACCCTACAACACCCTTGCCCCTCGCACACATTTCCCTCCACCGCTCACCACCGCCGGCGACATCCCCACCAACAAGAAGCCGCCAAAACACCCCTCAGTACCGCCATCTTCGCAGCTGTCAGAAATCGCCCTCTGCACTTCTCCCGCCCCTGCGCCTACAAGCTGCCGCCCCTGCGTCCTGCCGCCCCTACGCAACCTTCAGCCCCTCCTGTGGAAATAGCAACAGAGGGTTCATTTCTTAATCCAGTTTCTGAACTTTCTAATTTTATTACTTGTTTAATTGCAAGAAATGAAAAAACAGAAGAAATACAAGTTGTCGGAAGCTGAGAAGGAGCGGTATAAGATTGTGCAAGGTCGGGATGTGTATGCAACTCGGTTTCTGCACGTTCCTACTTTGGAAAAATTGGGCATGTTAGAGAGCATGCATGCATTCCTCAACAATGCTGGGCTCGGCAATTTTTTGGAATTGAATGCTCCAACATACCCCGAGCTCAGCCACCAATTCATCGCCACATTCACCATGGAGAAGGAAGACCATATTTGTGTTAGACTTTCATTTAAGTTCAACAAGAGAAAGTATACATTGGACTACACCCAACTGCAAGAGGCATTCGGGGTGACTATTTGTGCCTCCGACGACTAGCAGGAACCCGTCCCGACACCCGACTTGTGTAAGTTTTGGCAGGCCGCCACCAGATCCGAGTTTCATGCAGGGGGTGAGTATTCCAACAAACTCACTCACCCCTGTTTGAGGCTCATCTCCAAGATCTTCATGAGTGTCTTATGTGGACACAAGGAGGGGAAAAAGGTTGCTCTCAAGGACCTTCCACTGTTATACGCCTACCTCCCCACGAACGACAGGATACCAAATTGGCCATACCTCTTCATTACCGCTTTGAAGCGGATTAGGAAGAACGAGCCACGAGACATTGTGGGAGGTGGGGTGATCTCCTTGATCGCTGCACAGGTGATGGACCCCCCGACTTGGAGGATGGGTTAGAGGCCCCACTATACACGGAAGGGATGTTGAGGAGGTGCAGGCTCCTCTGGAGAGATGGGGAGAACCGCTTTTGGCTCTCGTTGGCAGATGGGAGTCACATCACATACCTCCCCGGCCACTTCCACTTGGTGACGAGCTCTCCGAGCTATACATACCAGCTGACCCCTTTGTTCCGAGACGGCCTCAGGGGGACATTGTTGAGAGATATACTGCAAGCTCCAGCCGGGCCCCTATTGCTGACCATGTGCCCATACCGGATGATGAGGAGATGCCTACTGTAGCACCGGATGACAGTCCGGCCATGGAGAGCCTTCAGGCTCAGATGGCAGCCTTGAATACCCAACATCAGGCATGACAGACCGAGTACCAACGGTCCATGCTTGAGCAACAACAGGCGTGGCAATCCAGTTTCGCTTCCTCTATGATCACCCATTTTGACCGCCGGTAGGATGCTTGGCAGGCGGTTCATCAGCAGCAGCTAGAGGCTCAGCAGCTGGCTTGGCAAGCCAGCTTTGAGACTTCATATGGGCAGAGGATGGACGCTCAGGAGGATCATATCGACGCGCTCTACCGCCGGCAAGAGCATTTCTTCAGCCACTTTCCGTACCCACCGGAGGAGGGGCGTATGGTCCAGCCGGACCATCCCACTAGTGGTATCGTTCTCATCCCTTTCCCACATTTATCTTTGCTTCATTTCCACTTTGAGGGCAAAGTGTGCTTCAAGTATGGGGGAGGGACATATCATTGCATGCATAGTTTTTTGAGTTGTTTTTCATTGAGTCTTATGAATTGTATTCAGTTTGAAATTCAGAAAAAAAAAAAGAAGAAGAAAAAGCCAAAGAAAATGAAAAAAGGCATGAAAATCCTTGGATAAACCAAAAACCCGAAATGGTGGTTTAGGCAAAAAGAAGGTAGTCCAACCAACCTTAGGTTGGTGCAAAATTGGACTTGAGGGATGTGAGTTCAAAGTGAGACCATCAAAGAAAAGAAGAAGAGTGGCAAGGTGAAAACCCAAAAGGGAACCTTGGCAAAATGAGCGACACCGAGCGTAGGTTTCCGTTCCGGCGTTTGGCGACATAAGAAGGGGAGTCATAAGGAGGTTGTCCGGGTAGGTCACTCTTGGAGCGATAAGGATGTTAGTGTTTCTCACATTTTCTCTCTTTTTCCTTTCTTGGTTTTTCTTTTGTTTTCATTGTCTTTTCTGCTTGCCCATGCTTCCTGAGGCCTGTGAGTCTAGTTGATGTCATTTGTTTTACTCGGGACGAGTAAAAGGTCTAAGTATGGGGAGTTTGATAGGTGATGGAATCACTATCATTTAGTTTAGTTTTTAGAGTCTTTTTATTACATTTGTGTCGGTTTATGCTACTAACTCCTTGGTCCAGAAGAACAAGACTAAAAGAAGATAAAGAAGGAGTTATAAGCACTTAGGAGTGAAGACCGTTCACGAAGCAAAGCTTTTGTTGCTTCACCGCCCTCGCGGAGCAGTGTCACCGCCCCTGCGGGTGGCACCACACTCCGGAGCGCTCCTTGCGCCTTTGCCAGCGCCAGCCACGAAGACTGTCACCGCACCTGCGTCAACCCTTGGCGCCCCTGCGGTGACCTGCCTTGAAGAAGCGAAGACCAGCGCCCCCGCGCCTCTGCCTACGCCTCAACCTAGGAGCTGGAAGATGAAGAGTCAGTGTCACCGCCCCCGCGTTGACACTAGGACGCCCCGGCGGCTCAGCATCAGAAACGACAAGAAGTTGAAGAGTCAAACGTTTCAAGAGCATTAAAGATCCGCCCCTATGGATTTGCCTGGCCGCCCCTGCGGCCATGAAGAAGATCAAGTGCTTTCGCCTACACCGCCCCTGCGGAGCTGAAGGCCGCCCCTGGGGTTCAACGACAGAAGCTTTACTCCGGCTGTTTACACCACCTTTATGGCATTAAAGGTGGCTGTTTTGGGCCGGCCATTTACTCCTATTTAGTGTCATTTGTAGTATAAATAGTCCTTGGCTGATTGCTAGAATGATCCACTTATCATCCAATTTAGAATCCACTTTTTCCATTAAAACTATCTTGCTACCTTTGTAATAAGTTGCTAACTCTCTTGCTACATTGGGTTGGTTTGAAGCTGCATTGTTACTTTGGTTGTAAGTTCTTTCTAATATAAGTTTTCATTCAGTAATACTTTGTGTTTCCTTGATCTTCATAGTCTAATTGCATGTTTTACTATCACTTGAGATTGATCACCTTAGGTTCTAAAGTGCATGCAAAGAACTAGGATTAATAGATTCCGAGTTCGGGTCTTTAATCTAGTAGTAAATTTTAAGTAATAACGGGTTGTAATTGCTTAAAGGAAAGGAACACAAATATAAAGATAAGTTTAACGATTTTAATCTTTTCTTTATATCCCTTAGTCTTTGTTTGAAAGCTAACTTGTTAATTGTTCTTGTAGGTTTACGGAACACTAACCTGTGAAGTTGTGTGGATGCCGGTTGGCTCAACACATATATATGATCGAGACGGGAGATTACTTGAAAACTTGTAAAAGGAACTCACCAAAGTAGCAATCGCATGCTTAGAATCAACCTAGTGTATATTCACCCATCATTGTCTTACTTGTTGCGTTACTTATTTTCATAAGTTTTGTGTGCATCAACTCAACCAAACCCCCCCTCCCCCTTGTTACTTGTTTCTATAATCAATAACTGAATTTAATAAAAATACTAAACTCTCTTGGGTTCGACCCTTACTTAACCACTATACTCATTTTAGTGCTAAGTCGGGATTATATTTTGATAAGATAAAAACGACCATAGATAAAAGTCTTGTCACTCTTTTTGATATAACACTTACAAATTTAAGTCCTACTTTTTCCACCTTTGAAAATTAGGCCTCAAAGGTCATCATTGCTCCTAACTAGTTTGTATAATTGTACTGCAACTAATGTTGTAAAAGAGAGCAAAGTACATTGGTGCAGCAGTCCGATGTGACTCCTCTACAACAAATGATGACCTTTTCATCCCCACAAAAATGAAGCTTCTTTGCAACAAATGGCCACCTTTTCTCATTTTGAATCGTCCTTACTCCAAAAATGTGGCCTCTTCTTTCATTCGCAGATACACAAAAAACTCTTATTCTTCTCTTCAATTTAAGTCGCATTTAATAATAGAAGCATACCCAGTTTGAATTTGTCATACCCAAATTTTACACAAATCGATATTGTACACAAACATCAATATCAATGTATACATACTCAAACCTTTTTTTTTTTCTCTTCAATTTAAGTCCTTTAAACATACATAACAATAAGAAACATACCACAAAAATGATAAACATATACCCAATAAATTAATCATACCCATTAATTGGGTAACATTTTAACAAGCTTAAATAATGTTGTAAGATTAAATCCACATGCCAAAACGTGCCAATAATGTTCTAACAGTATACTCAATTCATCAAACACATACACAATACTACTTAACAAAACGAATCAAAAGCATACCCAAAATCTAGTAGAAATAGCCTACCCAAAACCTAGTAGAGATAGCCTACCCAAAAAATACAGAGATTTGGTTCCCGGCAGCGACGGAGCATCAATGACGATCTCCCTTACGATCCTCTGCCTCGATTATGGCCTGAGTAAACCCTAGAATGAAGAACGGCGACGAAATCTGAGAAGGAGACTTAGAAGGGAGATCCACCATTTTTTATTCATATACAGGGTATGATTCTCCGTTGCCAACTTCATCAATATCCTTAGCTTCAACTCCGGCTTCATCAACAACTTCCGAGTTTTCTATTGGGTAAGAAAATGATGGAGTTTCGACTAGAGTTGTAGACGATGAAGAACGAGAAAATTAGAAATGGAGTATATTTGTCTTTGAGAGGCGCCCAAATATAGAGAATATGGAGGACAATGAATTATCAAAAGTATTTATTCTTCCTTTGAGTAATTTTGAAACTCCCACCCACAAATGTCCATTTCATCAATATTCATCTGATTGAGGATGTGACTTCTTTGCATCAATTTCAATATATTATACTTTCCCCTTTTTTTCTTGTAAAAACAAGTGTTGGAAAAGCTGGGGGTCAAAACATAAAGATGAGTAATTTTGGGCCCTATATTACCAATTCTTTCAAAGGGTTTCTTTTTGAGTTGATACTCAGGTTTCTGGGGAACGGAAAAGCAGGGTGGCGGCGGGTTGCGTGGCTCCAGCGGCGAGGCTCCTCCGGCTAGCTTCGAAAGCTAGTGGAGGGCAACTCTCCAGTGACAAGGCCGCACCCCTATTTTCTAGTGTCAGAGGCAGTGGTCTCCGGCATCTGGCAACAGTGGCGTTGTCCCTTGGCGGCGTTTCTAGGCTCCGGCGAAGCAAAGATCTAGAAAGCGAGGTGGCTCCCTAGTTGCAATGCCGGAAGGAGTGTTTGGCAGGAGCTTCCTCCTTTGTTTCTGGTGAAGCCCGATGGTGGAGAATAGTGGCGTCGAGGGTCGTCTCCGGGGCGTCATTGGATGCCGATCAGAGAAGAAGGAGATGGAAAGCAAAGGTGAGGTGAGATGATTGTTGGAGCCGGTGGAGGAGGCTGAGAAAAGTGAAGCGAGGGAAGACGAAGGTGAGAGGATATGGTGAGGAGTTGTGAGAGAAAGAGAGTTGAACAGAGGGAAAAGGGGAGGAGAGTGAAGGCCTCAAGTTCCCCGGGTGAGAGGTAGAGAGGTAGGTGAACGAGGCTGGTCACGAGGAGGTGATGCAAGAGAACGAGGGGTCGGGTTGCAAGGTAGAGTTGTAGGCTAGAGTGGGCGGTGGTGAAGGAAACCAGGGGTCGGTGAGCAGCTCATCAGCCGAAGGAGAGAGTGTGAGAGAAGAAAGAAGAAAGAAAAAGAGAAAAGAAAAGGAAAAAGAAAAGAAAATAAAGAAAAAGGGAGTAAGAGGGTTTCCGATTCCAAAAGCGTTCGAAACGGGATTTCTGAACCGGAAAAAACTTCCCGACTTTTTTGAAAATAATAATGTGGATTGACGCGAACGTACCCAAATATAAATATACTCAACGAAAAATAATTTACGCAGAAAAAATACTTTTAATAAAATATTTAAGCTAATAAAAATATCGATGGAATACGGAAAAAAATAAATATAAAAAACGCGCCTAATAAATGGGGCGTTTCAACCGTATTGTGGTCGGTCGACCTTATTGTTCTTCTCTTCCTAGTTGCTTATGTTTCCTTGTTCATTGAGTCTAGTGTTTGAGACCAATCGATAGTGACATCGATCGATCGACATCTTGTCTTCAAGTCTTGTCTTATTATGTGTTGGTTTCGTTATAAACGCGTCAAATTATTACATCGTTTTTCCTATGTTCGATCATGGCTCCTTGTACTATAGTGTGTCTTATATTATGTTTGCGATATTTGAGGCTCACACTTCAACCCTCATCACCAATCCGAACTGATGACGCCGTTTGAGACCTCTAGTAGTAATTATGGTATACTACTAGTATTTAGACTCACACCACAACATGTCATGCATAAACACTGCTTTACCTTGTGGATGGCGATCTATGGGAGATTGTCTACCAGGGACAAATTTCATTTTTCTGGCATTAACCCAACTTATAGCTGGTGCGGAAGAGAAAGTGAGTCTCATGACCACTTGATCTTCGCATGTACCTATGCTCGTGAGGTTTGGAGGCAAGTGTGTGAGGGCTTCGGGTTGCCTAGAGACATTACCACTAGATTGGAGGTGTTGGATTGGTTGATTCATAATGTGTGTGGAAGGAGTTGGTCGAGCAAGTCACAAATGTATTTGTTTTCTGCTGCGGTTTACCACATTTGGTATGCTAGGAAAGCCTTGGTGTTTGACCGGAACAAGATTTCGATTGAGGTACTTGTGAGATTGATCATGACCCATGTCTAGAGTTTGCTGCATGAGGCCTTCCTTGCTGGAGTTGGTTAGAAGATTACGTCTTAGTATTTGCATTTTCACGGAGTTGTATTCTACTCCTTACTTTGTTGTACCTACGATATTTGTATGTATCAGGCTTGGTTATTGTTTGTTAATGGCTTTGCCGAAGGTGGAATGACCATTATCCCAAAGTTTTGGCACTCGGATGGCTTGTGAGTTTCTTTGTTTGATGATGACTTTGTCGAATGTGGACGAACCTCGTGAGTGGTGCCGTTTTGGATGTATGTGTTTTGCTTTGTTTTGAGGGTAGTTGGTAAAATCTTATTACTTCTAACACAAGCTTCTTTTACTAATCTTGCTTTTATATATATATATATATATATATATATATATATATATATATATATATATATATATATATATATATATATATATATATATGTATATGTACTCTTTTAATTGTTATCCTATAGTCTATTTTCATTATGCATTTCCCCCCATCTTTTGTTGATCTCAATTATTTGTTTGACTGTAGAAATAAAGATCGAAAGTTGCAGTCATCTTTGTTCAAGAGAAGAAAAAATATATTGCATAACGCATATATGTGATAATAAGATGCACATGGTTCAGTAGATGAATCTTCCTTTCTTGCACATAATAGGGCCAATAATTGAGAACCTTGAAGCGGGAATGTTGACTACCTTGGTGGCATGCTAAATAACTTTGATTGAAGTAGTTTTGTACTAATTTAATGTTGTATTTGGCTAATGCTGGATTTGCTTTTTGTTTACCGAAATTTCATTCCATTCATGATCCTTTTTGATATTCATAAGTGACTTATCAGGGCTACGTCTCATGTTGTCACAGATGTTATGTTGATATCATGATGAAGTGTACACTTTTTATACTCATTAACAAGAGTAAGTTTCTTAGCTTCTATGACCTTTTGGTTGAACGTGAATCAATTTATTTAATTGTCAAGAGTGTGAATTCGACTACAATGGTGTTTGTTGTTGTACTTTTAATTCATAAATTTTATTTTTAGTTATGTATTTATTCATCAATTGTCCAATTTTATTGTAGGCATCGATTGTATGTTCATGTTTCAATTGAGTAATCGTTGTTCAAATTCGAGATGACGATCACGATGAAGCCTAAATGTTGAATGACTCTTATTGATCTATTTAGTTATGTATTTTCTGAGTATTTGGTTCTCAATGGGCTGAGCATCGGTCCAAAACCGCAAACCGCAAACCGAACCGCAACCGAACCGCAAAACGCAAACTTGAAAAACATGGACCGCAAATCGAACCGCAAATTTGCGGTTCGGTTTGCAGTTTGAACCGCACGGTTGCGGTTCGAACCACAAATGAACCGCAATTTACGGTTTGCTTGTGGTTTTGCGGTTTTTTTTGCGGTTTTTTTTTTGCGGTTTGCGGTTTTTTTGCGGTTTTTTTTTGCGGTTTGCGGTTTGTTTTGCAGTTTGCGGTTTAAACCGCAAACCGAACCGCAAACCGCAAAACAAAAACTTGCGGACCGCAAGTCGAACCGATTAAGTGCAATTCGGTTGCGGTTTGGACCGCAATTTGCGGTTCGATTGCGGTTCGGTGAACCGAACCGCAATCTCCTCAGCCCTAGTTCTCATTAGACCACTTTACTTTCAATAACTTATTTATGAGTTTTTCCTCTTGGTGTACTCAAGGTTTGGACTTTTCCTCTTAGTATCCACTAAGTTTTAAAATTTATCTTGATACCCCTCATGGTTTAATTTGTTTCCTATCTATACCCATTCTTAATATATTACATTAAAAATTCATTGTAAAATAATAAAAATCAAAAATATAAATTTAAAATAAATTATGACCTCATTAGACTTACAGGGGGTTTTTCAAACCATAAGAGGTCTTTATCTTCTTCTTTTAAGTGAAAGTGTAATTCATCGTTTGTTTTGGCCTTTCCATTCACTCGGATCCTTTCCGTTTCATCGAATTTAAATTAATAAATTTATGATAGAAATAGTTTTTATATATTTATTTTTTATTTTTTGAAATAAATATATTTTTTTATTTTGAGTTAATATATTTTTTTTACTTTTTACTTTTGATTTTAAAAATATATATAAAGTTAAACTAAATTTTTTTATCAAGAGTAGAAATTTAAAAATATAATAAAATTTATTTATTTTGAATTTATTTTTATATAATTTATATTAATCCAAAAATTAAAAATTGTAAAAAAAATTCTTTTTGATTTTATTTTACATATTTATTTTAAATCGAAAATAAATAAAAAAAGTTTTTATTTTAGTTCAAAAATAAAAGTTATCTTTAATTTACTTTACTTTTTTTTAATTAGAAAAATATTAAAAAAATTATTTTATTATAAATTTATTAGTTTAAAATTTAATTAGGTCATAATGAGTTTTTAATATAATTTTATATTTTTAGGAAAATTCCGGATGATATCCTCGTGGTTTGGGGTTTTCCGGATTTTGCCCAACAATTTTTTTCCAGTTCGGATGGTATCCTTAAATTTTCGTTGTTTCCGGATTTTTTTCAAAATCTGAAAACCCCAAACCACGAGGGTACCATCCGGAATTTCCCTATTTTTTAATTATTTTATAATAGTTTTAATGTAATATATCAAGATGAGTATAAAGAGAAAACAAATAGAACCATAAGAGTATCAAAAGAAATTTTAAAACTTAGGAGATACTAGAGGAAAAGTTCAAACCTTAATGACACCAAAAGAAAATTTCTTTATTTATCTTAATAAAGTACTTTCACGTTAAATTTTGTATGATTTTAAAAAATTACCTATAAAAACTAATCAAATTTCAGGTTAGACTTATAATCTAAACTAATTAAAAAATAATTATTAAGATATAAATCTATTATTATAGTTCTCAAAAAAAAATTAGATATTTTTTTAAAAAAATCTAGAAGCGAGCTGGTGACAATACACAAATTATTTGTTGGTGTTAAAAATATACAAGAATCACAAAATTATATATTTTGTTTCCTCATTTATCAATTAAAAGGAAATAAGAATAAAATCAAAGTTTTGAATCATTTTGTTGAAGAGACACCCACCTAAGGCAAAATTCATCACCTCCTCGGTTATCCTAGCCTCACAAGTCACAAGGTTTCCACAGTTCATACAGCAAATTCCTCAATTATTGTCCAAACACCTCCTCAGTCATCTTCCCCACATCTCATTTCTCTCTCGCTTTCTGCGTCCTTTTCACCCAGAAAAATAAACCTCAAAATTCTGCATCTATAATGGCTGCTTTAGTGTTCATGGCAATATTTCTTGGGATGACTGGTTATACAAGTAAAGCTTCAATCTTTGCACTCTTCCTGAATTTTTTTCTTCAAATCATGAAAAGGGCTTTTGTAATTCATCATTTTAGAGATGGGTGTTCAATTTCTTCCTTCTGGGTTCCTTCCAGATCTTTATAATCTTTTTTTCCCTTTTTGATTTTGAATGAAGGTGCCACATATTGTGTATGCAAAGATGGGGTAGGTGACACATATCTTCAGAAAAATATTGATTTTGCATGTGGGAATGGAGCTGATTGCACATCTATCCTTCAAAATGGAGCTTGTTATCAGCCTAACACAGTCAAATCCCATTGCGATTATGCTGTTAATAACTACTATCAGAAGAAGAGCCAAGCCACTGGAACCTGTGATTTTAGTGGAACTGCCACTGTTACTTCTACTCTCCCTACCAGTAATTATGTCTCATGAACTTTTCTTCTTACCATTATCTTGTTGAATCTTTCTTCTCATCTCTTCCATTTTATATGGGGCAAATTTGCAGCTGTGACATCTGGTTGCACTTATGCTTCTACCCCCAGGTATGTTTTTACCAATAGGATCTTGTTTCAGTTTTTGCTTCTCTGAGAAATTTCAACATAAAAAGTAAATTGTTACTAGCTACTGAAGCAGATCTTTTGCTCACAAGCCTGTTTCTTGTTCTATGCAATTTTATATCCCTCTTAGAAATTTCACTAATAACCCATCACCAGCCATTAGTTTAGAACTCAAAAGAGATTTAGGCTCTTTGTTTCCTGATATCTAGTCACTGGCATTAAATTCTTGTTAAACTGAGAAATAATTAACGATTAATGCACTAATTTTGAATAAGAGTAGTTCATGTTTTTATCTTTAAAACTCTTCACTGTGTTGATGTTGCATTTGTTCTTCTATCCCAACTACCATTTTCACCCATTCTTTCCTTTTCAATATGTTCATCATCATTGTCCTCTTGGGTCATCCCTCTCATCAATTGCTTCTTGTTTAATCATGGCATATAAAAATAATCATTCATCATTTTCTAAAAGTTCAGGTTTATGTTAATCACTGTTATAAAATTGTCACATCTCAGCCAAACAACACATATGGTCTGTAGCTTGCTTCAAGTTTAATCATGGCATAAAAAAACTGCCCTCAATGCCTAAAGTTCAGGTTTATGTTTACAATGGAATGACCACATAAATTTAAAATATGACCTAAAATAATACAAACCATCATCAATAAACCAAAAATAATCCAAACATAAAAAATTACCAGTAATAATACAAAGTATACCCATGGTGATGTGGGATCAAAATTTAATCAGCAAAATTAGGTATAAATTTTAAAAACCGGCCATTATTTGATATGGACATGTTTCTCCCTATGGTTTTTCTGATTGCCATGTCACCATTTTGGCTGGAATTAGGACCTAAAATGTGTCCATATCAAAATCAGTCGATATAGTTATAATTCTTCGGTAATTTTTAATTTTTGGATTATGAGGTATATAGTTTGTATTATTTTAGGTTATTTTTCGTTTAACCAATTAACAAAGTAAGGGTAATTTTGCTAGTTATGTCATGTCACATCTGAAGCTTAACAACATTAATTGCTTTGTGAATCAGCCAAGTGACTGGTAGCTCTACAACATCAGGCACCTCAACAACAACAACAACAACAACAAGCAGCACACCCACCACCAGCACCTCTACGGGCTCAACCACCTACGGAACGGGTCCCACAGCGAGCGGGATTGATTCAACTGGAAGCTATACTTCTGGTAACCACCATGGCAGCTCTCTTCATCCTGTTGCAATTGCACTGTTGACAGTGCTATTATTTGTACTAGTCTAATGATAAGAGTGATGGAAATGGAATCTGTTGATCTTCTTGGATGTGGGCAATTTTTGAGCACTTATTATGATGATGATTCAAGAACAATAGAAGATGCCCACTAGGCCACTAGGGTTGTTGTTTTTTGTTTGTTTGGTTCTTTGCCTTTTCTTTGTGATATGAACAGGCTAAGGGATTGGATTCCTTTCCCTAGTATGCTCTTATGTACATCTGTAGTTGATATTTGGCCCATGCTTTCATTGATGACTTTATTAGTGAATAAATGATTTAGGTTCTTAGCCTGCTTAAATTACTGAAACAATGGGCATCATAAAAGCCAAATGCCTTTTCCCCAAAAGTTGACTCTTTTTTTGGGGGTTCTGAGCATATGAATGGTTGCGATTTTGCATGCTTGCTTCTCATATGAATGGTTTTCAGCATCAAGCTTTTCATTTGGTAAAGAGTGGTGTGGCCTCTAAGGCTCTGTTTGGCAAACTTACAGTATACAACAAGAAAAACATGCAGCTGGTTAATTATGAATAAGGTTTTGATGTTGTCTGTATATGTGATTGAGGACAGTGGTACCAATTTCTCTCTGTCTTAACCACGTGAGTGTGACTCCACCATGTCCCTACAAACTGCATTCAACTTCACTTCCACCTATTAACGTATCAATTATGAACCATAATTATTTCTAATTTGTAGGTAAATGGCTGAAAAAAAAATCTAACGAGTTCCATCCTAAAATTAATTGACAACCGAAGGAGTAACTCACAAACCTTATATACTAAACTCGTTAATCATTTACTATCGATGTGGAAACTTTCACCCTCCACACACCCCTCAAGTGTAACTGTCTGACTCGGTTGATATTTGATGGCATGCATTAAGGTCGGCTAGCCCAATCAGACGGACTATCATTGTCCATGTTCACAATTAGAGTCTTAAGGTCGACAAACCCAATAAGTTAGGTCTCGAGAGATTGATTACTCTGATACCAAATTGGATTCCGTTAGGATATCTCAGATATGACACGGGGTCCATCGCACCGAAATTCCATCCTAAAACCAATCAACATGTAACAACCACTCTTTTTGTTCTTTTAATAAAAAAACAATTTACTCTTCCAGGTCATACGATGCATAATTTAATTACAAATAAATAGATAAAAACATAAAATAAAAGCAATAATTTTAGCTTTTATTTACACTTTCAAATATAAAGAGTGATACTTGGATAATTATTCCAAAAAAAGGACTAAATTATGGGTACTTACGTGGAATTTATAGGTATGAGTGCTTTTTAAAAGATACAAAATGTAAAGATTTTTCTTCTTATATCTTCGGAGGTTTGGACTTTTACTCTTGATATTTACAAGTTTTTATTTTCCATCTTGATATTCTTTTGGGGTTTTTTCCTCTACGTACCCTTAAATTAATATATTATTAAATAAAATCCTATTTTATAGATAAAAAGCAAATAACTTCATCTTCTTCATCTCACCTTACTCATTTAGGGCCCGTTTGTTTTAAACTCCGGAAACGGAAATATAATGGAAACGGATCTAGTCCACACGTATATCCTTATTCATGAAATTTTTCGGAACCATTCCTTGTGGTTTGAACTAATTGGAGTATAATTTAATTAGTTTTGATACCCTATAGGAAAACAAAATAAGAGAAACAAATGCATTTTGCATGAGACCACAAGAAATCATCCCAAAAAAATTCATGAACAAGGTGCATATCTGAATTAGATTCATTTCCAATCCATTCCGTTTCCGGAGTGTAAAACAAACGGCCCTTAATGTTAGGGTGGAAGGTATGTAATAACAGTAGCAACACACTCTCAACTGGTGATGTCGTTCGTTTGTATTATAAGAATGATAACAATGAGGGCCGAGCGACACAGTCATCGCATGTCGCCGCCCCATCTTCCACTGCACACAAGAGACTCGTACCTACACCTGTAGGTCATCCTTTCCAACAACAACAAACTCAAAATAAGAAGATAATTCGAATTAAGTTAGGGATTTAATCAATATTCGGGTGAAGTGGTTATTCGAGCCGAATTTCATAAACATTATATACAATCAAGAACAAAACTTTGATTGAAAGTTTGGGTATAACCAAGAATTGTGATCCTTTCCATCCAATTCAATTCATTATCTTCCATTCAATCAAGTCACTTACAATTTCTTCCTTATCTATTTCTTCTATTCTTCTATCAAGTTAATATGTCATGGGCTAGAAGAAACTACTTTTACAGGGACATGCTCAGGGATGTCAAAATTTCACTTGCATTCAACCGATACCCGTGTTTGGGGGTAAAATTTTATGAATTCATATAATTCATCATCGTTTTATAAAATTTCTAGAAATTAGTTAAATTTTACACATGTGATTAATTTCTTAAAATTTAGCATAAAGCTAATTTAAAATTGGGTTTGTAAAAATGTAAAATCTAATAAATATTAGATAAGCTCAAGAATATTTGGGCTTCTACCCATAACATATTTAGTACAAATGCTAATTATTTATATAAATTAGCTAAAATACTAAATTTAATTTTTTTTAAAATTAAGAAAAGAAAAGGTGGTGAAGAACACGTTCAGTTCACAAATATAAGAAACAATAGTTTTCTTTAAAAATAAAAAAAAAATACTAAATGGGTTTAATGGAAAGTTAATAAAACTTATTTTAACTTCCTATAACCTCTCTTCTTTGTTATATATAAAAACAAAACAAAAGAAAAAAAAGGGGCTAAAAAAAGAGAGAATCTTTCTCTGTCTTCTTCTTCTTCCCAACATTTATAGAAGAACGAAGAACAAAGATAAGAGATGAAGATAATGGAGCCACCCACACAAAGAGATCAATTCAACAAAGAGTGATCTTACTCTCCCACTTGCTCCCGCTGTCACACTGAAGCCGAAACCATCTGGCATGCTCTTATCCTATGCCCTCATGCGGCCTTAGCCTGGACTGACTCCCCTTCCCGGGTGGTGTTTTCAACCTCTTCCGGGGCTGACCCGCTTACTGTGATCCATGAAATATGGGCGGCTTGGGCCTTGAAGGGGTTGTAGACTTTCTTACCAACTCCTGGATAGCCTGGACCATCAGAAACAAAAGTCTGTTTGCTGACCAGAACTTCTCAAGTGTACTGATTCGTGATGGCTTCCGCCGGCTTGTTTCGGACCACATCCACTGGTTGGCCCAGCCGAGCCCAATCATGCCTGCCCAGCCTCCGTCTGATTCTTCTTGGTCGCCACCCCCTTCTGGATATCTCAAACTGAACACTGATGCTGCTATTATCGGTACTTCCATCTCTTTTGGAGCTGTTTTGCGCAACTCTTCGGGCACTATCATCATGGTTGCCTCCAAGAGAATGTCGGGTGTTGCTACACCTGCCACTGCAGAAGCACTTGCTACCCTCTTTGCTGTTGAATGTGCACGAGACTTCCTCCACACACCAGCAACCAGCAATTGCCATTACTCTTATTTCTCTCTAATTTGCTCTTCTATTATCATGCTCTTAACCGCTAGTTCACACGTTTCCTTTAGGCATGTTCGCCGCGTCGCAAACTGTTCGGCACACCTTGCTGCTAGACTATTATCTTCTGATGTAACCATGGTTTGGTTTAATCAATTCCCGCAAGGTATACTTGACCTTGCGGTCATTGATCTTTATTAATACACTATCCACCACTTCCCTTCAAAAAAAAAAGATGATTTGCTTCCAAAATATACATATGCTCAGAAACAAATACATTTCAAATGTTGCTTTTCACTAAACTCAACTCAATCAAGCGCGGTTACCCACGTCGATCGAAAGTGATGATCTTCTTCGTATTGAAACCGTAGTTGGATGAAACCGATGGGTTTCTCCGCTACACAAGATATTGTAGTTGGATGAAACCGATGGGCTTCTCCGCTACACAAGATACCGTAGTTGGTCGAATCGATCGATTCTACCACTACAAAATCGATTTGATCGGAACCAATAACTTTTGTTATTCATAACAAGATTGATACATTTACAAAGGAAATGGGGATATCGCATTCAGTTGAAGATGAATATAAAAGTTGAAGTTTAGGTTCTACTACGGGAATCGGCGCTTCAAAAACAACAAACAATTATAGGCTTTTAAAAAGCAAAGAATGAAAGAAGAACAAAATTTGTTCAGAGAATAGAAGTTGAATATATTCTATATACATGGTCGCAGGAAAGATGGGTGAAGAATGAAGATGAAATTTTAAGAAGGATTTAATCAAAAAAAAAAAAAGATTAAATACCTTAATCATTTTCAAATCATATTGACCTCATGTTTGTGACGTATGCCTCCCATGATTGAGAACAAAATCAATAAGCTTTTATATTTGAGAATTCTATAAAGTAGAAAGAAGCAATATCTCAACTTTATAGTTGTAATAAAAAAATCATTTAAAACTCTTGGGAGGATTCAACTCCTTTTTAATAGGAATTAATTAGTCCATTTAATTAGTGATTAATTAATATTCATTTATTATTAAGGAGGGATAGTTCGATTACCTTAAACATCTTGGAATATTTTGATACCTATAATATAAGAGATCAATGTTTTAAAATGTATCTCAATCAAATTTAGGTTCTAATAAATCCAGATGGTTTGATTTTAAGAAAATAAACTAAAGGGTTTTAAGCGAAACTTGTAGAACTACGTAAAGACTTGACGCCGCTCAAATGGCTACGTAGGTAAATCGATTTTAAATTTAATATACTATCGAGTACAGTCGCAAATCAAATTCAAAACTTCTGGTTTTAATGAACTACGAGTGATTTGATGTCTTAAAAATGAAAAGACTACGTAGGAAACTCGGTTTCTAAATTATCGAGTTCAATCACACTTTAAATATGACTAAACAAAGTCAAAATATTAAATCAAAAGTAGTTCTTGTAGAACTATGTAAAGACTTGACGCCACCCAAATGGCTACGTAGGTAACTCGATTGTAAATTTAATATACTATCGGGTACAGTCGCAAATCAAATTCAAAACTTCTGGTTGAACGAACTACGAGTGATTTGATGTCTTAAAAATAAAAGACTACGTAGGAAACTCGACTTTTCAATTATCGAGCCCAATCACATAAATTAAATCGACTTTTAAAATAAAAAGTCAAACAAATGCTCAAATCAAATTTAACACGGCTTTAAGAACTACGTACGACTTGATTCCTAATAAATGATACGTAGGAAATTTGGTAAATTATAAGCCAGATTCAGTCACGGGTCTTAAAATAAAATAAATCAAATAAATAATACAACACTTTTCTTGATCATGCGCGTGATAGCGAGATGAATTAAGCAACCCTTCATAGAAGGTGGGTTTATTTAATCTTATGATGCATGGTCGAGATATAAACGTCATGCAAATGATAGTTGGATCATCGTCTAGGCAACCCTTCCTAGAAGGTGGGTTTGAACTTTGATTCTCTGATGCACGAAAACACTGCACTGAACTACGTGAGGCTTGATCCTCTTTCACGAGGTACGTAGGCAACCCGTCCAAAAACGGGTACAACCCAAATCACTAAAACAAACCAAATATCGGTATTTATATAACTTAGAATCAAAAGGTCAAAAAGAGAGGGTCGAACTCAAATAAAAAAATTAAATAAATGTATTTTGTAAATCTGTATTCGAATAAAACATAAAAATGTATTTTGTAAATTTGTGTACATTTTTACTCAACAACCCGGTCACCCGATCCAATGAAAAGGGTGAAAATCCGTTAAAAGACGGGTGAAAGTGGGTGGCGGATTGGGTAGGATTCAGGTGAACATTTCATCCACACATCACCCGACTCATCATTCACTCATTCATCTAACCCGTATTCACCCGCAAAACGTCATATATACATTGTTTGTATTGTACTTTTTATATTATAAAAATTTAACCTTTATTTTCTTACTTTATAAATTATATAAAAGTAAACCCTATATTTTCTTTCTTATATATTTAGATCTTTATTATTGATTTGTTATAATTTGTTTATTTAGGAAATTAGGATCGTGCTTGGTTAAACTGTTGTACTTATATTATGTATAATCTTATGTTATTTTTAGTTAAGTATGATATTGATTTTCAGTAAAATAATTTTTTTTAATAAATAAGGTGTAAAACACCCAAAATCTCACCCGATTCACCTGCTTTATCTGTCGGATGTGGGTGGATTGAATGCGAGTGAGACCCTTAGAGTGGTGGGTTTAGTAGGGTGAGTGGACACTTTTGGGTGATGGATCGGATGACAGCCAATTATTTCCAGCCATCACCCTATCCATTGTCATCCATGGACGTGCTTCCATTTACAGCTATGTATTGGAATGTTCAAATGTTGGATTAATGGGCTTGTTCTTATTCAGGAATTTTTTTTAATTGTCTTTGCAATTGTTCTTTGATATTGCGTTTTATAGAAACAAATTAAGCTTCTCTTACATTTGCTTCTGAACAACTTTTTTCCAACTTTTACTTTCAGTTTAGCCATCGTTATCAAATTGGAATTGCTTATCAAGCAAGATTTGATTTGTTAAGCTGGGTTTTCATGTAAAAGTTTAAAGGGATTAACAACATCGATCATTACCATATTTTTTGGGAATAGAGGAGAAGCTAGTTCAATCATAGGGATACCATGAAAAAAAGTTAAAAATTTATCAAGAGAAAAAGTTCAAACTTTAAGGGTACCAAGAAGAAAAGTTTCAAATATAAAATAAGAGCAATAACTTTACATTATAGATGCATTTTTCTCCGGCTTTCTTTCTCTTTTCCATTCTCTTTACTTTATATTTTCGCGAATTAAATTCATTTTTTTACTTCTTGTAATGTTTGGTTTTAGTTCTTGTTTTTGTACCATTTTTGGTACGAACAAAAAGTATATTCTTTTTCTAGTTTTTTTTTGTTTCTTGTAATTTTGCAATTTTAACGTTCGTAATTACAAGGGTTTCAATGAGTTTTTTTCTCGTATATGAACGATTTAATTGTTTCTTGTATACAATTCTTGTAGATTATATATGGCCAATACTATTTTTTTATACGGTTCTAACTTTTGAGAAAAATAGTTTATTGTATACATATTTGCTTACATATACTAGGCGAGGATGTGTGTGCATGCACGTGCACTGGTGGCATTGTCGATCGTGTAGAGTTGGTCGTTGATGAAGGCTGAAGTGTGAGCCCCATGTCTCGTAAAAAATACAAGATCTTTTGTAGTAAAGGGGTGTTAGGATCAAACATATGAAAGATGATGTCTTGGTTTGACAAGTTAATAAGAAACCAAAATAAAAAAAGATAAACTAAATATATGCAAAATGTTCAAAACATAAACATAAACAAAAAACCGAAAGAAAAAGGAGCTTGGTCGACCAATCTAGTGGTCAGCCGGGGTAAAACTTCTCGTTTGAAACCAGAATCAATGTATAAACAACTAGAGATAAATCAGAGTGAAAGCTCGAAGTTGGAAATACCGGTCGCTTGAGCTCCCTCAAGGATGTTATTTGACTGCTTCGTAAAACAGTTTATAAAATAGAGGAGAAAATTTGGATTTTTGAAGAACTCAAAACTAGATGGTAAAGAGGGTGAAAGACAATTGATAGAGAACAATTAGATAAACCGATTCCAAAATCCATATCACCACAACATGCATATAATAAATCTCATTTAGAAATTCCACAATATCAAATGAAGTTAGAGTTATGTAAAAGATAACTTCGTTTGATTATCACGTGGTTTAGTTTTTGCTCGGCATACATCAATGAGGCAACCATTGATTAAATGTAAGACGACACCTACTTCTCACATCAAACTCAACAATGAGGTATGGGGGACATAAATAATACCAACAATCTAAGCAAGATGAGTTAGATGAACAAAAAAAACAAAAGGGAGAAGCAAACAAAACATGATGAGAGGATATTGATATGAAACAAGGAGAAAAAAAGTTCTTACTAGTGTGCTAAGTGAATATATGCATATAATCATCAAGTTAATTTTTGTCACATCAAATAAAATAAAAACAGAATAAGGCATTGATATGAACAAAGCTACAACTAAGAAATTAAAACTTGCTTCAACTTTGCTCCTATTCTTCGGCATCAAGAAGATTTATAATTTGAGACATACAAATTAACACCACTTTAAAAATCAATGAAGAAAAACAACAAGAAGAATTATATTTGAGATAGAAAGCAATTAGGGATGGCAATGGGACGGATAATCCCCATTCTCCAGGGGGATTCCCCGATACGGAGATGAGGATGGTGATTATAAACGGGGATGGGGTAAAAAATAACTCCCCGAGCGGGGATGGTGATGGAGGCGGGAACATATATCCCCGTCCCGTCGGATTTCCCCGTGGAGATTCCCGCCGGATTTTCCTGTGGAGATTCCTATCGGAGTTCCCCGTATTAAAATAAGGTTTTCTCCATGTTAATATATTATTTTCTATAATTGTATAATATGTATAGCTATTATTTTGGCATTTGTATAAATGAAAAATAAATTAAAATACAGTATAAGTTATACTGGAGTTTTCTATCTTATTTTTTATCTTTGATTTTATTGTTTATTCGAGGATAGCCTAGCGGAAATGGGATATGATGAAATTATTGTCATATAAATTCAACAGCTAATATATACTGGAGTTTTCTATCTTTGATTTTATTGTTTATTTTTTACAAGTTTGATTATTATTTTTATTTTTTAATATTTTGACGAAATCTTTTTACGGGAACGGGGATTCTCCTACGGGAATCGATTGTGAAGAATAGTATATGGGGACGGTGATGGGGAGTATAAAACTAAACGGCTATGGGGATGGGGAGGGTAATCCCCGCACCGACTCCACCCCTCTGCCATCCCTAAAAGCAACCTTCTTCATCAATGGAAATTGTTTGGATGATGTCAAATTCATCAAAGATGATCTTGTTATCGTGCTCCTCCTCTTCACGAGGATCCATCTTATCTCCCAGTCGCATTCGCAAGTGCTTGAATGAGGTTAGGGTTTTGATGTTCTTCCGCATGATATTGTAAACTTGAATTCATATCAAGAACTTATTAAAAAAAAAATCAAACCTTCATCAAAGTCCCATATCCATATATAAAGGTCAAACGTACTTGTAGTTTGGCTGTCAATCGAATCATGATTCCTTAATTGGTAATCACTCTAATCATTAACATATCCATTGCATCACGATTCATGGTTTGACTAAACACATTTACCGTGATCTGACCCAAATTGTAGTCAAAGAACACACAAACAATCAGCCTTATAACAAAAGATGCACCTATTGCATTTCTTTTTATCGTTGCTAGTCATATGTGTAAAACTAACTTTGGGATTGTGCACAATATGAAAGATCTTTTAGAAGCACATATTTCTCAGGGAGGTCGATTGGGGCGTGGACATAAGGGTCTTTATGGCACAATAAACAATTCGATTCATTTTCAATCAGGGCTTGCTCTAGCCTCTTTAGGGGTTATTACCTCATTGGTTGCTCAACATATGTACTCTTTACCTACTTATGTGTCCATAACTCAAGACTTTACTACTCAAGCACCGTAGGAGGTGTGATGTACATGCACTCATTTCAAAGGGGTGCAACACTTCTCAGATTGGGCCTCATATTGATCCTTTATACCATGTGTGTATGGTGGCGTGATATTCTACGTGAATCCACGGTGGAAGGACATCGTACCAAAGTTGTACAACTAGGACTTCGACATGGTTTTCTTTTGTTCATCGTATCGGATATTATGTTCTTATTTTGCTTTTTTGGGCTTCTACTCATTCTTCTTTAGCACCTACGGTAGAGATCCGAGGTATTTTTCCCCCAAAAGAGATTAGGGCTTTAGATCCTTGGGAAATCCATTTTATTAATACCCTAATTCTTCTTTCATCCGAAGCTGTCGTCACTTGGGCTCATCATGCTATACTCGCAGGAAAGGAAAAACGATCACTTTACGCTTTAGTAGCTACCGTTTTACCGGCTTTAGTATTCACTGGTTTTTAAGGAATGCAATATTATCAAGCACCCTTCACTTTTTGGATGGTATTTATGGTTCCACCTTTTTATTAGCAACTGGATTTCATGGTTTTCATGTGATCATAGGTACTCTTTTCTCGATCATATGTGATATTCACCAATATTTGGGTCATTTGACCAAGGAGAATCGCGTTGGCTTTAAAGCTGCTACATGGTATTGTATTTTGTAGACGTTGTTTGGTTATTACCTAACTTCAGAATTTTACCTTCTCGGTAAAATACCTTCTTGGTAGCATCGTCAACTTCATTAGTCTTGGCATGAGAGTCCAAAAACAATTTCTAAAGCAACTCTACAACTTCTGTAAATCCAAAGACACGACTTTGTTTAGGCAAAAAAGTGTATTAATACTTGGATAAGTAACTCGTATAGATCAACATAGACTAGTTAATTGATTAAGTTTAAAGACACAATGATCTCACATCTCAAGTAGATAATAATGGGATGAACGATGAATCACAAGTGTCAACAAAAACAATGAAACAACAAACGACAAAGAAGCGTTCAATTATGATTCGAATAAAACAAATCCACCTAAAACGCATCACAACAAAAATGAACTCTATAGAGTCATACTCTTACTAACATGGATAATTTTTTCAACAACAAACTTACAAAATTTGTAAAGAATGGTTGCAAGGTAAAGTTAGGACTAATACATCCCCATTATTGGAGCGGAGTAGTCCATCAAGATAGATAGTATCACTTGCTCATTGGCATGCGTTGCATTACTTCTCCTATATACTTGTTCCTTAAGCTTAAATACAAAACTATAAGATATTCTATGTCACTTGCATGTTTTGTATAATAGAAGTATTTTCTTTTATCGAAGTACTATGTCCAATGTAACATGAATCATATGTAGAGGTAAATGAAAGTTATCAATATGTCATTTTCATCATTTGGTTGTTGAATTTATGAATTGTGGCCTATTTTCCCACAAACACCGTAACTCTACATTTAGTAATGTTTTTTTCCTTTTAAATTGCTATATGTAGTGACCTTCCTGTAGGTATATGAAGTTTAATTTCTGAAAGAAAGTTATCTTATCACTAATGATATATTTTTATTCTCTAAAAACTTCTGACTTTATTATCCAAGGATGATAATTGATTATCCACTCCGTTTTGTTTTCTTGTTGTAGTTAGTATGATGTCCGACATCATACCAAATTTGTACAACTAGGACTTCGATATGATTTTTTTTGTTCATCGTATCAGAGATTATGTTCTTTTTGTGCTTTTTTGTGTGCTTCTTTTCATTCTTCTTTAGCACCTACGGTAGAGATCGGAGGTATTTTCCCCCCAAAATGGATTAGGGCTTTAGATCCTTAGGAAATCCATTTTCTTAATACCCTAATTCTTCTTTCATCCGGAGCTGCCGTCAGATCGGCTCATCATGCTATACTCATGGGAAAGGAAAAACGAGCAGTTTACGCTTTAGTAGCTACTGTTTTACGGGCTTTAGTATTCACTGGTTTATAAGGAATGGAATATTATCAAGCACCCTTCACTTTTCAGATGGTATTATGCTTCCACCTTTTTCTTAGCAACTGGATTTCATGGTTTTCATGTGATTATAGGTACTCTTTTTTCGATCATATGTGGTATTCACCAATATTTGGGTCATCTGACCAAGGAGAATCATGTTGACTTTGAAGCTGCTACATGGTACTGTATTTTGTAGACATGGTTTGGTTATTACCTAACTTCGGAATTTTACCTTCTCGGTAAAATACCTTCTTGGTAGCATCGTCAACTTTAATAGTCTTGGCATGAGAGTCCAAAAACAATTTCTAAAAGCAACTCTACAACTTATGTAAATCCAAAGACACGACTTTGTTTAGGCAAAAAAGTGTATTAATACTTGGATAAGTAACTCGTATAAAGCAACATATACTAGTTAATTGATTTAGTTTAAAAACACAATGATCTCACATCTCAAGTAGATAATAATGGGATGAACGATGAATCACAAGTGTCAACAAAAATAATGAAACACCAAACGACAAAGAAGCGTTCAATTATGATTTGAATAAAAAAAATCCACCTAAAACGCATCATAACAAAAATGAACTCTATAGAGTCATACTCTTACTAACATGGATAGTTTTTTCAACAACAAACTTACAAAATTTGTAAAGAATAGTTGCAAGGAAAAGTTAGGACTAATACATCCCCATTATTGGAGCGGAGTAGTCCATCATGATAGATAGTACCACTTGCTCATTGGCATGCGTTGCATTACTGCTCCTATATACTTGTTCCTTAAGCTTAAATACAAAACTATAAGATATTCTATGTCACTTGCATGTTTTGTATAATAGAAGTATTTTCTTTTATCGAAGTACTATGTCCAATGTAACATGAATCACATATGTAGAGGTAAATGAAAGTTGTCAATATGTCATTTTTCATCATTTGGTTGTTGAATTTATGAATTGTGGCCTATTTTCCCACAAACACCGTAACTCTACATTTAGTAATGTTTTTTTTCTTTTAAATTGCTATATGTAGTGACCTTCCTGTAGGAATATGAAGTTTAATTTCTGAAAGAAAATTAACTTATCACTAATGATATTCCTTCTATTCTCTATAGACTTTTGACTTTATTATCTAAGGATGATAATTGATTATCCACTCCGTTTTGTTTTCTTGGTGTAGTTAGTATGATGCCCGACATTGTTTTTCTAAGCAATCATTCATCTGGATTTATGGGTTTTTGTTTTAGAAGGTTGTATTTCATATGTATTTTTTTGTATGATTATCTTGAACCATTATAATGTCTGATCAGTGATCACTTACATATGCTAATGGTTTTTGTTTTATAGTGAGCAATGTCTAGTAAACATTATTCATTTTTATGTTCTATATCATTTCCTTTGTTTTAGAAATTTGCTTAGTTTATGGCATTTTCTGCATCATTTTTATATTAAAAATTTGTTGAATCTTGAACGATAAGTATTGTTTTGCGTATGTTTTTTGTGTTGTCTCATAAGTAACTAAATTTGTTATATCTTAGATAATCTTATGTTGTATATGTTTCCTTCTAGATCATTAACTCAGAGTACACATAATCATTCGTCCTAATTTTCCAGTTAATCTCACTAGTAATTAATTGTTATTTGGTGGGCATTGGTGTGAATTGAATTTAATTATAATATATACTAAAGTAAAACATACTTATCATGCATGTGATTGTGCGGTAATTGTAACACCCCAAATCCATAGGACTCGGAGTGCTATGGGACTAGGTCCTCACAATGGGTCTTGACCCTAGCGTGACAACAAGTTCACTGATCTTACAACAAGACACAAATAAATATAAAACAGAACTGATAAAAGCTGCAATAGTACATATAGCGAAAGTTACAAAACCACAACCGAGTATCAAAAACGGTATCATCATAAACACATATACATTCCAAAAACCCATAACATCCTAAATGTACGTAAGTACTCGGCTGATCACTCCTCCGGATCACTCTGCAGTCCTATCCTGCAAAGCATCTACAATACGGTATAAACCGTTAGCTAACAACCTACGAATATGAATAACGGTAATAGCACACCTAACACATAAGCACAATAATTCACACAACATGCTTATGCACATAAAACGTTTATTATCTTCATCAAGTGATACCATTACTAATTCAATCATGTGTGATACAAGGAGTATATCAACCTCGCCTCTGTCCCCTTTCACCACACAGGTTTGGAACTGGTGTCAATCATCACCACTTGGTGGACTGGTCGTAGAGAACCCCCCAACTGCCCCATTTTGAGTTAGACAAGTTATCACTCTGAGGTTACATTATTTCGGACCAAGAGAACGCCGACTCAACCGAGATAACACAACATGGGGTAATCTCGTTTGAAAATCTCAGCTGACCTCAATAATCTCGGCCGAGATATTTTAAATTTCATGCGGGGTATAAAAGCTAAAAACGACCTTACCTTCTATAATATCCGGAATTTTATTTCCGTTTATTACCGGGTCAAACCCATTTTCGACTCATCGACCGTTTATATGATATCTGTTCGCTCCAAATGGTGTGTGCAAGCTTTAAATTTATAACCCAAGAAGTATGCTTAAAACAAGGATGCGAACCCGCAGTGTACGAATCAATTGTAATAAAAGCAAGAATTCCAGGGGTCGATCACATGGACTTAGGTGAAACAAAGCAAGTATAGGTCGTCAATGCAACTAATAACCACAAAAGCGATTAAAGCAATCAAATATGATAATAAAGTCAATTAAGGGAAATATGCAAATTCTAGGGATTAAAGCATCCAATTGTGGTTCCAACTCAAGATCTCAAGATAAGCGGACAAAGCTGAGGTTTTGCAAAGGGAAGGTGTTACTAAAGCGGAATAGATCACCGGGTAAGTCTCACTACTCACAATCCCAAGCCAAATAACCTATCACCGGGTAAGTCTCAAGGTACTAAGGAAAGGAATTATAGTCTCAAACCAACACACCAACTAAGGGAATAGATTCAACCTTTACCGGGTAAGTCTCAGGCTAGCTCACAAAGATGGAATGAAGGAACACTCGAACCCCAATAAAGGATAAACCTTTATTACCTACACTTATGATCATGGGTAAACAAACAAAGGAATTACCGGGTAAGTCTCATCCTAAGCTTGCATTGAACCAGGAAAGGTGTAATAAGAATAGGATTTGGCAAACTCTAACACTTAACTCTCAGTTACGGATCAGATAAGTCACCTCGGTCAGTCAAGTTCCACCCCGGCCGAGATGTTCATCGACTAAACGAGATGTTCTAAGGTTAAGGATAAAGACTCGAGTTTTCAGGGTCCTACTGAGATTTAAGATTATTCTATCATTGTTTTTCCCACAACCTTCAGCCAATCACCCTAGAATCGCACAAGGAAATTAGCCACTCATCATCATGAAAGCAATAATCAAATATATGGGAAGAGAATGAATATTTGAACACAAAAACCTTAAGAACAAGGCTTCAATAACTGAATCAAATATCAAACAAATCAGCGTTCTTTGGATTACAAATCCAACAAGACAATCGAACAAAAGGGAATCTAAGAAAGTGTTACAAATCTCCTTAAAAGCTATCTCAAAGCTATCAATCCTTTCTTGATTGATCTTCAATCTTCCTTCCTTCAATCTTCCTTCCTAATTGCAGCTGGGAGAATATGGTGTAATGGATAAAAATCCAGAGGTGCGAGGTTGTTGAATTGTGGAAAATCCAACCCTTTATATAGGAGAATTATCTTCCAAAGATAATAATATCATAAAAAGATAATTTCCTAATAAAATATATCCATATCTCCAAAATAGATCTCCAGAATATATGAACTTCCTTCCAGAAATCCAGCCCAAAAATTTAAGATCTCTCCTTCCAAAAATAAAAGATCTCAGCCAAATAAAATATATCTCGCCGCGTCAGGGTATTCGCCTCGGTCGAGACGCTCCTCTAGATCACCTCGGTCGAGGTGACTTTGTGGTCAACCGAGGTGAATCTCAGATGAAGGTGAAATCTCTTAAATCTGGTCCAAAGTAAATCTTCTTTGTTAATTCTTTGCTTCCCGAGCTCCATTTTAAGCTCTTGATTGTAGCTCCAATGACTCTTTTGCTCCTTAGCTCCATTTTGATGCAAAACATGCCATTTTACCTAAGATTACAATGAAACTTGGTGTAGACCTCGATTCCCGTAAAGGTAGATGAAACGACAATATAATCACATAATATACATTCAAACATGCAGATTATTGAAGGTAAAACGTCTAAACAAGTCCCAAAATATAGACTATAATACATGCTATCAATATATAAGAGTCATACCCTTAAAAATTTATATCATTTTATGCAAGCTTAACTCACATAAAATGATGTTTTCCAAACCCTAAATCTAAGTCATGACAAGATTATGACAACATTTGACGAGGTCATGACGAGGCCATGACGAGGCCATGACGAGGCCATGACGAGACCATGACAAAGTTGAGACGAGGCCATGACAAAGCCGACAACCTTGTGACAAGGTCAGACAATAATTTATAGCCCAAGGAGCTGCCTTGTTGCTGTTGAATACTTCGCTCCAGCCCATGACGTGCAGCCCAAGAGGGTGTTTGCTTCTTGCTGAATCCGTAACGCCAGCCCACTGTGTAACTTGCTGGTGCCGGCCCAATCCCATGGAATATAGCCAGCCGTTACTTTTCTTTTGTTTAACCTCCCTTAACCTAATTTACTGTAACACCCCAAATTCTGAGAACTCGGGAAGCTACTGGTTAGGACCTCACAATGGGTCCCGACCTTAGTTTGACAACAATTTAACTTGGATCTTACAACAAGGCACAAAAGTATTTAAAACATTTGAAAACTTTAAACAATATATACATGAAGAATATGTATCAGCCTTACAAGAAGCGCTACTAAAATGATGCATATAAAAAACAGAAGACATCCCCGTCCCCAACTAAATGAGTACGTGGACCCGACTGACCATTTCCTCCGGATCTCTCTACAATTGTCTTAACCTGCAAGGCATCTACAAGCGGTATAAAACCGTTAGCTAACATTCTATGCATAAGTATAAAAGGTAAAAGCACAAACACACAACATACACAATCAACATGCAACACTCAATCCTTTTATTATCTTTAATTAGGTGATAGGTTATTACTAATGATACTTATTTTGTGACACGAGGGATTCCCAAACCTCGCCCCTGTCCCCGTTTACCAACGCGGAATGGTACTAATGCATCTGACCGTCTACCGGACTGGGCTGGTCGCAGGGAACCTCCTAGACTCTCGCAAGAGCTAGGCAGATGATGTCACGACCCGTTATCATACACTTGGGTCAATTACGTAAATAATAAAGTCGGCCTAATCCGGTTTCGTTGTTTATCATAACTAACAAACACCACTCATACACATTACACTCATACAAGAAGCCAGCTAAGTAAGTCCGTGGAATTACCAGAATCAAATCTCGACTCTCTTAATCACCACTCATCGGTAAATGTAGGAATTCAGTAGCCTGTCAAAGGAGACAAGTGTGTCAGCACACTTTCTAGGTAATTAGAAGTCTAAGACTTCTAAGATGATAGGTCTTAATAGAACGGAATTGATTACAGTATTAATTTATGGTAAAATGACTATTTTACCGTTGGTCCCAAAACTTCTAAAAATTTCGTAATTTATGTTTAAAATCTTATTTGAGACTAACTAACCATATTCTACTCCCTAGGATGATTTTAGGTAACAACTAGAAAAACTACCCATTTTCTATTTCCCGAAAAGTCACTAAAGTCCAACTACAGCTTCAAATATAAAATTCGAATAATCTAATAAAAATTCCGAAATAATTCCCTAGATCATCTATGATATCCCATCTACTTAGACGAGAAAGAATTTCTTAAAACTGTTAAAGCATCCCTTCTACAAAAATTTCTAAATTTGGTTACAACACTTAACAAGCAGCACACTGTCTTAACTTTGAAAAATCAAAACTCCTAAACTACTCGCTGGATTTATCCCAAATTTTGATATGTTCTTGTAATATCCGGAATTTTTATTCCGTTTATTTCTGTAACAAACCCGATCTCGATCAGTTGACCCATATCTGTCTACTTAGTTAGACACATTATTATAGAATTTATCATTTTATGTAGCTTCCCTTCACATAAAATGATAGGATCTTTATAAAATTTTATCATTTTATGTAGCTTACCTTCACATAAAATGATAGGATTATTATAACCAATCCTAAACTATAACATGATCCGTATCCGTCTATTCCGTAGCCTACCAGTTCCGATCCCTTGACTTCACATAAAATAATAAGTTTAGCCCCAAACCCTAATTTAGAATATGACTCGTCGTTGACAAGTCTGTGACGAAGCTGTGACAAGGTCTGGACAAGTCTGTGACGAAGCTGTGACAAGGTCTGGACAAGTCTGTGACGAAGCTGTGACAAGGCCAGACAAGTCTGTGACGAGTCTGTGACGAGTCTGTGACGAGTCTGTGACAAGGCCAGACAAGTTTGTGACGAGTCTGTGACAAGCCCAGCCGGCCACTGCTTGCCTTGTACAGCCCAGTCCGTGACCTCCTTTCAGCTTGCCAGCTTCAGCCCTCTGCAGCCCAGCTGCTGCAGCCCAGTAGCGTTAATGCCTCCGCCAGCCCAACAAGAAGAGCCCACTGCAGCATCCTTGGGAGCTTCCTCTTGCCTACGTGGAGCTGAGCTGGACTAGGGGTACGTTGAATGAAACGACTCCTGAAATCACGCTTCCCTCTTGATCTTCCTTCCTTAATGAAACCGTAGCCTTAACTGCCTAATACAGCAGCGTTCACACGTCCAGAATCGCATCCCAGATCTCGCTCTCTTCTATGCTGCGTATCTCCCTTCTGTCAATCATTCGGAACTTCTACCCAAGCCGGAACGATACAAACGTACACACAAGCCTCCCCTACAACCAGCGACAAACCTAGACGAAACCCGGACTGAGCACTCCTCTGCACGTCTCCATCTCCCGTCTAGAAGCAACGCACCACTCGTCCTTGTCTTTCCTTCTGCAGTCTCGCTCACTTTTGTGTACAATCGACAACGAGAGAATCAATCCTTCTCATTCCGGCACCCGATCTACGGCGTTCATCTCGCGCCATCTTACTTCACGTGCAACGTCTGGAATTTGCTTCAGGCAGGCCGGCACCCGCCTCTCCTTTCAACTACACCCGATCGAAGACAGCAGCAGTCCCTCTCAGCAGCCGCACACACGACAACAGCAGCCTTGCACCCCTTCATTAGTCTCCTCGAGTCGTGTAATCGAGTAAGGCTTGTTCATCTCTCTTTCTTGCACTTCCGCCCATGTAATTCATGCCTAATGAGTGCCCTTTTATGTCTCCTAAATCTACCCAGAACAGCCATAGAGGAGCTGGTACAGATTCATGCTATTTCTTCCGAGTTTCAAGAAGTGTTGAACAACGGACTTTGAGCCTAGATTTGGGTAAGTTAGACTCTTTCTTTGCTCCTGGTTTTTGGATATGTTGTTGTCGGTATTGCAGTGTAGAACATACTGAAATTTGAGCCTATTTTGAGTTATAGTTTAGGAGATATGAGTTTATCAAGTTGGCTTCACATGCAGTTTTCTAAGTGTGCTGAGTTTGAGGAAATTTGCTTGAGATGCAGTTTTGTAGAATAAATTTGGAGGGGTTATTGACTTCTGTTAGACTTGAATTTCGGACAATTTATAGTTGATATAGTATAGTAGATCATACTAAAATTTCAGAGGAATCCATGTTATGGTTTGAGAGATATGAGGTTTCAAAGTTCAGTTTTATAAATGTGCTGAGTTGAGAAAAACAGTATGGGATGCTGTTTTGTGAGATAGTTTAGAATAGGCTTGTGATCTCTGTTAGGCTTGAATTTTTGATACGATATAGTTGACATCTTGTTGTAGATCATATTAAAATTTGGGAAGAATCGGAGTTACGGTTCGAGAGTTGTTGTGTTTCAAAGTTGACGTTTTTATATATGTGCTGAGTGTTGGGGGAAAACAGCAAGTGATGCTGTTTTGTGAGATGATTTTGAATAAGATCTTGATATCCTTTCCGGCTGAATTTTGGATATATTATAGGTAAGATTTTATAGTAGAACATATCAAAATTTGGGATAAATCCAGTGAGTGGTTTAGGAGTTATGATTTTTCAAAGTGTACTCAGATTTTGGCTAAGTATAGAATTTGTAAAGGGAGTAGTCAACTTTAGGGATTTTTATAAGACTGTTGAATGAACAGTTTGAAGAAATTCTTTCTCCTAAAGTTAGATAGGACATCATAGATAATCTAGGGATTTAAGTCGGAATTTTTATAAGCGGTTACGAATTTTATATTTGGAATCGAAGTTAGACCTTTACGATTCCCGGAAAATAGAAACATAGGAAAAATGTTAGCTTGGAACCAAACGAAGCTTTGGGAGTTAGAATATGATTTTTAGAATCTCAAATAGGAGTTTAGACATGAATTTTAGAATTTTCGGGAATTTCGGGACCAAGGGTAAAATGGTCATTTTACCCTAAATTAACACTGCAACTAGTTATGTCTTAATATATTATTCTATTTTAGAAGTCTTAGACTTCTAACTACGTAGGAGTGTGCTAATGCACTTATCTCCTTTGACAGGCAACTGAGTTGCTACAGTTTACAGAGCGAGTTGGTTTACAGAGAGTCGAACTTTATATCAGGTAAGTCCTTTGGGCTTACTTAGCTGACTTCTAAATATGAGTATAAATGATGATGGTGGTGTGTGATTGAAATGTTTATGGAGATAGGTTGTGATATATAATTACCGACCTATATTTTGGCCTAAGAGTAACGGGCGGTGGCATTCTGCTTAGTAGCTTGCGGGCGCTGGGGGTTTCTTTCGGGACTAGTCCATACGTGGTTTGTAGTGATGCTACCAGTGGAAGTCAGCTAGACCTACACCAGTTGGATAAGGAACGGAGGCGAGAACTAATAATAATTCTCGTGCCACAACTTAATCTGAATAATGTGAATCACTTAAATAATAGATAATAAACGGTTGAGTGCCAGCATGATGTTTGTTTTTTTTTTGTTTCTGCTTGTGTTTGTGCTGTTATCATTTTTGCTTATATTTGGATAGTTAGCTAACGGTTTATCCGTGTTGTAGATCTGTAGAGATAGACAGTTGCAGAGAGATCCGGAACGGATGGTCAGCCGGGTCCACGTACTCATTAGATGGGGACGGGGGAGTCTTCCATACGTCACGCATGTTATGTATCTTTATATATGTTTGTAAGGCTGTCACATGTGTACGTTTATACCATTAAAAATATTATGTTTTAGAAATTGTTTTAAATACATTTGTGCCTTGTTGTAAGATCCAAGTAATGTTGTTGTTAAACCAAGGTCGGGACCCATTGTGAGGTCCTAACCAGTAGCTCCCCGAGTTCCGAGAATTTGGGGTGTTACAGTTCTACTATAAAATCTTATCTCCAATATATCCAAAATTCAGACGCAAAGGAGATCAAAATCCTATTTAAAACTATCTCACAAAATCGAATTTCAGCACAACAGAAAAACTGCTTACGACTCAATCTTGGAAAAATCATAAATCCCAAAACACTCGCTGGATGCCTCTCAAATTTTAATATGTTCTACAACAATATGTCAACTATATCATATAAAAAATTCAAGCCCAACAGAGATCAAAAGCCTATTCAAAACTATCTCAGAAAACAGCATCACTTGCTGTTTACCCCAACACTCAGCAAATATATAAAAACTGCATGAGGAGTTCAATTCGGAACACCATAACTCTCAAACCGTAACTCCGTTTGTTCCCAAATTTTAGTATGATCTACTATGTACTACTGACTACAACATATCCAAAATTCAGCAATAGTGGAGGTGTCTAACATACCAAAAACTGGACTCGAAAATGCATGCATGTCACTTCCTGAAAACTCGGAAAACAGCATGAATCTTTACTGCTCCTCTATGGCTGTTCTGGGTAGAATTAGGAGACATAATGGGCATTCATTAGACATGAAAGGTGTGGATGGAAGTGCAAGGAAGCAAAGGGAATCTTCCTTACCCAATATCAAACTCGAAGGGAAGTAAGAAGGTGAGCCAAGGCTGTTGTTGAGCCAGTTGTTGCACAGAAGAGGAGAGACTAGGAGTCTCTGTGTCACTCCAGATTGTGTGCACTGGGAAGGAGAAGCACAACCTTCTTCTCCAGGAGTCACACTCGCAGCAGGGATGTGCACACCTGTGGCGTGAATGAGGCGCAAGGCTGGAAGCGTCTGTCTGCTTGAAAGCCACTGTACCGCCAGGCTGGAAGGCTCAACGCTGCTGCAGAGGGCTGGAAGGCGTGACGCTGCTGCAGAGGGCTGGAAGGCGGCTGGAGAGAAGGGTCGAGGCTGGAGGTGCTGCGAGGAGCCGTTCTGCGTGCTGTACCAGGAGGAGATGCCAAGGCTGCGTTGTTGTTGTTGCTGTGTACAGAAGAAGAGCAGAAGATCGAGAGGAAGGAGAAGAGAGACGTGCTTGGGAGGGCTAGGGTTCACGTGAAAGCAGCGGCTGGGAAGGAGCACAATTGTCAGAAGATTTGCAACTCCTTATTGGGCTTAACTGGCTTGTTCTTGACGGGCCCGGATGGTAGGGTTTCGAAGGCCAAACTCAGCTTTGTAATGGGCCCGGATGGCCTTTTCATAACTTAGTCATTGGTTTGTCAAATGGGTCAGTTATTATAAGGCTTGCAAGAGTGTTTTAGGAATGATTTTATATGATTATGTTTCACATAAAATCATAGAAGTTGGGAAAGGAATATTTTATGTGAAAAACTCTTCGCATAAAACGGCAAGATTTTAGTTGACTCAGGATTTACCGGAAATTAAATTTCCGGGTATTACATTAGTACCCCCTTAAAATAAGTTTCGTCCCGAAACTTAAAAGAAGACAACATAACGTCGGAATCCATACTAAAGAACTATAGCGCCGAAAAAGTCATAATCGGTCAACTTCTCTTTTGTTTCGGAAATAGTCGGAAGAAAATTTTCAGGTATTACATCAATCCCCCCTTAACAATAAGTTTCGTCCCGAAACTTAGGGTAAGACAATCCTGATCGGCCTTTAAGGCACTAAACAACTGTATCTGATCACTACACAAAAGTCTCCATGTTCCCACATCTAAGTATCCCGCACATCAGTTACCAAAAGCACACATCACTGACTAAGCACGCAATCATAAAATAAACAAGCAGTCAAACAATATCACACATACAAGGTCAAACCCTAACTTGTCACTCCCGAGGTCACAACTATCACTACATAGGTCTTTGAAAGGTTACGTCATTTACTATCCCGATATCTTAGGTAGCCTTATCAGCTTTTCCTAAAACCACTGACTCTTAAATCTTTTCAAGTACTTACATCACAAGCGTCTGCCACCACGTTCTAGAGTGGTTACCGGATATCTCACCGGTATCATCCGGCTCAACTGTCTGCTCCTCTAATCTGATCACCTAACTCATGTCTGGTAGGTATTTCTCCAACTGGAAATCTCAAACTCAGTTCCCAAACTTAGTCTCTGTGGAAAACTGAAGCTGCACTCTCTAATAGGGTGAGGAGTACTAGTCCATCAGTCACTTTTAAACAGCTTTAAAACTTCTAATGGTTGCCTTACACAACTCACTTCTAGATCCTTTAAGGACCCTACGGAAAATGATCTATTCAACTTTCTTCCCTTCGTCATGACCACTTGCTTCCGGCCTTCTGAAAAGGCTTTGACTACACAATCAGGTCCAAGGTCTTGGACATCCACCAACACTTACCAAGTGCTCAATGCTCTTCGTATCACGACCCACTTGGTCTTGTCTTTTAATATTACTCAATCATCTTATTCCTCATATAAGGAATCGTCACCTTTACCCTTTTCAGGTCTAACACTCGAGACAACTAAAATCAAATCTAGTGGTCATCGTCTCTTTTTTTTTTCACTTGCCATTGTTATATTATTTATAGATCTCTAATTTATCGTTAAATCTAACCCAAGCTTCCCACGCATTACCCAAGATCTTAAGTGACATAGAATATGTCCGTAATGACGGTATTAGACACAAAGTGATCTTATATCCAGTTATTTGATTATAAATACTCGATACATGCTAACACACCGTCAACATTGAACTCTTCTACCCTCCACTTTTATCGGACTAGTAATATCCCTCTAACTCAAAACGCAACTAGGCTTTGTTCCAACATAATGTTACACATAAAATCTACTCCGAGATTATGCTTTCTTTAAGCACGGTTACTAGGTTGCAAGTATGCTCTTGTCGCTTCTCTTTCTTATGTATCTTCGACTCAGGACGGTAGTTACTCACTTTGAGCTTTCTAGTGCAGGCCATGCGCAATACTTTTATTGCATCATTAATTCTTTCCTAATCCATCCGGAAAACTCACTCTAGAGTATTCCATTAGTATAGAATTCCAAAACTACCTGTCTGGCAACATGTAACAAAGTCATCACTCTTCACTCGGATCCATAATAGGATACCAGTCTACTTCTATTATCTCTACATGCACATAAGTTCCCGTACAACATTTCCAGTCACTCACATAGCCTAACTCACGTTTCTTCCAACTAGAATGCATTTCACCAACTATCACCATCTTAAACTCGACACGACATCCATCAGTACCATTGAGCTTCTTGCTTTGTGGGTTAGGACCCACCACGCTTCCACTGCGCTACTCTGATTATTTTGTTGTCACCCCTTAATCATAAGGACGTGTTCTGTGAGTCCAAAATGATTAACCGGATGAAGTACCAAGTACTTTCCTTACTTGTTTTCCTGAAATAAAATCATTATTGGAAAGCAACCATCTTCCGTTTACTTCCTTAATTCTTGCAACACCGATCCAAACTACTAGACTCGACCGGAGTTTGATCTTAACCAGCCAAGAAGTAACCTCTAACACGATTCTCTATACCCTTAGTTGTCTAAGAAGATTGTTGTTGCATACTTCAGGAAATTCTTCCAAGAGTCGGTAAAACTACCCCATAACTCCACAGTCGCAATTATCTTTTCTTAACGGTATATAGCTCGTCAATACCAAACAACACTTACACATCTTCAACTGACGTTGGTTACAACACTTAACAAGTAGCACACTGTCTTAACTTTGAAAAATCAAAACTCCTAAACTACTCGCTGGATTTATCCCAAATTTTGATATGTTCTACTATAAAATCTTATCTCCAATATATCCAAAATTCAGACGCAAAGGAGATCAAAATCCTATTTAAAACTATCTCACAAAATCGAATTTCAGCACAACAGAAAAACTGCTTACGACTCAATCTTGGAAAAATCATAAATCCCAAACCACTCGCTGGATGCCTCTCAAATTTTAATATGTTCTACAACAATATGTCAACTATATCATATAAAAAATTCAAGCCCAACAGAGATCAAAAGCCTATTCAAAACTATCTCAGAAAACAACATCACTTGCTGTTTACCCCAACACTCAGCAAATATATAAAAACTGCATGAGGAGTTCAATTCGGAACACCATAACTCTCAAACCGTAACTCCGTTTGTTCCCAAATTTTAGTATGATGTACTATGTACTACTGACTACAACATATCCAAAATTCAGCAATATTGGAGGTGTCTAACATACCAAAAACTGGACTCGAAAATGCATGCTTGTCACTTCCTGAAAACTCGGAAAACAGCATGAATCTTTACTGCTCCTCTATGGCTGTTCTGGGTAGAATTAGGAGACATAATGGGCATTCATTAGACATGAAAGGTGTGGATGGAAGTGCAAGGAAGCAAAGGGAATCTCCCTTACCCGATTCCTAACTCGAAGGGAAGTAAGAAGGTGAGCCAAGGCTGTTGTTGAGCCAGTTGTTGCACAGAAGAGGAGAGACTAGGAGTCTCTGTGTCACTCCAGATTGTGTGCACTGGGAAGGAGAAGCACAACCTTCGTCTCCAGGAGGTGCACTGCCAGCAGGGATGTGCACACCTGTGGCGTGAATGAGGCGCAAGGCTGGAAGCGTCTGTCTGCTTGAAAGCCACTGTACCGCCAGGCTGGAAGGCTCAACGCTGCTGCAGAGGGATGGAAGGTGTGACGCTGCTGCAGAGGGCTGGAAGGCGGCTGGAGAGAAGGGTCGAGGCTGGAGGTGCTGCGAGGAGCCGTTCTGCGTGCTGTACCAGGAGGAGATGCCAAGGCTGCGTTGTTGTTGTTGCTGTGTACAGAAGAAGAGCAGGAGATCGAGAGGAAGGAGAAGAGAGACGTGCTTGGGAGGGCTAGGGTTCACGTGAAAGCAGCGGCTGGGAAGGAGCACAATTGTCAGAAGATTTGCAACTCCTTATTGGGCTTAACTGGCTTGTTCCTGACGGGCCCGGATGGTAGGGTTTCAAAGGCCAAACTCAGCTTTGTAATGGGTCCGGATGGCCTTTTCATAACTTAGTCATGGGTTTGTCAAATGGGTCAGTTATTATAAGGCTTGCAAGAGTGTTTTAGGAATGATTTTATATGATTACGTTTCACATAAAATCATAGAAGTTGGGAAAGGAATATTTTATGTGAAAAACTCTTCGCATAAAATGGCAAGATTTTAGTTGACTCAGGATTTACCGGAAATTAAATTTCCGGGTATTACATTAACCATATCTCTTTTAGCCATAACTTAACCTAACCTACCACCTTCCTATGACAATCACACAACGTGAAGAAGCCACCCTCTGCACTTCCGCCTTTCTCACGCCAGTGCCGGTGGAGCAAAACGACAGGGTCTCCGCCGTCCCCGACCGGAGAGCCGTCACAGCCTCGAGCCTCCCTTCAGAACTATAACGCCAGTAAGGCCTCCCTCTCTCTCGATTCTTCTCTAGCACCTATATGCTGCTGAACCGTAACCTCTACCGAACCCTGGCCACAGAAGAGGGCGAACCTCCCAGCCGGAACAACACAGACCCTCTGACGGGAAGGATTCCGCTACTGCAGCCTTAACCTGGCCTTCGTCTTCGTCGCCAATACCGATCAGTACCGGGGATCTCAGCATCGTCGAATCTCCTTCATTGCTGCAGACAGGTAAATTGTCCTTCCGTTGAAATCTGTTGGAGTCAGAATAGAGTCGAGACTACAGAATTTTAATAGAAATTGAGACGTAGGTTGAGAGAGAACATACCTCTTCTAATCAGGAGTTACAAGCTAATGAAGATAGGCTAATTGTAATGTATTCTGTAGTATCAAGTAGGAGCCGAACTCAAAACTACCCTTTAATCTTTTCCTCTAGAATTGTGTTGTATGAGTACTGACTTTGGGGATCAATTTTAATGCTTTAGATTAAGCATCCACCGTTGAAATTTTGATATGTGATAGATAGATATATGTAGTTTACGTTGTTAAAATTTGAGAATAAATTAAGGGTCGGATTAGAAATTATAAGGTCCTAAAGTAGGGTAGTTGGGCTGTTTTCCAACAGAGGGGAAAATTGACTAAGTATAGAATTTAGATGCTATACCCAACTTTAGAGATTTATGTAGGAGTTGTGAGTGAGTGCTTGTGAGAGGTTCTTGCTCTTATGATTAGTATGTATATCATAGATGACCTAGAGAATTATTTCAGAATTTTTGTAAATTTATACGAGCTTCAAATTTGGAGCCAAAGTGGGCTCCTAGTGACTCTTTAGGGACTAGTCCACGCTCGGTTTGTAGTGATGCTACCGGCGGAGGTAAGCTAGACCTACACCCAGTTGGATAAGGAACGGAGGCGAGAACTTTTAAGAATTCTCGTGCCACAATTATAAAATGGAATAAAGTGAATCACTTAACTAGCAGATAATAACCGGTTTGTGTGCCAGCATGATGATTGTTTATGTTATCTTGAGTGTGTTTGTGCTATTATTATTTCTGCTTATATCTGGATAGTTAGCTAATAGTTGTATTTGTTGTGTAGACGTACCATAGGTAGAGCAGATGCCGAGTGATCCAGATGGTAGTGGTCAGCCGGGGTGTCGTACTTCATAGGACGGGTTGCAGTCCTTTCTTTATGTTGGTCTTTTGTTTATGAGTTTTTCCTGTTCTCATTTTGTGAGACTTTGTTATTTCCGGCTGTTAGGATTTCTAGTTGCATTCATGACTTTATTAAACATACTTTATGATTTATGGTTTTTCCTTATTTGTGCCTTGTTGTAAGATCTTGATAAGTTGTTGTCAAACTAAGGTCGGGACCCACTGTGTGGTCCTAACCAGTAGCTCCCCGAGTTATGAAAACTTGGGGTGTTACACCTTCTTCCAACCCTAACCTCTCTCCACCCGGTGGCCGATTCATCCCCTAATCCTCAAAATCCTCATTCCTTAACCATTTTGCTTCATTATTGGCTCAAAGCTGAAGAGGAAGGCACCACAAGCTCATTTCCGACATCAATCAACACCACATTTCATCCAATCGAGCGTAGTCGGGGCAACTTCACTCCAAACTCTCCATATTTTGCTTTGCTTTGATTTGGTTGATTTCGGGAGAAGTGGTTAGTGTGATAGCAAGAAAACATATCGGAACAGGGGTAGGAAGCTAGAGGGAGCATCGATTTGACGAAATCTTGACATATTCGTCAATTTCGATTCAAAGTTGGAAATTTTTGGTTGACAACAGAAATCTTGGCAAAAATCCTCTAAAGTATAGTCCAAGATTTCGTCTGATATGGAGCCACTTTGTCGTTCTTCAAGGGAAATTGTGATGAGCAAGGGCTTTGGGTCCCATCAAGCTCCTCCACCACCTTCTCCACCTCCGGCACTTCCAGTTATTCAGGATTGACACCGAACAAGGTACGATTGCATTTGTGAGCGTCCCATAGTCGCTCCTAGATTTCTGAATATTGATGATTTTGCCTGTTTGAATGTTGTTGATGATCTGAGGCTGATGATTGAGCGTGTTGGCTTTGAGGATTTTGTTGTTATTAAAGAACCTGCTTATGTTGAAATGACCTATGAGTTCTTGAGCTCATTTACACATGTTCCGGAGGCTAGAGGGGTGAAGTTTAGGATCATGAACAAGAACTATAGCATGACGATAGATATGTTTGGTAGTGTTTTTGGTTTTTCAGAATCCACTGTTGGAACCTTTCCTGCGGCGATGAAACCTAGGTTGTTTTGGGTGAACATAACATTGATTAAGGAGAGAGTTGACAATTGGCATGTTGGTGACTACAAAGAGAAAAACGTGTATCACCTAGCCTTTAAGCTTGCCTACCGCATCCTTAGTGAGTCTCTTTTTGCTAGGATTGAGACACCACAAAAGATTAAAGCCAGGTGAACTGTTTATCTTCTGGTGTATGGCGACCGATATTGTGCCGGATACCGCCACTATGCTTGTGGATAGTTTGATCAAGATAACTAACAAGAGCAAGGGAGATATTTTGTCTTGGTGGGTTGGTCACTCATATTGCAAAGGTCATCGGTTTAAACTTCTCTGCTTGTACCTTAGCCGTTGAGGCTAAGCCTTTAGGTCTCCATCACTTCATCTGTTTCCGGATCCTTATTCCTCGAGGGTGTGGCGCTCCTTATGTCGCCATGCCTTGGAGAAGAAGGCTCCTAGGGGGATTACTTGGACTGCCGAGTATATTGTTGTTGATCCTATGAATTGGAAGGAGAACTTTCAAGGTATGCATGAGAGTGATTTTGATGATGGCATTGAGGCTGATGAGGGTGATGAGACTAATATAGCTAGTCCTAGTGCTGCCACAAAGGAGGCAGATAATGAGGACACATATGAGGACCCAAGCATTAGGGTTGTTGATGCGAGGTCTGGATGGTACGAGGAGCTTGTGATGGCACCTCAGCGCATATCTCGAGGTAGAGCAGGTGCATCTAAGATCTCTAACATGCTTGGGAGTCTTGACATGAGGATGGGAGCTTTGGAGGTGTCAGTTAGAGCTATTAACGATGACATCCATACCATTCGGGAGGACTGGGACCATCTTGCACGTATGATGTGAGACATGTACCGCCAACAGGTTGGGCGGGCATTCGACCCTTCTTACTTCTCGTTCCCACCTTCACCGGACGCATGATCATCCTCTACTAGACTTCTTTCTTACTATTATTATGCTTTGAGTCAAACATTGTGGGCTCTCTTACTCTTTTCTTATTTTCACATTAGGGACAATGTGTATTTTAAGTATAGGGTGGAGAATGTCTGTAATAACTGCTACCTTTGATACTTTTTTGCTTATGTGTCTATGCATTGCACTTTGGATTTCATGTCACACGTTTATTTTTCATGCATTGCATCATGTTTTCGAAAATTCATAAGCATTGAAAATTTTGAATATTTTTGTGCTTCTAGGATAGATGTGATCCCAATGATGATAAATGTTTGTTGATTATCTTTTGATGATCTTTATGTGTTTAAAATGATTTATGACATATTTTGGATTTGAATGCTTTATTTGAAATTTATGCAATGTTTGTTAACTTGTGTTTATTTAAATCATGTTGAGATTTGAAGGTTGAAACCGCATGATAAGTTCTTACACATCTTTTTGGTATGATTATGGGAATTTGATTTTTGTTTCTTTCTTCTTCTTGATAATGTTTAAGCTCCAAATATATATATTTGTCTCCCTTTACCTATCCGGAAATTAGGAAGCATGTTAGTGAAAAGCTTGTGAAAGTTGAAGTTGAAAGTGAAGTTTGTGTTAGAAAAATAGGTTTGGGGACGTTAATCATGATGATGAGTAACTCGGCACCATTCACATAGCCGGGTGTTTGTGTCTTGCCAAAGTCTTATTGATTGATAGTCTTAGCAAGTCATGGTATGTGCATCAGGTTTGAGGCACCTCGTAAAGTTGAGGCTAGTTGATCTCCAAGGCTTCGGTTTTTGTGCACCTCTGTCCATGTTCTCAAGTTAAAGTAAAGAAAAAAAATAAATAAAAAGAAGTGAAAAGTGCTTGCTTGGTGGATGTTGAGTTATATTCGCAAATCCTTTTCTCGGATTTGCACCACATATCCTATATACATTCTACCCCTAACACATTTCTTGACCTTTATTTGAAAGCCCTTAAGACCTTTGAGCATGTGATTTGACTTGGTAGTTTAAATTGGATACTTCATGATTGATTTTGATATATCTATTTTGATATGCATGCTATGATTTTATGTAAGGTGTGATTATCCTTTTTATTGTCTATACATCCTTTTGATCATATAATGATTGTTATTGACTATGACACATTCCCTAAGGGTGATCTATGAACAGAAGAACAACAAAAATATTATGAGTTTTCATTGTCTTGCATGTTTATAATCCATTTCATCTTGTATTTTAAGTTTGAACCTTGTTTGGGGACAAGAAAGAGGCAAGTATGGGATATTTTGATGACATGAATTGTAACCTTAGTTTATGTATGCATTTAGGTAGTAACCCTTTTCTTTTGTATGCATAGACATATATTCATATCGATTATGTTGTTATTTACCAACTTTGCGAGAATAGAGGTCTACACATAGTTTTGTTGCAATTGTAGGAAATAAGGCACATTTTGGATCAACAGGGAGCATAAGAGTTCAAGGAGTCGAGAGAGGGCATGATGGAGTACACTGAGGTGCAAAAGAAGATCAAGGATCATCAGAAAGAAGATTCAATTGGAATGGAAGCAAGGAGCAGAAGAAATTACGTAACAAAAGAGAAATCTCGGATGGATAGATATCATCTCGGCCGAGATTTTCTTCGGGTCTGTCCAAGATTACGAAGAAAAATAACCCACGGCCCAAAGTCAAAACCCTAATTTTTATATTAAATAGAGAGTTGCGGCAAGGGTAAAAGGGATCCCCTTTCATACCGATTTTCATACATCTTTTCCGAGTCCGACTTATGCGGAGAAAGACGGAAATAGAGAAGGAAGAACAACATCGAAGGATCAAAAATTCGCATAGATAACTTTGGAGTTTTTGTGAGTTATTCTTGAAGGGGTAGACTTAGTTGCTGTTTTTGTTATTTGAACACAAGGTCGAACCTTTGTTATTGCTTTGATTCGATTTTGATATTAATTTGAAGATTGTTTGCGAAGTTTTCTTTGTCTTTTTTTTGGTTATTTTGGTTTATGTCTTATTTGATATCATATACCTTCTTTGATTCAAATATGATTGTTTTTGGCCAGAACTCTTGCAATTCTAGGGTGACTAGTTGATGGTTGTGGTTTAGATGATGATAGAATGACCTTTTAAGTTAGATTGGATCCTGAAAGTCGAGTTTTACCTACGCAGTTGCCGATCTCGGATCGATCTCAAGAATCTCGACCGAGATTTGAGTAAGTACAATCCGAGATTTGTTACTGTTTACCCGATCATGTTTGATCCTTAAGCCTAGGATACAGTTTGCCCAAATCCTAGTCTTTGTTGAGAGTTTTATACCCTTAGATTCCTCTAAGGCCTATGCTTGAGATCGGGATGAGACTTACCCGGTAATTACCTTTCTTGAGTACCGAAGATGACACTTTCTAGGTAACAGAGGTTTATCCTTTGTTAGGTTTGAGTGTTCCTTCACCTTACCTTTGTGAGTTAACCTAAGGCTTATCCGGTGATGGTTAGTTCTATTCCCTTAGGTTGAAGTTGTTGGTTTGAGTTATAATTCCTCACCCTAGATCCTTGAGACTTACGCGGTAAAAGGACCTTTGATTAGTGATAGTGGATAGTGAGACCTCCTCCGTGATCTATCCCACCTTGGAAACACCTTTCCTTTGCAACCTCAGCCTTGTCCATAGATCTTTAGAAGTCTTGAATCAAAAACCACAACTTGACGCTATGATCTCGAATCTGCATTCTCATTTGATTGATATATCTTTGTTGATTGCTTCACTTTGTTCTTTGTTATTTGCAAGTATCTTGTCTAGATTACCTGTCTGCTTGATTTCACCACATTCCCTGTGATCGGCCTTGGAATATTTGTATTTATTGTGATTGATCCGCACACTGCGGGTTCGCTATTGCTTTTATTCTTGGTATAAATTTAAGACTATTTTTCTTCATATACACACACATTTTGGAGCGAACAGAAGCTTCTGTAGCTTCGGGAGAGGCATGGTCGCATCCTAGGACGCTCACATTCGACGTTTGAAGTGATTCCGGAGACTCGGGAATTTCGATCCCCTTTGAAAATCTCGACCGAGATTTTGGTCGATATTGGTTGTTGGAATGTCAACCTCTGATGACCCCTTTAGAGCGTCGAATGAGATTCCTGTGGGTGACTCGAGATTTTTGTAGATTTTCGTGCACTCTTTAAATTTCTCAAAAGTTGGCTTTGGATCCCTCTCCAAGGCATCTAAGTCTTGTACCTCAGCATCACAAGTTGCATCTATTCCTTCATCCATAATGCTCAAACTCAAAACCTTTTCAAATCACAAATGGCTTTGTGAAGATCATGAGATGATGATGATGGTGATGATCCCTCATCAAAGGTTATCTTCAAACTCACAAATGCACAAGTAATTCGGGGATCCTATTTAAAGTAGTCCTTGAATTTTTTAGAGCAGAATAAGGTTTAGTCATCAACCCAAATCCCTAAACAAAATGCCATTTATAGTTTGTCAAACCTAGACACCCCCCCCCCCCGACTTGGTTCAAAGTATTTGAAATAGGTTAATCTTGCACAACCTTAACTTTGGTTGGGTTTGTACTAACACTTACAATGGAGATAAAACGCGCAATATATTAAATTTTAGTATCTCCAAAGGTGAATTTTGACTTCTTTAAGTAAATTTGTTGATGTTGTATAACTTGGAACATAACCTCAAGATGTTGAAAATGGTCTACTCAAGAGGTGTTGTAGACTAGGATATCATTAAAGAAAACCAAGACAAATTTCCTTATAAGCGCGCCTAATCTATCATTCATATCACTCTGAAAAGTGTAGGGGACATTAGTGAGACCAAATGACATGCCAAGATACTCAAAATGTCCATGATGTGCCTTGAAATCACTCTTATGGATATCAAAAGGATGCATCCTAATATAGTGGAACCTAACTCTAGCCCAACTTGGAGAATAAGGTTGCACAGTCTAATTCATCCAACAAGTCATGCAAGAGGTATATGATTCTTGTCTTTCACAATTTGAGAGTTCAATTTTCTTTATCAACACATAAGTGCCAAGAGACGTCATTCTTCTTTACTAGGACTACTTAAGATGCATAAAGACTGTAAATATACTGAATGATTCCTTGAGCAAGCATGTATTTCATAAATGAACTAATTACTTCTTTTTATAATGTAGAATACATATAAGGCCTCTTGCAAACTGGATTAACACTAGCTATAAAAGGGATATTGTGGTCATGTCCAGATCTGTGAGGAGACAAGGTGTTCAGCTCATAAAAAAATTGATAGAAGTTTCCCAAGAGAGTATCAAGGACTAAAAGACTCTGAATGTCATTCTCAACAACAATAATATTGTAAGAAGTGAGTTTTGGTACAATTGAATTAGCACAAACTTGTATCCCAACTACTTCAGGATTACAACTCATCATCTTAGAAATTTTCTCATTGTTGACAACTTTATATGTGTGTCCGGATTGCTCCTTAACCTATGCTTCAATCCAACAACAAATGACTCCATTGTTAGGTGTTTAAAATACCAAAGGATAGGAACTAAGGTATCCAACCATTGTCTTCCAAGGATCAAAATCACAACAACCTAAAGAGGGTGTAATCACATTTGTAACAAAAGCAGATGATGCGGGGTTGAAACCGTGATTGCCTTATCTAAATTGAAAGTCCACAAACGGTCTCAAAGAACAAATCTCGGTGGTAAATCTTGGGCGAGATTTCTACCACGGGGCCAAGATTTATTAAAACTCAAACAAAAGAACGTGAGTTTGATGAATTGATAATTGATAGATAAGAAGACGACAATATGGAATGAAATTGATGGAAATATAGGAAGATACGAACCAAGGTATTCCTACAAAGAACCTTAGCCAATTATGTGTCAAAACCCCTTAACGAAGAGCTTACCTTAACCCTCCATTCTTTAACCTTACACAAGCCTTCTAAATAAGACAAGCACAAAGAGAGACTAGAATTGACCAGGAACACCAACCTTTAAGAAGATCAACACACACAAGCATAACCTAGCAAGGAGGGGCTAGAGCTGATTGCCGTCGTTCATCGTCAAATCGACAATCTCGGCCATAAACGGAAAAATCTCAGCCGAGATTTTGACCGAGGTTCGCTATTATTGAAAATTTTTGAGAAAATTTTGAGGCATAAACTGAAGAATTCAAGTGCAACTTGTGCAAGAGTATATCCAGAGAAGAAGTCCAATGCCACCCTTGACCTAGTTACTAGCCTTAGTACACCCTATAACATGGATCTCGCCCAACCTGAGATAACATCGGCCAAGATTATTTAATTTTGACCAAGATTTTCCCTAGTCGAGACCAAAACCAAACCGGTTATCTCTCTCTCCAACTACATAGGTTCAAGGGACGTAATTCTCTCTTCTTAATCTCTTGTATGCCTTTTCTAGCCTCTTTCTCTTCTAAACACATTGATTTTATTTCTTTGGGTGTGTTAGTTAGTATTTATACTTTCTATAATACTAGTTGTGTGAAGAGACTTCCAGCAAGGTTCCATGACTGTAGAGGAAGTATACACCACCATGCAAATGACGATGGTGAAAGCTAACGTTCAAGAGGATGAGAAGTCCATTATGACTCGATTTTTAAGAATTTTGCATCCTTCATTAGCTAATGAAATTAATTTATATCCATACACTACAATCACTAACCTATTGCATTTGGCTATAAAGGTAGAGAAGAAAATCAAAGGACAAAACAATGGATCGAGTTTGTGTAATTCAAAGAGTAAATCATGGCCAAATCGACCTAATCTCGACTGAGATAATGCCCAAGATTCTCAAAAAGATGAGAGCAAACGTCCAACTCCCGATCAATCAACCCATAAATCTTCTACGTAGTCTTGCCCTTTGAATGAGCCTTCAAAGGATAATAAAGGGAGCACTTCTAACTCTACTTTACGATCTAGAGATATTGTATGCTTTAAATGTCAAGATAGAGGCCACTACATGAGAGATTTTCCTAATAAAAGGGTGTTATTTTAAATCAACAAGGACAATATGTAAGTGAGGAAGAGCATGAAAATGATCATACCCATCTTAAAACATTACGTGAACATGATAACACTAGTGAAAGTGATGAAGGTTGTGAATATGAGCGTGCAGAATCTTCAATTGCTAGGAGGAATTTGCATGCTAAGATAACTCCATGTGAAGATAACCAAAGCGAAAACTTTTTTCATACTAGATGTCTTGTTCAAGTAAATGTGTGCAATATGATCATGATGGTGGTAGTTGTTGCAACATTGCTAGTGACAAATTGATCACTAAGTTGCAAATTACTATGCTCTATCATCGTAGACCTTATAAGTTACATTGGATGAATGATTGTGGAGAATTGAAAGTTAATAGACAAGCTAAGATTGTCTTCACATTAGGAAAATATGAGGATACTGTTGTATGTGATGATGTGCCTATGTAAGCATGTCATATCTTATTAGGGAGTCCATGATAATTCGATAGAAGAGTCAAACATGACGGTTTTACAAATAAGCATTCATTTGAGTTCAATGGACTAACAATTACTCTTAAATCTATGACTCCTTTACAGATTGCAAAACATTATGATAAGAAGAAGGAAAAACGCAAGAAAAAGGAGCGAGAAACACCTTCCAAAGAAGAAATCTCGGGTAAACCCTAAAAATCTCGCCCGAGATCTGATGAATCTCGCCTTAGCTCAGAGAATTCTCAATCTAGTGCAGAATCTTGGCCCCAGAGCAAAAATTCGCCCGAGATTCCTTCTATTGAGCCTAATCAAGTCAATTTAGCATCCAAACGGGAATTTCTTTATGCTTTTGCTCCTTTGGATATTGTTTTGCTGAGCCTATGCAAAAGTCTTATGACTTTGAGTGATGAAGTCAAGGCTACCTTTCCTCAAAATATTCTAAGGACTTTGGATGAGTATTGTGAGGTATTTCCGGATTAGATTCCTACAGGACTTCCACCTTTTTGAGGCATTGAGCATCGAATCAATTTCATTCTAGGTTCTACACTTCCTATTCGTCCACCATACAGGATGAGTCCTCACGAAAGTCAGGAAATTCAGGATCAAGTGCAAGAGCTTTTGAATAAAGCTACCTTACATCATCGTCATCCACAAGTCCCATGATATCCGAATCATTGTCACCACCCTCCATGAGATGAATGTTCGCTCCAAACGGTGTGTGCAAGCTTTAAATTTATAACCCTAGATGTAAGCTTAAAACAAGGATGCGAACCCGCAGTGTACGGGTCAATCGTAGTAAAAATCAAGGAATTCCAGGGGTCGATCACAGGGACTTAGTGAAACAAAGTCGGAATAGGTAAGCTTTAGCAATTACTAACCACAAAGCAATTAAAACAATCAAAGATGATAAAAGTCAATAAGGGAAATATGCAATTCTAGGGATTAAAGCATCTAGTTGTGGTTCCACCTCAAGATCTAAAGATAAGCGGACAAAGCTGAGATTTTTGCATAGGGAAGGTATTACTAAAGTGGAATAGATCACCGGGTAAGTCTCACTACTCACTAATCCCAAACCGTAACTCCTATTACCGGGTAAGTCTCAAGGAATTAAGATAAAGAACTATAACCTCAAACCATCACACTATCTAAGGGAATAGAATCAACCTTTACCGGGTAAGTCTCAGGCTAACTCACAAAGATGGGATGAAAGCACACTCAAACCCCAATAAAGGATAAACCTTTATTACCTACACTTATGATCTTAGGTAAACAAACTAAGGAATTACCGGGTAAGTCTCATCCTAGGCTTGTATTGAACCAAGAAAGGTGTAATAAGAATAGGATTTGGCAAACTCTAACACTTAACTCTCAGTTTCGGATCAGATAAGTCACCTCGGTCAGAAGAATTCCACCCCGGCTGAGATGTTCATCGACTGAGCGAGATGCTTTAGGGTTAAGGTAAAGACTCGAACTTTCAGGGTCCTATTGTGATTAAGATTATTCTATCATTGTTTTTCCCACAACCTTCAGCCAATCACCATAGAATCACACAAAGAGATTAGCCACTCATCATCATGAAAGTATTAATCAAATATATGGGAAGAAAGAGAATAATTGAACAAGAAAACCTTAAGAGAAAGGCTTCAATAACTGAATCAATTATCAAACCAACAAGCGTTCCTTGGATAGAAATCTAACAAGACAACAACAAAGAAGGGAATCTAAGATGATTTTACAAAAACCCTTCGAAAAGCTATAAAAGCTATGGACTTTCTTCCTCCAACCTTCAAAAAGGTTCTTCAAATCTCACAACTGGAGTATGACTGCAGCGGTATATTAGGATGTAAGCAAGCTGTTCCGGGTGATAGCGGATGTCGGATTTATGAGAAATCCGACCCTTTTTATAGGAAAATTACTCTCCAAAGATAAGATATCTTAGAAAGATCTATTCCCATAAAAATAGGTAAAATATGTGATCTATCATATCTTCTTCCTTCCAGGAACCAAGCCCAAAAATATAAGATCCTCTTTCCAAAGATAAAAGATCTCAGCCAAGAATAAAATATTCTCGCTGCGTCCCAGGTGTTCGCCTCGGTCGAGTCAACTTCTCTGGATCACCTCGGTCGAGGTGACTCTGTAGTCAACCGAGGTGAATCACAACTGAATGTGAAATCTCTCAAATCTGGTCCAAAGTGAATCTTTAATCCATAGCTATGCTTCCTGGATGTTTCCTTATGTTCCTGAATGTAGCTCCAATGACTCCATAGCTCCTTTTGCTCCTTTTTGATGCAAAACGTGCCATTTTACCTACGATTACAACGAAACTAGGTGTAGACCTCGATTCCCGCAAAGGTAGATGAAACAGTAATATAATCACATAATATATATACAAACATGCATATTATTGAAGATAAAACGTCTAAACAAGTCCCAAAATATAGATAATAATTCATGCTATCAAAATACCCCATACTTAGCCCTTGCTTGTCCCTAAGCAAGTTCCGCATATAAAATACAAGATAGAATGGATTATTAGTCATAAAGATCAATGAAAAATCTTTTCAAAAACATTTTATGGTGTGCTACAATCATAGATCACTCTAAGAGAATACTTCATGGAATTTAAAATCAAACATGTTTAAAACATTTTATAAATATAAGAAAGTTGTTCATCTTTGCATAAAATCATAGAATGCATAATAATCATAATCATCGAAATTAATCATGTATAATCCACTTTAAACCACTAAGTCAATCAACAAGCTCGAGGTCTCAAGGGCTTCCCAAAAGAAAGGTCAAGAAACGTGTAGGGTAGGGATGTATGTAAGGTAATGTGGTGCTAGAATCCGGGAAAAGGATATCACTTCACTTTCACTTTGACTTTCAACATCTTCCACCAATAAGCTTTGCTTATTTCACACTTTTTCTTTTTACTTTACTTTTTGGGATGCATGGACAGAGGTGCACAATAACCGAAGCCTAAGAAATCAGCAATCGTCAATTTCTTGAGATGCATCAAACCCTTGATGCACATACCATGACCCGTTAGGAATATCGCTCAATCCGACTTTGGCAAGACACAAACACCCGGCTATGTGAATGGTGCCGAGTTACTCATCATCATGATTGACTTCCCCAAACCTATTTATTGCTTTCTAACACTTTCACTTCCAGCCAACTCCTCAACTTTTACTTCACTTGCTTTCACCACTTTGCTTGCTTCCAAATTCCCGGATAGGTAAAGGGAGGCAAAAATGTATATGAGGGGCTAAGCATGATCAAGAAGAAGAAGAGAGAAGAATGAATTGCCTTGGTCTTTCCAGGAAGAAAGTGAGAGAACTCATAATGTGGTGTCAACCTTCAAATTTAACATAATTTAGATAAAAACAAAGTATTAAATATGCCAAAAATTTCAAACAAAGCATTTAGCAACTTAAACACATCATAAAACCTTTCAAACATATAAAGATTTCAAAACCAGTCAGCAAACAAGATCTTCACTGAGATCATATCCAGATAAGAAGCACAAAAACTTTTTTTTCGAAAACTCTCAGTTAAACCACCTCGGTCGAGGTATTCTAGGTCAACCGAGGTGAAGCACCTCGTTCGGCCAGAACTGTCCCGGTCAAGGTCAATTTTTTTTTTTCTAAACCAGTTTTTGACGTTTTTCTCAATCAAATAACCTGTATGCATGCATGTAATCTCAGATAAAACCATAGAAGCAAAATGAAGCATAAATATCTGATAATGTCGAGTCATACATCACATAAGTCAATAAAATACATAAACACCCCATACTTGGGACACACTGTCCCAGTGGGTCAAATAAGTCTAAAGAAATAAATTACTCACCGGACATAAAGCTGAGCTGCATAATAAATAAGAAAGAAAAATCCTGCAAGCTCTCAATAATCCTGATCCGGTGGTGGTGGTGGTGGCATGTACGGATACTAGGATGGGTCAAATGGATAACCTATAGTCTTCTGAAACTGGATCTCCATCATCCGGCGCTGATAATGCTGACTCTCTAGCATCTGATGAGTCCAGCAGTCGATATGTCGGTGCTAGGCGGCAAATCTCTCATCGATGTCCACAGTAAGGGCAGCATAAGAGTCTATCATCTGATCCGTCAGATCATCGATCCGACGGTGAGCCTTTGGATCTCTATGTCGGCGTACCCTACGCCTAGCAGGTCGGACTGGTGATGCAGCCGGCGCGGTCTCAGTATCGTCATCGTCTAAGTCAATGACCGGCGCACTCATCCCAGCAGTATCAGTTCCTGTATCCATAGGAACTCCACCATCCCTATCATCATCATCAGCAGTCTCCTCCTCCACCTCATCCTCCTCAGCTGGTGCAGCTGCTGCCTCTCTAGCATCCTCCATCATTGGGATCCAAGTAGTCTGCCAATAGTGAGGATCATAAACTGAGAACTGGGGTGACCATCTGATCCCCTGTGGTGTAGTCTGCTCCCATGGCATAGCTACATATGGCGTAGTGAGTCCTCGGGGAACCAGAATCCTCCGAGTAATCATCTCCTGAAGTCCTAGCAACTTGGCAGCCGTCACCATGGTACATGCGCTGAGATCCATATCCTGATAGCTTGCAATGTGGGTCACGATGCCTCCGCAGTAGATATCCCCCTTCGTCTTGGCCTTGATCTTGTGCAGATCCTCTGCCAACATCAAGCCAAAGTCTGGGATCCCTCTAGTCACCATGCAGTAAAGGCTGAAAAGCTCCCCTTGTCTGACCTTCTAGGGCGTCTCAGTACGCGCCAGAAGCGTCTCACTGAAAATCCGGTGAGCTAACCTAAAGGCTAGGTGAAAAATAATACGCTCCCTGGAGTCTCCAGGGCGCCATTTGTCTGCGTGCTCAACTACATGAGCAATCTGACCCCAGAACTCCCTAGCTACAGCTCGAGAGGGAAAATCTACAGCAGTCAGAGCCGGGAAGCCAAAAATGTCCCGCCAGTACTCTAAAGGAACTAATAAATTCCGGTTCATCAACCGGTACTTCATAGAACGCTCTGTGGGTAGGTAGGTGAAGGAGCTGATGAACTCCAAAGTAGGCTCTAAATAGGCAGGTGCACGGATCTCAGTAAACTGATCTAGCCCTACCATCGAAATCATCCGCCTCAAATCTCCATCCACATGGAGACAATCAAAAGTTGATACGTCCAGGAAGCGAGGTACAATCACTGGACGGGCTGCAATACGGTCATCGTCGACCTGGTGTCTCTCGTGGATCACCGGTCTATAAGGTCTAGAGGAAGAAGAAGAAGGGGAAGGGGAGGATCTGTCCCTCAGGACAAGCTGTCTATCTGAACTCATCTCTCAACAAACTCTGTCAGATCACCTCGGTCGGCCTGACACAACTTAAGAACACCTCGGCCAAGGCACAGAACGACTGGACCGAGGCGAATAACTGCGCGACGAATTTCTTCAAAAATCCAGTTCTTTTCCCCCAAAATCACTACAACTGGTTCCTATGGGGTACTTAATCTGTTTCTCAGCAAATGCAGGGGCAACCAAAGCCCAATTCGAAGCGAAACAGTGAAGAGAACGAGATTAGGGTTTTTTTTTCCTGATTTTACCTCTAATCGGTCGATTCGGTTCGTTTTTCTCGCAGATTAACGTTTGCACTGGGATCCTCTATCCTTTCTTTGCAATTTGGAAGCAAGAATCGTCGGAAACGAGCGAAGAACGGCGAAGCGAGGCGAGGAGGCTGCCGCGGTCGAGGAGAAGGTAAAGGAGGAGAGAGAATTTCAGCCCCCCTTTTATACCCTTTTCTGGAACTGCTGTCACCTCGGTCGAGGTGGTCTCGACTGGACCGAGGTGGATCTTCAGAAACCCTAGTCGCCTCGGTTGCTCAAGAATCATCTCGGTCGAGGTGCTTTGACAGCAACCGAGATGTGCCTCAGTCAAACTCCGTCTTCTCAAATTCTCGAACTTTTGTCCTTCCAGTTATGCTCCTGGTATGTACTCATTCCTTAGATGTAACCTGTTGTCTGTCTAGGACGCCAAAAACAAAACAAAGCAAATCAAAAGCAAAACTATCTAAACTAGACTAGAAAAAGGGAAAAGAAAGCAATACCTTGGGTTGCCTCCCAAGAAGCGCTTGATTTAAGGTCGCTAGCTGGACCATACTGCGTCTCTCATACGTAATGAGAGGTGCACTCACCCCATTCTACACCTCCATCGTGGGGTGAAGTAAGTAAGTCTATCAAACGCTCCAACAAGTGTAAGTGCTCATCGGGGAATGAATCGTCTATAGGTGGGTCGTCCTTCTCGCGTGAAGATGCAGGTAGCCGGCTGAGGTGATCCGCAACAGAATTTTCGGATCCCTTCTTATCGCGGATCTCTAAGTCAAACTCTTGAAGCAAGAGAATCCATCGAATAAGGCGTGGCTTGGCATCTTTCTTAGCAAGCAAGTAACGGATGGTTGCATGGTCGGTGTAGACAACGACTTTTGCCCCTACTAAGTAGGAACGAAACTTCTCGAAAGCATATACAACTGCCAATAACTCCTTCTCGGTGGTAGCGTAGTTGCGCTGGGCTACATCTAGTGTTTTGCTAGCATAGTAAATGGTGGTGGTCCGGCCATCCTTCTTCTGTCCAAGCACCGCTCCTACGGCTACATCACTAGCATCACACATGATCTCAAAGGGCAAGGTCCAATCCGGAGGTTGGATAATGGGAGCGGAGATTAACGCTTCCTTAATCCTGTAAAATGCATCAAGACACTCCTGCGAAAAGTCAAAAACAACATCTTTATTCAAGAGGTTAGTTAGAGGTTTAGAAATCTTAGAGAAGTCCTTGATGAATCTCCTGTAGAAACCTGCATGCCCGAAAAAACTCCTCACACCTTTAACAGAACAAGGTGGAGGGAGTTTCTCAATAGTCTCGATCTTAGCGCGATCGACCTCAATACCTCGATTAGAAACGAGATGTCCTAGCACAATGCCTTCATTAACCATAAAATGACACTTCTCCCAATTCAAAACAAGATTAGTGTCCTCACATCTTTGTAGCACTAGAGAAAGGTTAGATAGGCAATCATCAAAAGAGGAACCATATACTGAAAAGTCATCCATAAATACCTCCATGATCTCCTCTATATACTCAGAAAAGATAGCCATCATGCATCGCTGGAAGGTAGCGGGTGCATTGCATAATCCAAATGGCATCCTCCTATAAGCAAATGTCCCCCATGGACAAGTGAAAGTGGTCTTCTCCTGATCATCCGGATGGATAGGAATCTGGAAGAATCCACTATAGCCGTCTAAGTAGCAAAAGTGTGAATGTTGGGCCAACCGTTCGAGCATTTGATCAATGAAGGGAAGTGGAAAATGGTCCTTCCGAGTGGCCGTGTTCAGCTTCCTATAATCAATGCAAACCCTCCATACCGTAACAGTCCTGGTTGGGATTAACTCGTTGTTCTTATTCGTCACAACGGTCATCCCTCCTTTCTTCGGAACTACATGCACCGGGCTAACCCATTTGCTGTCCGAGATAGGATATATGATACCTGCATCCAACAACTTAAGAATGTCCTTCTTCACAACCTCTTTCATGATCGGATTTAACCGTCTTTGAGGTTCCCTTGAAGTCTTATGATCGTCCTCCATTAGAATTCTATGCATGCAGAAAGAAGGCTTAATGCCAATAAGATCATCTATGGTATAACCTAAAGCCTTTCGATGCTTTCTCAGGACATGCATTAATTTAGACAATTCAAATTCGGAGAGGGAAGCACTAACAATAACGGGATAAGTAGAATCCGGTCCAAGAAAGACATACCTCAAGTGATTTGTGAGTTGTTTAAGCTCCACAACTAGGGGTGCTTTCTGAGGGGGATCCTTGCTTCCTCCTTCCTATGGAGTAGATCCAGAAACTGGACTTTCGGGAGTCTCAGTTAAAGTCGTCTCGCCTTCGACCTCGGTCGAGGCGTAGAGGCGTTGACCGAGATGTTCTTCAGTCGCCTCGCTCGGTCCAGAAAGTGTCTCGGTCGAGGTACCGTAACTGGAACCGAAACTGGAGATCTTCGTCTCCTGGATTAGTTTCTCAGTTTTAGCTCCTGGATCTTCTTCCAGTGCCTTTAAGCTCCGTATATCTGCATCACAAGAAGCATCTATACCTTCCTCCATTAAACTGAAACTAATAACTCCTTCAAGTGGATCGTTAATAAGGATAGAGCTCACCAATTCTCTTGATTCTTCTTCATCATAGATGTTGAAGATATCATCTCCTAGCTGCTCTCCCTTCATGGCCGCAAGTAGTGCGAACTCCACTTCATCTCCGCCAATGTTGAATTTCAACTTGGCGTTCTTACAATCCATGTTGCAACCCGAAGTTGCTAGAAATGGCCTTCCGAGAATGATAGGAACAGGATAATCTGCGGGAATGTCAAGTACTACAAAGTCTATAGGTAAGTAGAAGTTACCTAACTTAACCGGGACGTCTTCCAAAATTCCCACGGGATGGGTAATGGAGCGATCCGCCATGTATAATCAAATCTTCACCGGCTTGGGCTCTCCAAGTCCGATCTTCACACATAGCTCCAGCGGAATGATGCGCACGCTGGCTCCTAGATCACATAGGGCTTCACAAGTAACATCCCCAACTTGAATGGGAATGCAAAATGAGTCGGGATCTCTCAACTTAGGTGGCATCTTCTCCTTCATGATTTGAATAAGCTCCGAGGATTTAGATGTCATCCTTACTTCACCAAAGTCTTCCAGTTTCCTCTTCCTTGATAAGATTTCTTTCAAGAACTTCCCATAGGCGGGCATCCCTAGAATAGCATCAAGGAAATGAATGTTAATGTGTAGTTTATTCATCAAGTCAAGGAACTTACCAAAGTGCTTGTCTAGATGTGCTCTGGCCCTTGACTGGGGGAATGGAAGTGGTGGTTTATATGCAGGAGGTGGAATATAAACTTCAGTTTTCCCCTCCGCTTTCTGTGGCTCCACCTCGGTTGGCATCTCGGCCGAAGTGTTCTTCGACTGCACCTGGACCGAGGTGGTCTTCGTCGGTACTGGCACCGACCGAGGCATTGGATCTGCAGTCTTCAGTCCACTCCTCGTTGTTATGGCCATAATCTGGCCCTTAGGGTTGCTTTCCGTCCTTACTGGAAGCTTCCCTGGATCTCTTGGAGCTTCATTCGCCCTACTAGCAAGTTGTTGTTCAAAGGCCTTTTGGGCCTTCGAAAATGAAGTCATGGATGTCTCCATAGCACTAAGCTTGATCAAGATAGCCTCCAGCACTGCGTTGCGTCTTTCTTTTCCGGCTGAGACGAACTTGATCCTTGCCCCTGACTCTTTAATGGAGAAGAAGAAGAAGAAGGGGAAGAGAGGAAAGGATTAGAGGAATCGTTAGAATTAGAGTTAGAATGATTGTTACCAGAATTTTGGTTATTCGCCCTCCAATTATTGTTGTTGGATCCTCTATTGTTGTTGTTGTAGTTGTTGTTCCGGGAACCGTTGTTGTTGTTACGGTATCCATTGTTGTTGTTCCTTGATCCTTGCTTTTCCTTCTAGGTTTGAGCAACCAAGAGTTCCTTCAATTGCTTCACGTCATTCTTCAAAGACGTGAGTTGATTGTTGTTAGGTTGAGTCTCTTGAAAGTTGACTCTTTTAACTCCACCTTCAGTTCCTTGGTGGGTATATTTCTCCATATGCAAAGCTTGCTTCTCAATAAAGTCCCAAGCTTCGTCAATCGCCATCTCCATAAAGGTACCGGCGGAGAGTAGGTGGAGGTTGAACTGGGTGCTTCCGTCCAGTCCCTTGAAGTATATCTCCAACAACTCTATCTTTGGAATCCCATGATGTGGGCAATCCAAAAGAATGTCCTTAAACCTCTCCCATGACTTGGACAAGCTCTCCTTGTCCTTCATAATGAATGCATTAATCTTCCCTCTCATTTCAGCGGTCTTAGAGGGGGGAAAGACTTTAGTCAAGAATTCCGTAGTCATCTCCTCCCAAGTGCTAATTTTTCCTGGAGGAAGAGATTGATACCAAGTAAGAGCTCTATCTTTTAAAGAAAAGTAAAAAGGTCTTAGCTTGTAGTTGTTGTTTTCAATCCTTGAGGGTCTCAAGGTCTCCATCAAGATCTCGTAGTTCTGCAGATGTTGATGCGGAGATTCCTTCTCTAGCCCTCCGAACTGGCATTGGCGAATCATGGAAAGAACTTGCGGTCGAAGTTCGTAGTCATGATCCGCTGGATCTCCTAGGTTAACTCCTAGACGCCTCAGTTGTTGATTGGGGTCCATCCTTTGACCTAGGGTTTGCGGGATTCCTGCAAAAAGAGCGCCTCGGACTGGCATCCGAGGTGGAAGTACATCGGCCGGGGCGTCAGGTACTGGGACCTGCCTCGGTCGAGGGTCTTGAACTAGATCCTGCATCGGTCGAGGATCAGGAACTGGATCTTCCCTCGGTCGAAGTAGATATTGGTCTCGCAAGGCTGCCATGTCTGCTTCGATCGCTTCAGTCCTGGTGCGAGTTTCTTCTTTCTCTTGCCTCAGTTCTTCTCTGCTGAGGCGTAGCTGTTCTAATGCATCCTTCAATTCAGCCTCAAGATCGCGATTGTCTTGGTTGGCCATCTTCGCTTCTCTTAAGCGTCGTTTGTATATCTTTTCTGGTTCAGGATCGTAAGGAACGATTTCCTTCCCAGTGCGGGTTCTTCGCATAAACCTAAGAAAGAACCTGTGAAAGTCACTCAAGTAGAGTGGTTAGTAGACACGGGGGCAAGTGCCCCAAAAGCGTACCGTAACCGGCTCGGTCTAGACCAAGTCCCCGGCAACGGCGCCAAAAACTTGTTCGCTCCAAACGGTGTGTGCAAGCTTTAAATTTATAACCCTAGATGTAAGCTTAAAACAAGGATGCGAACCCACAGTGTACGGGTCAATCGTAGTAAAAAGCAAGGAATTCCAGGGGTCGATCACAGGGACTTAGTGAAACAAAGTCGGAATAGGTAAGCTTTAGCAATTACTAACCACAAAGCAATTAAAACAATCAAAGATGATAAAAGTCAATAAGGGAAATATGCAATTCTAGGGATTAAAGCATCTAGTTGTGGTTCCAACTCAAGATCTAAAGATAAGCGGACAAAGCTGGAATTTTTGCATAGGGAAGGTATTACTAAAGTGGAATAGATCACCGGGTAAGTCTCACTACTCACTAATCCCAGACCGTAACTCCTATTACCAGGTAAGTCTCAAGGAATTAAGATAAAGAACTATAACATCAAACCATCACACCATCTAAGGGAATAGAATCAACCTTTACCGGGTAAGTCTCGTGCTAACTCACAAAGATGGGATGAAAGCACACTCAAACCCCAATAAAGGATAAACCTTTATTACCTACACTTATGATCTTAGGTAAACAAACTAAGGAATTACCGGGTAAGTCTCATCCTAGGCTTGTATTGAACCAAGAAAAGTGTAATAAGAATAGGATTTGGCAAACTCTAACACTTAACTCTCAGTTTCGGATCAGATAAGTCACCTCGGTCTGAAGAATTCCACCCCGGCCGAGATGTTCATCGACTGAGCGAGATGCTTTAGGGTTAAGGTAAAGACTCGAACTTTCAGGGTCCTACTGTGATTAAGATTATTCTATCACTGTTTTTCCCACAACCTTCAGTCAATCACCCTAGAATCACACAAAGAGATTAGCCACTCATCATCATGAAAGTATTAATCAAATATATGGGAAGAAAGAGAATAATTGAACAAGAAAACCTTAAGAGAAAGGCTTCAATAACTGAATCAATTATCAAACCAACAAGCGTTCCTTGGATAGAAATCCAACAAGACAACAACAAAGAAGGGAATCTAAGATGATCTTACAAAAACCCTTCGAAAAGCTATAAAAGCTATAGACTTTCTTCCTCCAACCTTCAAAAAGGTTCTTCAAATCTCCCAACTGGAGTATGACTGCAGCGGTATATTAGGATGTAAGCAAGCTGTTCCGGGTGATAGCGGATGTCGGATTTGTGGGAAATCCGACCCTTTTTATAGGAAAATTACTCTCCAAAGATAAGATATCTTGGAAAGATCTCTTTCCATAAAAATAGGTAAAATATGTGATCTATCATATCTTCTTCCTTCTAGGAACCAAGCCCAAAAATATAAGATCCTCTTTCCAAAGATAAAAGATCTCAGCCAAGAATAAAATATTCTCGCCGCGTCCTAGGTGTTCGCCTCGGTCGAGTCGACTTCTCTGGATCACCTCGGTCGAGGTGACTCTGTAGTCAACCGAGGTGAATCACAATTGAATGTGAAATCTCTCAAATCTGGTCCAAAGTGAATCTTTAATCCATAGACATGCTTCCTGGATGTTTCCTTATGTTCCTGAATGTAGCTCCAATGACTCCATAACTCCTTTTGCTCCTTTTTGATGCAAAACGTGCCATTTTACCTACGATTACAACGAAACTAGGTGTAGACCTCGATTCCCGCAAAGGTAGATGAAACGGTAATATAATCACATAATATATATACAAACATGCAGATTATTGAAGATAAAACGTCTAAACAAGTCCCAAAATATAGATAATAATTCATGTTATCAATGAACTTATGCTCTTTTGTGTTTTAGGTGATGACCTATGGTTCATCACAAAACAAACATAGTCCTTTACTTCGCTGCTCTTGCATTTCTACATAAGTAAGGTTCTTGCCAAACTTCTCAAAAGTTAATTTGGTTGGATAGTTGATAGCATGAAATATGACGTAGTTTAGATGTGCATATAGGTAGTTTTTCCCTTTCTTTTGAGTACATGGACATGTTTTCATAGCATTTATTGAGCATATGCACCTATTGTGTCGGAATAGAGATCTACGCGATCTTTGTTGTGATTTTAGGTGAATTGGTGGTAAATTGGAGTGGAAATGGAGCATTGATCGATGTGGAGTCCATTGGGAAGCATTGGAGAACTCTAGGAAAGAGTATGAAGTGAAGCAAAGGAGAAAAGCATCGAAAAGGAAGAACCACTGCCAAAGGAGGAACTTCCACGGACGAGGTTTTGGAAATTCTTTGATTTTCACACGTGGAAAGGAAGGTCGAGAGTCATCACGGGAGAAACCACGGCCGTGGTTTTGATGACGTCACCCGTGGTTTTTCTTCGGGAAAGTCTGTTCCGTTATTACCACGTCAGCAACGTAAAAGAGGGGTTCCTACGGAAAAGGACGTATTGTTCGCTCCAATTGGTGTGTGCAAGCTTTAAATTTATAACTCAAGAAGTATGCTTGAACAAATATGCGAACCCGCAGTGTATGGGTCAATTGTAATAAAAAGCAAGAATTCCAGGGATCGATCACATGGACTTAGGTGAAACAAAGCACAGAATCGGTTGTCAAATATTGCAATTAACCAAAAGCAATTAAAGCAATCAAAGATGATATTAAGTCAAGTAGGGGAAATGCGGATTCTAGGGATTAAAGCATCTAGTTGTGGTTCCGACTCAAGATCTCAAAGGATAACGCGGACAAAGCTGAGGTTTGCAAAGGGAAGGTGTTTCTAAGGTGGGAATAGATTACCGGGTAAGTCTCACTACTCACTATCCCAAACCAAAGCTCCTATCACCGGGTAAGTCTCAAGGTACTAAGGAAAGGAACTATAATCTCAAACCAACACACTACCCAAGGGAATAGAATCAACCTTTACCGGGTAAGTCTTAGGCTAACTCACAAAGTTGGAATGAAGGCACACTCAAAATCCAATAAAGGATAAACCTTTATTACCTACACTCATGATCTTAGGTAAACAAACAAAGGAATTACCGGGTAAGTCTCATCCTAGGCTTGCATTGAACCAGGAATGGTGTAAATAGGATAGGATTTGGCAAACTGAAAATCTTAACTTCAGTTCCGGTTCAAGAAAGGTTCACCTCGTTCAGTCAAGTCCCACCCCGGCCGAGATGTTCTTCGACGGAGCAAGGTGTTCTAGGGTTAAGGTTAAAAACTCGAGCTTTCAGAGTCCTGTTGGGATTAAGATCATTTTATCATCGTCTTTCCCACAACTTTCAGTCAATCACCCTAGAATCGCATAAGAAACTTAGCCATTTCTTCGTTCTTTCCTTGTAGATCTTCCGGTTGGTATTTCTTAAGCTGGACTGTACATCATCCTTAAAGGAGATTTAGTTCTACTCTTCAACTGCACCATAAGGAAAAACATGTTTCACAACGTAAGGTCCTATCCATCTAGATTTCAACTTACCTGGAAAGAGGCGAAGACGGGAGTTGAAGAGTAGAACTAAATCTCCTTCTTTGAATTCCTTAGGAATGATATGCTTGTCATGCCATTTCTTCGTTCTTTCCTTGTAGATCTTGGCATTCTCATAAGCGTTTAAGCGCAACTCTTCTAACTCATTGATGTCCAATAGTCTCTTCTCTCCGGCTTCCTTGATATCGAAATTCAACCACTTGATTGCCCAATATGCCTGGTGCTCTAACTCAACGGGTAGATGGCAAGACTTCCCATATACCAAAATGTAAGGGGCGGTACCAATGCGAGTCTTGAATGCGGTCCTATAAGCCCAAAGAGCGTCGTCCAACTTTATGGACCAATCCTTCCTCGTCCTAGAGACGGTCTTCTCCAAAATTGCCTTGATTTCTCTATTTGAGATCTCGACCTTTCCACTAGTTTGAGGGTGATAAGGGGTTGCTACCTTATGGGTTACCCCATGCTTCGATAGAAGTGCTTTAAACTTCCGGTTGATGAAATGTGTCCCTACATCGCTGATGATGATGCGTGGTGTCCCAAAATGTGGAAAGATAGTCCGATTGAAGAAATTCACAACTACCATGGCGTCATCAGTGGGGGAGGCAATGGCTTCTACCCATCTAGAGACGTAATCAACAGCTAGGAGAATGTAGAGGTTCACTGCGGATTGATAACACGATTTATGACTTAGGTTTAGGTAATCATTTAGATAGATTTCTCACTCATTCATGCACGGTTTAGCACTAATTCACGACGTTTGCACTCAAATCACGTATTTTGTCGAGATAGACGTCTACACGGACTTGTGGGTTGCTTTGTAGGTATTTCGGGGGTCTTTTGGACATTAACCGATACATTAGAGGGCCAAGCCTCATGATGGTACACATCCAAAGCTTTGGAGGAGCATAATTGGAGCAACAAAGGACACAAACACCACTATTGGTGCAAGAAATGGAGCAACTCATGGCTAGACGATCATAGCATGATTCTGCTGAAGAAAATCGGACCAACTAGCAGCTAAATCGGCCGATTTAATTCACTAGGTCGATTTTTGGGCCTTTGACAGCTTAAGCCACGTGTCCCACGATCTCTTGTCCGGCCTTGCTCTTGGTGGAGAATATAAGTGGTCCTGCAGGTTGTTGCTGGGCATCTCTCCTCTCCCACACTCTCATTCACAGCTCATCAATTTGGGGGAAAAGATTGGAGGAGAAGAAAAGCTCTCAAGGATTGAAGGAAGAAGAAGAACACCATTCTAGGAGTGATAGTGAGGTTTTGAGTGATTTTAGAGTCTTGGATTGAAGAACTATTGCAAGGGTTGTTAGGAACGTTTTGGATCTTCATTTTAGAGTTTGTAAGTCTTGCTACAACTTAGATTCAATTGAGATTTATTGATTTTGCTTGCTTATCTTTCATTATCCCTCTATGAACACCATGTATGCTTGTTTGATGATTTTGGATCTTGATATGCATACTATTGGCTAGTTTATTGTGATTCTAGAGTGATGGATTGATGGTTATGGCTCGGGTGATGATAGGATGGACTTATATGTTAGTTTAGGATGAATTGATTGAACCAAACCTTAACCAGAGAGGAAAATCGACCTGTTCTACAGGTAAATCGGCTGATTTCCCTATGATCCACCCGATTTCCTTCTCTGTTGCTCTTTGAATGATGAATCTGTATGATTGGGGTGTTAGGTTGTTAAATCCTAGTGTTTATTAAGCCTAATTTAGCTTAGGATCACCTAATGCTATCAACCTAAGTGAAGGAAGAGATCTAACCGATGATTCCCGATTTTAGATACCTTAGAAGATGAATTCTAGGTAGTAGTGAGCCTCATAAGCCGCTATTGGATCGAGTGTGCTAGGATTATTGCTTGAGATTTCCCTATTCCGAGACTTACCCGGTAAGGAGAGGGTTGCCCCTTAAGTAGTATCCGGTTTGTGCAGAATTCCTTATTTTAACCCCTTGAGACCTACCCGGTAATAGGAGTTTGATGCGGGACTAGTGAAGTGAGAGACCTACCCGGTAATTACTTCCATTTGTGAAACACTCTTCCCCAACACCGCAGCTTGTCTTTAGAATCCTTAGAACCTTGAGTCCTATGCCATAACCGGAAATCTTGACCTCTAGAATCCACCTTTCTCTCTGGATCATATACTTGTGTTTTGAGTTACTTGTTTGATTGTTAGTTGAGTTGTTAGCTTGTTTCATTGTCTTTCTTGATTTGTGATCCTTGTTTGATCACTACAAAAACCAACCAAAAATATCATCATTTTCACTTCTTTATTTCATTCTCCTTTCTTAGACTAGATCCACACTATCTATGACCATTGTTTGACTCGATTTCACCTTAGTCTTTGTGTTCGACCTCGGAATACTATCCCTACTACAAATGTCCCGTATACTGCGGGTTCACTAGGAGTTAGGATAAATATAACGAGTATAAATTTAAAGTTTATTGCGATTCACACACACATCCTGAGCGTAACAAGTTTTTGGCGCCGTTGCCGGGGACTAGGTCTAGATTGAGTCATTTTGTGATTGTTTATAGTGTAGATCTTTCTTGTTGCTTTTGATCTCTCCTTGGTGTGTGTCTTTGCTTTTCAGGACATCACTTACTCTTTAGGTGCATGCGAAGGTCTCGTGGCAAGGATTTAGCTCCATTCGATCCCGAACCGGAGAAAACCCTTAGATCTAGATTCAAGAGCATTAGAAAGGGAAAAGAGATGGCCGGAAGAGACCTCCAAGCTGAATTGGATGAAGCCTTAGAGCAAATAAGGCTAAGAGATGAGCTCTTGGAGGAAGAAAGGAGACTTGCCAATGAGAGGCAAGAGGTAACTAGGAGGGAGATTGATGAGATTAGGCAAGCCCTTGTTCAAGGAGAGCTTAATCGTCAACAACCTCCACCTCCTCCACCACCACAACCGCAGCCGGCGGCGAATGTTAGGGTTGTACCCATTGCTATTGAAGAGCCACAAACTTTGGGGAGACGTATGGATCCGGCACAAAGAGCACACCGTCCGGGTGTGAACTTAGGAGATCCCGCAGCCCACAACTACGAGCTCCGCCCTCAAGTTCTACAAATGATCCGGCATAATCAATTTGGAGGGATGGAAGGAGAGTCTCCTCATCAACACTTGATGAACTATGAGATTTTGATGGAGACTCTTAGACGCCAAGATTGGAGAGCAACAACCATAAGCTTAGGGCTATTTCCTTCTCTCTTAAGGAGAAAGCCTTAGCTTGGTATCAATCTATTCCACAAGGGCGAGTTGGTACTTGGGAGGAGATGACAACCGAGTTTTTGACTAAGTTCTTCCTACCTTCCAAGACTACCGAGTTGAGAGGGAAGATCAATGCCTTCGTGATGAAGGATAGAGAGAGCTTGTTCAAGTCTTGGGAGAGATTCAAAGATCTTCTCCTAGATTGTCCACACCATGGCATACCGAAAATTGAGCTATTGGAGATCTACTTCAAAGGACTTGATGAAGATAGCCAATTCAAGCTCCAATCTCTTTCCGGTGGGACTTTCATGGAGAAACATGTAGATGATGCTTGGGAGTTTGTAGAGAAACAAGCTCTAGTGATTGAGAAATACTCCCATAGGAAGAGTGAAGGGAGAAAGGCGGGAGCATATGAGGTGAGTGAGGTCACCATGAGCAATTTCAAGCTTGACGCCATCAACAACGAGCTAAAGTCCTTGAGGGAGTTGTGTGCTACAACTTTGAAGAACCAAGCAACTCCTCAAGTGCTTCCACAAGCTAACTTATCTTCCAAGGAGGAGGATGTGAACTATATGGGAAGGGGCAACTACAACAACTACCAAGGCCCAAGGAACTTCAACAACAACCGGCAATTTAACAATTACCGGCCCAACCATAACCATCCCGGGTTTTCCTATTCTAACCCGGATGGAGCCTTGAACCCTCCCACTTCCACAAGTACAACTCCACCACCAAAAGCTTCACAAGAACCTCCACCCGGATTTACTCAACCTCCAAAGGATAGAACCGAAATGATGTTTGAGCAATTGCTTGGAAGGTTGAGTGGTCTTGAGAATACCGTGATTTCAATTTCTAAAGCTCAAAAGGTTTTGGAAGCACAAGTGTTCCAAAAGGCGGGTGAAGCACATAGAGATCCGGGAAAGCTTCCTGGGAGAACCGAAGAAAACCCAAGAGGCCAACTGTTGGCTATTACAACAAGAAGTGGGTTAAGCATGAAGGATCCTTTGCCCAAGGAGAATGCTAAAGGGAAGCAAGTGGTGAATGAAGAAGAGACTTTGCAAGGAGATGGAGGCAAGAGCAAGGATGTAGAGCCAACCTATGTGGCACCGCCTCCATACAAGCCACCACTACCGTTCCCTCAATCACGAGCAAGAGCTCGCTTGGACAATCACTTTGGTAAATTCCTTGAACTTATGTCTAAATTGCATATTAACATTCCGTTCATGGATGCTATTTTAGGAATGCCGGCATATGGCAAGTTCTTGAAGGAAATACTCTCCAACAAAAGGAAGTTGGAGGAGTATGGGGAGATAAGGATGACTAAGAGATCCTCGGAGTTGATTCAAACGATGAAGGAGGAGATGTCTCCTAAGCTAAGGGATCTGGGATCCTTTTGTGTGCCAATCGGAGTAGGAGAAGTGAAGTATGACGCCCTATGTGATCTTGGGGCAAGTGTAAGCATCATTCCGCTTGCACTTTGCAACAAGGTTGGGCTAGGAGAGCCAAAGTCGGTCAAGATGACCCTTTACATGGCGGACCGCTTGATCACTCATCCGGTTGGAATCTTGGAAGACATCCCAGTGTAACTAGGGAAGTTCTATGTGCCCATAGACTTCGTTGTTTTGGATATCCCGGCGGACTATCCGGTTCCTATCATCTTGGGAAGACCTTTCTTAGCTACTTCCGGGTGTCTAGTAGATTGCAAGAATGGGACTCTCTCCTTCAACATTGGAGAAGAGAACATCAAGTTCAAGCTGTCCACAATGATGAAAGGGCCAACCCTTGATGAGGATGTATTCAACATAGTTGAAGAAGAGGAGTCTAGAGAGGTTGTGAGCTCAATCTTGCTCAAGGATCCACTTGAGAGGGTTCTTAGCTCAAGCTTGATGGAGGAAGGAGTTGAGGAGAGTAGCAATGAAGTAATCAAGGCCTTGAATGCATTGGACGAGCTACCAAGTGTTGGGTTTGAAGTGCTAGAAGAAGAGAAAAACATCCAAAAAAATCGACCTGCCTGGGCAAAATCGGCCGATTTTTGTCCTTGTGCTGAAATTTCATCCAGTTTTGCAAAAACAGAAACTCAGATCGACCCACTGCCAGAAAAATCGGCCGATTTTTCCTCCTGGGCCGATTTTCCTGAGTCTTTTCAGCTTCAACCACTTGAATGTGAGCAATCATCAAGGGACTTCAAGGAGGCTTCCATGGCTTTGCAATCATCTCAACCTACATTGTATGGATCGTCTCCAACCGAAAAAGGTCCTCCTCAACTTGATCTTAAACCTCTTCCTTCTCATTTAAAGTATGCTTTCCTTGGTTCAAATTCTACTTATCCGGTGATTGTGAATGCATCTTTGAATAATGATGAGCTTAATAGACTGTTGAATGAATTGAAACTGCATAGAAAGACAATAGGATACACCATTGATGATCTTGTTGGCATCAAACCATCTTTGTGCATGCATAGGATAATGATGGAAGATAACCACAAACCCTCTATTGAACATCAAAGGAGATTAAATCCCATAATGAAAGAAGTAGTCAAAAAGGAAATCATTAAGTTGCTAGATGCGGGAGTTATCTACCCTATCTCGGACAGTAAGTGGGTTAGTCCCGTTCATGTAGTACCTAAGAAGGGTGGGATGACCGTAGTGACCAATGAGAACAATGAACTAATCCCAACTAGGACGGTTACGGGATGGAGGATGTGCATTGATTATAGGAAGTTGAACATGGCCTCTAGGAAAGATCACTTCCCTCTCCCTTTCATTGACCAAATGCTAGAGAGGTTAGCTCAACATTCTCATTTTTGCTATTTAGATGGCTATAGTGGATTCTTCCAAATCCCTATCCACCCCGATGACCAAGAGAAAACAACCTTTACATGTCCATGGGGTACTTTTGCATATAGGAGAATGCCATTTGGGTTGTGTAATGCACCCGCCACCTTTCAAAGGTGTATGATGGCTATCTTTTCGGAATACATTGAAAATATCATGGAAGTGTTCATGGATGATTTCTCTGTTTATGGTTCTTCCTTTGATAATTGCTTGGCTAACTTGTCATTAGTATTGCAAAGATGTGAGGAGACAAATCTTGTCTTGAATTGGGAAAAATGCCACTTCATGGTAAGTGAAGGTATTGTGTTAGGACACTTGGTATCTAACCGTGGCATTGAGGTTGATAGGGCCAAGATTGAGACGATAGAGAAGTTGTCACCACCTACCTCGGTGAAAGGGGTAAGGAGTTTCTTAGGGCATGCCGGTTTTTACCGGAGGTTTATTCAAGACTTCTCTAAAATTTCTAAGCCCCTTACTAACCTACTAATGAAGGATGTTGAATTTGTTTTCTCCAAAGATTGCCTTGAGGCTTTTTGTAGGTTGAAGAACGCCTTGATCTCCGCACCTATAATGCAACCTCCGGATTGGAGTTTACCGTTTGAGATCATGTATGATGCAAGCGATATAGCCGTTGGGGCTGTTTTGGGGCAAAGGAAAGATGGGCGAACTCATGCTATTTATTATGCTAGCAAGACGCTAGATGATGCCCAACTCAATTATGCTACCACCGAGAAGGAGTTGCTAGCGGTGGTGTATGCTTTTGAGAAGTTCCGCTCATATCTTGTTGGAGCGAAGGTCATAATTTATACGGATCATGCTGCGATTCGTTATCTACTTACGAAGAAGGATGCCAAGCCTAGGTTGATTCGGTGGATCCTTCTTCTTCAAGAGTTCGACTTGGAAATCCGGGACAAAAAGGGATCCGAGAACTCCGTGGCGGATCACCTTAGTAGACTACCCCCTTTAGAGATTGAGAGAGATGGCATCCCGATTGATGACTCATTCCGGGATGAGCAGTTGCAAATGGTGGAGGAGTGCTTGTTCCAAGTGTCTAGAGGAAGTGAGCCATGGTATGCCGACATTGTGAACTACTTGGTGTGTGAGGAAGTGCCTCCCGGATTAACATATGCCCAAAGGAAGAAGTTCTTCAATGATGTGAGGCACTACTATTGGAGTGAGCCACTTTTGTTCAAAAGAGGGCCGGATGGAATGTTTAGAAGATGCATACCGGAGGATGAGGTGGAGAGTGTGATCCGCCATTGTCACTCCTTGCCATGTGGAGGGCATGCTAGCGCACACAAGACATGTGCAAAGGTGCTACAATCGGGCTTCTTTTGGCCAAGTTTGTTCAAGGACGTGCAAGGCTTTGTAGTAGCTTGTGATGCTTGCCAAAGGACGGGCAACATCTCAAGGAGGAATGAGATGCCCTTGAACAACATACAAGAGGTAGAGATATTTGATGTATGGGGTGTGGACTTCATGGGACCATTCCCTTCTTCATGTGGCAACCTCTACATCCTATTGGTGGTTGACTATGTTTCGAGATGGGTGGAGGCAATCGCCTCACCTACAAATGACGCCAAGGTTATGGTGCGGTTCTTCAACCGAGTGATCTTCCCAAGGTTTGGAACACCAAGGGTGATCATAAGTGATGGAGGGAAGCACTTCACCAATAGGAACTTTGGGGCACTTTTGGCTAAGTATGGGGTGACTCATAAGGTGGCAACACCTTACCATCCCCAAACTAGTGGCCAAGTGGAGATCTCCAACCGGGAGATAAAGGGAATTCTCGAGAAGACGGTCTCAAGAACGAGAAAGGATTGGGCTATGAAGCTCGATGATGCCTTGTGGGCATATAGGACCGCTTTCAAGACACCAATTGGCACCACCCCTTACAAGTTGGTCTATGGCAAGTCTTGCCACCTTCCGGTAGAGATGGAGCATAGAGCTTATTGGGCCATTAAGTGGCTAAATTTTGACCTCAAGGAGGCGGGAGAGAAGCGGTTGCTAGACATGAACGCCCTTGAGGAGATCCGGTTAGATGCTTATGAGAATGCCCGGATCTACAAGGAGCGGACCAAGCGTTGGCATGACAAGCGCCTCCTTCCAAAGGAGTTGAATGAAGGCGACTAGGTGCTTCTCTTCAACTCGAGGTTGCGGCTTTTCCCCGGAAAGCTCAAATCAAGATGGACCGGGCCATATGTGGTGAAGAAAGTTTTTCCTCATGGAGCGGTGGAGATAGGAGGAGACCATTGTGGTAACTTCAAGGTGAATGGGCATCGTTTGAAGAAGTATATCCCGGAAGCCCCGGTGGAAGTGATTGCCACGCTTCACCTTGATTGAAACGCTCCTAAATTTGGTCAAGCTAATGACCCTAAAGAAGCGCTTAATGGGAGGCAACCCATTGGTACATATTTTTCCTTTCTTTTTCTTGCTTTTGTTTGATCTCACTCTTGGTGTGCTTTGTTTTTCTTTTGTGTTTTTGGGTGCTAGATCTTGTTGATTGTCGTGTGTGACGAGGTGTCGGAGGTCATGTGAAGGCCTCATGGACCAATTGAAGGTACAAGATCCAAGCACATGGACAAGGAGGAAATCACCCAGAAAAATCGGCCTGTTCTTCATCTAGATCGGCCGGTTTTCCTGGGCTGCCAGGGCGATTTTTCCTCTGTAAAGGAAAGTGATGATCTCCAATCAAGCATGGGTGGAGCGGACGTGGAACTTGGACGGCTTGTGGTGCCAAGCGCGGGTTCCGACACCATAATGAACATCAAGAGCTCTCTACCATCCTTGATCGATCATCCACCATCATCATCCAATGTGACCCGAAATACCAAAGCATCACCAATTTTACATTGTGAGGACTCTCTTTCACTTCTTTATTTAGTTTATACATTAGGGACAATGTGTTTCTAAGTATGGGGTATTTGGGTTTTTCATGATCACTTGCATGATTAGCATCTAGGATAGTTAAATTTTGTCACATGTTTCATTATGTCTTGCATTGTACATACATATTTCGAAAAATCCAAAAAAATTCAGAAAATTTTAAAAAAAAATTTAGTGCTTCTAAGGCTTGGATATGACCCTAATGATGAATCTTGTCTTATGGATTGGCTATGGATGGCCTTATGTGTTAAATTGATGAATGCATATGTGGACTTGAAATACTTATCTTGAATTCCATGAATGACTTGTGATTATGATGCTTGCCTTGATTTAATTGAGGATTGAAAGTCGAAATTGCATGCTAGTTCTTGCACATCAATTAGGAGTGATTAAGGCAATTCATTTTCCTCTACTTCTCATCTTGACCATGTTGCTTGAGCACCTCAATTGAGATAAATTTGACCTCTTTTGACCCATCCGGGAATAGGAGCATGTTAGTGTGTTGATGTGTGTGAAAAGCAAATGTGGGGTGAAGTTGTTGATGAAAGGAATGTCATGAATAAAGTGCTGAAATTGTTGCGAAAGTGTAGCCAAAAATATAGGTTTTGGGGACGTTGGCTTAAATGACAAGTAACTCGGTACACTTCACATAATCGGGTGTTGGTGCCTTGCCAAAGTCAAATAAACCAATAGTCCTAACGAGCTTTGGTATGTGTGCCCGGTGTGGATGCACCTCGAAAAATAGAAAAAGCTCGAGGATGGCTAATCACCAAGGTTTCGGCTCTTGTACACCAATGCCATTGTCTCAAAAATAAAAGAAAAGAAAGAAAAGAAAGAAAAGAAAATGAAAAATATACACTTGAGGGAAGTTGATAAGAAATGTGAAGTTGTGGTTGTTTAGTTCCTTTCCCGGATTAGCATCACATAGCCTAGAAAATTCCCACCTAATCACAACGTTCTTGGCCTTCTATTTTACAAGTCCTTTTGACCTACTTGCATGTGTGTGAGGCTAAGTGATTTAGATTGGATATACTCATGATCATCTTGACTTCTTCATCTTTACATTTCATTGCATGCTATCAAGTTAAGTGTAATTGTCTTTTCATGTTTTCATTTATTTGATGCATGATTGCTTGTCCATTGCCAAGAAACATGACTATGAAGGTGATCCAATATTAGAAGCACAACTCCAAAAAGATTTTGCCATTTTTCTTCATACATAAATCATGTCATCTCTTAGTCTATAGTTGGGAACTTGCTCGGGGACGAGCAAACCTTAAGTATGGGGTATTTTTGATAACACGATTTATGACTTAGGTTTAGGTAATCATTTAGATAGATTTCTCACTCATTCATGCACGGTTTAGCACTAATTCACGACGTTTGCACTCAAATCACGTATTTTGTCGAGATAGACGTCTACACGGACTTGTGCATTGCTTTGTAGGTATTTCGGGGGTCTTTTGGACATTAACCGATACATTAGAGGGCCAAGCCTCATGATGGTACACATCCAAAGCTTTGGAGGAGCATAATTGGAGCAACAAAGGACACAAAGACCACTATTGGTGCAAGCAATGGAGCAACTCATGGCTAGACGATCATAGCATGATTCTGCTGAAGAAAATCGGACCAACTAGCAGCTAAATCGGCCGATTTAATTCACTAGGTCGATTTTTGGGCCTTTGACAGCTTAAGCCACGTGTCCCACGATCTCTTGTCCGGCCTTGCTCTTGGTGGAGAATATAAGTGGTCCTGCAGGTTGTTGCTGGGCATCTCTCCTCTCCCACACTCTCATTCACAGCTCATCAATTTGGGGGAAAAGATTGGAGGAGAAGAAAAGCTCTCAAGGATTGAAGGAAGAAGAAGAACACCATTCTAGGAGTGATAGTGAGGTTTTGAGTGATTTTAGAGTCTTGGATTGAAGAACTATTGCAAGGGTTGTTAGGAACGTTTTGGATCTTCATTTTAGAGTTTGTAAGTCTTGCTACAACTTAGATTCAATTGAGATTTATTGATTTTGCTTGCTTATCTTTCATTATCCATCTATGAACACCATGTATGCTTGTTTGATGATTTTGGATCTTGATATGCATACTATTGGCTAGTTTATTGTGATTCTGGAGTGATGGATTGATGGTTATGGCTCGGGTGATGATAGGATGGACTTATATGTTAGTTTAGGATGAATTGATTGAACCAAACCTTAACCAGAGAGGAAAATCGACCTGTTCTACAGGTAAATCGGCCGATTTCCCTATGATCCACCCGATTTCCTTCTCTGTTGCTCTTTGAATGATGAATCTGTATGATTGGGGTGTTAGGTTGTTAAATCCTAGTGTTTATTAAGCCTAATTTAGCTTAGGATCACCTAATGCTATCAACCTAAGTGAAGGAAGAGATCTACCCGATGATTCCCGATCTTAGATACCTTAGAAGATGAATTCTAGGTAGTAGTGAGCCTCATAAGCCGCTATTGGATCGAGTGTGCTAGGATTATTGCTTGAGATTTCCCTATTCCGAGACTTACCCGGTAAGGAGAGGGTTGCCCCTTAAGTAGTATCCGGTTTGTGTGGAATTCCTTATTTTAACCCCTTGAGACCTACCCGGTAATAGGAGTTTGATGCAGGACTAGTGAAGTGAGAGACCTACCCGGTAATTACTTCCATTTGTGAAACACTCTTCCCCAACACCGCAGCTTGTCCTTAGAATCCTTAGAACCTTGAGTTCTATGCCATAACCGGAAATCTTGACCTCTAGAATCCACCTTTCTCTCTTGATCATATACTTGTGTTTTGAGTTACTTGTTTGATTGTTAGTTGAGTTGTTAGCTTGTTTCATTGTCTTTCTTGATTTGTGATCCTTGTTTGATCACTACAAAAACCAACCAAAAATATCATCATTTTCACTTCTTTATTTCATTCTCCTTTCTTAGACTAGATCCACACTATCTATGACCATTGTTTGACTCGATTTCACCTTAGTCTTTGTGTTCGACCTCGGAATACTATCCCTACTACAAACGTCCCGTACACTGCGGGTTCACTAGGAGTTAGGATAAATATAACGAGTATAAATTTAAAGCTTATTGCGATTCACACACACATCTTGAGCGTAACACGGATGATGGGAAAGGTCCCATGAAATCAACTCCCCATACATAAAAAATCTCAACCTCCTGAATATTGTTGTGTGGCATCTCGTTCCTTCTAGACAAGTTCCCAGTTCTTTGTCATGCATCACAAGAAACAACAAACGTTTGCACATCCTTAAATAATGTAGGCCAAAAGAAACCAGAAAGCAATACCTTAGCGCACGTTTTGTGAGCGCTAGCATGTCCTCCACAAGGAAGCGAGTGGCAATGCCGTATAACACTAGAAACTTCATCCTCTGGAATGCATCGTCGAAGCATCCCATCCGGACCTCTCTTAAGCAGTAGAGGTTCATTCTAGTAGTAGTGGCGTACATCCTTGAAGAATTTCTTCTTTTAAGCGTACGTCAATCCGGGCGGTATTTCTTGGCAAACAAGATAATTAACAATATCAGCATACCAAGGTTCTTTATTATCAGAAGCTTGGTGGAGTCAGTGCTCCACCAACTGTAAATGAGTCTCTAAAAAGGGTTTAGGAAGTTTGTTGTCCTCAGTTGATAACATCTCGCTTGTTGTCTCGGTCGGTGTCCGAGGTGGGTGACCGAGATGTTCTTCAGATAAGAACACCTCGCTTGCTTTAGAAAGTGCCTCGGTCGAGGTATTGTAACTTGGACCGAAACTTGATTTTCTTCTCTCCTGGATTAGTTTTTCAATCTTAGCTCCTGGATCCGCTTCCAGTGCCTTTAAGCTTCGTATATCTGCATCACAAGAAACATATACCTTCCTCCATTAAACTAAAAATTAGAACTCTTTAAAGAGGGTCATTAATAAGGATAGAGCTCACCAATTCTCTTGATTCTTCTTCATCATAGATGTTGAAGATGTCATCCTCCAACGGCTTTCCTTTCATTGCAGCAAGCAATGCAAATTCCACTTGATCTCCACCAATGTTGAATTTCAACTTGGCGTTCTTACAATCCACATTGCAACCCAAAGTTGCTAGAAATGGTCTCCCGAGAATAATAGAAACGGGATAATCTGCGGGTATATCAAGTACAATAAAATCTATACGTAAATAGAAGTTACCTAACTTGATGGGAACGTCTTCCAAGATGCTCACGGGATGGGTAATGGAGCGATCCGCCATATACAACCTTATCTTCACCGGCTTGGGCTCTCCAAGTCCGATCTTCTCACATAGCTCCAGCAGGATGATACTCACGCTGGCCCCTAGATCACACAACGCCTCACAAGTTACATCCCCAACTTGAATGTGAATGCAAAATGAGCCGGGATCTCTCAACTTGGGTGGCATCTTCTCCTTCATGATTTGAATGAGCTCCGAGGACTTAGATGTCATCCTTACTTCTCCAATGTCTTCCAGCTTCCTCTTCCTTAATAGAAGCTCTTTTAAGAACTTCTCATAGGCGAATATCCCTAGAATAGCATCAAGAAAAGGGATATTAATGTGTAGTTTATTCATCAAGTCAAGGAACTTACCAAAATGTTTGTCTAGATGTGCTCTGGCCCTTGACTGGGGGAATAGAAGTGGTGGTTTATAAGCAGGAGGTGGGACATAAACTTCAGATTTGTTCGTCGCTTTCTGGGACTCCACCTCGGATGGCACCTCGACCGAAGTGTTCCTCGTCTGATCCTGGACCGAGGTGTTCATCGTCTGCACTGGCACCGACCGAGGTACTAGATCTGCAGTTTTTAGTCCACTTCTCGTCGTTATTGCCATAATCTATCCTTCGGGGTTGCTCTTTGTCCTTGCTGGGAGCTTCCTTGGATCTCTTGGCGCTCTATTCGCCTTATTAAAGAATTGTTGCTATAAGGATTTTTGTGCCTTCGAAAATGAAGTCATCGACGTCTCCATAGCGTTGAGCTTGATCAAAATTGCCTCCAGCGCTGCATCTTTCTTCTCTGGCTGGGACGAACTTGATCCAAGCTCCTGGCTCTTCAATGGAGTAGAGGAAGAAGAGGATGTGTTAAAAGAATTATTAGCATGAGAATAAGGGTTACCCGGATTTTGTTGATTAGATCTCCAATTGTTGATGTTGGAGCCTCTATTGTTGTTGTAATTGTTGTTCTGTGACCTTTGGTTGTTGTTTCTTCCTTGATATCCTCCATCTTGCTCCTTCGTATGAGCTACTAAAAGCTCCTTCAATTGCTTTACATCATTTTTAAAGGAGATGAGTTGAATATCATTTGATAAAGTGTCCTGGAAACTAACTCTCCTTGCTCCATTCTCGGCTCCTTGGTGGGAGTACTTCTCCATATGCAAAGCTTACTTTTCAATGAACTCCCAAGCTTCGTCTATCGGCATATCCATAAATGTGCCGGCGGAAAGTAATTGGAGGTTGAATTGAGTAGCTCCATCCAATCCCTTGAAGTATATCTCCAGCAACTCTATCTTTGGAATCTCATGATGTGGGCAATCCAATAGAACATCTTTGAATCTCTCCCATGACTTGGACAAACTCTCCTTGTCCTTCATGATGAATGCATTGATCTTCCCTCTCATTTAAGCGGTCTTTGAGGGAGGAAAGAACTTTGTTAGAAATTCCGTCGTCATCTCTTCCCAAGTGTTGATCTTTCCGGGTGGAAGAGATTGATACCAAGCAAGCACCCTGTCTTTCAAAGAAAAGTAGAAAGGTTTTAGCTTGTAGATGTTGTTTTCCAGCCTTGAAGGTCTCAAGGTCTCCATTAGAATCTCGTAGTTTTGCAAATGCTGATGCGGAGACTCCCTCTCTAAACCTCCAAATTGGCATTGGCGGATCATAGATAAAACTTGCGGTCGAAGTTTGTAATCATGCTCAGCTAGATCACCTAGGTTGACTCCTAGACGCCTCACTTGCTGATTAGGGTCCATCCTCTGTCCTAGGGTTTGTGGAACTCCAGCAAAAAGAACATTTTGGACAAGCATCCGAGGTGGATGTATCTCGGCCGGGGTAACATGGACTGGGTCTTGCCTCGGTCGAGGATCTGGGATCGGTCAAGGCAGAAACTGGGCCCTTAGAGCGGCCATATCTGCTTCGACCTCTTCAGTTCTTGCGCGAGTCTGCTTTCTCTCGCTGCAGTTCTTCTTAGTTGAGGCGTAGTTGTTCTAGCGCCTCCTTCAATTCGGCCTCAAGATCGCGATTGTCTTGATTAGCCATCTTAGCTTCTTTCAATCGTCGTTTGGATGTCTTTTTTGGTTCGGGATCGTAAGGAACGGTTTCCTTCCCAGCACGGGTTCTTCGCATAAACCTAAGAAAAAGATCCTGCAAAAATACTCAAGTAGAGTGGTTAATAGCAACAAGGGCAATTTCCCCAAAAGACAACCGCAACCGGCTCGGTCTAGACCAAGTCCCTGGCAACGGCGCCAAAAACTTGTTCGCTCCAATTGGTGTGTGCAAGCTTTAAGTTTATAACCCAAGAAGTATGCTTGAACAAATATGTGAACCCGCAGTGTATGGGTCAATTGTAATAAAAAGCAAGAATTCCAGGGATCGATCACATGGACTTAGGTGAAACAAAGCACAGAATCGGTTGTCAAATATTGCAATTAAAGCAATCAAAGATGATATACAGTCAAGTAGGGGAAATGCGGATTCTAGGGATTAAAGCATCTAGTTGTGGTTCCGACTCAAGATCTCAAAGGATAACGCGGACAAAGCTGAGGTTTGCAAAGGGAAGGTGTTTCTAAGGTGGGAATAGATTACCGGGTAAGTCTCACTACTCACTATCCCAAACCAAAGCTCCTATCACCGGGTAAGTCTCAAGGTACTAAGGAAAGGAACTATAATCTCAAACCAACACACTACCCAAGGGAATAGAATCAACCTTTATCGGGTAAGTCTCAGGCTAACTCACAAAGTTGGAATGAAGGCACACTCAAAATCCAATAAAGGATAAACCTTTATTACCTACACTCATGATCTTAGGTAAACAAACAAAGGAATTACCGGGTAAGTCTCATCCTAGGCTTGCATTGAACCAGGAATGGTGTAAATAGGATAGGATTTGGCAAACTGAAACTCTTAACTTCAGTTCCGGTTCAAGAAAGGTTCACCTCGTTCAGTCAAGTCCCACCCCGGCCGAGATGTTCTTCGACAGAGCGAGGTGTTCTAGGGTTAAGGTTAAAAACTCGAGCTTTCAGGGTCCTGTTGGGATTAAGATTATTCTATCATCGTCTTTCCCACAACTTTCAGCCAATCACCCTAGAATCACATAAGAAACTTAGCCAACAATCATCATGATAACAATAATCAATTCAATGGAAAGGGAATCAATATTCGAACAAGAAAACCTTAAGAATAAGGTCTCAATAACTGAATCAAATATCAAACAACAAGCGTTCCTCAAATCACAAATCAGCTAAGACAACAAACCAAAAGGGAATCTAAGAAAGTCTTACAAACTCCCTCAAAAGCTAACTTCCTTCCTTGATCTTCAATCCTTCAATCCTTCCTTCAAAACTTCCTTCAACTCTTCAGAAAATACTCCAGAAATCAGTGATCCGTGTGTAGAAGATGGCTGAATTGTGGAAAATTCAACCCTTTATATAGGAGAATTATCTTCCAAAGATGATAATATCTTAAAAATATAATTTCCTATAAAATATATCCATATCTCCTAAAATAAATCTCCCAAAAATAATATCTTCCTTCCAGAAATCTAGCCCAATAATATAAGATATCTTCTTTCCAAAAATAAAAGATCTCAGCCAAAAATATGGATCTCACCGGCGGCAGGGTGTTCGCCTCGGTCGGGACGCTCCTCAAGATCACCTCGGTCGAGGTGACACTGTAGCTGACCGAGGTGAATCTCAACTGAATGTAAAATCTCTCAAATCTGGTCCAAAGTAAATCTTCTTCATCATTTCCATGCTTCTTGAGTTCTTTTTTAAGCTCCAGAATGTCGCTTCAATGACTCCTTAACTCCTTAGCTCCATTTTAATCCCAAACGTGCCATTTTACCTACGATTACAACGAAACTAGGTGTAGATCTCGATTCCCGTAAAGGTAGATGAAACAACAATATAATCACATAATATACATCCATACATGCAGATTATTGAAGATAAAACGTCTAAACTAGCCCCAAAATATATACTATAATACATGCTATCACGTATCTCGCTTACGGTCTCTTAGACTCGCTTACTACCGCTTAGGACAAGTAAGAGACGACAGATTCTTGGAAGATGGAGATTGATCGTTTTGGATTCATACTTTCGGCTACTTTGGAGATTTGAGAGATGTTTGTGAGATCGTTCTTAGTCTTTGATTTTGATCTTTGAGAACACAAGAACGGGATTGTTGATTGTTGATTATTTAGTTTTGTACAGATTTGATTCATTGCATTGGAATTCATTGTTCTTCTTTGTGTCTTTCTTGGTTGCATGCTATTCTTGATTCCTTCTTTTAATCTTGAAATGAATATGATGATGATTGCATGCTATTCTTTGCTAACCCCCTGCGATTCTAGGGTGAAGGGTCGGTGGTAGTGGTATAGATAATGATTGATTGAACCTTGTAAGCAGATCGGACCCTGAGAGTTGTGAGTCGAAACCCTCGCAGAAGGTTTTTCACGGCTCGTTCTTCATGAACCACGCCCGTGGTTTACTCTATTTTGCTCGTTTTGCTTTTACCTTTACCCAAAGTTAAATATTGCCTAAACCCTAGCCTTGTTGAACCATTCTTTCCCATATCCTTGCTTGGTTGTAAGCATTTACGAGTTCTAGGTAATAGAGAATTCATACCCCTTTATTAAGGTGGAGAGTGTCATAGCCTTTACCTTGCGTTTCCTTTTGACTTCCTTGGGTTTGGTTTGGTATTGAGAGTACAATCCTATCCTTAGAACCTCTTTTTGACGAGACTCAACATCCATTAAGTAGAATCCTTTGGATGAGACGAAAAGGTATTGGAACTTCATTGTACGATATCTTACCTTAGATCATAGACCTTTGCTATCCAGCTCTATCCGTTACACATCTTTAGACATCTTGAATCTAAAGCAACAATCAGATACTTGGATCTTTAGAATCCGCATTCCAAATTATTCTTACATCTATATTCATTACCTTGATCATTGCTTTGCTTGCGTTACAAGTTAGATTGTTTACTGCTTTGTTCTCACTAGTTCCCTGAGATCGACTCCGGAATATCAGCCCATACTACGATTGATCCGTACACTACGGGTTCGCTATCGTGAGGCATTATTCTTGGATATAAATTTAAAGCTTTTTGTGCACACACCTTTTGGAGAGAACAATAGTTTCTTTGTGGAGGTGGTAAAATATGTAATGGATTATTCTTTAACAAGGGTGCTGGAGAAGGGGTTTGTAAAATGGATGGAGATGATTTTGTAAGAGAAATAATTGGTTTGTTTGAAGTTGCCTAACTTGGACACACTTTCTTAAAGTTTAAACAATCGAGTTGCCTAACTTGGGCACACTTTTTTATGTTTAACCAATCAAGTTCCGTGATGTTATTCATTGGGGAAGTTGTTGAACATGTAGTTGCATTTATGGACTCGGATTGGCCATAAAAATGATAAGCACTTGAGATGCAGTAAAAAAAAGTTTGGTCAATATCCCCTCAAAGGTAAATACATACACATCAACATCTCCCATAATGGATTGTAATCAATTCACCAAATCTAGCAAACATATCCACAACATACTCAGTCCGTGATAGAAAATTATTCATCCTTTCCCTTTATAATTTTGATGCCATTGTAAAGATCGTCGTTCCATATACAAAGAAGCTAACCTAACCTTGAAATCAACCAAGATATTGTCCAAAGTAAAGAATTGATCGCCTTTGTACAACCAAGGTCTCAAGCTAGATTCATCGGATTTTGGCAAATCAACTTTAGTCAATATCGAAGATAATATCCCGGAAAATTGAGCCACTTGTAGAAGTCGATTTATGAGCAGCGGGAGTGAAAACCATACCTCGAGCACCATTGAACATTAATCCATCATACTCCAGCGTGTGACCACCTTTGACACATACACTGAACCAGAAGGGTTTAGATCTTGAGCTCCTCTAGGTCAAAGTTGATGAACAAGTTTATTGATCATCACTTTGATCGTAACATATTCCTTTGATTGACTTTCCTTAAACTTTGCACGCATCTCTTCATTTGTTTTGGCATACCTTGATGAACCTCATCAAATTTTGTTATCTGAAACGTCGGATGAAAGAGTGTTCTAATACCCATAATGCAAATCAAATTTTGCAGATCCAGGTTGGATCTAGGAGAGCTCGAAGTTAGATTTTCCAATCGTGAGCATTCAAAAGATTTAGAATTGGAATCGAGAACAATCCAAAAAAATGTGTAATCGAGAGAGTTCTATACAAGGAGATATTTCATTATATTCAATTTGAACCATCAAACAATTATTTATAGTCATACCATAACCAGTGAAATAATACAAGCCCGATTCAACTATAAATGCATAAATAGAAAACCAAGCTCTATATTGACTTGTTGGAATTAAAAATTAAAATTCCAAAACTAACTAGAAATATTTTGCAAGAATCCACATCATATTACTCTTCTGGTTACAATGCACGCCAATTTTCCGGCGAGGCTTTGAGGCAATATCGGTTTGTTCCTCTCTCTCCTCGGAATTATAGGTTTTCTTCCTCCATCTCTCGTTTGAATCATAGGCTTTCTTCCCCATCTCTTACACCCATATAAATAGGATTATTCTTATTTCTTTTGCTTAATTAGCTAGACTGAATCGATGATGATTTGATTGAGTTCTCTTTTTATTAGGTTGTATTTAGTTAGAGTTTTGCCAAAATCATTTAGATTCAGTTTTTTGATAAGTTTTTTTGTGAAGCGTTTAGTTAGAGTTTTGTCAAATTTCTATAGCATTCGTTGATGTGGTTAACTAGTTTTAAAACGTTCATTTTTGGAAGCTCCTCATCCAAGATTTTAAGAGTTTCTTTGAGTTTCTGCACATATATCCCATTCATGCCCTTAACGCCTCCACAATTCTATTAGGTTAGGGTTCTTCTCAAGTTCTTCTCTCATCCAATACACCAAATTCCGCCATCGGAGAATCTTCCATTTCCAACAAACTCCTCGACAAGTTTCTAGATAATGCCGCATTCGACTTCGATTACTCGCAGCGCTCTCTAGGCGCCTCCTATCCACCAAATCCACCACTTGTACCTCTCTAGCGAACAAATTCCGACGCCGAATATGAGACTGTCATTTGAGAATGAGAGGAGGAGGAAGAAGAAGGTTACTATGCTGAAGACCAAGAGGAAAATTCATAGTTTTGCTGTCAATTTTAACTTTCAGAATAGAAGGTTAAAATTCGATGGAAGTAATGAAATCGGCTCCAAATCTCCTCATGCTATCAAGAAGGTAGAAATTTAGATGAAAGTTTAGATTTCTCTATATAATAGACGAAGTTTTGCTGTCAATTTTAACTTCATAGTTTTGCCGTCAAGAGGAAAATTCATAGTTTTGGTGTCAATTTTAACTTCATAGTTTTGCTGTGAATTTTAACTTTCATAAATATTCTTGATAGTAATCAATTCCTTAGTTAAAAAAGTTGGCATAGAGTGAATCACGAGATGTTGCTTCATGGTAGCACAATACTCAATCCCGTTGACAGACGATTGGACGAACAATAATAGAGAAGCTCTTCTTTGGGTCGTGAGTCTTTGTATTCACCTAGGGGTATCTTGTTCCTCTCCACTCCACAGTTCTTTGGCTAGCTTATGGCGATGATCATCGACAAAGGAAATCAATAGTCATCTGTTATTTGCTAATATTTACGGGAGTATTTACGTCTTTTTATCATATCGTAAACTAGCGTAACTCATCTAACTAAATACATCACAAAAGTTTCTTATAAAAAAACGAATCTACCAAAAACTCGTACCACAACCACGAATCCGAATTATAGGCTTTCTTCCCCATCTCTTTGTATTCGCCTCACACTTCTCCAGTTGGCTGACGGCGATGAACATTGACAAAGGAAATCATCAGTCATATGTTATTTGCTAATATTTATAGGGTATTCGCCTAGGGTTTTCGTTCCTCTAAGGGCCCGTTTGGTTACGGAAGGAGAAACGAAAACGGAAACGGAATGAATAAATGAAGGAAAGGAAACGGAAATAATTATTTTTATTTTATGTTTGGTTATATTTAGGAATGGATTCATTGACCTCAATGATACTTTTTTTTTTTGGTTTGAATGGAATCATTAATCTCAAAAAGGAAAATTATTATTATTATTATTATTGTTATTATTATTATTATTATTATTATTATTATTATTATTATTATTATTATTATTCAACAAATGGGTCTATTATTTTGCAGCACTCTCATAAAAAACATACAATAACAGATAAAATAAATATGACCAGTTACTTTGTAAGCGGAGGGTTTTGGAAGAAGTCTTATGAAACTTTTTTATCTTATTTTTTTCAAACTCAAAATCAATGATTTCAAATATAGATTTCAATTGCAAGAAAACTAGAAAGAGGGACAAGGGTTGAATAATGTTGATGGAACCAAATCAATGAAAATGAAATTTATATTTTTAAGGAGGGTTGAAGATTTTGTCTAAGACAATTAAACAAATAACCAAAATTATATAATTTATTATAAAAAAAAACAAACAAAATCTAGAATAGATGATAGAGAAACACATATCATACATGTGTCACATACAAAAACTAGATGTATTATAAAATACATCTACCTATAGCTTTTGTGTCACATACACGCATTTGAATACCATTATACACAATAATAAATTAAAAACATGTCCCAAAAGTCAAGTCCCATCTTGTCAAATTCTCCAATTTCATTGATGTCCCTTTTGGGTTAAGGGTCGGGTCACATAGAAACCAAAATTACCCTTGTCAGACAATAACATAGGAAAAGAACATCTTCCATTCAATTAAGCAGCTAGCATCAAATAAGAAATCGACACGAAAGCAGTTTATCTTGTAAACCATCGTCGCCAAAACTAGCCATCACCATGATGCATTGCAGTTCATTGGTGGGTGTTGATTGAGCACAATGAAGAAGAATAATCAGTTCCCTGGTAATACAAAGACTTAGCACATGAAACAAGGTAAATTAATGGATCACAAACCCATGCATCAGTTTCTACCTAGTGTCATGTTTTCAATATCACTGTATTCAGCACACCACATAATAGCAGAACAAGCAACCTAGGTAAATTTGCATGGTCCTCCTCCATTTTAAACACCTTTTGCTTGCATATCATCAAAACTCATCAAAATCCATGGTGAAAATGAGCAGCATAAACTTATAATACAAAGACTTAACACATGAAACAATCCAAATCGAAAGAGAACAAGGATTATCCCTTATCCCTGCAAAATGCCTAGCTGGATGGAGTTCTCAACCCATATATATGGATCATAAACTATATTATCTTTAGAGAATGAATCACCTAACAAATCATAAACATTACAGGCTGCTTACCATGCCACATACTCCTTAAGGTAATGTTAACATAAATTTAAAATTCTGAAAAAGAATATAAGAAATTCAGATTAGAAGGAGAAACAAGTATATAGGAAAGCATATTTTGTTCAACATTCTAGGTACTATATTTGTCTTCCAATAATGCTCAAACATATGTGTATAGAATAAGTAGTGGGTTTTCAACTTTTAACCACACATCAAAGGAAGATATCTTATTTATAAGGAAACGGGCTATACAACACTTGCCTAGAGTAAAGCATACATAAAATGAAACAATTTTGTGAAAGAAGTTTTTGCCTCCATATAAGGACCTGGTGTTTGCTTCCTGTTTTGGAGAAAACTAGAATCTTGTCAAGAACACGCAAACTGAAACACCAAGTGCAAAACAAACTTGAAAACAATAATAAAAAATAAACTCTGAGTCAGAATGCAAACAATCTCTATAACACAAATCGCTACCAATCAAACTACATAATTTGGACTAATCAGAAATCGAGAGTGGAGAAGAACCGAAAACGAGACTAAAGAAGAATACTGGAGTTGATTACCTTTATCTGCAACTATCAAAAACGAGAGTGTGGAAGAATCGAACTGTGAGAATGGAGAAGAATCGAGTCAAGTATCCCGGAGCATACAGAATGAAGAAAGGAGAAGAATCGAAATATCTAGGTTTTTCAAACGATGGTCAGGGAGAGAGAAAATTGGGAAAACGTTTTTCAACAAAGGAAATCGACGGATTTAACTCCGGAAATAAAATAGGGTTATTATTCCGGGGCAGGATTAGATTCATTCCTTTCCTCCATCAAACCAAACACAAGTTATTGGTCTGGGCCGGAATAAAACCATTCCCATGCCCTTTTTTTCTATACCAAACGGGCCCTAAATTTCTCGATTCTCTCCTTATCCGGTTCTTGAGTTTTAGTTTTAGGTGACACCCTGAGGAAATGTTTAATTATTCACTATTCTATTTCCCCTAAAATTGCTTAATATTCAACCAATGACTAATTTTGGCCAAATTTGGCAGCTTGTGATAGTTGTGGAGGATGGAGATAGAGAAGATGAAGTCCCACCAAAAAAAAAAAAGATAGAGAAGATGAAAGTAATGTTAGTATGGAAGCTTCTCTTGTGATATTCTGAATCTCCAAATTTGTTCAATTAAACTACAATATTTTTTGTCGTTTTTCTAAAAACATTTTTACGCTCCCCTTCCATGCGCCTCCTCGTCTTCTCAGTTCACCGTCTTCTTTTCTTTTGATATTCTGAATCTCCAAATTTTCTCCTCTTCAATAGATTTGAAGCTCATCCTTATGCTGATGGTTCTCCTCATCCCTTCGCTCGCATTTAGCTTCATGCGCACTCTATTCTTCTTCAACTTCGCCGCTTGTTATGAAACTAGGTCAAAATCTGAGCTCCTATTCTCTTCTATATCTATATCGTCCTCTTTTCACTCAATTCGTTATCCTTATTACCGTTTCCGGCTGCTATAATGTTGTTTAGGCATTCCGCTCTCAATGTAGATGCCAAAATTCGGTCAAATTTCCCTGGTCACCTTCTCAACCCAAGTTTAGCGACACATATGAACTGCATCAAGAAGAATCTGATGATGCTTTTTCAAGCAGGTATGATTCCTTAGGCATGCAACAATTGAAATTCAATGCTATTTGGTAATAGTATTAGTTGCCCTTCGGCTATGCTTTTTTATTGCATTCACATTGCTTTGAGTTGTGTGGCGTTGGAAGTGGGATTCGAGAGGATTTCTAATTTTTATGCTTAATTAATGTATTGAAATTCATTACATCTCAAATTCTTATTTCTTGTAAGGTCTACATCACTAGAATTTCAAACCCATCGTCTTGTATATCTATAACATATAAAAAAATCAGAGGTCCATTGCTAATGTCTTAACTTAAGCTCTTACCATCCTAGACAGACTATAAAATGCATCAGTGTATTCATACCCTAATAGACATGACCCGATGTCTTAGTTTCCATAGAAGATCTTCATTTATTATCATATTCTTATTTACGAGGTGTGTAGTGTATTATGTCGTAATGTTCCTTGTTACACAGGACTGGCTTACTTATTTCTGGAATAGAGTGAGATATCATGGGGTTGAAGATGATATCGCTGCAGAAAAACTCCAATTTTGGATCAGCCAAAGTGGGTCTTCAACATCTCATGATGCTGTTGATGGTATTCTTTAATCTTATTTCAAAAATATGATTTAGATTTACATCTTAAGCCAACTTTAGCCAATGCAAGTACCTTAACTGATTTTAGCTAATGTCATCATAAGATAATAATTTGTCATTATATAAGCACACGGACATTTTGTTGCTCTCATACCATACGAATTGTCCAAGTAAGAATGAACAATGCATATGCTAATGTGTGTGGCCGTAGCATGGCTTCAGCTTTTAATTGATGATGCAACAAGGGTTGCCGAGTCTTGCACTTAGTGGTTTGAATGTCGCAACCTTTCAATCTCAAAAAGATCTTATCATGGATTGTGTATAGCTTTGTCTTCCTAAATCACTAAGGTGATTTTTTTGCTTTGAAATTTAGATGGATGTTACTTGTAGTCGTGTTGATCAGGACACGCTGTTTTAAGGGGCTGAGATATTTTGTAATCTGATCAGCTCCCACTTGTTTCCATGATTCTTTTTTCAAGACGATTCCACTTAATTCTCCAAGCTCCACCAATTTTCATGAACTAAAATAGAGGCCCATTAGATTAGTTTATGGTTATTATAAGCTCGTGTTGCTATGTGCTATAGTTTGGTGACAAGTTTAGTAGCAGACATGGTCAGAAAAGAGTATGCGGCAACAGTGTGCATCAAGAAAATCTCCTTTTGACTGAGCAAAGAATCTGTCCTGATTTGATTATGAATTCTCATGTATTTTCTAGTATGTATATTGATCATTTATTGAATCTCTATGCTATTTATCTGCATGTTGGTAAACTTTAGAAGAGAGGAAAAGGGAAGGACGTGAATCAGTCTAATATATTTTGGCAATGTTTCGTTTGGTATCTTCTAATTATATTGGGTCATGTGAGGGCCCCTATCTATAAAATATGCTCAATAGAAATTTATTTGTCAGTCTATTCAGAGTCTTGCGGCACAAGAGCGTGGACTCTCTCTCACATGAGCCTGTGCTAACCAGTTTCCTTAGACATTGTAAATGTTACTCAACCCTCTCTCTTCGTCTTCCTCACAAATTTCAAAATCTTCTCCACTTCTCCTACTGGTGATACTTAGCAGTCTTCTTTAAATCAAGATTTGATCTTCAAAAATCTAGAAATATAAGTTTGCACTTGTGATTTACAAATGCACTCCAACTGCTCGATAAAATGCCTCAAATAAAATTCTCTCTTCTTTGGCTCATGGTTGTTTTTTTGCCAAACTTCAGTTTCAAAATTGGATGGGTGGTTTCACAAAATCCGAGACTATATATACTGATTTCAATTTTAATTTTGATTTCATGGTTTTTGTAATTTGCTAAAGCAATTGATTGTTGTGGTGTGTGTTTTATAGGGTAGGAAGTTCTAGGTTCCATCGCTCATCAGTCTATGCGTAAGTCTTGTTAATTGATTCATTGTTCTCTTGTTTTAGTTTGAAGATGGAAATTTAGACCAATTCTTTTGATGAATATATGTAAGCACACAATAGGTTGGTTGTAGTTAGCTTGGAATTTTTTGTTGATTTTTGGAGGAGTTTTGTCTTGTTTCACTGTCTTCTATTAGAATGATTTTTCTATACATGTTTGCTTCTTTGCACGGTCTTAAAGTTTTCCCTGTTGTTTCTTTCATATGCATTTGCATAAGGAAAAGACAAAAATCTGTAATAAAACATCCATTTGGTGAAGTGCAATGATAACTTTTGAAACATGAAATTTTCACTTAACCATCTGACTATATCATATAAAAGCATTATTTTTCTCTAATTATCTTTTTCATACATCTAATATTTCATTCTTTGTAATATAGCTTTTTTCTCTTATTTTGATTATTGTCCGTTGTCATTCTTAGTTTCTTGCTCCGGTTTATATAGCCTAGACTGTAGGAAATTCCAATTTCTTGAGATTCTTTCTCTTTCCTTTGACCATGGATAAATCTCCTGCTTAATGGGTGAAAACACATATTCAACGATCGACCTTTATGATGCTCCATAGTCATGCATTAAACTACCCTCTTGTCAACATTCTGGAAGATGAATCATTCCTAACCATCCATGGCCACGGTCTTCAGTTTTTGGGTTTTTGTCCTGTTTCGGTTTTGTCTTCGATACTAGCTTTTGATGGCTGATTTTGGTTATTGTTGTTGTCTTTGCATATACAGTCTGAGTAGTTTGTTCGTTTCTCGACAGGATTTATTGGCGAAATTGACTTATGTAGAGATTTTTGTTAACATGAGTACAAATTGTGCTCTTTACATATGATCAACAACAATTTAAAATTTCTCCAAGTCTAGTTATGAAACTTGAAATTTATACACCTTTTGGTATCCTTGCGCTGTAATGCCTCCAAGTGGATAACTAGAAAAAGGCAAATTACTTGCCCATGGACTTTTGTTCTGTAAATAGACTAATCATCATTTTTTTTTCTCCATATTTTGTGTTGAATTATATCATTCTTTTGCAATTGCATTGTTTTCTTCTTATTCAATCTTTTCTTGCACTTGATTGATGTTCTAGCTTGTAAATTGTTGAGGGTCAAAGATATACGAAAGCAAATTATTACTCTGTTGAAAGTCACCTGCGAAAGACTGAACGATCGAGAAAATGACATTTTGCAGGTTTGTGGGATGTCTAGACCTGGCTCACAATCTGATTATGCAATTAAATTCACGTATCCTGAAACTTTATGAGCTGGAACTTTTATACATTTGTCTGTCAGATATATATTCATACTTGATATATAATTAGGGAGAGAGGCATTAGTTTACTTAAATTATATTTTTCATCAAGCAGCGTTTATTTTCTACCATAAAGTAAAATAGTGTCTGATTTAATGTTACAAATGCAGACTGTTCAGGTCATTTGAGCATGGGATGAGGTCATATGCTACTAAACAATCTTTTTTGACCCCAAAAAGGTTTGACACAGGGTTTAGTCTTTCTTGTTATTTAAATATGCAGAAGTTCCATTTAAGTTCAACAAGATATCGATTCTTTAGCTTCTGCTTTTCTGACAAGTCCTTCGTAATTTTGTTTGTCTGCCGGTAATAAAAATTTATGCTTTGCCTCTTTTTCTTCCATTTTGAAGCTCCTCCAGAGAAAAGTTGTCTTGCAAACTACTCTCACTTCAATTTCTTGATTCTTTTTCTCTTGTTATCTGTGTTTGTTCTTTGACTTGTAGCTGCTTTTGTTGTCCTAGAAAAAGATCCATCATGCCAAGATTATGTGGCATCCTCGCTTGGTGCTTTGTACCGTATGAAATCTTCTATATTCGTAGATGAAGGTGCTCCTTCACGTCTTTCTTTCTACTCATTCTATTTCATTGCTTGAGTTATCTATGGTATGATATATTTTCAAGTTGTAATATTTACCAACTTTAATTGTTCCTCAATATCAATCAATTCTTCAGGACTTCATAATTATGCATAACTTTTGAATCTCCTCATCTTGGATGATAATATTGTGTTTTCCATATGCAACGAAAATCATATTAACCCCCTATCATTCACTGGTTTCATGTTCTTGAATCATTGACTATGCTTGCAGGTTGCAAGAAAAAGTGACTCAGTTAGTAATTGTACTTTTGAATAAGAAATCAATCGTTATATCTTGAATAAGAAAATACATTGGTAGTCCAGCCAATTCCTTAAATATTTTGTAACTTACTTAATTAGATGTATATTACTGAAACTTAAGTGTATTTGATTGCTATTAAAGGTATACTTTTTTTCCAGGCTATTGAGGAACTACAAAATGTAAGGTTTATATAGAAGTGCTTCAGAAGCTAATCAACCAACTTGTTGGTATTCATCAGGACTGAGATGGGTAATGATAAACTACAAGCTTACTTATGTAGCAAGTGAACAATATATACCTATGCTTGTTTTATGCAAACATCCACTTCGTTTCTCCCTCTAAACTTACTTCACTATCTTCCCTCTTCCATCATAGGGTTACACCTAGTTTATAGAAATAATAACACGTAGAATAAGCATATGCTATTTTAATAGTATTATGGTATAATTATTATACGACACAATATTGCAATTGTATTTTCTATTTTTTAATTGTTATATTATTAATGAACAACTATTATCATTATGTAGTATTTCTTATATTATATATAGGATTTTCATTACATAGGATTAGATTGTAATTTCATTTTTTAATATTATATTTGTGGTGAATTATTATACTCATCGGTTCATTTTTTAATTAAATTTTTGTTTAATTATTAATTTATTTTAATATTATTATTGGATAAATATTATATTTGATTTTTTTTGAAATTGTAATTATCAGTAGATAATACTTATCAGCTCATAATTATTTTAAATATTTGAAAATGTATTATTGAGCCTTTTTTTTTAATTAAGTCTTTATTTTTCTACTTTAATTGAGGCTAAATTGCGTCATCTTCGAAGCCACTTGTTAGATCGCCATTGAGGCTACGAAGGGATCAATACTATGGTCAAGTGTTTCATTGAGTCTACATGGTAGGCAGTGTTAAGTCCACATATGGGTCTATCGTTTTAACCACATGCCGGACAATAATAGTATCATTTCTGAAATTTGTCTTTGACTATATCTTTATTTTAATTAACATCAACTCATTTTAAGATGCTTGTGATTTTTTTAACCGCACACTGTTTTCTGCTCAAATTAGTTATTATTGTTTGTATATAAGAATTTACTTCATGAGTCCTTGTAGGTCACGGGATATTAAACTAGTCAATTCTATTCTACGGACCTATTTTTTCCCTTTAATGGTTGTATTTTTCATGAGTGTTGTCCATTTGTCGTACTTTTGCTGAATTTTGGACAAAATTAATAATTTCCGGATTTATATCTCTAAAGAATAAATCATCTCTACTTTTTCCTGGAAGGAGGACTTATTTCTCTATTCTCCGGGTTTTTAAGGCCCCAGAGGCAGGAGCTCTTGATCATTTGCAGAGCAGTTTCATTGTAGGTGAGTACTCTACTTTCTTACTCAATTCGTAATTTCTCCTTCAGGCTTTTTCTTCCTCGCATTCGCCATTTAAGGGTTTTAGCTCTTGAATCGGTTGTGTTCTGTGTTATATCTGACAAACTTTATACCTCTATGAACTTGCATTTCGTTAGGTCTGAAGGTGTGTGATTTATGTTCATCTAATTTTTTTTCTTCTGTATTCATGTTCAATGTTTATTAAACCCTCTAATTGTTCTGAAGGTGCATGATCTATAAAGGTGTAAAACCTATTATTGCTTGGCTGAATAGTTGTCATGCAAAATAACTCAAGTTGTTCGGAGAACTTGCTACTTGTGCTTAAGACTCTCGAATTGTTTCGATGAATATGCTAGTTGCATCTGTTGGAAATTCCGTTTAAGTTAATTTTGAGATCAATTGCATCTGGTGCGTGATCGGATAAGTCATTGCCGGTAAGATTCTTGTGGTTCGCCTGCCTTGGATTTCCCGACCGTGTCAAATTCATGCAAATTTTATGGTTTTGCACTTTTGATTTTGTAGTCAAAGATTCGTTTTTAGTGTGAGATCCAGGAATTTATTAGTCATGTTGACCAGATTATAGCAAATACTCAAGTAAACCCCTAATCGACAAACAAGCCATATAGTTTACTACTGTCAGATGTCGTTGTTTCTAGTTATCGGGAATGGTTAGTAATTCTAGGTTGCGATGGTTTTCTGATGTTTCTTTGCCACAATTTTTGTTCCACTATATGTTCTCGGCATGGGAACTCATAAATAAATTGATGTCACAAGACAATATTTTCCATGTTTGTTCATCATTTGTGTTTTGATCAAAGACAAATGGAAAGTAGTACCAATCTTATACTTATTGATTCTGTATGTTTCGAGTTATACTGTTGTCTGCAATAATAAAACATCATTTTTAGTTTACACTAGGTAAGCAGTTTTAATATATGCTTATAAGTAAACCCCTAATCTGTAAACAAGAAGCCGGAAAGTTTACTAATGTCTGGTGATTGGTGAATGCTTCGGTAATTCTAGGTTGCTATAGTTTTTTGATGATTCCTTGCAACAATTTATGTTTCATTATATCTTCTACCCATGGGAACTTAGAAATAAATTGATGTCACAAGACATTATTTTCCTAGGTTGCTGATCATTTGTGTAATGGTCCAAGGAGAATGGTAAGTAATATCAATTTTTTCCTGGTTATTATTGTATGATTCTTTGTATATCGAGTTATACTAATGTCTACAATAACTAAACATTGTTTAAGTCTAGTTTATACGAGGTAAAAAAATTTACTATATGTTTACTAGTAAACTCCTAATCCGCAAACAAGAAGCCATAACGTTTACTACTGTCATATGCACTGTTTTTGGTGATTGATGAATGCTTGGTAGTTCTAGGTCCGTTGGTATAGTTTTTTGGTGATTCTTTACTACAAGTTTTGTTCCATTATATGTTCTCACCACGACAACTCATAAATAAGCTGATGTCTACGGTATACTAGGTAAATTGTATGCTTGTATTGCATTATCTCTATACATCATTTCGTTTGCAATATAAATGATTTTCCTTGTCAAAAGAGATACACGCAACTTTTATTAATCAGTCTTGGCATAGTGATCATACTTGAGAGTTGTGCATTTTTTATGGCCAAAGCATCTAAATTGACCCAAATATGAATATTGCTTGTGCCCTGCAAGTTTTTACTATCATCTAACAGAAGTCTAATTTGATGTGTGCAGAAGTAATGGCGAATGCTTCTAGCAACCAAGTTCCAAAAAGAAGTTATTTGCCAAAGAAAACTCGGCAGGTGCAGTTTATTCCCCCTGCAGAAGCCATGAAGCTAGTGTCGGGAACTCGAGCAAGGTGTTGTCGTTCACTTGCCAAAAAGCCTATGTTGGAGGCACGAGGATGGAAAACGAGATGCTTCCGTCCATCTCATGCAAGGAGTGCACCCTCAAGCACATTGGTTTCCCATACTAAAGCAAATTCTCAATCTATTGGGGCTAATCAAATTGGAAAAGCTCATCAAGAAGTCATTCAGACACCGAAGTCACCAGGCATCTGTTCAGAAGGATCTAAATCATGCTTTCCGAAACCTAATCCAAAAACTTCTTTAAAACGTGTTGGTTTATCCATTGACCCGGACAAGAAAGCTGGACTTGGAGTGAGCAAGGAAAAAAGTATGGAGAAGTTTACTATTGAAGACTCTATTGGTACTTTTTATTTTTGTTTTTAACTTAAAACCTTTTTCCTTCTTTCGCTAATAATTTAGTTGACCGCATGTGTCCAGGCCCGGCTAAAGCACCGGTGGCGGCCTACGAGAGAAAATTGGCTTGTGAAGATGGTCCGAAACCGAAGAGTGCCAAGCTAGCTCATGCAGCAAGAGATGTTTCCAATCCTTGAGAGCAGTATTGCGTATAACCTCTCACAAAACTATGTTCTGGGTACTTATTGGTTTTGCATATTGAGACTTGTATATGTTGAAATATAGCAATATGAATATGATAAATAAGTAGAGGTTAAGTACTAGAGTTGTTCTTCCAGTTGTTGTATCTCTATTAAGGCATGGTGAGTTTCTCATATGACTAGTTTCTAGACTTATAGTATGTACTATGCTATACATCAGAAATATAAACATCTCAAAACAAGAAATAAGGCCATTCACAGATATGAACAGTACATGATTAGTTTGAGATGCATTGCAGAAAACTCAAAACAATATTAGATTAAGCAAGTTTTAAAGTTTTGCTAAACTTGCACAAAATCATTGTGTTACAATTATAGGTAAGAAACAACAATCACACTTGAAGGTAAGATTGTGCAAACATCTTGGACTGTGAACGATTGTATTATTGGATCTTAACTCGTTGGAATGGGGGCGGTATGGTCTGGTTCGGACCGTAACCCGCTGGAGTAACAGAATTTGGGCCAGTATATGGTCTTGTTTAGTCAAAGTACAAACTAAATTGTATACGGGTCATGCTCGACGTCAAAACTTAAGATTATAAACGTGTTCTGTCTTATCTGGTCTAGAACGTAATCTTAGTTGATCCAAACCTCTGATCATACAATACACTTGTCGGTCGTGGACCATACCATAATTTCTTGTTCATTCAATCCTCAAGGTTTATGTTTGGATTAATTTTGTCAACTCCGCTCAAAGGTGGTTGTTTATTACATTATGGTTTCTTACGTTATGTGTTTTCTCGCTAGTATCTAATTGATTTTCTTTATTTTGAAATTTAAAATTTAAATTTTGAAATTTAAATTTTGAATTTTGAAATTATGATAAGAAATGGTTATCCAAATAAAAACTAGTAACTTGAAAAACATTATTCACAAAATGAGAATAAATTAGGGGTATCATTGTTAGATTCAAAGTATAGTTTGAGAAGGGAAATGTATTAGGAGGTGTCCATATTTGTAATTTCATTTAATTATGGTTCAAATAATATGAACAGTTCAAGTAATGTCATTTTATTTAACAACTAGTTTATAGCAAGTGTCTTGCGCGAGTATTTGTTGAGAAATGGTTATCTGAATAAGAAATGATTATTTGAATAAGAACTAGTAACTTGAAAAGTATTATTAAGAGAAGGAGAATATATTAGAGGGTCCCGTTGTTAGATTCAAAATATAGTTTGACAAGGGGGATGTATTAGTGGGTCTTGTTCCCCAGAGTTACTTTAGGTGAAATTTAAAAAATTCTATAGGAAAAAAATCAAATTAAATAAAAGAAAATTTTAAATAAAAAGATTTAGAGAGAGAATAAACTTAATCTAACCATTAGATCATCCTTTAATGATTGAGATTCATTCAATTCTAGGTGAATTTTTTTTCAAGAACTTCACCGTAATTAAACCTTGTATTAGGAGGTGTCCATATTTATAATTTTGTTTAATTATAGTTCAAGTAACGTGAACAATTCAAGTAATGCCATTTTAGTTAACAACTAGTTTATAACAAGTGTCTTGCACGTGTATTTGTTGAGAAATTATTAGAAAGTTGTGTACACGATGATATAATAAAAGATGACTTCCCGTATATAGTCGAATAATATTAACACAATTTATTAGTCGAATAATATTACCTTTGTGGGTTTGTCGATGCTTATCCCTATGTATGATAGCAATTGCGATAATAAAGATGCTTACTAATAGAATTTAGTTCTTAAAAATCAATTATAAGGCTTTTGTCATTACTTAAAACATTTCATTCAAAATTTATATGAAATAATGAACACATAACATAACATTTATCTACACCTAGTACATGATTGCGTTGAACTCATCCTTCTGAAGATTGACCGGATTTGAGAATAATTATATATAATGTATATATGTGGAAAATAATATTTAATAACATGATAATGTTCATTTATATTGCCACGTAAAAAAATTTTGGTGGGAAGGAGAGCTAGTGGTCTCCGGCGCATCTAGTTGCGCTTATCATATATGAAGAAAATAAGTTAAGTAGTTATCAAGTGAGAGATAGTTTGACCCCTTACATCAGCGTCAATAATCTTCATAACTCCCTCGCGGAGAGGGTCAAACATTACATGAAAACCAATGTCAAAATTAAAAGCAAGGTTTGCAAGGTAGTCAGCTGCATAGTTTGCTTCTCTATACACATATCGAATTTGGATAGTCCAATTTCTTTGTAAAAAGCCTTAACATCTATGAACCAAGCTAGAGAGTGGGTGACACCGGGGAATGTTCTTATTTATGAGGGTGATGACAACTTGTGAATATGTTGCAAGAATAACATGTCGAGTCCCTAATCCCCATGCAACCTTAAGGTCATGCACAACGCCCTATAGTTCGGTAATATGTACCGTGCATGTTCCGATTTTATGAGCAAATCCCCATTGTTTAACACCCTTATCGTTTTTGCTGACATTTGTAGTCGTGGCCATTCCATTTCTCCATAAAGCAAATCAATATTGATTTTCATCCAATTGGTGTGAGGGACTGACCAAGCAATGAGTTTAGACACTTGTATTTTGGAACCGGCCATCGCATGTCGACTCTTTCATGCCACTTCATATGCCATACATTTCCCAATGATGATTCTATAGCAATCTTCCGGTATATGAATCGCTCTAAACGCCATCTCGTTTCTCCACTTCCATATGTTCCAAAGGCTCTATGAAAAAACAACATTCCAAGCAATAATAAAATTGAAATTATGGAAGAGTTAATGCTACCTCGAATCCAAGCAGCGAAAGGTTAATTGAAAATCGCCTCTTTTGGCGTTAGCTCCTAGTCAGATCCACATAGCTTTTGTATCTGGACAATCTCGCATGAGGTGTTCTATATATTATGTTCTACTCGGCACACAGGGTATATATATTATCTCTTGCAACGTGTCTTCTCTCCATCTCCATGTTAGTAAGACAACAACCTTTACTAACTTTCCAAAAGCCCTAGTTCTTTCTTGTACTATACATTTCCAAATATGTATGTAAAAGCCATTGTCCATGTTGTTCCAGTCTTCGTTTTGTATAATTAGGTTGTAAGAAGATTTAACCCTGTTGATGCGGGATTGAAGCCGCAGTTCCCGATCTAGATTGAAAGTCCTTGACAGAAGCAAATATCGGGTAGATAATAGAAATCAAGGGTGAGATTTCGTGAAGAATAGGCCGAGATTTTCAAAAACTCAGAAAACGGATTAATGGATGATATGGAAAGAAAAGAAGATGAATATGGAATGATATATGATAAATATAGGAAGATATGAACCAAGATATTCCCGCAAAGAACCTTGACCAATGATGTGTCAAAACCCTTTAACGAAGAGATTACATTAACCCTCACTTTTTTAACCTTACACAAGTCTTTTAAGTAAGACAAACACAAGGAGGGACTAATATTGACCGGGAGCACCAACCTTCAAAAATATTAACACACACAAGCACAATCTAACAAGAACTTCACAACGATTCAATCAAGGCTCTCTCTTTGATTGAATAGGAATGAATAAAAACACAAAAATATATAAGTGAATCTGCGAGTTCACACAATATGTGGAAAGTAATATCAAATTAAACCTATCTAATAATCTCTCCCACTAAGGCTATTTATAAGGGAGATCTTTTATGTAAACTAAGAAAGATATCTTTTAAAAGATAATCTAAGAATGCTATAAAGTAATCCTAAAGATAGGATAAAAAACTAGCAGCTACCTTAAAGAAACTAGCAGCTACCTTAAAGAATGTTTGAGAGCTTCTAAGGTAAGAAATATAAAAGATAATTGCCAAATTTAAAGAATGTTGCCATGTCTTGAAAACTCATTATAAAGCATATAATTCCTTATCATATGTTGAATAATTCAAGCATGGTCTTTTAATTTCTCACAAAAGTAGGCAAGAGGCTTACCTTCTTGCATGCGTACTCCTCCAATACCAATACATGAAGCATCACATTCCAATTCGAATGGTTTGGTGAAGTCTGAAAGTGCAAGAAAGGGTGCATTTTAAAACATCTCTTCATAATGATTTTTATGTTTACAAATTTATATTATTTTTAACCAACTTATTAAAGTTAGTTATTTTTATTATGATTCTAAAATGATATCCAATTATATTTGTAGTAAGTTGATAACTCGTTTTATATAAATTAAAAAACTGATGTTAGAATGAGGGCTTAAATTGTGTTTATTCACATTCCAGATTTTTGGTTTATATTAAGTAAAAATAATATTCAAAGTGTACGCTAGAAGGAGGGCTTGAACCTCCGACCTTGTGGTTAACAGCCACACGCTCTAACCAACTGAGCTATTCCAGCTTTTGATATATATTTCTTCCTATCATTTAAGAAAAATACCATCATGTCTACGAGAATTCTCTTGAATATCCTTCGGTTCTTCCAAAGTTCCCGATCATAATTGTTGGTATTTTAATACAATCTCAAAGCCAAAAAGTGGGGAAATTGCATAATATAGCTCTCATTGGATAGTTGCATAACTCAAACTTCAAATCATGGAAAAGAGCCTCATTTTGAAAATAAGTTATGATTACTGGCTTATTATTGATGATAAAAATCTTATTTTATATATTATTTAAGCCATTAATCGTAGGTTGTTTACGATCACTCCAAATATTGGTTCTGCAACAGACCATAAAAATCGAACCAAGAAAAAATCTTCTGGGATTGGCTTCATCTCTCTTCTTCCTGTTCTTCAACTCCAAATATTGGTTCTTTCTTTGTCGGGATGAGGGTTTCTGCTGTGATGCTGCTACAACTCTTCTGGGCTTTCATAAGCCTCAAAGCTGCTAATTCACATGGGGTTCAACCATTATCAGAGATTGCAATCCAACAAGTAACTTTTGCCCTAGATGATTCAGCATATATTAAAGCAAGTCCCACTCTTCTTGGCCTCAAGGTAACTTCTAATCTCTTTATATCACAGCTTAACAACAACAGCAACTATTGTTGCTGTATCCTCCTTCATATGGGTTTGAATGAACATTCAATTTTTTGGCAATTCATTGTATCTGTTAGAAAATTGAGATTTATCTAATGAAATTACTGCCTTCACTTCACTCCTATTTTTTTATGATGTTCAGTTTCGTTAAGAGAACGCATGGAATGAATTTTTCAGCTTCTATTTTCGTGGTGAATCTCTCAGGGTCAAAGCTCAGAATGGATCACATTAGAGTACAGCTACTCAAACCCATCAGCCAATGATTGGATCGGCGTGTTTTCACCTGCTAATTTTAGGTTTACTAGACAATTCAAAGATTGAATCTATCCGAATGACACGAAATACCATCTTGATCATGATTCTTGAAATGTCAATGAATTAAATTTGCAGTGCTTCAACCTGCTCAGGCGAAAGTCCGAGAGAGTATCCTCCATTGCTGTGCACTGCTCCTATTAAGGTGTGTATATACAGTGCTTTGGCCTTTCTGTTTGTATTCTGAGGAACAGATTTGATGCTGAACATTATGTGTCTTGTCATTCTTGTGCTATTTGACAGTTTCAATTTGCAAATTACTCCAGTCCAGGTTACTTGAGTTCTGGCAGAGGAAGACTGAAGTTTCAGTTGATCAATCAGAGATCCGATTTCTCTTTTGCACTATTTTCCAGTGGAATTTTTAATGTAACATTGGCCTTTCTGCTACTTCATTTTCTCTTAGTTTTATGTGTGAATTTTGTTATTTGTTCTTATTGCCACTGAATTTTTTTACTCTAACAGCCAAAGTTGGTAGCGGTATCAAATGTGGTAGCTTTTGCTTATCCGAAAGCACCTCTTTACCCACGATTAGCTCAAGGAAAATCTTGGAATGAAGTAACTGTTCTTCTCCTCTGCTGTTGCTTTGACTTAATATTGAGATCAAATATTACAGACCAGATTTTTCTTATATGCTCTTGCTCTATACACAGATGACAGTCACTTGGACAAGTGGATATGGGCTCAATGAAGCCAAACCCTTTGTTGAATGGGGGGCTGAAGGAGGAGAAACGATTCGATCACCTGCTGGGACACTAACCTTTGATCGGACTAGCATGTGTGGTGAGAAGAACTAATTTCCTTCTTATTAGTTTTTGAAAGCTCTTTTCTGATAGGATCATATAGAGCAAAAGAGCAGCTACTTAAGCTTTATCCTTGAATATCAGGGAAGACTACTTGTGTAGTTATAATGTGAAGCTGAATACTTACATTCAAGTTCTTTGGTATAGAGCACTAAAAATTCAGCTAAAGTCTCTCCTCCAAGTTTCTATCTAAAATGGTGTTAAATTATATGCAGGTGCACCAGCAAGAACAGTCGGGTGGCGTGACCCTGGATTTATACACACGAGTTTTCTAAGGGAATTATGGCCCGATTCAGTGTAGGGTCTACTGTTCCATGAAAGCTTCAAATTTCACAAAATGCTTATGTTCTTAAACAAAAGCTTCACACTACTACTATCCCTAGCAGCACAAAATAAATGCTATAGTTTACTTCCAAGAAATTTACATCAATAGTTTTCTACACTTTTTGTTTGCCAATTCAAGTGTTCTGATATGTAACCATGAGCTGTAAATACTCACATCGAAGTTTACATAATAATCATTTAACAACCAATGCAGGTATGCGTACAGATTGGGCCACAAGCTATTGAATGGCACATATGTTTGGAGTCAGAGTTATCAGTTCCGCGCATCACCTTATCCTGGTCAAAACTCCCTGCAACGAGTAGTCATTTTTGGTGATATGGGAAAGGTTTGAGCTCCTCCTCTGTGTTTTTATGATGTGTTGTTAGATGATTACGGTCAATTACCACATATGATGTTCGTACCAAGATATCATATGAGTGATCATGAGATTATCAATTCATGTGAAAGATTAGAAGTAAAGGGAAACAAGGGGAAAGGTAAAAGAGAATAACTGAAACAAAATGCAAGGAAAATATACAATTACCGTTTTACAAGAGGATGTTGCTTATGACCATGCTGTAAAGTTTCTTTTCAGTTTTCACCATTTATCCTCGAAGTTTGAAGCTTTCTACTTCTTGTTATCAATCATCAGTACCCGAGTTCTCATTTATTCCTGCAGGATGAGATTGATGGTTCAAATGAGTACAACAACTTCCAGCGCGGCTCTCTCAACACTACAGCACAGCTGATCAACGACTTGAAGGACATTGATATCGTATTCCACATAGGAGATATCTGTTATGCAAACGGGTACCTCTCCCAGTGGGACCAGTTCACATCGCAGGTTGAGCCCATTGCATCAACTGTTCCTTACATGATTGCAAGGTTTTGCTCAACTTTTGACCTGGATTACCTACCACTGTGCTGTTGATCAAATCTCAAACGACTGTATTTCCATTCATGTACTTAGCGGAAACCATGAGCGTGACTGGCCTGGAACCGGATCCTTCTATGGGAACTTCGATTCAGGAGGGGAGTGTGGTGTTCCTGCACAGAACATGTTCTATGTTCCTGCAGAGAACAGGGCAAAGTTTTGGTAAACCTTACAAAAAGCCCTGAACATTGCAAATTGATACGATTCCTAAGTTTCTACGACTGTTGTGAGCATAATGATGTAACTAGACACGGGTTTGTGTTTATCATAGGTACTCAACTGATTACGGTATGTTTAGATTCTGTGTGGCTAACACTGAAGAGGACTGGAGGGAAGGCACTGAGCAATACAAGTTCATTGAGCATTGTCTAGCATCAGTGGACAGGCAAAAGCAGCCATGGTTGATCTTTCTTGCGCATCGTGTTTTGGGTTATTCTTCTTGCGAATATTACGTAGAGCAAGGCTCATTTTCTGAGCCCATGGGTCGAGAAGACCTTCAAAAGCTTTGGCAGAAATACAAGGTTGACATAGCCTTGTTTGGTCATGTACACAGCTATGAGAGGACCTGTCCTATATATCAGGTATGTCTCAACTTCATAATTCTTGAGCGGTCCAGTATGAATCAAGAACCGAGTTGAAATTAAGAATGACACGTCTTGTTGATCTAAATTAAGAACAATACATCTGATTTTGATTTCCATTTCAAGTCTTACCAAAGACGAAATTTGTTACACGGAAATGAACCTTACATATAAGCATTCGGGGTTCCATCCTAAAACCAATTGGCAATAGGAGGAGTAGCCCTAGCTCTTATATACTAGGTTCGGTTATTATCATATTGTCGATGTGGGACAGTATATCCACACATCTCAACAAAATTTAACCACTTCTTTTTCTTTTGAGCAGAATATCTGCACCAGAGGAGAGAAGAATCACTACGAGGGCTCACTGAACGGTACAATACATGTGGTTGTCGGGGGAGGTGGAGCAAGCCTGTCGGAGTTTTCAAGCATGGTTCCGAAATGGAGTTTATACAGGGATTTCGATTATGGGTTTGTGAAGCTGACAGCATTCGATCATTCCAACCTGTTGTTTGAGTACAAGAAGAGCCGGGATGGCAAGGTTTACGACTCTTTCAGCATATCCCGGGATTATAGGGATATTCTGGCCTGCACATTTGACAGTTGCCCCAGTTTGACACTGGCTTCCTAAGTTCAAAAGCGTAGAATTCCCAACCATATGTGATTAGATGCTCAAAACAAGGAACACAAGCACAAATTCAGGTTGGTATGTTGTAAAGTAACTGTACTGTGTACTAAGTGTCGCTGCAAATATGGTGTTGTGCTACCTCTATTGGAGTTAATGAAGAATGTAACAAATGATTTGCTATAAGCACAATTTGGCCAGTCTGATCTAAACAGGGAAAACTTTCTTCCCCCTGAAATAGATTACAAAGAAGAAATATAAGAGTGCACAGCAGCTTCCAGTTATTAATAATACCCAATTAAAACCAGATGGCTCGTCAAAGATTGGGGCTGCAAAGTTCATCCCAAAGACTGCTGTGATGGAAGCAAAAATTGTTGCTACGAATGTTGCAGCCGTAAGAAGCAACTCAAATTGTATCAATTTGTTTTGAACATTTCCCTGTTGATTGTAGACTTTATTAGTAAAAAAAATCAGCGTTGTCCGTCTAGCAACATTTAGTATAGAAGAAGTGCCTAACTAATGCGAAGAAAACAAATGAGTGAAAGAGTCATACCAGTTTAATGTTTATCAAATCCTCTGTATCATCAATGTATTCTTTAAGCTGCATTGCAAAGAAAATTTTTAGGTACCTTCTTGTTTGCCTAATTTAACAGAATGCAGACCCCTAGGGCGCTTACCGATGACAACTTGTTCAGCGTATGGTCAATGAAAACAAAATATGCCTCCAGCAACATTTCAAGTTCTACAATGTCCTCCTTGTCGCTTGACGAACTCATAAAACTTCCTCGCCTGCTTGAACTCATACTGCTAAAAGTCCTCAACAACCTATGAGATACAGTAGTTGATACACCAGGTGAAACCGGTGAAACAGGTGCAGATTTTGACACCCCTTTCGAACTAGATGTAACACAGTCTTCCCCAGATGAATTACCAGAAGTATAAGCTTCTTCTCTCTGTTTCTTTTCAGTCAGGTACATTTCCGCCATGTCACCATCATCATCCATAAGATGCTCTAATTCATCACGGACCTGTAAGACGAGACATATAAGCTTTAGTGTGCAATCTGATGTGTATACATGGGAGATAGGTAAGTGACTATAATTTGCATCTAACCTTTTGAACTCGCTGGGTCAGGCCAAGGAGGTGACCTTTGAATCTACGTACACGTTCAAGATTCAGAGTGCTAATCGTTTTAGCAAGTTCATCTAACACAGGATTTATTTCCATAGCCAATTCTTTAGCCTAACAAAAAGACATTAATTAATAGACCAACATCAAAATATTTCATGCAATTGAAGAATAGTCATGAAAGGCACACGAGATGAAATCAGAAACATCCATTGCATTAAATTCCTCACAGTATAAACATAGGGAAATCCAAGCAGATTGTCAAAGCTGAACCATTGCAGAAGTCTTTCCATATGTATGTTTATTTTCGAATATTGGATTCAATTTTACATTACAAAGCTTTTGTATAAAAACACATTATCACCTTATTTCCGCATCAGGCGTTATCAACCCCAACTATACTATCAACATGTTTATGAAACACACCCTCGGAAAATGCCAATGAGAAAGATGCATTATCCATGATTTTGTTGGCTAGCTACAATGTACCTGGGTATCCAATGATTTGCATGTCAGCTCCAAAGCCAATTCCAGGGCCTTAAATTCAAAAGGTAGGTTATCTGGAGAAACAGATGACATTATAAGAAAATGATGAAGTACCAACTTATATAAATGGAAAGTAAGGAAGCCAAATGTATCCAAAAGTTAGAAAACTCTTTTTTCTCCTATTGTTGGAACAATGAATCGAGGATCTCGTATTCCTCTTATGCTAGTCAGCAGAAAAAAAAAATGTATTGAGGCAGTTTTATCTAACTAATCCAAACAACCACCAAAATAGTAGAAGACTACCAATATAACAATATATGTCATTAGTAAGTTTGTCTCATAAACAAATACGCTCTATAAAAGAGGTAATATATAGAGGAAGCAAGGTTACCAGCTTGCTCTCTCTTTGCCTGAAGGCGATTGCACAATTCTGACTTGTACTGTAGAACGGCACCATCCAAGGAATTCAACAAGACAACCTCATCAGCAGTTATGACACACCTAATCTGTTCAAGATTAACCACAATTGCCTTCTCTCTTCCTAATATAGTAGAAGGATAAATAAACAATGGGTCCAACAGCCGAAGATCACGGGATGGTAGAGAACACTGCCGCATTATAGTTCCCTTGTCAAGCTCTATAACTTTCGAGTTGCCATCTGCATCAATATTTATCCAAGAACGACTCCCATGTCCTCGCTTCTTAAGGCCAGGAACAGAAGATCTTGCTGAAGTATCATGCGAAGAGGTAGATTCAGAAGCTGGCAAAGAATGAGGCTTCTCCATCAGGTTTCACCTTTTTCCCTACAAATGTAAGTCGAAAACTTCACAGAAGTGATGCATGCATCTGTGCAAATGAAGATGTCAGGTTCCCAAACCTTCAAATTGAACCTGTAAAGTGAGAAAGAAGAATAGAAACCCTAGATCAAGAAGCATCCAGTTAATGTAACGCGAATAACTATGGGCCGGTTTAAGCGTTCATCAATCTAACACATACACCGCTTGAACACACTAACAAATTCAAGGTATGAATTTCGTCTTACAACTGAAAATTTGGTAAATACAATACATAGGAAATCCTCTAAGCAGTTCAAACATACTTCTTCTACTTGAATCTAAGTTTCAAATATCCATTCAAAGATACTTCCACTTGAATCAAGTTCCACATATCCAATTAATCTTCATTCGCCTAAGCTAATTTCAACGATAATGAAATCTTATCGGGAGAAAATCTCAGTTCTTACCTACACACATGATAATTAGCACCATACTCAGCCACCACATATTATATCATAAACGCAAAGAGTTTCGGATCAAACTAATGCAAATTATAATAGTAGATACGCAGTTCCATTGAAAGATGAACAATCAGGCTGATTAATGATCGAAAACGGAAGGAGTTTTCAGGAATTACAAACCCTAACGTGGCATATTAATTGCATCGACGCTGCAAGAGCAAGAGATAGAGTCGAAACCTTTACAGATGGGGGTTAATGCGCATCGAAGGATGAAAAGGTCAATTGAAGATCGAAGAGAGTGGAAGAAGCAATCTTCTGATCCGATAGGCGGAAGTATCCGAAAACCAACGCCTTTGGTGTAAGAAAAATGGAGAATCCATATAAATTTATAAATCATGAGGACAGAATAAAAGATTCTTTGAGTGGGCAAACATATGTGGGAAAAATAATTTTAACTATTAGCCAAAGATTAAACTAACATCAAGTGTATAAATTATTACTTACTCGATCGCATGCTAACTAACTACTGTTCGTTTAGTTGTTTAAAATAATTTTTTTCATTATTTATTAGCATTATGCTCAATGTTGTAAAAAGTTGATAAATAAAATCCGAACTTAGCCCGAAAATTTTGAAAAAAAGATGATATCCGGAACTGATCCGTTTGAAACCGATTTAAACCGAAGTAACAAATGGCTTGAAGTAACCCGATCCGAATGACCCGATTGCCGGAATAACCGGCTCTAAGTAACCTGATAGCCCGAAGTAATCGGACCCGAATGACTTGATACCCCGAAGTAACCCGATAGCCTGAAACGGATCAGTCGGATATTCAGATCCAATTAAAGTAATTTTCAATCAAACGGATCGGGCTAAAATCATTCCGATCAAACATATCACCCAAATATTCATGGATAATTATCCGATCCGACTGAAGTTGTTTTTAGATACCATATTTTGGAATACAGATCAACCGAATATCCACAGATTATTATCCAATTTGGCAAAAAATGATAAACTTTATTTTACATTTTATAACAAATAAAATAGGAAAACATATATGGATAAAATAGATCGGTCATATTAGATTTTTGGATCAATCGGATATCCAGATCCGATTAAAGTCATTTTCACTCAAGTAGATCGGGCTAAAATCATTCCGATCAAGCACATCACCCAAATATTCGCGGTTAATTATTCAATCCGACTAAAGTCATTTTTAGATACCAAATTTTTGAACCTAAATCAGACGGAATAACCGAATATCGACGAATTATTATCCGATTCGGAAAAAGATGATAACTTTTATTTTACATTTTATAACAAACAGAATAGGAAAAACATATATGAATCAAATAAATCGGTCAGATAAGATATTTGCAAACGGATCAGTCGGATATCCAGATCCTTTTAAAGTCATTGTCAATCAAAAGAATTGGGCTAAAATCATTCTGATCAAACATATCACTCAAATATTCGCGGATAATTATCCGATTCCACTAAAGTCGTTTTCACATGTCATATTTTAGAATGTGGATAAAACGGATCAACCAAATATTCACAGATTATTATGCGATTCAGTAAAAGATGATAAATTTTATTTTATAACAAACAAAATAGGAAAAATATATATAGATCAAATGGAACGATCCTATTAGATATTTTGAACAAACGAATCTTATTGTATTTTTATTATTATTATTTATTACGCATGTCTTCGACCTATTATTATATTTTTTTTAAATAAAGTGCACACCACCACTACTACAACACACATTTTGCTCGACTCACGAGCTCAATTAGAAGCTCGTTTTCGGGCTTGTTCCATTAGTTTTTTAGCGAGCCCCAAGGCTCATTTGGGATCGTTCGGGCTCGTTTAGGCTCATTCGGCTCGTTTAAGCCCGAGTTTACAGATGCCGCATTACAGTTTACAAATTTTTTTTTCTCCGCTTGATTTTACATAACTTGTTTTTTTTAACAAAAACTACAATTTTTACAAATACTAGAACAATAGAGCTTTTAAACCAACAAAGTTCCATAATTTGAAGTATAAGTGAAACAAGTAACATTAAAAGACAAATGCAAAGTATATTACATAACCAAGCTCACATGAAAACATACAACCCAATAACATGAGCATTTTGGACCTTATGACAAAAACGTGGTATGCATGCATCCTCACTTGCTCACCTACAACAAGAAAAACATTCATGTTTAATATACACATACTAACATTATGAAATAACCTTGAGAAGTAAAGAACATGATTCTAACTTAAGGAAGAAATACAAATTCAACTCGGAAGCAATATGATGCACAAAGAAGTCCTTTAATGTATCATCACCCAAGGAACATCGATCATCACTCATGATCGCATATCACAAATGTGGATGTTATTATCTATATTTAACATCCCAACAATATGGACGGTCGTTTAGAGTATGAATACACAAATTTGAATCGGATTCAATTGCTCAACAAAAAAGCTGAAACCTACCTAGTTCGCCGGTCATTGCCGTCGAGAAGCCGGGAGCAATCTGAACTCAAAAGAAGCATTGTCGATAAGACTACATCTAGAGAAGAATCAAAAGATGGAGCAATAAATGAGAACTCAGAAGCTCTAAAGATAGAGTAACAAGGACAATGAAGCAAAGGAGGAGAAGAAAGCATACAATTGGTTTCGCCGGCTCGGGCTCGGAGAAACTTGGCCATCGGAGGCGCGTCGTCATTCGTTAGGTAAAAGCACGGAGAAAATTGAAAGACGACAGACCCTAGAAACAACCGGCAACCATTCAAAAGAAAAACCCTAGTTTTTTACGAGTAGCTCGTTTAAGTTCGGCTTGGGCTCGTGACGAGCCCAATAACAGGCCAGTGTTCGGCTTGTTAACTAATACAAACGATCACAAGTTGAGCTTTTAGCAAGTCAATCGCAAGACGAGCTCGAACGTCTTGTCTCGGATAACAACTCTATAAATGATTTAAGAGAGGTGCGGTGATAATTTTGCAGTTTTTAGAAGATATGGAAGAATTTTGTTCTTTTGAAAATCTATTTTTAAAATGGGGTTACGGTGGTATTTTTGTAATTTTTATTAGAAAAATTGCAACCTCTATTATCTCAATACATAACTTAGTTCAATTCATTTTAAAATCATGCACTATCAGTTTTGATATTTTTTATGTTACTTCATGTATTATTTTATTAATGGGAAATTCCGGTTTGGACCCCTATGATATGGGTATCCCGGATTTTGCCCATAACTTTTTCAAAGTTCGGCTGGTACCTCTCAGATTTCACATATTTTCGGAATTTTTCTCATCCGTTAAAAAACTTGTTAACTTTAACATTTTCTATTAAAAAATAAAAGGAAATTGAAAAGAAATAAAAAAATGAAACAAAATGAAATTGAAAAGGAAAAAACATATATCCCCTCTCTTTGTCGCTCGAATTCTCTGTTTTCCTCTCTCGAACGAAAGTTGAAGACGATCTCTGTTCTTCTCCTCACTCAGATCTCCTCTCCTAACGAAGACGGTAGCCAAGGAAGACGATTCATCTTCTCCATATCCCGGTTTGAATCCCGATTATCTGTTTCTTTATAATTTCGAAAATTTTCTTTGTAATTGCGATTAGGGCTTCTAGTTTGCTGTATGTTTGCTCTATATCGCTCGAAACCTCTCTTTTCCTCTCTCGTCGTGAATGTTGTTGTTGACATTTGATTTTGAGTTTATCATTCAATGGGTTTTGGGTCTTGTTTACTTGAGGACTGGGGTTTTCTTAATTGTAGAGGGGTGGAAAGGTGAGTGGCTTGTGCTTGTTTCCCAAGGATGACATGGTTATTGTTACTGACTTCAACACTAAGTTTCTGCAAAGGCTAGTTCTCCAAAGGCACTAATGCAGCTAAGCTGTGCTTTATCCTATTCATATCCGTACTCCTTTTGCTTGCTTCGTTTCTCTGTATAACTTATGTCTGTATAGCTTTTGTCAACAACGAGATCTCGGTGACGATAGTTCTTGATATACAGTCTTTTTCAAGGATCAATTTTCCTGGTCATCTTTGCCTTTCAAAATAAAATTACACTTGAACTGAAGTGCTTGTTATTTTCTTGAATATTATTGATCAAAATTTGTTGTTTGTAGTTTAGTTATTTTAAATTTCAGTTTGGTTGAATAGTTTGTTGATTTTAGTTTGAGTTTTAGGTTCTATAATTCTAAGTTTTTTTTATTTATTTCTTTCTAATTTTTTATAAATGTATAACGTGAATTGATAGACTAATATTCATGTTATTATTTTCAGGATGAGAGATAAAAAAAAGTGTTGTGTTTACGTCACAATTTTGATGAGGTAATTCAAATAGAGGTGGATGATACCGATTTGTGCAATGTGTTGGATATCTATATTCAATTGTTAGAAGGAGTAGTGAAAAAGGGATTAAATCTTCCCAAAAATCCAAGTTTGTGGTACGTGTACAGCTCTAGAAGTCACAAATTAGAGAGTGACAATGATTTGTTGGAGCTATTTAGGTTATTTCATGATAAATCATTGATCAAAATTTCCATTGAATTTGCTGACACCCTATGCGAGAATCTACAGTTGGCGATGAGTTTGTTTGAGTCAAGAATGTCATCAGGTGATACCGTTCGTCCATCATCCCAACATACAATCTCATTCACATGTTATATGGACGAAACCAATCATACTCCAACCCCACCAGCAAATTGCCTATTGAAAATGTTTTGCAACTGAACCATGTGCCTTTAATCTTGCAAACAAGAAGGATCCCCAAAACAAGCGCAAGAAGAAAAGGTATTTATTTTCCTACCGAAAAGAGAAATGCATTTGATACTCAGCCGACCTCTGGTAGCTTGAGTAGAACACGAAAAGTTTTGACAATCACGTACGACAATATTATGGGTGATATTGACAATGTTGATAGTGATGATGAAGAGTATCAACCGTTTGATAGTTCTGAAGAGGATCTAGTTGTTTAGGAAGATGGATTAGTTGATGAAGATGATCCTCCTTTGGCCGTTGTAGTTGATAGATATAATCCTGAAAAAATCCAGCGAATGGGAGACAGATAAAGATGCATACTTTGACAGGTTGCATGAGAATGGTGAGTTCCATACTGATAATCTTTTCGGTTTGATCAAGATTAAGTTGTGGATGACTTTCTTTGACAAGGAACATTTATATCGTGTTTTGAGAGATTTTTGTATCCAACAAGGGTCGTTATAGTTACTCAAAAATCTTATTCTAGAAGATTGATAGTTTCTTGTATTGACCCAAGGTGTGAATGGAGACTACATGCTTCTAAACTCCCATATGGATATACTTGGGCCATCAAAAAGTTAACAGAAGAGCATACTTGCACCAGATTATCTGAGTTCAATCCCATGGCAACCATGCGTTGGGCGGCAGACAAGATAATGGATGTTGTAAAGGCGAATCCGTATATTTCAAGGAAGGCGATAAATGACCTTCTTAAGTTGAGATATGGTGTTCGGCTAAAGAAAACAAATGTATACGAAATAAGGAAATTTTCTTTAGAGCAGCTCCAAGGAAATCATGACACTTCGTATGGAAAGCTGCCAACTTATTGTGAGGTTTTAAAAAGTACAAATCCCGATTCTAAGACTCATTGTGCTTGAAAAGTTGCTGATGAACTTCCGGAAAAGCCACTATAGTTCAAGAACATTTTCATATCCTTGAAGCCGATGATTGAGGGTTTTAGAGGATGTAGAAGCTTGATTGGGGTTGATGGTTGTCATTTGAAAAGGAAAGTTTGGTGGAGTTGTTTTATCTCCAATTGTTGTAGATGGAAATGCTCAGAATTTTCCGATGGCATACGGTGTATACGAAAATGAAAGTAAGAGCACTTGGTCACAATTTTTTTTTGGGATCTGAAGGATAGTTTGAAGGACATTGTGAGGGAAGACTTAACTGTTATATCAGACCGACAAAAGGTATTAATTTTAAGTTTTAGGGCAACCAACTCTAATTACATATTAATCATTCGAACTTTAATTAATTTGAAAGTCAAATGTGTAGGGCATTAAACTGGCACTAGATGATATTTGGCCCGGTGTATCTAGGCGTCTTTGTTGAGTTTGAGATTCTTAGATATATGGGTCATAAGAAAATTTTAGGAATGAAGATTCTTAGATATAGTGGTCATAAGAAGCTTTTTTATCACAAAAATGCTACATTGAAAAGGTGTTGACACGGTTCAAGATGTCATCGGCCAAGCCTATTTATACACCTAGTGCTGCTAAAATCCATCTTACCACTCTGTTTTTACCTCAGTTGGATGAGGAGAAGGAGTATATGTCGCGATTCCCTTATGTTAGTGTAGTAGAGATATTGATGTCGATTACAATCTGCACAAGACCAAATCTGGCACAAGATGTTAATGTTGTGAGCAGGTTCATGGGACAACCTGGGAAAGAACACTGGCAATCTGTGAAGAGGATACTTTAGTACCTTAGAGGTACATCTAACATTGGACTCGTTTTTGGGAACGATACACAGTGTTTGGTCACAAGTTACTCTAATTTTGATTATGCAAGGGATGTTGATACTAGAAGATACATGACTAGTTATGTCTTCACTCTTGGTGGTCTTATTGTGAGTTAGAAGACAACCTTACAACCAACAATTACTTTGTCAACCACAAATGCAGAGTTCATGCTCAACAGAAGCAGCTAAAGAGGTAATTTGGTTGAAAGGACTAGTTAGTGATCTACATATACATCATGATTAGGCTATTGCATATTGTGATAATTTGCAAATTTGTTTGTCCAAAGATTAGGTTCATCATGAGAGGACTAAGCATATTGACGTTATGTATCATTTTCTTGAGAAGTAAGACGAGGATCGAGGTCAAGAAAGTAGGGATTGTTGATAATACCTCACAAAAAGTTTCAACATTGTTTGGACTTGCTAAATGTCACAAGTGGTTGAGTATCTAAGGAGCACATTTAGGTAGAGGGAGGAGTTAGTTTGTACATTGACTAATGCATCTGGTATATCTGTGAGGATTCAAGTCAAGGTGGAGATTTGTTGATATGCCTTGAATTGGACTTTTCATATGTTTGTGCCTATATTGTTTAACCTGGTCTTATATTTTATGTCCAAGTATAACCTATGATTTCTTTATTCTATACTCCCTCCATAAAAAAAATTGTCGTTAAAAGTTGTAAAAATTGATAAAAAAAAAGGGTGACGTTTTACACTCTATTTTAAAAGTAATACCCACAATTTTAATTATTCTCTCAAAAGTAACACCTATTAAAGTCTCCCCTTCATCTCCTCCCATTAAACACGTAGACTCTCCTTTTCAATAAAGTAAATTTTCTTTTCAATAAAGTGAATTTATTACAGTCTCTTTTTTGTTCTATATACAGTACTAGTACATGAATCATTTCACTCTTTTTGAATCTTCTTCACATTTTTACAATACGGATCTTCTTGTCTCTTGATTATCTTTGACACACCTATACTAGCTATGGATATAAAAGGTATTTTTCATATCTTTAAATATTGTTTTAATTAAGTAATGTTTTGTTTTATGTCTTCGATCTTTCATAAATAATTATCGTCTCTTATGTAGATAGTTTGAACTCATCGATCGAGAAGCATGGCGATATGAACCCATCTGTCGAGAAGTGTGATGGTATGTCGAATATCAATCACAATCGCAACCCGAACTTGTCAAATGAAGATGTTGTTACTAGTAGTGTTGTTCGTGACTTTGATTTAAACAAGTTTCCTACGGAAGTAGTAGATGACCGCAAAGTTGTTTTGGAGATGCTTGAAATTTTTTTTTCCAGATACGTATTGGACCTCAAAGACCAACTAGCTATGACTTGACCCTTACTAGGTCACTTTGTTTGAGCCATTTTATGTACTTTTATATTACGTCGATCGACTTTGAATTTTCGAATGCATAAATTTGGTATTCTCTACTCTCTTGTTTTGGAGCTTAACAATACTACTGTAATGTTAGTGGTAATTCGAGTTAGCTATGGAGTACTTGATAGCATGAATTATAGTCTATATTTTGGGATTTGTTTAGACGTTTTATCTTCAATAATCTGCATGTTTGTATGTATAATATGAGATTATATTACCATTTCATCTACCTTTGCGGGAATCGAGGTCTACACCTAGTTTTGCTGTAATTGTAGGTAAAATGGCACGTTTTGCATCAAAAAGGAGCAAAAGGAGCTATGGAGTCATTGAAGCTACATTAAGGAGCATAAGGAACCATCCAAAAAGCATAGCCATGGATTAAAGATTCACTTTGGACCAATTTTGAGAGATTTCACATTCAGTTGTGATTCACCTCGGTTGACCAGAGATTCATCTCGACCGAGGTGATCCAGAGACGCCGACTCGACCGAGGCGAACACCTAGGACGCGGCGAGAATATTTTATTCTTGGCTGGGATCTTTTATCTTTGGAAGGTGATCTTATATTTTTGGGCTTGGCTCCTGGAAGGAAGAAGATCTTATATTTTACCTATTTTTATGGAAAAAGATCTTTCTAAGATATCTTATCTTTGGAGAGTTATTTTCCTATAAAAAGGGTTGGATTTCCACAAATTCAATATCTCGCTTAAGGCTGAAGATCCGCTATCACATCTCGCATACATCGCAGCAGCCATACTCCAGTTGGGAGTTTCGAAGAACCTTTTTGAAGGTTGAAGGAAGATTGAAGATCATAGCTTTTATAGCTTTTTGGAGGGTTTTGTAAGATTGTCTTTAATTCCCTTCCTTGTTGTCTTGTCTTGTTGGATTGCTATCCAAGGAACGCTTTTGTTGTGATATTTGATTCAATTATTGAAGTCTTTTCCATTAAATTCTTCTTGTTCAAATATTCACCTTCTTCCCATATATTTAATACTTTCATAATGATGATGAGTGGCTAATTTCCTTGTGTGATTCTAGGGTGATTGGTTGAAGGTTGTGGGAAAAACAATGATAGAATAATCTTAGATTCCAGTAGGACTCTGAAAGTTCGAGTCTTTAACCTTAACCCCAAGCATCTCGTTCAGTCGATGAACATCTCAGCCGGGGTGAAATTTAGCTGACCGAGGTGACTTATCTGATCCTAAACTGAGAGTTAAGTGTTAGAGTTTGTCAAATCCTATCCTTATTACACCTTTCCTGGTTCAAAGCAAGCTTAGGATGAGACTTACCCGGTAATTCCTTAGTTTGTATACCAACGATCATAAGTGTAGGTAATAAAGGTTTATCCTTTATTGGGGTTTGAGTGTGCTTCCATCCCATCTTTGTGAGTTAGCCTGAGACTTACCCGGTAAAGGTTGATTCTATTCCCTTAGATGGTATGTTAGTTTGAGGTTATAGTTCTTTATCTTCATTCCTTGAGACTTACCCGGTAATAGGAGTTACGGTTTAGGATTAGAGAGTAGTGAGACTTACCCGGTGATCTACTCCACTTTAGTAACACCTTCCCCTTGCAAAAAAAATCTCAGCTTCGTCCGCTTATCTTTAGATCTTGAGTTGGAACCACAACTAGACGCCTTAATCCCTAGAATTGCATGTTTGCTTTATTGACTTCTTATTCATCTTTGATTGTGTTAATTGCTCTTGTGGTTAGTATTCACGAAGCTTACTATTACCGACTTTGTTTCACCGAGTCCCTGTGATCGACCCCTGGAATTTCTTGCTTTTTACTACGATTGACCCGTACACTGCGGGTTCGCATCCTTGTTTTAAGCTTAAGTCTAGGGTTATAAATTTAAAGCTTGCACACACCGTTTGGAGCGAACAAGTTTTTGGCGCCGTTGCCGGGGACTTGGTCTAGACCGAGCCGATACGGTTTGCTCTTGGGGCACTTGCCCCCGTGTCATCTAACCACTCTACTTGAGTGACTCTTGCAGGTTCTTTCTTAGGTTTATGCGAAGAACCCGCACTGGGAAGGAAATCGTTCCTTACGATCCCGAACCAGAAAAGACATACAAGCGACGTTTAAGAGAAGCAAAGATGGCCCAACAAGACAACCGCAATCTTGAGGCCGAATTGAAAGAGGCGTTAGAGCTGCTACGCCTCAACAAGGAAGAACTAAGGCGAGAGAAGGAAGAAACTCGCACCAAAACTGAAGCAATCGAAGCAGAAATGGCCGTCATACGAGACCAGATTCTACTTCGACCGAGGGACGACCCAGTTCCCGATGCTGGACCGAGGCAGGTTCCAGTTGCTGACCCTCGACCGAGGCAGGTTCCAGTACCAGACGCCCCGGCCGAGATACATCCACCTCGGATGCCAGTCCGAGATGTTCTTCTTGCAGGAATCCCACAAACCCTAGGTCAAAGGATGGACCCTAATCAACAACTGAGGCATCCAGGAGTCAACCTAGGAGATCCAGTGGACCATGACTACGAACTTCGACCGCAAGTTCTATCCATGATTCGCCAATGCCAATTCGGAGGGATGGAGAAGGAATCACCACATCAACATCTTCAAAACTACGAGATCTTGATGGAAACATTGCGACCTTCCAGAATTGAAAATAACAACTATAAGCTAAGACCTTTTTACTTTTCTTTAAAAGATAGAGCTCTTACTTGGTATCAATCTCTTCCTCCAGGAAAAATCAGCACATGGGAAGAGATGACTACGGAATTCTTGACCAAATTCTTTCCCCCTTCAAAGACAGCTGAAATAAGAGGGAAGATCAATGCTTTCATTATGAAGGATAAGGAGAGCTTGTCCAAGTCATGGGAGCGATTCAAGGACATCCTTTTGGATTGCCCACATCATGGGATTCCAAAAATCGAGTTGTTGGAGATCTATTTCAAAGGACTGGACGGAAGCACCCAGTTCAATCTCCAACTACTCTCCGCCGGTACCTTCATGGACATGGCGATTGACGAGGCTTGGGACTTCATTGAGAAGCAAGCCTTGCACATGGAGAAATATACCCACCAAGGAGCTGAAGGTGGAGTTAAAAGAGTCAACTTTCAAGAGACTCAATCCAACAACAATCAACTCACGTCTTTGAAGAATGACGTGAAGCAATTGAAGGAACTCTTGGTTGCTCAAACCAAGAAGGAAGAGCAAGGACAAAGGAACAACAACAATGGATACCGTAACAACAACAACGGTTCCCGAAACAATAACTACAACAACAACAACAATAGAGGGTCCAATAGCAATTGGAGGACGAACAATCAAAGCAACCAGAATCCTGGTAACAATTATTCTAACTCCAACTCTAATAATTCCTCTAACCTTTTCCTCTCTTCCCCTTCTTCTTCTTCTACTCCATTGAAGAGCCAGGGGCAAGGATCAAGTTCGTCTCAGCCGGAAAAGAAAGACGCAGTTCTGGAGGCTATCTTGATCAAGCTTAGTGCTATGGAGACTTCTATGACTTCATTTTCGAGGGCCCAAAAGTCCTTCGAACAACAACTTGCGAGTAGGGAGAATGAAGAACCAAGAGATCCAGGGAAGCTTCCAGCAAAGACGGAAAGCAACCCTAAGGGCCAGTGCATGGCCATAACGACGAGGAGTGGACTTAAGACTGCAGATCCAGTACCTCGTTCGACGCAGACCACCTCGGTCCAGATCCAGTCGAAGAACACCTCGACCGAGATGCCAACCGAGGCGGAGCAACAAAAAGCGGAGGGGAAAACTAAAGTTTATGTTCCACCTCCTGCATTCAAACCACCACTTCCATTCCCCCAGTCAAGGGCCAGAGCACATCTAGACAAGCACTTTGGTAAGTTCCTTGACTTGATGAATAAGCTGCATATTAACATTCCTTTCCTTGATGCCATTCTAGGAATGCCTGCCTATGAGAAGTTCTTAAAGGAGATCCTATCAAGGAAAAGGAAATTGGAAGACTTTGGTGAAGTTAGGATGACATCTAAATCCTCGGAGCTTATAAAGATCATGAAGGAGAAGATGCCACCTAAGTTGAGAGATCCCGGCTCATTTAGCATTCCCATTCAAGTTGGGGATGTCAGTTGTGAAGCCCTTTGTGATCTAGGAGCCAGCGTGAGCATCATCCCGTTGGAGCTATGCATGAAGATCGGACTTGGAGAGCCCAAGCCGGTCAAGATTCGACTTTATATGGCGGATCGCTCCATCACCCATCCCGTGGGCATCTTAGAGGATGTTCCGGTCAAGTTAGGTAACTTCTATCTTCCTATAGATTTTGTTGTACTTGACATTCCCGCAGATTATCCTGTTCCTATTATTCTCGGGAGGCCATTTCTAGCAACTTCAGGTTGCAATGTGGATTGCAAGAACGCCAAGTTGAAATTCAACATTGGTGGCGATGAGGTGGAGTTCGCACTACTTGCAGCCATGAAAGGAGAGCAGCTAACTGATGATATCTTCAACATCTACGATGAGGAAGAATCAAGAGAATTGGTGAGCTCTATCCTTATTAACGATCCACTCGAAAGAGTCATAAGTTTTAGTTTAATAGAGGAAGGTATAGATGCTTCTTGTGATGCAGATATACGGAGCTTGAAAGCACTGGAAGAAGATCCAGGAGCTAAAACTGAGACACTAATCCAGGAGACGAAGATCTCCAATTCCGGTTCCAGTTGCAGTACCTCGACCGAGGCACTTCCTGGACTGAGCGAGGCGACTGAAGAACATCTCGGTCAACGCCTCTGCGCCTCGACCGAGGTCGATGGCGAGACGACTTCAACTGAGATTTCCGAAGGTCCAGTTTCTAAATCCACTCCACTAGAAGGAGGAAGCAAGGATCCCCCTCAGAAAGCACCCCCAGTCGTGGAGCTTAAACAACTCCCTAGTCACTTGAGGTATGTCTTTCTTGGACCGGATTCTACTTATCCCGTTATTGTTAGTGCTTCCCTTTCCGAATCTGAACTGTCTAAGTTAATGCATGTCCTGAGAAAGCATCGAAAGGCTATAGGTTATACCACGGACGATCTTATTAGCATTAAGCCTTCTTTCTGCATGCATAGAATTCTAATGGAAGATAATCATAAGACTTCACGGGAACCTCAAAGACGGTTAAATCCGATCATGAAAGAGGTTGTGAAGAAAGAAATTCTTAAGTTGTTGGATGCAGGTATTATTTATCCTATCTCGGACAGCAAGTGGGTTAGCCCGGTGCATGTCGTTCCGAAGAAAGGAGGGATGACCGTTGTGACAAATAAGAACAACGAGTTGATCCCAACGAGGACCGTTACGGGCTGGAGGGTTTGCATCGATTACAGGAAGCTGAACACGGCCACACGGAAGGACCATTTTCCACTTCCCTTCATCGATCAGATGCTCGAGCGGTTGGCCCAGCATTCACACTTTTGCTACTTGGACGGCTATAGTGGATTCTTCCAGATTCCTATCCATCCGGATGATCAGGAGAAGACCACTTTTACTTGTCCATGGGGGACATTTGCCTATCAGAGGATGCCATTTGGATTGTGCAATGCACCCGCTACCTTCCAGCGATGCATGATGGCTATCTTTTCCGAATACATAGAGAATATCATGGAGGTATTTATGGATGATTTTTCCGTATACGGATCCTCTTTTGATGATTGCCTATCTAACCTTTCGCTAGTGCTTAAAAGATGTGAAGACACTAATCTCGTCTTGAATTGGGAGAAGTGTCATTTTATGGTTAATGAAGGCATTGTGTTAGGACACCTCGTTTCTAATCGAGGTATTGAGGTCGATCGCGCTAAGATCGAGACTATTGAGAAACTCCCTCCCCCTTGTTCTGTTAAAGGTGTGAGGAGTTTTCTCGGGCATGCAGGTTTCTACAGGAGATTCATCAAGGACTTCTCTAAGATTTCTAAACCTTTAACTAACCTCTTGAATAAAGATGTTGTTTTTGAGTTTTCGCAGGAGTGTCTTGATGCTTTTTACAGGATTAAGGAAGCGTTGATCTCCGCTCCCATTATCCAACCTCCTGATTGGACCTTGCCCTTTGAGGTCATGTGCGACGCTAGTGATGTAGCTATAGGAGCGGTGCTTGGACAGAAGAAGGATGGTCGGACCACCGCCATTTACTATGCTAGCAAGACGCTAGATGTAGCCCAGCGCAACTACGCTACCACTGAGAAGGAGTTGTTGGCGGTTGTATACGCTTTCGAGAAGTTTCGTTCCTACTTAGTTGGGGCGAAAGTCATTGTCTACACCGACCATACAGCCATTCGTTACTTGTTGGCTAAGAAAGATGCCAAGCCACGCCTTATTCGATGGATTCTCTTGCTTCAAGAGTTTGACCTAGAGATCCGCGATAAGAAGGGATCCGAGAATTCTGTTGCGGATCACCTCAGCCGGCTACATGCATCTTCACGTGAGAAGGATGACCCGCCCATAGACGATTCATTCCCCGATGATCACTTACACTTGTTGGAGCGTTTGATAGACTTACTTACTTCACCCCACGATGGAGGTGAAGTATGGGGTGAGGGCACCTCCCATTACATTTGATGATGCATCATGGTCCAGCTAGCGACCTTAAGCCAAGCGCTTTTTGGAAGGCAACCCAAGGTATTGCTTTCTTTTCCCGTTTTCTAGTCTAGCTTAGATAGTTTGCTTTTGCTTTGTTTTGTTTGTCTTTGGCGTCCTAGACAGATAACAGGAGACATCTAAGGAAGGAGCATAACTGGAAGTTCAGAAGTTCGAGAATTCGAGAAGACGAAGTTGACTGAGACACCTCGGTCTAGTCGAGGCCACCTCGACCAAGTTGATTCTTGAGCAACCGAGGCGACTAGGGTTTCTGCAGAACTACCTCGGTCCGTACCACCGCGGTCCAGTCGAGGCCATCTCGACCGAGGTGACAGCAGTTCCAGGAACAGTATAAAAAGGAAAAAAAATTCTGTTTTCACTTTTTACCTTCTTCGACTCGACCGCGGCGCCTTCTCACCTCGCTTCCTCAAATCTTGCTCGTTTTCAAAGATTTCCACTTCCAAACTGCGATTGAAGGGTAGAGGATCCCATTGCAAGCACAGATCTGCAAAGAAATCGAACGAATCGACCGAAACGAGGTAAAAACAGTCGAAACCCTAACTCGTTCGTTCGTTTCGATTTGGGCTTTGGTTGCCCTTGAATCTGCTGAGAAAAGGCTTAAGTACACCATAGGAAGCAATTGTAGTGAATTTTGGGGGAAAAGAACTAGATTTCTGAGATTTGAATCGCAAACTGTTACGCCTCGGTCCAGTCGAACTGCATCTCGACCGAGGTGATTCTTGAGGATTGTCAGCGACCGAGGTGATCTGACAGTAGCTGAAAAAAAAAAAAAGAGTTCTGAACGTCGCCTTGCCCTCAGAGATAGATCCTCACCTTCCCCTCCTTCCTCTTCTTCCCGACCTTACCGCCCGGTGATCCACGAGAGATGCCGGGTAGATTATGAGCGTATAGCTAGCCGTCCAGTGATTGCACCACGTTTCCTGGACATGTCAGCTTTTGATTGCCTAGGGGTAGATGGAGACCTTAGGCGGATGATCACCACAGTTGGGCTGGATGAGTTTACTGAGATCCGAGCCCCATCCTACTTGGAGCCGACCCTAGAGTTCGTTAGCTCCTTTTCCTACCTTCCCACAGAGCAGTGTGTGAAGTACCGGTTGATGAGCCGGAACTTCATAGTACCGCTCGAGATATGGAGAGAGATTTTCGGTTTTTCTGAGCCCACCGCCACTGACTTCCCTTCCCGATCTGTAGCTAGGGAGTTCTGGGGGCAGATTGCCCATATTACTGAGCATGCAGATAGATGGCGCCCTGGAGACTCCAGGGAGAAGGTCATCTTCCACCTAGCCTTTAGGTTAGCCCATAGGATATTCAGCGAGACACTTCTAGCGCGTACTGAGACGCCTCAGAAGATCCGACAAGGCGAGATTTTCAGTCTGTACTGTATGGTTACGGGGGGTTTCCCGGACTTTGGCTTGATCTTGGCAGAGGACCTGCACAAGATCAAGGCCAAGGCGAAGGGAGACATCTGCTGCGGAGGTCTTGTCACCCACAAAGCTGCTTTTCATGGCATGGACCTCAGTGCGTGTACGATGGTGGCGGCTCCGAAGCCGCTTGGATTGCAGGAGATGATCACTCGGAGGATTCTAGTTCCCCGAGGTCTGACCACTCCATATGTTGCTATGCCGTGGGAGCTGACTGCGCCACAGGGGATCCGATGGTCTGCCCAGTTCACCGTTTATGACCCGCATTATTGGCAGACAGCTTGGGCTCCACTGATGGAGGATCATAGGGAGGCAGCAGCAGCCCCAACTGAGGATGAGGAGGAGGAGGCTGACGATGACGAGGATACAGTAGATGAGAGAGATGGTGGAGTCCCGATGGATACAGGGATAGATACTGCAGGGACGAGCGCGCCGCCGATCATAGACTTGGATGATGATGATGAGACTGAGCCTGCACCAGCTGAGACTTCTCCGGTTAGACCTGCTAGACGCAGGAGACACAGAGTGAGAGATCCAGCTGCCCACAGACGGATCGATGACCTGACGGATCAGGTTATTGATTCCTATGCTGCATTGTCGTTGGATATCCGCGAGATGCAGGAGAGGCAGCATTATCAACATATCATGGCCTAGCTTCAGTTCGAGCGCGTCATGGGTTATCCGTTCGACCCGACTCAGTATCCATACGTGCCACCACCACCACCACCGGATCGCGACTATTGATGAGCTGCAGGACTTTCTTTATTACATTTTTATGCAGTTCAGCTATTTATCCGGTGAGTACTCTTATTTCTAGACTTATATTGACCCACTGGGACAGTGTGTCCCAAGTATGGGGTGTTTGTATTTATTTGATGACTTCGATGTACGACTTATTTGATCGGATATTTCATATTTATGCTTCAGTTGCCTTTATATGTTTATCTGATATTACATGCATATTTACAGGTTATTTGATTGAGAAAAATGTCGAAACTGAAAAAAAACGGTTTTAAAAAAAAAATTTTGACCTCGACCGAGTCAGTCTTGGCCAAACGAGGCGTTTCACCTCGGTTGACCCAAGAACACCTCGACCGAGGTGGGTTAACCAGAGAGTTTTCGAAAATTATCTTTTTTGTGTTACTTTTCTGGATATGATCTCAGTGAAGATCTTGCTTACTAACTGGTTTTAAATTCTTTATGTGTTTGAAAGGTTTTATAATATGTTTAAGTTGCTAAATGCTTTGTTTGAAATTATTGGCATGTTTAATACCTTGTTTTTATCCAAATTATATTGAATTTGAAGGTTGACACCACAAGATAAGTTCTCTCACTTTCTTCCTGGAAAGACCAAGGCAATTCATTCTTCTCTCTTCTTCTTCTGGATCATGCTTAGCCCCTCATATACATTTTGCCTCCCTTTACCTATCCGGGAATTTGGAAGCAAGCGAAGTGGTGAAAGCAAGTGAAGTTAAAGTTGAGAAGTTGGCTGGAAGTGAAAGTGTTAGAAAGTAATTTTAGGTTTGGGGAAGTCAATCATGAAGATGAGTAACTCGGCACCATTCACATAGCCGGGTGTTTGTGTCTTGCCAAAGTCGGATTGAGCGATATTCCTAACGGGTCATGGTATGTGCATCAAGGGTTTGATGCATCTCAAAAAATTGATGATTGCTGATTTCCTAGGCTTCGGTTATTGTGCACCTCTGTCCATGCATCCCAAAAAGTAAAGTAAAAAGAAAAAGTGCGAAATAAGCAAAGCTTATTGGTGGAAGATGTTTCAAGTCAAAATGGAAGTGAAGTTCATCCTTTTCCCGGATTCTAGCACCACATTACCTTACACACATCCCTACCCTACACGTTTCTTGACCTTTTCTTTTGGGAAGCCCTTGAGACCTTGAGCTAGTTGATTGACTTAGTGGTTTAAACTGGATTATACATGATTAATTTTGATAATTATGACTTATTATGCATTCTATGGTTTTATGCAAAGATGAACAACTTTTCTATATTTATAAAACGTTTTGATCATGTTTGGATTTTAAATTTCATGAAGTATTCTCTTAGAGTGATCTATGATTGTAACACACCATAAAAATATTTTTGAAAGACTTTTCATTTGATTCTTATGACTTATAATCCATTCTATCTTGTCTTCTATATGTGGAACTTGCTTGGGGACAAGCAAGGGCTAAGTATGGGGTATTTTGATAGCATGAATTATAGTCTATATTTTGGGATTTGTTTAGACGTTTTATCTTCAATAATCTGCATGTTTGTATGTATAATATGAGATTATATTACCATTTCATCTACCTTTGCGGGAATCGAGGTCTACACCTAGTTTTGCTGTAATTGTAGGTAAAATGGCACGTTTTGCATCAAAAAGGAGCAAAAGGAGCTATGGAGTCATTGAAGCTACATTAAGGAGCATAAGGAACCATCCAGGAAGCATAGCCATGGATTAAAGATTCACTTTGAACCAGTTTTGAGAGATTTCACATTCAGTTGTGATTCACCTCGGTTGACCAGAGATTCATCTCGACCGAGGTGATCCAGAGACGCCGACTCGACCGAGGCGAACACCTAGGACGCGGCGAGAATATTTTATTCTTGGCTGAGATCTTTTATCTTTGGAAGGTGATCTTATATTTTTGGGCTTGGCTCCTGGAAGGAAGAAGATCTTATATTTTACCTATTTTTATGGGAAAAGATCTTTCTAAGATATCTTATCTTTGGAGAGTTATTTTCCTATAAAAAGGGTTGGATTTCCACAAATTCAATATCTCGCTTAAGGCTGAAGATCCGCTATCACATCTCGCATACATCGTAGCAGCCATACTCCAGTTGGGAGTTTTGAAGAACCTTTTTGAAGGTTGAAGGAAGATTGAAGATCATAGCTTTTATAGCTTTTTGGAGGGTTTTGTAAGATTGTCTTTAATTCCCTTCCTTGTTGTCTTGTCTTGTTGGATTGCTATCCAAGGAACGCTTTTGTTGTGATATTTGATTAAGTTATTGAAGTCTTTTCCATTAAATTCTTCTTGTTCAAATATTCACCTTCTTCCCATATATTTAATACTTTCATAATGATGATGAGTGGCTAATTTCCTTGTGTGATTCTAGGGTGATTGGTTGAAGGTTGTGGGAAAAACAATGATAGAATAATCTTAGATTCCAGTAGGACTCTGAAAGTTCGAGTCTTTAACCTTAACCCCAAGCATCTCGTTCAGTCGATGAACATCTCGGCCGGGGTGAAATTTAGCTGACCGAGGTGACTTATCTGATCCTAAACTGAGAGTTAAGTGTTAGAGTTTGCCAAATCCTATCCTTATTACACCTTTCCTGGTTCAAAACAAGCTTAGGATGAGACTTACCCGGTAATTCCTTAGTTTGTATACCAACGATCATAAGTGTAGGTAATAAAGGTTTATCCTTTATTGGGGTTTGAGTGTGCTTCCATCCCATCTTTGTGAGTTAGCCTGAGACTTACCCGGTAAAGGTTGATTCTATTCCCTTAGATGGTATGTTAGTTTGAGGTTATAGTTCTTTATCTTCATTCCTTGAGACTTACCCGGTAATAGGAGTTACGGTTTAGGATTAGAGAGTAGTGAGACTTTCCCGGTGATCTACTCCACTTTAGTAACACCTTCCCCTTGCAAAAAAAATCTCAGCTTCGTCCGCTTATCTTTAGATCTTGAGTTGGAACCACAACTAGACGCCTTAATCCCTAGAATTGCATGTTTGCTTTATTGACTTCTTATTCATCTTTGATCGTGTTAATTGCTCTTGTGGTTAGTATTCACGAAGCTTACTATTACCGACTTTGTTTCACCGAGTCCCTGTGATCGACCCCTGAAATTTCTTGCTTTTTACTATGATTGACCCGTACACTGCGGGTTCGCATCCTTGTTATAAGCTTAAGTCTAGGGTTATAAATTTAAAGCTTGCACACATCGTTTGGAGCGAACAGTACTACTTTAATGTTTGAGTTTGAGTGTTTGAGTATTTCATGTATTTTCAATGTCACACATCGAGCTATTTGAGGATAAAATTCATTAACAATGAAAATTAGAAAACAACTGTAACACCCCGTGTTCTAGGAACTCAAAGCGCTACGGGCTAGGACCGCACAATGGTCCCGACCATCAAAGTAGCAACAACAAATGGATCTTACAACAAGGCACAGACGAATGAAACCAAAACTCAAAATAAAACCAAAGGTTCAAACAAAAGAAAACGTAAAAGACTCTCAAACGAGTTCAAAACAAAGGGAAACAACAAAGAAACATAAACCCGATCCCGTCCTATAATGTACGGGAACCCCAGCTGACCACACCATCCGGATCACTTAGCAGCATCCTGAACCTGCGGAACATCTACAACGATGGTATAAACCGTTAGCTAACATTCTAGATACTAGCAAGAGCGTAAAGGCACAAACACACAAAAAGTAAAATAAACATATAGCATGCTTGCACACAACCGATTATTATCTTCATTAAGATTATCCATTACTAATTCAACTTCTTTTGTCACATGAGAATCTCCTGAAACTCGCCTTCGCTTCCGTCTACCAATAGGAATAGATCAGTACGATCCGTTACCTACGGGCCTAGGTTGCAAGAGCACATTCTAGTCTCCTGTAGAACTAGACAAGTGGTCACCGCCCGATTATAATACACTTAGGCCAGTTAAGGTTATTAAAAGGTGAATCCTATTCCGGTTATCCGTTATAACATAATAAACAACACACACAAACCAATACAATCCAACTAATACACAGAATGAAGCTAAGTAAGTCCAAGGGGCTTACCTCACTCGAAGGTAACTCAAAGTTCAACACACAACTCAGAGACGACTTAGTTTCCCTTAGGAAAGGAGCAAGGAAAGCCTGTTCACACAAGCATAACGAATCAGGAACAAAACGGTTGCTAGCAGTCTATAACTTCTAGTCTCAATGATCTCTAAGAGATCTCCACAAGCTAAAGGCTCAACCTTAGTCTTACAGCATACTCAGGAAACAATAAACAACCATAAGAAACAAGGAAAGGAACGAGAAAATGAAGGAAGGAAGCAACTCACCAAAGACGGGAGCTACTGCAAAGGAAACCGCAGGGGCGGCTGGACGAGGCGCAGGGGTGAATGGCCACGGAGGTGGGGATGTGCAGGCGCGGGGGTGGCTGCGTGACAAAAAGCGTTGCCGGCTTTCTCTTTGACAGAACTCACAACAAGGGACACCAAAGCTCGAACCTTTGATTCCAACACGTCAAGACTCAACTCCAGAGATCTTGATAACAACGATACATCAACAATGAGAAGCCAACAAGAATCAAGGTTTAAACTTGATTCTTGGAGGAGAAGAAAAGAAGAGGAAGAAGGCTAAAACGAAAAGAAAGAAAGAAGCATGCTGAAGTACATGAACGTAAGGAAGAACAGGGAATGATGAACTTACACGTTCAACAAGATCACATGGAAGCAAGGGAATGACTGCAGCTCTTAGGGTTGAAGACGAATGCAAGAAACGGGAAAAAGGAGGAAAAGGCGGGAATATATAGAGACGGGCTGGAAAGATAGAAGGAAGGACGTTTAGGGTTAGAAAGAAGATAAGAAAACCGACCCATAAGATAGAATATTGGATATTCTATCTATAGAAGGAAGATAAAACGAACAAAAGAAAGATCGGCGCGATCTGTCGTCAGCCGCAGGGGCGGCTGACCCTGCCGCGGGTGCGGCCTGCCGTAGGGGCGGCACCCTTCACCTCGGGGGCGGTGAAGGTAAACGACTAGGGTCTTACATCAGATCCCCCTAAAAAGAAGTTTTGTCCCAAAACTTGCAAAAGTCCAACAATCACAACAACACAGAAACAGAACTGAACTCATATATTCCCACTCGGGGCACGCAACTCAAAACGTCACAAAAAGCGTACGCAACGCAACAAAGGGAAAATTGTAACAAACGACTACGCTTAAGGTGCATCCAGCTCAACGTAAAACTCCGGATAGTTCCTTTGGATACTATCCTTTGTCTCCCAAGTCGCCTCATCAGGTCCTAGCATCGACCATTGTATCTTCATCATCGGTATGTCCTTCGAACGTAAGTGTCTCATACTACGCTCCAAGACAACCACCGGGTGCTCTATGAATGTGTGGTCTGGCTCGATCACTAATTCCTCATGACTGACAATGTGTCTCGGATCTGATATGTACTCCCATAGCTGAGATACATGGAAGACTGGATGAACATCCTCGAGTCTCGGTGGCAAAGCAAGTTTGTATGTTGTCTCTCCAACTCGCTCAAGAATCTCAAACGGTCCTACATATATGGGGCTCAGCTTCCCCTTGACACCAAAACGTATGACGCTTCGTGTCGGGGATACTCTCAACCAAACCTGAGCTTCAACTCTGAACTCCAAAGGTCTGTGCCTCTTATCTGCATAAGACTTCTGTCGACTCTGTGCTACTAACATCCGCTCGCGGATCACTGCTACTCGAGCCATGTCATCCTGAATCTGCTCAGGTGCTACTCCGCTAGCACTACTCAGCTCATCCCAACACAACGGTGTACGGCATCTCTGTCCGTATAAAGCTTCATAAGGAGCCATCCTGATCGATGCATGCCAACTATTGTTATACGAAAACTCCACTAAGGGAAGGTGATCTGGTCACACCTGTCCCCAGTCTAACACGCAGGCTCGCAACATGTCCTCCAAAGTCTGGATGGTCCGCTCGGACTGACCATCGGTCTTAGGATGATAAGTAGTCGTGAATTGCAGGCTCGTACCTAGGGCGGCATAAACCTGCTGCTAGAATCTAGATGTGAACCGTCCGTCTCTATCATGGACTATAGTCTTTGGTACTCCATGAAGTCTCACTATCTAGCTAGTGAACTCCTCTGCCAATCGACTTACCGGCCACGTTTCCTTGATCGGAATAAAACGTACGGTCTTAGTCAGTCGATCTACTATGACCCAAATAGCATCAAAGCCTCGACTCGGCCTCAGACCGGTAACAAAATCCATAGAGATGTGCTCCCACTTTCACTGAGGAACGGGAAGTGGATGTAGTTCTCCTCCTAGTCTATGATGCTCGATCTTGACCTGTTGACAAGTCGCACACTGAGCTACATATCTCGTCACGTCTGGCTTCAGACCTCCCCACTAGAAAGAGCGTATGATATCCTGATACATCTTACTCGCACTGGGATGTATTGAGTAAGGTGAAGAGTGAGCCTCCTGAAGGATCCTCTATCTCAACTCTCGATCGTAAGACACACAAACACGCTCCTAGCATCTCAAAACTCCATCAGCACCAACTGCAAACTGTGGTGCCTCTCCTCGAGACATCCAGCCTCGGATCTGCGTCAAAGCTAGACAACTCTCATGCTTCTGTCGGATTTCGACCAATAGATCAGGTACTATCTCCAAGGTGGACAATTGACTGTCGGAATCCGAGAAGTGGATATCTATCTCTAGCCGTGCTAAATCTCACTGTAACTGTGGCTGATATCAGCCTAGCGATCGTCATCTCCCGGGGAGTCTTCCTACTAAGGGCATCGGCTACCACGTTAGCCTTCCTCAAGTGGTATAAGATCTCAAGATCGAAGTCCTTGATCAACTCCAACCATCTGCGCTGGCGGTTATTCAACTCCCGCTGAGTGAATATGTATTTCAAACTCTTATGGTATGTGAATATCTGACATGTAGCTCCGTACATATAGTGTCTCTAAATCTTCAAAGCATGAACAATAGCAGCCAACTCAAGGTCATGAGTAGGGTAATTCTCCTTGTACGTCTTCAGCTGTCTAGACGCGTAAGCAATCACCTTACCCCTCTACATCAAAACACATCCCAAGCCCAGCTTGGATGTGTCGCTGAAAACCACAAAGTCCTCAATGCCCTCTGGCTGAGCTAGGATAGGAGCAGAGGTCAACCTCTTCTTCAGCTCCTCAAAGCTCTGCAGGCACGGCTCGGACCATACGATTCTCGTAGACTTCCACAATAAGGAAGTGAGCGGTCGGGCGATAACTGAAAAACCCTCAACAAAACGCCGGTAGTAGCCCGCCAATCCTAAGAAGTTGCGTACCTCCTTGATGTTCTTAGGAGGCGGCCAAGAAGCTACTTACTCAATCTTCGCCGGATCTACCTTGATCCCTTCAGCTGAAACAATGTGACCAAGGAATGCTACCTCAGACATCCAAAACTCGCACTTAGAGAGCTTGGCGTAAAGCTCTCGATCCTGTAAGACCTGAAGAACAGTCCTCAAGTGTCCTGCATGCTCCTCTCTACTACGAGAGTAAACCAAAATGTCGTCTATAAAGACAACTACAAACTGATCTAGGAAATCGATGAAGATGTTGTTCATCAACTCCATGAAGATTGCGGGCGTATTTGTAAGCCCGAATGGCATCACTACAAACTCGTAGTGGCCATATTTGGTCTGAAATGCCGTCTTGGCTATGTCATGCTCTTTCATCCTCAGCTGGTGATATCCAGATCTCAGATCAATCCTCGAAAACACTGAAGCTCCATGCAGCTGATCCAAAAGATCATCGATACGGGGCAATGGGTACTTATTCTTGATCGTCAACTTGTTAAGCTCTCGGTAGTCGATACATAACCTCATTGACCCGTCTTTCTTCCTGATGAAGAGAAATGGTGCGCCCCAAGGAGATACACTAGGGCGGATGAAGCTCTTCTCTACTAACTCCTCGAGCTGCTTCTTCAACTCAGGCATCTCGATAGGCGCCATACGATAAGGAGCCTTAGAGATCGGTCTCGTACCGGGCTCTAGCTGAATGCCAAAGTCTACACTCCATTGTGGAGGTAAACTTGATGGCTCTCCAAAGACGTCAGTAAACTCGCAAGCTATTGGAATCCCCCCCAAATCCGGACTCATACTATCCTTCATGGCATAGCACCAAAAAGTCTCGCAACCCTGACTGATAGGTCTCCCAGCTCGCACTACACTGATGACTGTACTAGTCTTCCTAAGATCCCATCCTCGGAAGATCTCAACATGGCCTGCATCTGTAGTTACCGTCACTATCCTCTTGCCGATGTCCAAAACTGCTCGGTGTTGATCCATCCAATCCATACCCAAAATAACTTATTCATGTACTAAGTACATGACGAAGAAGTCAGCTGACCAATCGCGACCTCCCAATCTAATAGGGAAATTGCGAACCTCTCGTGTACCTCGAATCTTACCCCCATCGGGTAATCCTATAAAGAAGGGTCTACCTTCTACAGTAACTAAGGCCAATCTATCTACACATGCACCAGATATAAAAGAATGCGTAGCACCGGTATCGAAAAGAACTCTCACAAGAAAACCATTGATATGAATGGTACATGTGGCTGCTGGTGTTGTCGGCTCTACAACACTCCTCAACTCATACACTCTAGCTGATGTATCTTTGGTGTTTGCAGATCCACCAACACGTCCTCTACCTTTCCCTTGTCCCGGAGTGGAACCTTGATGAGCGGTAGAACTAGAAACTCTCTGCTGCTGCTGCTGATAATATGATCTATGTCCTCCTCCAGCAACACTGGTAGGTGAAGAACCCTGCTGAGATAGTGCCTTGCCCTGATGGCAAAAGGCAGCTTTGTGTCCGGGCTTGCCACAAGAAAAGAAAATCATTGCTAGCTTCTTGTAATCAGCACGGATGTGTCTTGCACCTCCGTAGTTATGACACTGCCGTCCTTTGTCAAAACTCTGCTAGAACCCAAAATGTCCCGGCGTCTGAATACGCCCAAAACCAGCTGCTCCAACTCCAGCACTGGCTGATCTAGTCTTTTGTCTCTTCTTAGGACCTCCTGTCTGAGAAGCTCTCCTATGACCCGGTCGGTCTCTCTCATAAGCAGAGGCTCTATCTTGATAGTCCGTCAAAGAATCACAACGGAAACTAGCAAGATAAGAACGTGTAGACTCTCTCAACCTCCGAGAGAAAAGGTAAACATGTTGATCCTCAAGTGGTGTAGACGGACCCAACAAAGACAACTCATACTAAAACTTGCTGATGATCTCATAAATGGGCAAATCCTCGAATCCAGCCTCAATGAAGTCTTGAAGACGGTCTCTCCTAATAGCTGCAGGGCAGTAGCGATCTCTGATCACCGTCTTCATCTGCTCATAATTGGTGACCTTACTACGAACGGTCCTCCACCAAGAATGAGCCTGATCCTTCAGTAGCGTTTGTGCTATGTTGACTCGACGTCCCTCTAGGCAACTGATAGCCTCCATAGCAGTATCCAGCTGTCCTAGTCACTGCTCCACCTCCAATCCAGTCTTTCCCATGAAAGTGGGAACCTTTAGCTGATCGAAAGCCTTCAACCAACTATCGGGCTTCGGCTCCTTCGCTTCAGCCGGCGCTTTAACAACCTCAACAACTCTAGCAGGCGGGGCAACAACTTATGAAACTCTCTGCGAAACCTCAGCTGATCTCGCGGGAACTGGTGGTACTAGTGTTGGTCCTCTAGTCTTGATAGCTACCTCAACTCTCTACACATATTCGCGATATGTAGAAGCTCCGATAAACACCCGTGCGGACTCCGTCGATGGCGCTCTATGTGCTCCAGACCTAGCAACGGCCCCATTCCCAGCCTCAGGAACAACACTCTCAACAACTTCCTCAGCAAACTCCTCAGTGATAGGCGGATCAGCAACTAGGGCTTGGCCCCAACCTCTAGCTAGTGGAGCTCTTCCTGCACGTCCTCGTCCACGGACGGCAGGTGGAAGTGGTGGTCAACCCCTTCTTCGTCCTATAGCAGCGGTAGCTCTAGTGCGTGTTATCTACTATAAGGATAAATATATAAGACTATATATATAAGGCCACGCTACAGCTAAAACACAAATCCGAAAAAAACACATATAAAGGCCAACATATAAGAACTACACTACTGAGATCCGCAAAGGTAGTGGTGATCACCCGTACATCTATCCCAGACCGACAAGTTAAAAACAAAACCCCATTTTAAAAACATTAGACCCTTGCGGGTTCTATTTATTTATCCATCCGAAATTTTGAAGATTCCGAGTGCCATTATTGCCAACCTAGAGCTCTGATACCATATTGTAACACCCCAAGTTCTAGGAACTCGAAGGGATACGGGATAGGACCGCACAATGGGTCCCGACCCTCAGAGTAGCAACAACAAACGGATTTTACAACAAGGCACAGACGAATGAAACCAAAACTCATAATAAAACCAATGGTTCAAACAAAGGAAAACGTAAAAGACTCACAACCGAGTTCAAAACAAAAGGGAAACAACAAAGAAACATAAAATCGATCCCGTCCTATAATGTACGGGAACCCCAGTTGACCACACCATCCGGATCACTCAGCAGCATCTTGAACCTGCGGAACATCTATAACGACGGTATAAACCGTTAGCTAACATTCTAGATACTAGCAAGAGCGTAAAGGCACAAACACACAAAAAGTAAAATAAACATATAGCATGCTTGCACACAACCGATTATTATCTTCATTAAGATTATCCATTACTAATTCAACTTCTTTTGTCACATGAGAATCTCCCAAAACTCGCCTCCGCTTCCGTCTACCAATAGGAATAGATCAGTACTATATATTATCTACGGGCCTAGGTTGCAAGAGCACATTCTAGTCTCCTGTAGAACTAGACAAGTGGTCACCACCAAATTATAATACACTTGGGCAAGTTAAGGTTAATAAAGGGTGAGTCATATTCTGGTTATCCGTTATAACATAATAAACAACACACACAAGCCAATACAATCCAACTAACATGCGGAATAAAGCTAAGTAAGTCCAAGGGACTTACCTCACACGAAGGTAACTCAAAGTTCAACACACAACTCAGAGACGGCTCAGTTTCTCTTAGGAAAGGATCAAGGAAAGCCTGTTCACACAAGCATCACGAATCAGGAATGAAACGGTTGCTAGAAGTCTATAACTTCTAGTCTCAATGATCTCTAAGAGATCTCCACAAGCTAAGGGCTCAACCTTAGTCTTACAACATACTCAGGAAACAAGGAACAACCATAAGAAACAAGGAAAGGAACGAGGAAAGGAAGGAAGGAAGCAACTCACCAAATACGGGAGCTACTGCAGAGGAAACCGTAGGGGCGGCTGGACGAGATGCAGGGACGGATGGCCGCGGGGGCGGCTGCGTGATAAAAAGCATTGTCGGCTTTCTCTTTGATAGAACTCATAGCAAGGGACACCAAAGCTCGAACCTTTGATTCCAATACGTCAAGACTCAACTCCAGAGAGCCTGAGAAAAATGATACATCAACAACAAGAAGCCTAAAAGAATCAAGGTTCAAACTTGATTCTTGGAGGAGAAGAAAAGAAGAGGAAGAAGGCAAAAACGAAAAGAAAGAAAGAAGCATGCTGCAATACATGAACGTAAGGAAGAACAGGGAATGATGAACTTACACGTTCAACAAGATCACAGGGAAGCAATGGAATGACTGCAGCTCTTAGGGTTGAAGACGAATGCAAGAAGTGGGAAAAAGGAGGAAAAAGCGGGAATATATAGAGACTGGCTAGAAAGATAGAAGGAAGGACGTTTAGGGTTAGAAAGAAGATAAGGAAACCGACCCATAAGATAAAATATCGGATATTCTATCTATGGAAGGAAGATAAAATGAACGAAATAAAGATTGACGCGATTTGTCGTCAGCCGCTTGGGCGGCTGACCTTGCCGCAGGTGCGGCCTGCCGCCCCCGCGGTGAAGGTAATAAAACAACTCAAGATAGCAAACAAACAAGTAACACAAAGCACAAAGTATATGATCAAGAGAGAAAAGTAGATTCTAGAGGTCAAGAATTTCGGTTATGGCATAGGATTCAAGGTTCTAAGGATTCTAAGGACAAGTTGCGGTGTTGGGGAAGAGTGTTTCACTAATAAAAGCAATTACCGGGTAGGTCTCTCACTTCACTAGTCCCGCATCTAACTCCTATTACCGGGTAGGTCTCAAGGTGGTTAAATAGGGAGATTCTACACAAACCGGATACTACTTAAGAGTGCAACCCTCTCCTTACCGGGTAAGTCTCGGAATAGGGAAGTCTCAAGTACTAATCCTAGCACACTCGATCCAATAGCGGCTTATGAAGCTCACTACTACCTAGCATTCATCATCTTAGGTATCTAAGGTCGGAAATCATCGGGTAGATCTCTTCCCTCACTTAGATTGATAGCATTAGGTGATCTTAAGCTAAATTAGGCTTAATAAACACTAGGATTTAAACAACCAAGGACCCTAGCATTCAGATTTATCATTTAAAGAGCAACAGGAGAATAAATCGGGCTGTTCTACAGATAAATCGGCCGATTTATCTGATGAACAGGACGATTTTTCTTTCTGTTGTGAGTTTCGTGCATATTAATCATCCTAAACTAACATATAAGCTCATCCTATCATCACCCTAGCCATAACCATCAATCCATCACTCCAGAATCACAACAAACTAGCCAATAATATGCATATCAAGATTTAAAATCATCAAACAAGCATGCATGGTGTTCATAGATGAGTAATGAAAGATGAGAAACAAAATCAATTAATCTCAGCAAAATCCAAGTTGTAGCAAGACTAACAAACTCTTAAATGAAGATCCAAAACGTTCCTAACAATCCTTGCTAAAGTTCTTCAATCAAAGACTACAAAAGCAACTCAAAATCACTCAAAACCTCACTATTCTCCTAAAATGGTGTTCTTCTTCTTCCTTCAATCCTTGGGAGCTTTTCTTCTCCTCCAATCTTTCTACCAAATTGGTGAGCTGTGAATGAGAGTGTGGGAGAGGAGAGATGCTCAGCAACCACCTGCAGGACCACTTATATTCTCCACCAAGAGCAAGGACGGACAAGAGATCGTGGGACACGTGGCTTAAGCTGTCAAAGCCCCAAAAATCGACCCAGTAGGAGAAAATCGGCCGATTTAGCTGCTAGTTGGTCCGATTTTCTTCAGCAGAAACTTGTTATGATCGTTTAGCCATGAGTTGATCCATTGCTTGCACCAATAGTGGTCTTTGTGTCCCTTGTTGCTCCATTCATGCTCCTCCTTAGCCTTGGATGTGTACCATCATGAGGCTTGGCCCTCTAATGTATCGGTTAATGTCCAAAAGACCCTTGAAATGCCTACAAAGCAACGCACAAGTCCGTGTAGATGTCTATCTCGACAAAATACGTGAATTGAGTGCAAACGTCGCGAATTTGTGCTAAACCATGCATGAATGAGTGATGAATCTACCTAAATGATTACCTAAACCTAAGTCATAAATCGTGTTATCAAAATACCCCATACTTAAGGTTTGCTCGTCCTCGAGCAAATTCCCAACTATAGACTAAGAGATGACATGATTTATGTATGTAGAAAAATGGCAAAATCTTTTGGAGTTGTGCTTCTAATATTGGATCACCTTCATAGTCATGTTTCATGGCAATGGACAAGCAATTATGCATCAAATAAATGAAAGCATGGAAAGACAATTACACTCAACTTGATAGCATGCAATGAAATGTAAAGATGAAGAAGTCAAGATGATCATGAGTATATCCAATCTCAATCACTTAGTCTTACACACTTGCAAGTAGGTCAAAAGGACTTGTAAAATAGAAGGCCAAGAAATGTTGTGATTAGGTGGGAATTTTCTAGGCTATGTGATGCTAATCCGGGAAAGGAACTAAACAACCACAACTTCAAATTTTCTTATAAACTTCCCTCAAGTGTATATTTTTCTTCATTTTCTTTTCTTTCTTTTATTTTTGAGACAATGGCATTGGTGTGCAAAAGCCGAAACCTTGGTGATTAGCCATTCTCGGGCTTTTTCTATTTTTCGAGATGCATCCACACCGGGCACACATACCAAAGCTCGTTAGGACTATTGGTTTATTTGACTTTGGCAAGGCACCAACACCCGATTATGTGAAGTGTACCGAGTTACTTGTCATTTAAGCCAATGTCCCCAAGCCTATATTTTTTTTGCTACACTTTCACAACAAATTCAGCATTTTATGCATGACATTCTTTTCATCAACAACTTCACCCCACACTTGCTTTTCACACACATCAACACACTAGCATGCTCCTATTCCCGGATGGGTCAAAAGAGGTCAAATTTATCTCAATTGAGGTGCTCAAGCAACATGATCAAGATGAGAAGTAGAGGAAGATGAATTGCCTTAATCACTCCTAATTGATGTGCAAGAACTAGCATGCAATTTCGACTTTCAATACTCAATTCAATCAAGGCAAACATTCATGATCACAAATCATTCATGGGATTCAAGATAAGTACTTCAAGTCCACATATGCATCATCTATTCAACACATAAGGCCATCCATGGCCAATTCATAAGACGAGATTCATCATTAGGGTCATATCCAAGCTTTAGAAGCACTAAAATTTTTTAAAATTTTCTGAATTTTTTTGGATTTTTCGAAATATGTATGTACAATGCAAGACATAATGAAACATGTGACAAAATTAAACTATCCTAGATGCTAATCATGTAAGTGACCATGAAAACCCCACCCCATACTTAGAAACACATTGTCCCTAATGTGTAAACTAAATAAAGAAGTGAAAGAGAGTCCTCACAATGTAAAATTGGTGATGCTTTGGTATTTCGGTTCACATTGAATGATGATGGTGGATGATCGATCAAGGATGGTAGAGAGCTCTTGATGTTCGTTATGGCGTCGGAACCCGCGCTTGGCACCGCAAGCCGTCCAAGTTCCTCGTCCGCTCCACCCATGCTTGATTGGAGATCATCACTTTCCTTTATACAGAGGAAAAATCGCCCCATAGCCTAGGAAAATCGGCCGATTTTGTGCATGAACAGTCCGATTTTCCTGGGTGCTTTCTTCCTTCTCCATGTGCTCGGATCTTGCACCTTCTTCTCAACAGTTCCATGAGGTTTTCACATGACCTCCAACATCTCATAACTCATGACAATCGACAAGATCTAGCATCCAAAAGCACAAAAGAAAAACAAAGCACACCAAGAGTGAGATTAAACAAAAGCAAGAAAAAGAAAGGGAAAAATATGTACCAATGGGTTGCCTCCCATTAAGCGCTTCTTTAAGGTCATTAGCTTGACCGAATTCAGGAGCGCTTTAATCAAGGTGGAGCGGGGCAATCACTTCCACCGGGGCTTCCGGGATGTACTTCTTCAAACGGTGCCCATTCACCTTGAAGTTGCCACAATGATCTCCTCCTATCTCTACCGCTCCATGAGGAAAGATCTTCTTCACCACATATGGCCCGGTCCATCTTGATTTGAGCTTTCCGGGGAAGAGCCGCAGCCTCGAGTTGTAGAGAAGCACCAAGTCGCCTTCATTCAACTCCTTTGGAAGGAGGCGCTTGTCATGGCACCTTTTGGTCCGCTCCTTGTAGATCCGGACATTCTCATAAGCATCCAACCGGATCTCCTCAAGGGCGTTCATGTCTAGCAACTGCTTCTCTCCCGCCTCCTTGAGGTCAAAATTTAGCCACTTAATGGCCCAATAAGCTCTATGCTTCATCTCTACCGGAAGGTGGCAAGACTTGCCATAGACCAACTTGTAAGGAGTGGTGCCAATTGGTGTCTTGAAAGCGGTCCTATATGCCCACAAGGCATCATCGAGCTTCATAGCCCAATCCTTTCTCGTTCTTGAGACCGTCTTCTCGAGAATTCCTTTTATCTCCCGGTTGGAGATCTCCACTTGGCCACTAGTTTGGGGATGGTAAGGTGTTGCCACCTTATGAGTCACCCCATACTTAGCCAAAAGTGCCCCAAAGTTCCTATTGGTGAAGTGCTTCCCTCCATCACTTATGATCACCCTTGGTGTGCCAAACCTAGGGAAGATCACTCGGTTGAAGAACCGCACCACAACCTTGGCGTCATTAGTAGGAGAGGCGATAGCCTCCACCCATCTTGAAACATAGTCAACCGCCAATAGGATGTAGAGGTTGCCACATGAAGAAGGGAATGGTCCCATGAAGTCCACACCCCATACATCAAATATCTCAACCTCTTGTATGTTGTTCAAGGGCATCTCATTCCTCCTTGAGATGTTGCCCGTCCTTTGGCAAGCATCACAAGCTACCACAAAGCTTTGCACATCCTTGAACAAACTTGGCCAAAAGAAACCCGATTGCAACACTTTAGCACATGTCTTGTGTGAGCTAGCATGCCCTCCACATGGTAAGGAGTGGCAATGCCGGATCACACTCTCCACCTCATCCTCCGGTATGCATCTCCTAAACATTCCATCCGGCCCTCTTTTGAACAAAAGTGGCTCGCTCCAATAGTAATGCCTCACATCTTTGAAGAACTTCTTCCTTTGGGCATATGTCAAACCGGGAGGCATTTCCTCACACACTAAGTAGTTCACAATGTCGGCATACCATGGCTCACTCCCTCTAGACACTTGGAACAAGCACTCCTCCACCATTTGCAATTGCTCATCCCGGAATGAGTCATCAATCGGGATGTCATCTCTCTCAATCTCTAAAGGAGGTAGTCTACTAAGGTGATCCGCCACGGAGTTCTCGGATCCCTTCTTGTCCCGGATTTCCAAATCGAACTCTTGAAGAAGAAGGATCCACCGAATCAACCTAGGTTTGGCATCCTTCTTTGTAAGGAGGTAACGGATCGCAGCATGATCTGTATAAACAATGACCTTCGCTCCAACAAGGTATGACCGAAACTTCTCAAAGGCATACACTACCGCTAGCAACTCTTTCTCGGTAGTGGCATAGTTGAGTTGGGCATCATCTAGCGTCTTGCTAGCAAAATAAATGGCATGAGTTCGCCCATCTTTCCTTTGCCCCAAAACAGCCTCAACGGCTACATCGCTTGCATCACACATGATCTCAAACGGTAAACTCCAATCCGGAGGTTGCATTATAGGTGCGGAGATCAAAGCGTTCTTCAACCTACAAAAAGCCTCAAGGCAATCTTTGGAGAAAACAAATTCAACATCCTTCATTAGTAGGTTAGTAAGGGGCTTAGAAATTTTAGAGAAGTCTTGAATGAACCTCCGGTAAAAACCGGCATGGCCTAAGAAACTCCTTACCCCCTTTTACCGAGGTAGGTGGTGGCAACTTCTCTATCGTTTCAATCTTGGCCCTATCAACCTCAATGCCTCGGTTAGACACCAAGTGTCCTAACACGATACCTTCACTTACCATGAAGTGGCATTTTTCCCAATTTAAGACAAGATTTGTCTCCTCACATCTTTTCAATACTAATGACAAGTTAGCCAAGCAATTATCAAAGGAAGAACCATAAACAGAGAAATCATCCATGAACACTTCCATGATATTTTCAATGTATTCCGAAAAAATAGCCATCATACACCTTTGGAAGGTGGCGGGTGCATTACACAACCCAAATGGCATTCTCCTATATGCAAAAGTACCCCATGGACATGTAAAGGTTGTTTTCTCTTGGTCATCGGGGTGGATAGGGATTTGGAAGAATCCACTATAGCCATCTAGGTAGCAAAAATGAGAATGTTGAGCTAACCTTTCTAGCATTTGGTCAATGAAAGGAAGAGGGAAGTGATCTTTCCTAGAGGCCATGTTAAGCTTTCTATAATCAATACACATCCTCCATCCCGTAACCATTCTAGTGGGGATTAGTTCATTGTTCTCATTGGTTACTACGGTCATCCCACCCTTCTTAGGTACTACATGAACGGGACTAACCCACTTACTATCCGAGATAGGGTAGATAATTCCCGCATCTAGCAACTTAATGATTTCCTTTTTGACTACCTCTTTCATTATGGGATTCAATCTTCTTTGATTTTCAATAGAGGGTTTATGATTATCTTCCATCATTATCCTATGCATGCACAAAGAGGGCTTGATGCCAACAAGATCATCAATGGTGTATCCTATTGCCTTTCTATGCAGTTTCAATTCATTCAACAATCTATTAAGCTCATCATCATTCAAAGATGCATTCACAATCACCGGATAAGTAGAATTTGAACCAAGGAAAGCATACTTTAAATGAGAAGGAAGAGGTTTAAGATCAAGTTGAGGAGGACCTTTTTCGGTTGGAGACGATCCATACAATGTAGGTTGAGATGATTGCAAAGCCATGGAAGCCTCTGATAACAAGATTTATGACTTAGGATTAAGTAATCATTTAGATAGATTTCTCACTCATTCATGCACGTTTTGGCATTGGTTCATGACGTCTTCGCTTAATTCATGCACATTTCTAGAAAAGACGTCTACACTACCTTTTATCGGTTTTCTAGGTAATTCGGGGATCTATTGGACGTTAATCGATACATTTGAGGGCCAAGCCTCATGATGGTACACATCCAAAGCCTTGGAGGAGCATAATTGGAGCAACAAAGGACACAAAGACCACTATTGGTGCAAGCAATGGAGCAACTCATGGCTAGACGATCATAGCATGCTTCTGTTGAAGAAAATCGACCTACACCCAGGAAAATCGGCCGATTTTTTCCTCTGGGTCGATTTTTGGGCCTTTGACAGCTTAAGCCACGTGTCCCACGATCTCTTGTCCGGCCTTGCTCTTGGTGGAGAATATAAGTGGTCCTTCAAAGTTGTTGCTGGCTCTCTCCCATTGATCCTTCTCCTCTCTTTTGACCTATCTTCTTCCCCAAAACACTTTTCCATTGTTGCCTCTCTTCCAAGCACCCATTAGGGGTGTTCTTGGAAGAGATTAGTGTAGATTCTCGTTTTAGAGTGAGATTAGAGTGGATTTGAGAGAGAAGTTCATTGTTGACAACTTGGATTAGCTCTTGGAGCCTTGTAAGGATTTGGTAATTTCTATTCTATGCTTTTAATGTCTTTTCTTTGGATTGTTCTTCATCAATTGACCATGACTTGCAAGCATGCTTTATTTGTGGACATTGATCTTGAAATGAATGTTGTTGGCTAGATAGATTACGATTCTAGGGTAAGGAAAGAAGGGTTATGGCTAGGACCATGATAGGATGAACTTAGATTTGTACCCTTGGATGACTCTTGTTCTTGAAATCCTAGTGTTTGTTGAGCTAATTCTATCCTAGGGAGACCTAGTGTTAGCAACTAAGTGTTTAGAAGAGACTTACCCGGTGATTCTTACTCTTAGATTCAAAAGATGACAAACCCTAGGTAGTGGTGAGCCTCACAAGCCGCCATTGGACTAAGTGTGCTAGGATAGTTGTTTAGGACTTCCCTTTCCGAGACTTACCCGGTAAGGATAGGTTAGACCCCTAGGTAACAATCCGGTTTGTGTAGAATTCCTATCCTTAGGTTCTTAGAGACTTACCCGGTGATGAGACCTTAGGAATGGACTAGTGGATCATGAGACTTACCCGGTAATTGATCCCAATCTAGAAACGCTTAATCCCAACATATCATAGTTAATCCGAGGAATGAATAGATAGCTTGAGTCTATGCCATAACCGGACTTCCAATCTCTAGAATCCGCTTTGTTACTTCCATTCTCCTATCTTTTGTGTTAGTGTGTGTTTGTGTTGCTTGATTGTGTTCACATATTTGTGATCTTTGTTTGATCACCCAAAACCCTTCAAAAACATTGTGTTTTCCATTTTCTTTATTCCTCATCTTTTCTTAGACTAGATTCACACTATCTTTAATCATTGAATGACTTGATTTCACCTCAGTCCTTGTGTTCGACCTCGGAATACTTTCCTTTCTACATAACGATCCGTATATTGCGGGTTTCGCTAGGTAGTTTAGGAGATTAGATCGAGTTTATAAATGTAAAGCTTTTTGTGCTATTTCCTAGCGTAACAAGTTTTTGGCGCCGTTGCCGGGGACTAGGTCTAGATTAAGTCATTTGATTTTGATTGCTTTTAGTGTTTATCTTTCTTGTTACTTTTGATCTTGTGTTGTTTTTGTCTTTGCCTTTTCATGTTTTCCATGGACGGATTGTACTTCCAAGACGACCTTGACAACATGGAGTATGAGGAGTGGATGGAAAGCCAAGATCTAGGACCTCTCCATGATGAGTTTGAGTATTGGGAGGAGTTTAATGCCCATCATGAGTCCCATGATCAAGCTCACATGACTATATTGCCTTATGTGGAACCTCACCATCAACCTCACAATGATCGATTGGAGTCAATGCTAGAAGAAATGTTGAGGAAGATGGATGATCTAGAAAGCAACCTTGCTTCCATTTCTAGTTCCCACATGGAGCTTGAAAGGGAAGTATGTCATCAAGAGGAGGTTCACTATGAGGAGATCCAAGAATTGCCCGATTCAACCATAACCAATAGAAGCCTTGAGGAAGAGTTGAATGAAGCTCGAGAGCAATTGTGGCTAAGGGATTTGGCCTTGAAGGAAGAAAGGAGATTGAATACCGAGAGAGAAGAACAAATGAGGAGGGAGATTGAGGAGATTAGGAATGCTCTTATGCTAGGAGATCCTACCACCCTTCAAGGCTTACCTCCACCTCCTTCACCTTTGGAGGAGTGCAATGAAGTATTCTCACCCCCGGTCATCCTTGCCATCAACCCCGGAACCACACTTGAAGAGCTCACGAGGGAGAGCCCTAAGCTAACCTCAACTCCTTCCAATCCCTCCTTGCTTGCCCGGAGTACACACGAAGATTGGAGCCCCTTTCCTAAGGAGTTTCCCATGTTGAATGATGGAGGCAAGCATGATGGATCCATGATGGTTATGGAGCACCTTAATGAAGAATTCTTTCCAAAAACCGGCCTTCTTTGGATCATAGAGGATGAGGATGACAATCATCTCACCGGTATGACCGCGGAGTACCAATTGTCTAAGTATGGGGTGGCACCTATGGTTGCAACTCCATACTATCATCAAAGGAGCGGTGATGAAGGAGTCTACTACTCACCGGTGAAGAGAGAACTTAAAGCTTATTTGGGCATCAAGTGGCCCTTGCTTGTCAACATGGATGCCGGAAAGCGATGGTTGCTTGGACTCCTCAAGCAAACCATGGTATTCGAGGTGGATTGACACATCCTCGGAGTTTGGTCAAGCTAATGACCTTAAAGAAGCGCTTAATGGGAGGCAACCCATTGGTACATATTTTTCCCTTTCTTTTTCTTGCTTTTGTTTAATCTCACTCTTGGTGTGCTTTGTTTTTCTTTTGTGTTTTTGGGTGCTAGATCTTGTTGATTGTCATGAGTTACGAGATGTTGGAGGTCATGTGAAAGCCTCATGGACCAGTTGAAAGTACAAGATCCAAGCACATGAACGAGGAGGAAATCACCCAGAAAAATCGGCCTGTTCTTCATCTAGATCGGCCGATTTTCCTGGGCTATGGGGCGATTTTTCCTCTGTATAAAGGAAAGTGATGATCTCAAATCAAGCATGGGTGGAGCGGACGTGGAACTTGGACGGCTTGCGGTGCCAAGCGCGGGTTCCAACACCTTAATGAACATCAAGAGCTCTCTACCATCCTTGATCGATCATCCACCATCATCATCCAATGTGAACCGAAATACCAAAGCATCACCAATTTTACATTGTGAGGACTCTCTTTCACTTCTTTATTTAGTTTACACATTAGGGACAATGTGTTTCTAAGTATGGGGTGGGGTTTTCATGATCACTTGCATGATTAGCATCTAGGATAGTTTAATATTGTCACATGTTTCATTATGTCTTGCATTGTATATACATATTTCGAAAAATCCAAAAAATCAGAAAATTTTAAAAATTTTTGTGCTTTCTAGGCTTGGATATGACCCTAATGATGAACCTTGTCTTGTGGATTGGCTATGGATGGCCATATGTGTTGAATAGATGATGCATATGTGGACTTGAAATACTTATCTTGAATTCCATGAATGACTTGTGATTATGATGCTTGTCTCGATTTAATTGAGGATTGAAAGTCGAAATTGCATGCTAGTTCTTGCACATCAATTAGGAGTGATTAAGGCAATTCATTTTCCTCTACTTCTCATCTTGATCATGTTGCTTGAGCACCTCAATTGAGATAAATTTGACCTCTTTTGACCCATCCGGGAATAGGAGCATGCTAGTGTGTTGATGTGTGTGAAAAGCAAGTGTGGGGTGAAGTTGTTGATGAAAAGAATGTCATGCATAAAATGCTGAATTTGTTGTGAAAGTGTAGCCAAAAATATAGGCTTGGGGACATTGGCTTAAATGACAAGTAACTCGGTACACTTCACATAATCGGGTGTTGGTGCCTTGCCAAAGTCAAATAAACCAATAGTCCTAACGAGCTTCGGTATGTGTGCCCGGTGTGGATGCATCTCGAAAAATAGAAAAAGCCCGAGAATGGCTAATCACCAAGGTTTCGGCTTTTGCACACCAATGCCATTGTCTCAAAAATAAAAGAAAGAAAAGAAAATGAAGAAAAATATACACTTGAGGGAAGTTGATAAGAAAATTTGAAGTTGTGTTGTTTAGTTCCTTTCCCGGATTAGCATCTCATAGCCTAGAAAATTCCCACCTAATCACAACGTTTCTTGGCCTTTTATTTCACAAGTCCTTATGACCTACTTGCATGTGTGTAAGGCTAAGTGATTTAGATTGGATATACTCATGATCATCTTGACTTCTTCATCCTTACATTTCATTGCATGCTATCAAGTTAAGTGTAATTGTCTTTCCATGCTTTCATTTATTTGATACATAATTGCTTGTCCATTGCCATGAAACATGACTATGAAGGTGATCCAATATTAGAAGCACAACTCCAAAAAGATTTTGCTATTTTTCTGCATACATAAATCATGTCATCTCTTAGTCTATAGTTGGGAATTTGCTCGAGGACGAGCAAACCTTAAGTATGGGGTATTTTTGATAACAAGATTTATGACTTAGGATTAAGTAATCATTTAGATAGATTTCTCACTCATTCATGCACGTTTTGGCATTGGTTCATGACGTCTTCGCTCAATTCATGCACATTTCTAGAAAAGACGTCTACACTACCTTTTATCGGTTTTGTAGGTAATTCGGGGATCTATTGGACGTTAATCGATACATTTGAGGGCCAAGCCTCATGATGATACACATCCAAAGCCTTGGAGGAGCATAATTGAAGCAACAAAGGACACAAAGACCACTATTGGTGCAAGCAATGGAGCAACTCATGGCTAGACGATCATAGCATGCTTCTGTTGAAGAAAATCGACCTACACCCAGGAAAATCGGCCGATTTTTTCCTCTGGGTCGATTTTTGGGCCTTTGACAGCTTAAGCCACGTGTCCCATGATCTCTTGTCCGGCCTTGCTCTTGGTGGAGAATATAAGTGGTCCTTCAAAGCTGTTGGTGGCTCTCTCCCATTGATCCTTCTCCTCTCTTTTGACCTATCTTCTTCCCCAAAACACTTCTCCATTGCTGCCTCTCTTCCAAGCACCCATTAGGGGTGTTCTTGGAAGAGATTAGTGTAGATTCTCGTTTTAGAGTGAGATTAGAGTGGATTTGAGAGAGAAGTTCATTGTTGACAACTTGGATTAGCTCTTGGAGCCTTGTAAGGATTTGGTAATTTATATTCTATGCTTTTAATGTCTTTTCTTTGGATTGTTCTTCATCAATTGACCATGACTTGCAAGCATGCTTTATTTGTGGAGATTGATCTTGAAATGAATGTTGTTGGCTAGATAGATTGCGATTCTAGGGTAAGGAAAGAATGGTTATGGCTAGGACCATGATAGGATGAACTTAGATTTGTACCCTTGGATGACTCTTGTTCTTGAAATCCTAGTGTTTGTTGAGCTAATTCTATCCTAGGGAGACCTAGTGTTAGCAACTAAGTGTTTAGAAGAGACTTACCCGGTGATTCTTACTCTTAGATTCAAAAGATGACAAACCCTAGGTAGTGGTGAGCCTCACAAGCCGCCATTGGACTAAGTGTGCTAGGATAGTTGTTTAGGACTTCCCTTTCCGAGACTTACCCGGTAAGGATAGGTTAGACCCCTAGGTAACAATCCGGTTTGTGTAGAATTCCTATCCTTAGGTTCTTAGAGACTTACCCGGTGATGAGACCTTAGGAATGGACTAGTGGATCATGAGACTTACCCGGTAATTGATCTCAATCTAGAAACGCTTAATCCCAACATATCATAGTTAATCCGAGGAATGAATAGATAGCTTGAGTCTATGCCATAACCGGACTTCCAATCTCTAGAATCCGCTTTGTTACTTCCATTCTCCTATCTTTTGTGTTAGTGTGTGTTTGTGTTGCTTGATTGTGTTCACATATTTGTGATCTTTGTTTGATCACCCAAAACCCTCCAAAAACATTGTGTTTTCCTTTTTCTTTATTCCTCATCTTTTCTTAGACTAGATTCACACTATCTTTGATCATTGAATGACTTGATTTCGCCTCAGTCCTTGTGTTCGACCTCGGAATACTTTCCTTTCTACATAACGATCCGTACACTGCGGGTTTCGCTAGGTAGTTTAGGAGATTAGATCGAGTTTATAAATGTAAAGCTTTTTGTGCTATTTCCTAGCGTAACAGCCTCCTTGAAGTCCCTTGATGATTGCTCACACTCAAGTGGTTGATGCTGAAAAGACTCAGGAAAATCGGCCCAGGAAGAAAAATCGGACGATTTTTCTGGCAGTGGGTCGATCTGAGTTTCTGTTTTTGCAAAACTGGCTGAAATTTCAGCCCAAGGACAAAAATCGGCCGATTTTTGCCAGGCAGTCCGATTTTTCTGTCTGTTTTCCTCTTCTTCTAGCACTTCAAACCCAACACTTGGTAGCTCTTCCAATGCATTCAAGGCCTTGATTACTTCATTGCTACTCTCCTCAGCTCCTTCTTCCATCAAGCTTGAGCTAAGAACCTTCTCAAGTGGATCCTTGAGCAAGATTGAGCTCACAACCTCTCTAGACTCCTCTTCTTCAACTATGTTGAATACATCCTCATCAAGGGTTGGCCCTTTCATCATTGTGGATAGTTTGAACTTGATGTTCTCTTCTCCAATGTTGAAGGAGAGAGTCCCATTCTTGCAATCTACTAGACATCCGGAAATAGCTAGGAAAGGTCTTTCCAAGATGATAGGAACCGGATAGTCCGCCGGGATGTCCAAAACAACGAAGTCTATGGTCACATAGAACTTCCCTAGTTGCACCGGGATATCTTCCAAGATTCCAACCGGATGAGTGATTGAGCGGTCCGCCATGTAAAGAGTCATCTTGACCGGCTTTGGCTCTCCTAGCCCAACCTTGTTGCAAAGTGCAAGCGGAATGATGCTCACACTTGCCCCAAGATCACATAGGGCATCATACTTCACTTCTCCTACTCCGATTGGCACACAAAAGGATCCCGGATCCCTTATCTTAGGAGGCATCTCCTCCTTCATCGTTTGAATCAACTCCGAGGATCTCTTAGTCATCCTTATCTCCCCATACTCCTCCAACTTCCTTTTGTTGGAGAGTATTTCCTTCAAGAACTTGCCATATGCCGGCATCCCTAAAATAGCATCCATGAACGGAATGTTAATATGCAATTTAGACATTAGTTCAAGGAACTTACCAAAGTGATTGTCCAAGCGAGCTCTTGCTCGTGATTGAGGGAACGGTAGTGATGGCTTGTATGGAGGCGGTGCCACATAGGTTGGCTCTACATCCTTGTTCTTGCCTCCATCTCCTTGCAAAGTTTCTTCTTCATTCACCACTTGCTTCCCTTTAGCATTCTCCTTGGGCAAAGGCTCCTTCATACTCAACTCACTTCTTGTTGTAATAGCCAACACTTGGCCTCTTGGGTTTTCTTCGGTTCTTCCGGGAAGCTTTCCCGGATCTCTATGTGCTTCACCCGCCTTTTGGAACACTTGTGCTTCCAAAACCTTTTGAGCTTTAGAAATTGAAGTCACCGTGCTCTCAAGACCACTCAACCTTCCAAGCAATTGCTCAAACATCAATTCGGTCCTATCCTTTGGAGGTTGAGTGAATCCGGGTGGAGGTTCTTGTGAAGCTCTTGGTGGTGGAGTTGTGCTTGTGGAAGCGGGAGGGTTCAAGGCTCCATCCGGGTTAGAGTAAGAAAACCCGGGATGGTTATGGTTGGGCCGGTAATTGTTGAATTGCCGGTTGTTGTTGAAGTTCCTTGGGCCTTGATAGTTGTTGTAATTGCCCCTTCCCATATAGTTCACATCCTCCTCCTTGGAAGACAAGTTAGCTTGTGGAAGCACTTGAGGGGTTGCTTGGTTCTTCAAGGTTGTAGCACACAACTCCCTCAAGGACTTTAGCTCGTTGTTGATGGCGTCAAGCTTGAAATTGCTCATGGTGACCTCACTCACCTCATATGCTCCCGCCTTTCTCCCTTCACTCTTCCTATGGGAGTATTTCTCAATCACTAGAGCTTGCTTCTCCACAAACTCCCAAGCATCATCTACATGCTTCTCCATAAATGTCCCACCGGAAAGGGATTGAAGCTTGAATTGGCTATCTTCATCAAGTCCTTTGAAATAGATCTCCAATAGCTCAATTTTCGGTATGCCATAGTGTGGACAATCTAGGAGAAGGTCTTTGAATCTCTCCCAAGACTTGAACAAACTCTCTCTATCCTTCATCACGAAGGCATTGATCTTTCCTCTTAACTCGGTAGTCTTGGAAGGTGGGAAGAACTTAGTCAAAAACTCGGTTGTCATCTCCTCCCAAGTACCAACTCGCCCTTGTGGAATAGATTGATACCAAGCTAAGGCTTTGTCCTTAAGAGAGAAGGAAAAAGCCCTAAGCTTATGGTTGTTGCTCTCCAATCTTGGCGGTCTAAGAGTCTCCATCAAAATCTCATAGTTCATCAAGTGTTGATGAGGGGACTCTCCTTCCATCCCTCCAAATTGATTATGCCGGATCATTTGTAGAACTTGAGGGCGGAGCTCGTAGTTGTGGGCTGCGGGATCTCCTAAGTTCACACCCGGACGGTGTGCTCTTTGTGCCGGATCCATACGTCTCCCTAGGGTTTGTGGCTCTTCAATGGCAATGGGCACAACCCTATCATTAACCGCCGGCTGCGGTTGTACCACCGGTGGTGGAGGAGGTGGAGGTTGTCGGCGATTAAGCTCTCCTTGAACAAGGGCTTGCCTAATCTCCTCAATCTCCCTCCTAGTTTCCTCTTGCCTCTCATTGGCAAGTCTCCTTTCTTCCTCCAAGAGCTCATCTCTTAGCCGTATTTGCTCTAAGGCTTCATCCAACTCAGCTTGGAGGTTTCTTCCGGCCATCTCTTTCTCTTTTCGGATGTTCTTGGATCTAGATCGAAGGGTTTTCTCCGGTTTGGGATCGAATGGAGCTAAATCCTTGCCACGAGATCTTCGCATACACCTAAAGAGTAATAGATGTCCTGTAAAGCAAAGACACAAACCAAAAAGAGATCAAAAGCAACAAGAAAGATCTACACTAGAAACAATCACAAAATGACTCAATCTAGACCTAGTCCCCGGCAACGGCGTCAAAAACTTGTCACGCTAAGATCGTGTGATGTGCACGCAATAAGCTTTAAATTTATACTCGTTATATTTATCCTAACTCCTAGCGAACCCGCAGTGTACGGGACGTTTGTAGTAGGGATAGTATTCCGAGGTCGAACACAAAGAATAAGGTGAAATCGAGTCAAACAATGATCAAAGATAGTGTGAATCTAGACTAGATAAGATGAGGAACAAAGAAAATGGAAAACACAATGTTTTTGTTGGTTTTTGTGGTGATCAAGCAAAGATCACAAGTCAAACAAGGTAATAAAACAACTAACAACTCAAGCTAGCAAACAAACAAGTAACACAAAGCACAAAGTATATGATCAAGAGAGAAAAGTAGATTCTAGAGGTCAAGAATTTCGGTTATGGCATAGGATTCAAGGTTCTAAGGATTCTAAGGACAAGTTGCGGTGTTGGGGAAGAGTGTTTCACTAATGGAAGCAATTACCGGGTAGGTCTCTCACTTCACTAGTCCCGCATCTAACTCCTATTACCGGGTAGGTCTCAAGGTGGTTAAATAGGGAGATTCTACACAAACCGGGTACTACTTAAGAGTGCAACCCTCTCCTTACCGGGTAAGTCTCGGAATAGGGAAGTCTCAAGTACTAATCCTAGCACACTCGATCCAATAGCGGCTTATGAAGCTCACTACTACCTAGCATTCATCATCTTAGGTATCTAAGGTCGGAAATCATCGGGTAGATCTCTTCTCTCACTTAGATTGATAGCATTAGGTGATCTTAAGCTAAATTAGGCTTAATAAACACTAGGATTTAAACAACCAAGGACCCTAGCATTCAGATTTATCATTTAAAGAGCAATAGGAGAATAAATCGGGCTGTTCTACAGATAAATCGGCCGATTTATCTGATGAACAGGATGATTTTTCTTTCTGTTGTGAGTTTCGTGCATATTAATCATCCTAAACTAACATATAAGCTCATCCTATCATCACCCTAGCCATAACCATCACTCCAGAATCACAACAAACTAGCCAATAATATGCATATCAAGATTTAAAATCATCAAACAAGCATACATGGTGTTCATAGATGAGTAATGAAAGATGAGAAACAAAATCAATTAATCTCAGCAAAATCCAAGTTGTAGCAAGACTTACAAACTCTTAAATGAAGATCCAAAACGTTCCTAACAATCCTTGCTAAAGTTCTTCAATCAAAGACTACAAAAGCAACTCAAAATCACTCAAAACCTCACTATTCTCCTAAAATGGTGTTCTTCTTCTTCCTTCAATCCTTGGGAGCTTTTCTTCTCCTCCAATCTTTCTACCAAATTGGTGAGTTGTGAATGAGAGTGTGGGAGAGGAGAGATGCTCAGCAACCACCTGCAGGACCACTTATATTCTCCACCAAGAGCAAGGACGGACAAGAGATCGTGGGACACGTGGCTTAAGCTGTCAAAGCCCCAAAAATCGACCCAGTAGGAGAAAATCGCCCGATTTAGCTGCTAGTTGGTCCGATTTTCTTCAGCAGAAACTTGTTATGATCGTTTAGCCATGAGTTGATCCATTGCTTGCACCAATAGTGGTCTTTGTGTCCCTTGTTGCTCCATTCATGCTCCTCCTTAGCCTTGGATGTGTACCATCATGAGGCTTGGCCCTGTAATGTATCGGTTAATGTCCAAAAGACCCTTGAAATACCTACAAAGCAACGCACAAGTCCGTGTAGACGTCTATCTCGACAAAATACGTGAATTGAGTGCAAACGTCGCGAATTTGTGCTAAACCATGCATGAATGAGTGATGAATCTACCTAAATGATTACCTAAACCTAAGTCATAAATCGTGTTATCAGAAAACAATTGGGGTCTTACAACAACAAAGTAATGTTTAACAATGAGACAAAATCCATTAATAATGACAACAATCAAAACTCTAGTAAATAAACTTAACTAGAAAAGAAGTCAAACACACACATATCACCTTAGTAGAGCCCTCACATTTCCAACTAACTCAAAATCACAAGTAATTTGTTTAGAAAGCATATGAATTCTATCTAATGCTTCCTTTTTCATATGTGGAATTTTATATCGATTAGACCCTCCCACTCTCATGACTTCCTTCATGCATAGTTGTAAGCTTAAGAAGACATAATTGATATTTTTCGTCGGGTATTCTTCAAATGCCTCCTCAACATCATGAATAAGTTCATCGACGGTTTTTGTGCACTTCTTATCTTGCAATAATTGAATTGAATTAAAAAAACCCGAGATCAAGAACATTTAAATCCGGAGAGTTCGCTGGTTGACATAATAATCTAATGTCAAACCCATTTTGTGATGCAATAGGCCGAAATTCCTCATCGTCTGGCCGAACATGATTTCTTGCATTGTCTTGTTGAATAAAAATTGTTTTGCTTGAGTCTTCACTTGGCCACATGGCTTGAATAGCTGGAATAACCTTATCAAGTAAAACGGCACGAATAGTTTCTTTCTTGACAGATAAGATCGGTTTAGTTTCCAATGTTCCTGCAGGTCTATTTCGGCTCCCCCTCAAGACTGGTTGCTTAGTCACAAGTGGAAAAACTCTTATTTTGCCTGAAAATATTTCGTTGCCACATGCATCGAATCTTGGTCTTGCAATTTCCGTTAGAAACATTACTTTCCCAATAAATTTCTTACTTTGACATGAACGTAATGGATCTTCTTCTTGTGGCAATAGATAGTAATATCTTGACTTTTTCGTCATGTAGAACCATTTTTCATCAATATGCACAATGTTGTACATATCCAAAAACTTTGGCTCATATGACAAACTATTTCTCTCCAACATAGATAAGCAAAATTAAAGTTGTGCTCGTTTGTGCTCATCCTTTAAATGCGGCTTGATGACATTTGAGTGACGTCGAATTTTACCCTCCTTCACGCGATTATATACAGTTCCATAACTCACATGAAGAGCATGGGAAAGTGACCGTATTGTTCTCCTTTGATTTAATGACAAAGAAGCTATACAACTTAGGCCCGCATCTACTCGCTTACGACCAGCCACTTTTATCTTTTTGTCATACACATCAACCGCTACACCATTTGGAGTATCCTTTGCTTGTTTCCATATTCGTTGAATTGTCCCCATAGGTATCGACAACAATGAAGAAACCTCCTTTGTTGTAGTACGCTTTAACTTACCGTTCACACTTCTTTCAAGTAAAGCATGGTAAGCAATTTGTCTTTCCTCGTTTGATAAAGTTCTTAGGTTGCGCCGTTGCCTCCCTACAAGAGAAAAACTAAGTTAGTGAATTAGATCAAGTAATATTAATGCAAACGAAAAAAAAATTAAACATGTAACACATCAACAAACCTATGTAAAGCGTACCCAACATACCCAAGATTCACCATTTTTAACAAACACATATTGCTAAATTAAAGATTATTACTGTAAATTAAAATCAACTATGAACACATATATTTATACTATGAATATCGATCTAGAGTAAATTGCAAATTAGTTTAGATTATTGCAATTGCTAATAAGAATACAATACTACATTTATCATAGTAGCTAGTAGTATTATGTGATCTTTCTTAACTAAGAATACATAATAAAACCACACCTAATTCGACAATAAATCATTAAATCTAAACAACCCCAACAAAATGTAGAATACAATATAAAATGAAAATAGTGTCCAAAGTACATTCAAGAACGACGTACTTACCCGGGTTAGAGGTTGTGTGGTGCTCATTATCTCCATCAATATGATCGAGAGTTAGATCGATAATCATGTCATCAAGCTCTCCTTGGACCTCTTCGTTGAGCTCTCCTTGAACCTCTCAATCGAGCTCTCCTTCGACTTCTTCAACCTCCTAACTTTGTGATTCATTCAAATCAAATGAAATTTCTTCATATGGAAGAGCATTCAAATCAAAGTTGTGACAAGCCACTAATTTTGTAAAAGTTATTTTGAGTAGATTATAAATTAGTGTATTGTACTACCACCAAGTATAATATATGGATAGTGTTTATTTCCAAAATTTAAAAGATTGGCTCCAAATGAAAATTTTAAACAATTTCTAAATGGAAAGTAAAAAGATTAAATTTTGGCTAAAAAAAAAATGAACGGTAAGAAGCAATTTCGTAGAGTGTAGGATAAAATAGAAAAAAGAAAAGCAAGTATTAAATGAGGGTCATCTTCAAGTAACAACAAATGAAAAGCATGTGTTACACCAAGTTACTCACTCCCTTCTTTCCTCTCTGAAATCTCACTCGCAACACACAACAATGACGGACCCTTCACAAATCTCTGAGAAGAGCCAATCCTTCAAGGAAGCCGTTTGCAAAGAAAAGTCTGATGAAACAAAGGAGACAAACCATGGGGAAAAAGAAGGAACAACAGAAAGTTCCTCAGTAACTATTGGAGCAAAAACTAAAGGTAACACTGATGAAACTCCTAGTCTTAACGACTATCTAAATAGCTTAGCCAAAGTCAGAAATGACTTTAGTAAGCAAAAGGATCTATCCCTAATGGGATTCATCCTTGGTGAACCCATTGATATAGCTAGAACCAGAGCTCGCCTATTGAGTGAATGGAAGAATGCTAAAGGTGAAATTAGAATTTCTGCAAAACCGAACCACTAGTTTGAGATTACTTGCTCCAACCCAATAGACAAGAAACACATCTGGGCAAATAGGCCATATCATGTCCTAGGACAACTCATTATTCTTAGGCAATGGAAACCAAACTTCAATACCCTTTACGAGGATAGAACCACTGCCGATCTATGGATTAGAATCCCTAGAGTGCCTGCTGAGTATGTCAATACCGAGACCATGAGAACCATCATAGAAGAAAACGGGATAGGCAAATTCATTAAACTAGACCCTGTCTCAATCAAAGGGTGTGGGTCAAACTTCTCTAGAAATGTGTGTCCATGGATGTTGCTGCTGAGATGAAAGGAGATGTACCCATCCCGGATGAGGACAATGAACTCCAGAATTTCCCCATCTGGTACGAGGATTTCTCGGAAGGGTGTGGTTTCTGCGCTGACAAAGCTCATGGCTATGAGCAATGCCCACTGAGGGCACCCAAGATAACTAATCTTAGAATTAGTATTAAACAGGCTAAGGCTACTAACCAGTCCTCCACTACCTTACCCACATCTAAAGTAGACATGAGTAATGAGAATGAGATAGGTGGAGACTGGAAAAAGGTTGAGAAGGAAGCTAGAAAGAAGGGCAAAGCCAAATCTAATAAGGGTTTCCGCCCATATGTCAACTCGAGCAAGGGAGTCACTATTTCAATAGTGGAAACCTCAACTGAGAGTACCAAGGAGAACATAACTAAGGAGACAACTGCGGAAGCCGAGAAACTTGCTAAAATCGAGCCTGTAGTTGAGAATACAGGAACTCACACCCAAAAGGTAGAAAATGAAAATTATTCCAACAATGCAGAAAACTATGATTCTGATGTGGAGCTTGAGGATCTCTCAACACTTCCCGACATAGGGGATGAAGATATTGAAGCCAAGTCGGATGAGCTAGCCCTTCTCATTAGCAAGGACTATGTGCAAGATGAAGCTGACTCTAAGGAGCTAACCGTTGAGGAATTTACAGCCATGCTGTTCAAGAATGGGAAAATGCCGGAGAGGGAAGATACCCTGATGTCGGAGAACTCATTTCATTCAGTCAAGTCCAACAACACCGTCACTAAGCTTATGGGTGAGATGGAGGTCAAAAGCGAGCGTCCAGAATCCGACTCTAGTACGGGAAAAAGACAAGGAGGGCTTAAGGACACTGCGTCCTCTAAGCTGAATGGAACTAAGAAACAGAAAGTTTAGTTTAAATGAAAGTTAGACCTTCCAATGTCTCTAGCAATGTGCTAGTGCGTAGTGTGTGTAATTTTCTGAATCAAGTGGCGAGGTCATACTCCCCATTCTCCCACTCATCTCTACTAGTTTATATGTGGAACATCCATCTTTATCATGCCTGTCCAGAGAGCAGGAAGGTGGGGATGGCCACTAATTCTAGCTTTTATTTGTGTAATCGTGTAACTGTTTCAATCAATGGAAGGTCTGTGTTTTTTATCCACTGCCGTCTATGCTATATGTGTGTGATGAATTATGTGATATGTGTGTACTTGAATGTCCATAATTATCACTCCCTAACTATTGTAGGTATCAAGTCTCAACATAAGCTACTAGGCCTTGGTTTCAATCAAGTCCAGAAGTTTAGAAAGGATAGTGTACTGAATCTACTCAGCAAGATGATAACACTTACAATTGCAATGTACTGTACGATTTCTTTGTGCAATAATGGCACCCAATCTAATGTTGAATGGTGCAATGGCAGGTTGGAACTTAATCTCCTGTGTATGCGAACTAATGAAAGCTCGAGTGAAGAACAGAGGCAGAAGATAACTAACAAAGCAAAAGGGCTCGTTATTCCGTACGGAGCCACTTGTGTAAGTCTTTATTGTACTCCTTTTGAGCATGATCGATTACACATAACTAAGCCATGTCAATTTGCTACACTTAATACTATGGTAATATTTTGCTTCTGGTATAATACCCAAACAAATGATTATATAAATACCATCATAAGCAACCTAATAAATGATCTTCCATCTCTTTTCTTTGTCAGACTAGGGGATGATTATCTTGAAAGGGAGGGGTCTCTACGGCTGACCATGGGTATCTCCTAACCTACTTCAAAGGATTTCCTTACAAGAATAATAACACACAGTTGTGGTGGGTGGAGCAGTATGCTGCACGAAAGCAGTGGTTATCAACAATTGTACAGGCGAATAGGCAAAGAGAGCTATGGGAAGTAGTGGGGTGTCTACCGTCACTCTATATACCTAGTACTGTCCATTTAAATCAGTTATGCAATTGGCTTTTAGATTTCAATTTGATGCTTAGAAACATGCCTAGAGAAGGAAACGATCTAATTGAGGGTGATGGGGCAAAAGTAGCACTATGTAATAGTGCAAGCCCTAGTACGGTTATTTATACACAATGTGTAATGAAGGATATCATATGGATTTTAACCAAGTTATATAACAAATAAATAAGGGGCTTCCAACGAGAATCCGAGAAGAAAGTTATAGCCAAACAAAACGTAGTTTCTCTACCCAAACTAATTAATGGCATGTGTTGTCACAAAAGAACTCTACAAGTATATAGAGGTACTAAGAGAGTTAGGAGAAGCAAACACTCCGAAAAATTAAGCTACAAGGCGGCATCAATGCTAGGAAAGCCCCATGGGAAAATAATGTGTCACACAATGAAAGAATTTGGAAGCGTATCACCACTAATTGTAGGTAATAACGATGGATACCGACCATCCAACCCCTTTATAATGTATATATGAAGATAGCTTTTTGGAATTGTCGCGGCATTAGGAAGAAAAATTTTTGGACCGATATCAAAGTCACAACCCAAAACGAGCATATTGATATGATTATGCTGGCAGAGTTGAAAACTAATATCGAACCTCCTGAGACATGTTGGAGGAGTGCGGGGTTTGATAATATTTGCTTCATCCCATCGGATGGCCTAGCAGGTGGTTTATGTCTTCTATGGAAAGATAATATACTCATCAATGAGACAATAAAACTTCGGCATAAGGACACAAGATTCGTTATAGTGGATCATTCTAACCTTGAATCAAACTTTAGTATGGCAATCTACCTAATTTATGCACCCCCAAATGAAAGGCTAAAAGAAGAATTCTGGACTAAAGTGAAAGAGTCCATAAAGACGCAAGACAAACCAGTAATCATAATGGGAGACTTTAATGACATTCTTAACCCTTCCGACAAAATGGGGGGTGCACCTCTAAGACCAAACCGGTTTCAAAGACTACAGAATGTAATGCAGGAATGTAACCTTGCAGATCTCATCTCTAGAGGGAATGAATTTACATGGAGAAAGAAGAGAGATGGCGAGGATAATACATTTGAAAAACTAGATAGAGCAATGGCTCACTATGTGGTGCTCAATGCCTATAACCTAATCCATGTTTGGAACCACGCGTTTACTTCATCAGATCATTGCTTAACCTCAATAGAAATAAATAATAAAACTCAACGATTCAAAAATAAACCATTCCGATTCGAACTTATGTGGACCGAAAGAGACGACTGCGAAAGACTAGTCAAACAATGTTGGAGAACACAATTCCCGGGTACGCACATGTTTAACTTGGTCAGAAAACTGAACCTACTCAAAATAAAACTCAAAGTATGGAGCAAGCAGAAATTCGGTAACATAAACAAACAAGTTCGTGAAACGGACGCCTCCATCGAACAACTACAAAAATTAAACTATAGGAACTACTCCGCTAGTCGGAATGATAAACTAAATAGGCTAAGCAGGAAAAGAGAAAGTCTTATAGAATTCCAACAAAGATATTGGATGCAAAGAGCAAAAACCAAAGCACTAGATTGTGGGGATAGAAATACAAAGTATCACCATAGGAAAGTAACAGGAAGGCGAAATAGAAAATCCATAACCTCAATCCAGAAAGAGAATGGTACGACAATACATATTGAAAATGACATTAGCTCATAATTCCTCCAAGATTACAAAGTCCGGTTCAGATCTAATCAAATAAACGAGATAAATATTGCTCAACATCTGGATGTTATCACTAAAGAAATTACTGATAGTGAAAATCTAGAACTTACCAAACCTTTCTCAAATGAGGATATACGAAAAGCTGTCTTTGATATAGGAAGCGATAAGTCCCCAGGTCCTGATGGTATGCCTGCAGGCTTCTTCCAAAAGTACTGGGCGACAATAGGGCCCGATGTAATCAGGGCAACAAAGAGTTTTCACCAATTGGGAAAGATACTGAAACAAATCAACCATACATTCATCACCCTAATACCTAAAACGGATAAACCATCCCGAACAACCCACTACAGACCCATTAGTTTACGCTCTACAATATACAAAATTATTGCTAAAATTCTAGCTAATAGGCTTAAGAGAGTGCTGCCCAGATTAATCCACCCTCTCCAAAGCGCATTTACTAGTAATAGATCAATCCATGATAACATCCTCATTGCCCATGAAATCTTCCATGGTTTCAAAGGAAAAAAAGGGAAGGAGGGATATATGACGATGAAATTAGATATGGAAAAAGCATATGATAGAGTGGAATGGCCATTTATCCTAACCGTACTGGAAAAGTTTGGTTTCGAACAAAAATTTATAAGTTGGATTAGGGAGTGCATTTCCACGGTCTCATACTCTATCTTAGTAAATGATAAACCGACTGGAGTCATTTATCCTGAAAGGGGGTTACGACAAGGGGACCCACTCTCTCCCTTGTTATTTAACCTTGGGGCGGAAGTCCTAGCAAGGAGCATTCAAAAAGAATGCAATCAAAATCAGAAAACCATTGGATTCCCAATTACTAGAGGTGGAACCGTGATTCCCTTCCTAGCATTTGCTGACGATATAATTATATTCGCCAAAGCTTCTCTAGCGGCTAGTTCTAAGATTTTGGAACTTCTAAACAGGTATTGCCTTATCTCGGGGCAAAAAGTCAACTTTCATAAATCATCATTCCAAACTACAAAGTATGTAGGAGACGAAATGGTTAAAAAAAATCCAGGAAAAAATCGGAATAACAGCTACAAATGATTTGGATAAATATCTTGGTTGCCCCATTATCAATGGAAGAATAAATAAAACTGTCTTTGAAGATGTTATCACGAAATCGAGGAAGCAACTAACTGCTTGGAAAGCATCCACACTATCACAAGAAGGAAGAACTGTGCTAATCAAGGCTAATTTAAACGCTAAACCGAACTTCATAATGCAAAGTTTTATGCTGCCAGCCTACATACATAAAGAATTAGACCAAATCAATCGAACTTTCTTTTGGAATAAGGGACCCAACTATCACCCGCTCATTAGTTGGGACAAAATTTGTAAACCAAAAAAATGTGGGGGAGTGGGCATCAGGAAAGCTGAAGATATGAATAAAGTCCTCCAAATGAAGCTATTATGGAAAATTATGGAAGAACCAGACAATATCTGGGTCAAAATAGTTAATGAAAAATACCTTAAAGGTTCCTTCATATGGAACTACAAAACCCAAAAAAATACTTCTTGGCAATGGAAGAGATTAATGAACCAGAATAGAAATCATATCGATGAAAATACTGTTGTAAGCCAATACATCATTGAGAACAAATGGAATACCCAAAAACTGGATGTGGACTTAGGTAATTTACTACCTGGAGAGATCCTAACCGCCATTAAATCATACAAACTCCCAAAGTCTTTCATTCAAGATCGACTCTATTGGGCAGCAGCAGATAAGGGTTCATACACTACAAAATCAGCCATGGACCTCATCTATAAGAACAAAGGGATCACAACACACTCGAATGAGTGGATCTGGGAAGTGAATATCATGCCCAAAGTAAAAAACTTTCTGTGGAAGATGTCTATGAATGGACTGCCAACTAAGGAAAATTTGGAGAAACAAAGAGTACCGATACCCATGCACTGCGTCTTATGTAATCACCCATATGAATCGGCTAACCATCTGTTTTTCGAGTGCCCTTTCCTTTTGGAGAATCTTCCCAATACCAAAATCAAGACCGAACTCCAATTGGCAATTAATTCCAACCAAAAAGTGGCGAATATGGTAACACACCTAAAAAAGAAGCTAGAGGACAAACAATTGGTTCAATTAGTCGTTACGTGGTGGAATCTATGGATAGTGAGAAACCAAAACATATTCAATCATAAAAAAACTCATAGTATAGAAGGACAAGTACAAGACCAGATAAAAAGCTGGCAAGATTCTAGCAAGAGGAAGAACCAAACAAAACAAATAACAAGTAAAAGCAATAGGAAAACAAGAAACATCCATTGGATAAAACCGGATAATGGATTTATTAAGTTGAACTTTGATGGTTCAAAACGCGAATCGGGGGAGTCAGCCTTCGGATTCATTCTTAGAAATTAACATGCAACAACCATTTCCCTAGGTTATGGACAATGTGGAAACATATCGGTGCTCCATGCCGAAGCATGTGCACTACGGGAAGGTTTGATCAGAGCATGTGATCTGGAGATCAATAATCTTGAAATTGAGGGAGATAATCTTACAATTATCAATTCCATTAAACAAATATGGAAACCCCCATGGGAACTTGACCTCATCATTTCAGATATTTCTAACATTTTGGTCAGTTTCCAACAGGTCCGGATTCAACATGTTTTCAGGGAAGTCAATAGTGTTACCGATAAGCTCGCAGATTTGGGACACGACTACCCACTTGGATGCTCAGTGATTCCCCATCAGGCGGGGGAATTCATCCGAAAGGATGCTCTATGTTGGAAGGTCTCGAGAGGATGATCCTACCTAACTGCTTACCGTACAGTATCAAAAAAAAATGAAAAGCATGTGTTTCTTTTTTTCTCAATATCTATAACAATTTCTAAATGGAAAGTGAAGAGATTAGTAATTATGGAGTGTAATTATTGTTCTTAATATATGTGACAATATCTTTAACGTCAGTTTTTTTTATTAGAGGGAGTATATTTTAGTTTCTCCGGGCTCCAAATATTCTGGTTACAATCTGATTATCCTCTGTTTATTTGTAATATGAAATTCTTCAATAAAATCTCTAGAAGTGAACATAGTCATTATTGAATGAACCACTAAAATTCTAAGTGTTATTTGTCTAGTTTATTTAAAATTTATTTTTCTCATAATTTTACACAACACCTTCACCGAACTCAATAACCAATATCTAACCACATGGTCTATGTGAATCCATCTTGGCAATACATGATTATACATAGAGTTTGCATCTGGTTTCTTGTAAATTCCATTAATAAATTCCAGTTTAGAATTTGCCCTAATGCCATCTTAGGATTTTGAATCCAATTACTAAGCTCGGATTCTCAGGTCGACTTGACACAAGTTGTGCTCCAAGATGATCGGAATTTTCCAAGTGCAATATAACATTCACGACAAGATTGTTTTGCATATGTCGCCTTCCCTTATTCTCGAATTCACTGTCGGATTGATTGCAATTTACAAGAGTGAGTTGACTCCAAAGAAGATGAATCAATCACAATCGTAAACGAATATCATATAACTCTGATACCATTTGAACATTCAGTTTGAGTCAAGCAAACTCGTTCATTCAATGGAGCGGTAGAAAAACTGAGAGAGAAGAGAAATACCCGAGTACAATTTCGGTTATCATTGTCTAACATAAATAGGTCTTAATAGACTAATTACAAAACTATACCTTGTAGTTGTAGTATTTACAATATATGGAATATATTCTCATAGCATCCTTTGTGTATTTCCTTTTCGGCTTTTCTTGAGTTTACAAGGTATGATGTGTTGGAAAATTGAAGAGACTCCATCTTTTATGAGAAAAGTTTTTGGACTTGACATAAGTTGTCATTTTTTTAATGAACCACTATTTAGTCATTTAAGTTTTTTTCTAAAATAAAAAGAGAAGATTTCAATATTTATAATAGATAATATTTTTTTTTAAAAGTTATCCAAAGCTATACCTTTCCTTTACCTTTTTCCGATCTATGTATCTATATACCAGATTATTCATCCAAATGGTTAGTCATGAAGATTTTAGTTGTAAATACAAAAAAAAAAAATAATAATAAGACAATAATTAAAAAGAAAACCCGGGAAGCAACATACAACGGTTATGAAGTTAGCTAAGCCTGCCTTTGCCTTGCCTTAAGCTTCGCTACGCCTTCCATTTTCATAAAATCAAATCTCTCTCTTTCTCCCTTTCCCTCTCTCTTTCATTATCCTTGAAACCCTAATCCCCGATTTCCAGATTTTTTTTGATCCACTGGATCTCCTCGATCGGCGCTCGATTTTCCCCGATCTTGGGGATTGGTGTTGTAATCTTCAGCTGTTTTTTATTTGATTTTGTCAGAATTTTCAGCTATTTTGAAAATCCATTTTTCTGGTTTGTTTGTTTTTATATTTATTTTGGGTACATCAGCAAGTTGAAGGGAAAAGATTTAGATATCTGTTTCCATTTCTGGCGTTGTTGAGCCGATTAGTGTGATATTTCCTCAGCAATCAAGTGCTTAGTTTTGAATTCCCTTATTCATTAGAATTGAGATCATAACAAAGCCACCTTCTTTGTAGTAGCGCCTTCATTCGACATGCTGGGTTCAAGCACGCAGGCTTGGGTTTCCTGTGTTTTAGGGTTTGTTTTCGACGAAGCCATCTCTCACGGGCCTTGATCGTCAATTCTGTTTGCTTGGGATGCGAAGTAGCCTCAGTGAAGAGGGCTCTAGATCGACGCTTTCAGTCTGTAAGTTCATCCCTTCATTTGGGAAGAAACCCCTTTCGGTTATCTGTTTTTAGAATTGAAATGTAGAAGATAATTGATTTAGGTCCTTTTCTTATTTTCCTTGTCTGAGGTTAAAGTTTAAAGATCAACAACTTTGACAGATAACTTTTATAATCATTAGAGAATAACCTCATTCAGTAGAGGTTTTCTGTTTTCCCACTTGCAATTGTATTATAGTGTTTCACTTATGAAGAAGCACTGTTGAACTCTCCTACAAATTATTAGCTTTATCCCTATGCTGGCCCTTGTTTTTTGCTGATGAGATTGCATTGATTTTCCAGATGTTTGAGGTCACTTTGGATCGTTTGCATCCTCCTGTGATCATATGATTCATATCTGGTTCAGTGATAACAACCAGATTTCCTTAGTGAAGAATGAACAAGCAAATGCTTCAGTTCTAGAGCTGAGATTCAAAACAAATGGTTCATGTGAAGATTCTCTTGAGCAGTGAAAGTAGGGAACCAATTTCAGTATTATAGATGGAGGTCGGTGAATCTAAACAGGATAGAAGTGAACGCGGTATTCTAAAAGAACTTGGCAAGGGCGATGAAGCTTCTCTGCATGAAGTAGACAGTTCCCAATTGTTGCATCCTGAGGATCCCCAAGAAGAACCAGATTCATCTAGTGTCTCTTCTTCAAGCTCACCAGAAGATCCGGTTGAGGTTCTAAGTGGAAATGAATCTAGAAGCCACAGTGTCCCTTTGGACCATGATGCTCAATTAGAGTTGACAAAATACAAGGATAAAATTCCAGATCAAAGTAATGATGTTGCACATAGCACATCTACAATTGATATCCCAGCAATGCAAAGCATGGAAAGAAATGAAGTTTACAACCCTAACTGGATTTATAATAGTTATGGTGGCGATCAAGCATTTCTCTTAGAACAGGAAATGCAAACAGACCAAAAGTTGCAAAAATCAGAAGAGCAGACCTCTGCTGAACTTGTTGACAGCAAGAATGTTTGTAAAGAGAGGAAATCAGAAGAAACAGAAATATCCCAAGACAAAATCAAGCATCCAAACGAGAGGGTTGTAACGCTTCGCCAAGATGAACCAAAACCGCCAAATGTACCGTTGCTTCGCACGTTAAATTCCTCCATACAATCTCAAGGGAGTGACAGCAGTGGATACTCATTTTCTTTTCCCATGTAAGTTGGCTTCAGTAAACTAATTAATCAGGCTTTAGGATCAATTCTTAAAGTTTTGGTCTTGCATTCTTGTAGATATGTATCAAGTAGTGCACTGCACAGCAGTTCAACCAAAGGGGACAGTTTTAGCCCTCGTTGGATTCAACCGAAGGGACATCATCTCGAAGCAGAAAACTCCGTTACAAGACAACGGCCACCATCACCAAACCAAAGAACTAGATGTTGTTGCACTCGTCAATCATGGCAAACTTGTTGTGACCTAAGATATTGGCTCTCCTTCTACACATGCTACTTTTGTTGCGCTTGCCTGCCTTGCTATTCCTGTTGCATTCGTTGTTGTCCCTGTCGTTGAGATCGTCGCTGTTCGAAGCTCACTTTCTTGAAATACGCATTTGAGCTGATTGCAGATGAAAAGAAGAGGAGAGGAGATTTGTTGTCCTGGAATATTTACAGGGAAACTTGTATTGCTTGTAATTCACGTACATTTTAGACAGATATGTAAATATACAACACATTTAAGAAGAGTACAGAGTTTTGGCACCTGAGTTGTCATGCAAGCAAAAAGTGCCACAATAATTCAGCTTTTTGTAGAATGTCTCTCTCAGGTACACCTCAAGAATCTGGCTATTCAAATTTCTGAACAAAAAATTGGTAATACCATAAACCAGATGCTCTAGCCCTTACAAATACAGATCTTAGTGATCTCCAACGCCTGCATATTACTTACCATTACCCAGCAAACAAAAAATTCACAAACAAACACCGTCTAAATTAAAAGAATTATTCGTTACGACTTGATTAGAAGGGTGAGGAAGATGGGTTAACGACGATATGCCTAAGCGGGTGGTCGACGTCACGGCCACCGGCGTGCTTCACGAAGTCGACGGGGGAGAAGAAGTTGCCATGGCAGATGCACATTATCCTAACCTCCTCACCTTTTCCATACTTGTAAAGGATCCCTTCAACTTTCCTCCCGTTAGGGCCGTCTCCTATGGTGAAAACCGAGGGCATGTCCTCGACTTTGTTGGCAGCTGCTTCCTTTTTCTTAGGATCTGAGGGTTCAGCCTGTTTGACTGAAGATGAGGCCATAGGAGGGAGATCTTGGCTGCCTCTTTCTTGCATTTGCATAGACTGGTTGCTGCCTGGACTTTTCGACTCGCTATGACTGCTCGAACCTGATTATAAAATGTAGTAGCCGAACAAGAATGAAGATTCAAATTCCAAACGCATTCAAGAGTAATTGCACTTACAGATTGCAAGATTACAAGCCAGCTAATAGAAACTGCAGTAACTGAACTTTGAATCTGCTCTTCATGACAATCCACAATGCATTGCATTTCAGATCATTAAGCAATCAAGTGATCATCAGAAAACAAACCCCATTTCACTATTCTGATATGCTTGAGTTGCAAGAAGAACTGCTCACTTTTTGCCTTGCCCAAACAAATATTTATTACATCCTTTACTTTAATAGACTTCAGCAGAAAACACATGATATGCAATGATTCCTTTCCAAAAGCAACAAATATGCCATCTCAAGAGCTGAGAGAATGAGATCCAATGAAAGATTGGATCACCTTAATCCCTTTCAAGACCGATTGTGAATCAAAGATTCGCGATACAACAAGATCGATTTAAGTCTCCCCATTTCTCATTTCATCTATAAAGAACATATACCTAAGGTAAACCCATGATTCACTTTGCTGAATCGGGGACTATAATCAAGATCACAATTCATATTACCATAATCATGATGAACAAGAATGAAGATTCAAGTTGGTACACAGCACAAATTTGATCCAATTATAAAATTACCTTGCTGAATTTTACTCTCAAGCTCAGAAGCACCAGATGAACTACCTCCTTGTGATTCACCAGAGCCTTGAGAACAATTCTGCAACTGATGCTGTTGCTGTTGTTGTTGGTGTGTCAAAAGCCCTTGCAAACTCCTAAAGAACCCACCTTGCCTAGCACTACTACTACCAGTACTTGTGTTGCCACCCTTGTGACCCGGTAACCCATGACCCGGACCCGTATTCAACTTCCCCGGTACACCCAAATGCTGTTGCTCTCTCTCCAACCTTCCCCTAAAATTCAAGCCTGACCCACTTTCTCTCTCCTCCCCTGCACCACCAACAACACTATTTTCCTTCAAACTTCTCTGTTTCTCAGACCTCCTTCTCTTTGCTTCCATTCTTCTCAAAGTTGCCTTCCTCCTCCGCCATTCCTCCTCGGTCACCGTCGGAAGCGACGACGTCCTCGCCAGTGCCGCCGCCTTCGCCGTCTCCGGAGCCACCATCTCCTCCTCTTCCCCGTCCCTTAAGCAGGGTATCTCCCCTGCAATAGATGACGCTCTAACTAACCCTCTATGAGATTTATCCACACCAAATCTCCCACCAAGTGAAAGCCCTAGATTCAATTCAGGCTCCTCGTCTTCTCCACCTTGCTCTTCCATTGCTGATTCGATTGATTGCTGGTTCGATGTGTTTGGATTCGTGGATATGAAGCTATGAAGCAGATCTCTTGGATAGTTTCTAATTTCTAAAGACAAAGTTTCAATCTCTCTGCTCCTCCTCCTTCTATTATTGGCAGTGTTGCTGCTTGTGCTACCTTGGTTTGGGTCTCCCATGGTAGGTCCTGACGTTGTTGTTGAGTAGAGCTGGGAGGTATCCATATTTGTAAAACAATGAAAACAAAAACAGCTGGAACAGAATTATGTATTTGTTGCTGAATCCATCGTGAGTCTTCCACGTTCTGAGATGCTGAACAGATGGAAGCATCTGGGGTTTGAAGAAAACATGGTGATTCGTAATGAAATCCAACAAAATTGTGAAGTCTGTTAATTGAACTATGGAGGGATGGATTTGAACCAGAAAACAAACGAAAATGCTTTCTCTGTTTTGAGTGTGATGAGGAAGAAATCACACTTTTGGGGTGGGAGGTGAAATTATTTGGGGAAAATAAACCAAGTAAAACAGAAAAAGGCCCGGAAAAGAAAATAATCAATCAGGTATCCAGTATCCTCTATGATGATGATGATGGTAGAGAAAAAGGAAAATAATTGTTTTTTTAAATGGTAAACAGTAGGAAAACCACCCTTTGAATTACTTTTCCTAGATCATCTACTAAAATAATATTGCAAACAATACCGTTAATATAAAATTTTGTAAAATAAAAAACGACCAGTAAAATGCAATTATGCATTAGTAATATTTTAAGGGATAATTGCAAAATTTGATATTTAAGAGGTAAGTTTATAAATATTCAATTTCAATGATCGTTAATGTAAATTAAAAAGCTGAAAGGGGTGGTAGGATTTGTTTTGTAGAAAAAATGAGGTGTAAAAGACAAAAATAACCTTAGACCTTTGTGAAAGGAAAGTACATGGAAATGCCAAGTGGTTAACATGAGTCATTATTAAGACGACACGTAGTGACGATAAGGTATATTAATTTCTATATTTAATAAATTTTGAAGTCTAAACATGTTTGGGAATTCGCACCAACAATAATTGTTTTTAGGGGTTTTGAGGGGGAGGTGTCCTGTCCCTCCAGTTAAAGTATAAGCCAGTGATTGTCGGGGCGACACGTGGCCAAAGCTGCTAAAGCAATCAGAAGTGACCACGTGTCAGGAAAGGTCCCAAACAACCACAATAAGCCACGTGCTCATTCTGTCCCCCTTCCCCCCTCTGCTCGCTGCGTTTCTTGTTTTGCAGCGTCTATTTCTGGCCGTTGGATGGGATCCGAGACAGGCTCGTGATGCACAATCGTAGTGGTTAAGTACCAATATTTGTTACTGTGGTTAACGTTGAACCCATACAAAGCGAAGGTGCTCTTCTTTTCAAGGGTGCAGGTAATACACATTATTCCGGTAGGTTGTGCGGTTAAACGTAGAACTGACACGTTTCAAAAAAAAAAAATTTTAAAAAGAAACGATTGAAAAAAATAGTTCAAAACTTATTAAGGAATAGATCATGACTTATAAAAGGATAGTTCATGAATTATAATAGAATAGTTCATAGTGCAAAATTTATAAAGGAGCAAAAGTAATACTTCAAAACTTATTATGGGATAGTTCATGAATTATAAAAGGATAGTTCATGAATTATAATAGAATAGTTCAAAGTGCAAAATTTATAAAGGATAGTACATAACTTATAAAATGATAGTTCATGAACTACAATTGAATAGTTCATAACATATAAACGATTAATTTATAAATAATTTGATATAATATATTAAAAAGTCTTCATGATTATATGGGAATAGTTCAAACTTTATAAGAGAATAGTGCAGAAATTATATCATGGTAGTACAAAAAAAATTTCATTCGTTTTTGAAATTTTATTTTTTTTGAACACGTGTCGGCTCTACATTCAGCCGCACAATCATATAGTAAATTAACAGCCGCACCTGAACATAGCCCTTCTTGTCAACACTTTTATACCTTTATAACTTTATTACTATACCCAGACTTATACAACTTGCTTCTGAAAATTAATTAATGTATAATTATATAATATTCTGCAAAAAAATATATTATTTTTAATATTGTAGCATTATTTAGTATTTTCCTTGAGTTGCCCTTGCCAATTAGAATAACCGAACAACGTGCAATTTATGATTGACAAATTGCGTGCCATACATTTTTTTTTAAACTAGGTCTGAAAATTATTTTTTATTAAATTATTTGAAATAAATCAGATTATACCTTTTGAATATTGGTACATTAAAACTACATAAATAATGTGCAAATAAAGATGTGAAAGGTGAATTGTAGACCTTAGTTCAAAAAAAAAGGAGAAATTCGATGCTAACATTCCTCGAAATGTTTGTAATTTTAATATTTTGTGGGTATAAAGTAATTTCATTACGGATTAAATTAATTAATCCAAAACCAACATTAAGTAAAACAAAAATTAACTAGTGGGAGAGCTGGAAATCTGTATGTTTTTATATATAACGTGTGAATTTAGGCTGAAATTTCTTAAGATAACTGATATATAATATCAGAAACGATCCAATTGGAGATTCAAGTTACTTGTACAACTCGGGTCCATCCTAAGTTGACCAAGGTCAACTGTTGAGGTGACGTCACCGAAAAGGGTAAAAAGGTAAATATAGTGAAAGGAAGGGGGCCCCACAGTGCAGGTTAGAAAGTAGAGAGCGCCAAGTTGCTCTTTTGGGATACCCCACGAAAGGGTAAAGAGAAGACCGGGGAAGTAGGAGTATTGGAAGGAAAAGGACGTATATGAGCCACGTGGCCTAAAAACATGAGGCTAACACGTGTCGAGCATCAGGTGGTCCCTCTCACGATTATTGTTCTCGGAATATATATTTACTTATATGGAAAAATAGGGGAAATAAATTATAATAATTAGGCGACGCCATAGTTACGTGGCAGAATGGACAGCTGGTGGCTGGTGATTGGATGTTATTTTTATCAACCAAATACCATTGTACCTCTCCACGTTCGTTCATTCCCAAATCACAATCATACCACTATATGAAGAAAAGGTTCGCTACTTATGAATTATTTTAAATCTTTGAACCGGATTCGTATATTTTCCACTTTTCTTGAAACAGAGAATTTCTAATTAATAGGGTAGACTTATTTGGATTAATTTAGAGACTAATAATAGTATTAAATAACTTATTAATTTAAGTTATATAAGATGAAAAAAATCATAAATAATCTCCAATTAATCTCTTAAAAAAATTTGATCCCCAAATAATAAATTGTCAAACACCCTACCTCTTAATTAAGTTTGTTTTATACAAAAATAAATTAGATATGAACCGTTAATTTAAAGAAATGTCATAGCAGTCGATGGTCCATTAATTTTATAAATGTATCTTATGGCTACAATACAAATCAAATGTTTGAAATTTATTCTCTTTTCGTAATACTATCAAGTCACTTTGTATTTTTATTTGTAAAAATAAATCATTGGTATTTTGAGTTTTTTTTAAGGGGTTTTGTTTTCTGAGGGATTGATATTTCAAGTTTAAAATTGTGTACATATTCGAATTCGTTCAAAAAATAATGCTTGGTAAACCGGACAATTGTGAAAGATGAACTTGTATAGGTTGTTGGTCGGTGATCTATTTTTTTTTAGAAAATGTAATGGTTTTAGAAAGAGATAAACTATAATAGAGAAAAATTGGACGAGTTATTCACCTTTAATAATTAAATTAAGTTGTTCTTCACACTAATTTAGTTAATTATATGTCCCCTTTGTAGTTTGTTAGAGATAGATTTAGGTTATATTAAGGGGTTGTATGCCCCGTAATCTCTACGTGGCATAAGAACATATAATCCCTAAAACTTGCTTACGTATAAACAAACTCTAAACACGAACCTTAGAAGTGCTGTCACTAACGGCGGCTGCTATGATGCCAAACTACCGGCGCCCTTGGGCCGAACCTACCAGCGTGCAATTATCGTCACTCTAACGGCGCGTTATTATCGTCAACAAAACAAAAGAACAAAGAAGAGAGGTAGGCCAATCAAGTCATCATTGCATCTCTTCGCTCAAACAACCTATCAGTGTGTTATTATCGCCAACAAAACAAAGAGCAAAGAAGAGAGGTTTGTTGGTAGACTATAACCTACTCCGCAAGTATAACGGGATCGATTGTAGTATCAAGTGTCGAATTCACAAAGATTGCATCTGAATTGGATGTAGCAAGAGACAATAACGCTAAACTAAAAGAAAGAAGAAAAAGAAGAGCAAAGGAAGACATATTTGGCTCGTAAATATTTTTGGCGTTGTCAAAAGACAAAGTAACAAGCAACTAATCATCAAAAATGTATATAAAGCAAGTGATCTAAGGAATATGTATCAACACTATAATGAAATCAATATGTAACTTAGTATATGAACATAATAAACATCAATTAATAGATATGTAGATAATTCTCAAATATAGCCTTTACCACATCTCAGTGTATAAAGACCGTGTTCAACCCAATCCAAACACGTTCTTGCAGTGGTAGAAGTTAAAATTCAAACCCATTAAAAATATTGAAAACAAGTAGATGACCAAAACAAGTCATGTTCTCGCAGAAAATCCAAAAAGGTTAAAAAAAACCCGGTAAATCTATGATGATTAGGAATCCTCAAGGTAAAGGTTAATCTCTCTCCCAAACCAAGTTAAATCCTAGAAAGTCTAATAGAATCAACACACTTTTGTAGAAAACTGATCTATTTCTATTTTCAAGGAAAACAAAAACACTATTTCTCAACATAAGCCAACAAAGGGGTATGAATGTTGTAATTAGTTAAAACAAAGCCAATATATTTCCATTCAATAATTATAAATCAATGCATTATAGGGTTCAACCAATCCTTAGATAATAAGAAAACTAGCCAAACAGAAGTAAACCTCAAAGAATTCACCAACAAAAGTGTTATTGGTGAATCCGAGTAGAAAAGGGAAAATACCGTCTAGAGTAATCATAAGTGAACCCTTATAACATCATAAAACTAACAATATATAGTGTACATAATGAGGTCTCAAAAGATTGGAAAAAGCTCACAATTAATTATATCGCCGACTATTTCCCGAAGTTGTTGTGCAAGTCAACATAGGCATGAAACGGGATGAGATGGGCAAGACGCGAGCAAGAAAGTCATGGCCAAGCCATCTCAGGGCGTATCAAGAGCAAAACATGGAGGAAGCAAGACGGAACGGGCTGTGACAATGAGCACACGGTCATGGTACAGGAAAGTAAGCCGTGGACAGGCCGTGTCAACACCGTTTCACTCTCATCTTCATGTAAGCTCAAATCTCCAAGTGTTTGACATTCATTTGGTATCTAATGCTATAATTTGATACTTGATTCCTTGATCCCCATTAATGTATGACGCTCCAATGCAGCTCTTGACCTTAGGGAATATCGATTCTCATGTTTTGGCGTGCCTTTTGATAATCTTAGTAGTAATGTACCATAATTTACCTTGAACGCCTGGAACCCGAAGTAAAATAAAGTCAACACCATAATATATAATATGAATGATAACTACACTATATGAATGAAAAACATATCAAATGAAACGTGGAATGTGTGAATCTAACAACTAATATGATACATGAATAAATGACATCAAAATACCCATATTTAAACCTTACTTGCCCCCAAGTAAGATCATGACATATGAGACACTTTCTGCAAAACAGATGGCATGCCTCAACTAAAAGAAAACAATTTTTCAAACCACGCCATCACTATCAACAATCATAGTCAACGGATGAAAGATGAATCATAACTCTCCAAACCACTTATGGATAATGTGTTTAACTCATTTTCACAAATTTATTGAGGCATATATTAATAATCACTCAAGCTCAACAAACATGCAATGATCTTACCATACACTTGTCAAGGCGTTTTCAAAATCCACCACCTGTCATAGAAACTAAAATGTAAGCCATAAATCATGAGGTCTTTATATAGGGTTTAACGGGACAATGTGAGAAGGAAAAACAATGTAGGTGAGGATAATATTTGGCAATTTGATGTTAAAATATTTGGGCTATCGAATTTGGCCATAACTCAAACCACATCAACAAATCACCGACCAAAGATCAACTCACACTTTCTTCATTTGTAACTTTTCTTCTTTTCCTATCATCCCATGCCATAACATTTATATTGTTCATCTCATACACTTCTCTTTTCGAGATAAATACTATAGTACATCATTGAAACCAAATCTTACTTTATTATATCAACTAGGTTGGTGGAACTTTTCGTCCTCTTTACAAACTAAGCAAATATATTCCATAAGAATAAATATGATCCAACTCGTGCAATAACTCTTGCCAAGCACTTACAATTCACTGGGAAAACCTTACACTTATCTTTTTGAATCATCTCAATCCCGGATAACGTCAAATGATGCCATAATTCCGGTTGTAAGGTAGTTTGAGGGGCACCAAATAAGGGTAAATAAAGGCAAGAATTGACTAATAGAAGAAAAACATATATAAAGGTAAGAAATGACACATGCATATCAAAGAGGGGTTCAATTATTTTTATATCGAGAATATAGAATCAAATAAACATGTAGTCTTGAAAGAGATTCTAGAAGAAACAAAGCATGTTGGAGATCAAACAATAGAAATAAAGGACATATGAAAATGCATGTTCGTAGGCCTAAAGCACTCACAAGGTCATGTTTGGTCAAGTTATTCATAAAACTCATCCAAAAACTCATATGCATAAAAAATAGAAAAAGAAATAATCCAAAGGAATAAAGGACAAATATTGATAGCATTTCATTTCTCAATTTCTTAAGGTAGCATGATATCATCAAACTCAATGTATGTTATAATGCAATAATGTATGCAAAAATAAAAAGAAGACAAGAAAAATAAAAAATTGCATGAAAATAAACGTGTAACAAAGAAAGAGAAACATGATGTGAATGTAAGTACAACACCCCATACTTAAACTTCACATTGTCCTCAATGTGGTACAATTCAAGTAAAGAGAAATTATATTCCCAAAGCAATGCGATGTATGATGGTGGAATGAATGGAACACCACATCTATATCCAGCAAACTGCGACAAAGAACCTATATTTTCACAAAATTTTCAGAGTTAGAACTTATTAAAAGAAAAATGCAAAAAGCGAAAGAAAGGGAACAACTATCATGGATTGTCTCCTATGTAGCGCTTATTTATGGTCATTACCTTGACCCAATTAAAAGCTCAACGCGGAAGATTGCCAAATGACTAAAACGATGTCATTCCCAATGTATCAGCATGTGCGTCTCCATACGCACTTAATCTCGCCTTCTTAGATCGTGATGATAGTTTTCCTTTTTCTACTCGAATTTGCCAATAACACTTTTGTTGGCGAATTCCTTGAAGTTTGCTTCTAGTTTGGCTAGTTTTCTTATTATCTAAGGATTAGTTAAACCCTATAATGCATTGATTTATAATTATTGAACAAAAAATGCAAAAAAGGAAAGAATTGGAAGAACGATCGTGAATTGCCTCCTATGTAGCGATCGTTTATTGTCATTAGCTTGGCCAATTAAAAGCTTAAGGCGGAAGGTTGACGAATGTCTTAAAAGATGTCATTCCCAATGTATCAGCATGTACGTCTCCATGCTTATATAACAACTTCGGGAAAGTAGTACTTGACAAATGATTTGCAGCTAAACCAAATATATTTCGGTGAAAGGTTAGTGATCTCACAAGATTTGGAGGTTTATGGATAAAATAGAGATATTAATATTTCATGGAATAAAAGAGATAGAGTTAGATAATTAATATTAGGGACGAGAATAGAGAAGTATAGGCTTAGGATCAAGGGAAAGAATGGACGAACTAGGAGAGAATTGTTGGATTCCGGGTTTGCGATCATACGAAGGCAAAACGGTCAACGACACAACCTTGACACGGCCAAACTTCCGGTGGCCTCCCCGTCTCGGGTTTCAGGAAAAAAATCACCATCATCCATGAGAAAGGCTGCCCGATTTGATCCCGTGGGATGCACGTTTGATATGGGGTATACACCCGTGTAGTTGGCTTGATCTTTCGACACCTAAAAACTCGATAGAAAAGACAGTAAAAGAAAGAGATATGAAAAATATGATCTGATGGTAGGAATGAATCGGTAGTTGGATAGATCAAGGTCGAATCCTAAACGAAGACCTGGAAGCACAAAAGGCCACTATCGGAAGGATCGCCTAAATACACAACTAACGAAGTCCTGTAGAACCTTTCCGTTATAACAAAAACACAATAGACGTTCGTAAGAATCCTAGAGCACCTTGGAGGGTTGCTTGTGGCTAGTTAAAGCACCTTGCTCTGTCGTGGCAAGTACAACTCATTCAAACAAGTCGAAGCGAGTTACGAGCAAGACATATCTTACTCAAGTTTGCTCTCCACTCCGGGAGATGACGATAGGTACCGCAGAAGATAACACTACATGTTTATCAAGAAGTAATTAATTTCAAGATGAAAAAAAATGAGGCACGGCCTCCCTATTTATAGGGGAAGGTTCAACCTAGGGTTACAAGAGAATCGTCCAATGTTTCCATGCATAACTAGCCTGTTGATGGGTTGGAAAATAACACAACTTGGACCGAAAACCATCCAAGAGAATCATCCAATGTTTCCATGCATAACTAGCCCGTTGATGATCGTGTTAATGCATGGCTGACCCGTTCCAACGTTCGCAAGGTTGCTTGTATTATCTGATGGCTTTTGCATGGTCGCACATGGGAGAGCTCTTATTTCCGTGACATTGATCTCCATCTCCAACATGTATGCGTGTGGAAACATATATTTCTAGGATATTAAATGTTCTACATAGGATTGATCCATCCTCTCTTTCGTCCATACATGTACTTGCATGGTAACACTATTTTCCATACATTCGTGGGTCTTGTCATCTTCCATCTCCAATAATTGGTTGTCACTTCTCTATTGGAGATGGTATGCATGTCCTTCTCCATGATGATCATCAACTTCTTCCGAGAAGTTTTCTTCATCTCCCTTCTAGAAATGATCCTAGAAGTGGTCTTCATTTCCCTTATATAAATATTCTGGAATATGATCTTCACCTCCTTTATAGAAAAGGTCTTCATTCTTCTACTGGAAATGATTTTCATTTCTCGACGGGAAATGGTCTTTATTTCTTTGCTAGAAATGATTTTCGTTTCTTTCTTGAAAATGTTATACATTTCTCTCCCAGACATGAAATTGACTATTTTCCTTCTTCCTCCTCCTCCTCCTTCTTCTTCACTCCTTGCCTTCTAGCTTCCTTGGATTCCATGGTTGTGGTCCTAAAGCTTCTGACTCTTCATCTTCTTCTCCTTGGAGTGCTCTCCACTCCTTACTTCCTAGCATTCATAGTCATGTCCTTGAAGCGTGCTAGGTTTGTAGATGCTCCTACATTACGTTTTGATTCCGGGTTCTCGATGAAATGGTTTGTAGTGTAGTGGGAAGTATTTCCGCCTATCACGTGGGTGACCCGGGTTCGGTTCTTGTCAACAACGCCAAAAACCTGATAATCTATAAGCTACTCTACAAGTATAACGAGATCGATCGTAGTGTCGTGTGTCGAATTCACAAGGGTTGCGTCTGAATTGGAAATAGTAATAGACAATTATGCTAAGCTAAAAGAAGGAGAGAACGAATAAAGTGAGAAATAAAAGTAAGTGAACTATGGAATAGGTATCACCACTATAACGAAATTAATATATAAAAAAATATATGAATATAATGAACCCTTGTAATATAAAAGAATTCGCCAACAAAAGTGTTCTTAGCGAATCCGAGTACAAAAGGGAAAACTATCGTCTAGGGTTGCAAAATAAAAAAAATAAACCCTTCTAAGTTCTAACATCTGAAAATAGCAATATATAGGGTACATAATCAGGTCTCAAAATATTGGAAAAAAGCCCAACAATTAATTAAATTGTCGATCTATTTCTCGAAGTTGTTGCGTAAGTCGACACAAGCGTGAAACGGAGATGAGATGGGAAGGTTAGAGCAAGGAAGCCATAACCAAGCCGTCTCAAGGTGTATCAAGTGAAAAATATGGAGGAAGCAAGACATCACGGGCTGACACAGTCACACGGGCAAGGAAGCCGTGGCTAAGCCGTATCAATACCGTTTCACTCCCTCTTTAATGTAAGCTCAAATCTCCAAGAGTTGGACTTCGTCTGTGTGTCCAATGCTATGATATGGTACTTGATTCTTCGATCCTAAATCATGTATGATGCTGCAATGCAGCTCCTGACCTCAGGGAAAAACGACTCTCGTGTTCCGTGCGTATTTTGATATTCTTAGCAACAACGTAACATAATTTGCCTCGAACGCTCGAAGCATGAAATAAACCAAAGTTGACAACTAAACTATATGAATGAAAAACGTATCAAATGAAATGTGGAATGCATGAATCTAACAACTAGTCTGATGCATGAATTGATGGCATCATCCATCGAATCCTCATTGCATCCATTCGCTCCAACACCCTATCAGCGTGTTATTATCACTAACAAAAGAAAGAGAAAAGAAGAGAGGAAGGTTCATCGTGTCCTCATTGCATCTCTTCACTCTTACAACTTTCGCTCAAGGCTCAATGTCTTCAAAGGCCCTACGTACAATCAACTATGATACTGAGCAACAACTTAAATCATTTGGGATCTTAATTAGTAAGGATTTTGTACAAACAAAAGTTCGTGTTTTGCATGCTCTTGAGAAACTAGTGAATCTCATCAAGATACTAGCTTGGGTTGTTGTGATCTTCTTATTACATTGCGCTTCAGTCCTTGTTAGGGTGGAGAAGATTTTTAAGGATATCCAATCCGAGTTCTTGATCTAATCCGAACCTCTGATCCAATCCGAGCACCATAAACTCCTCCATACGTTCTTTGCATTCTTCTTGAGAGGAAGAACTGCAACATCTATTAACTATGGGAGAAGAAGTGTTTCATTGAGTATGGAATTGTGACCTAGTGCATGTTAGAAATAAATTTAGGTTATATTAAGGGGCTTTATGTCTCATATTGTCTGCATAGTTAGAGGAGAGAAAAATAAAAGAATGAAAATTAGTGGAGAAAGGGATAAATTCTTGATAACTTTTGTAAGGGGCCAAATACTACAATTTTTTTTTGTTAAAGGTGAATTCATAGAAAAAGGAGAAAATAGCATAACTAGGTTTTATAGACACAGTTAACTAAAGTAACAAAGTTTATGTACATGCCTACGACCTGAGATCTACGACCCAAACACAAACATACATAAAGTATTTCAGATCAGCATGCAATCCTCCTAGACATACGAACTACCTTAAACCAATAAGTCATGAGAATACACATGAACTTGGAACAACGCCTGCGGCTCGTTCACCTTTGGCAAAGCCATCAACAAACATAGATACTCACAAGCCAAACACGTGCCCAAATCTCGGGTCAATGGTCAGTCCACCTTCGGCAAATTCATCAACAACCTAGATCCATGCCCGGTACATACATATCTAAAAATATCAAAGTATGTAGCAGAATGTAGACCCAATAAAGACCAGTTACTAAGATGTAATCCTCTCTGTAGCTCTTGCTTCGTCGCCAGCGGGAAAGGCCTCATGCAACAAAGTGTAGATATGTGTTCTAATCATCTTCACAAGGATATCTATCGGAATTCTGTTCTGGTCAAACACCAAGGCATTCCTAGAATACCAAAGGTAGTAGACCGTGTGAGAAAACACATAGATCCTGGACCTACTCGTCCAACTCCTATCATGTGTGGTGTGAGTCAACTAGTGTAATATCTCTAATCTGGTAGTAACATCTTTGAGGATCCAAAAATCCGCTCCAACCTGCCTCCATACCTCTTGTGCATATGTGCATCCAAAGATCAAGTGGTCATGTGACTCACTTTCACTCATACACCAGCTACAAGTAGGATCAATATCAAGAAAATATAACCTGTCTTTTGTAGATAACTGGCCAATAATTGTCATCCATAGTATAAAGCAATGCTTGGGCATATTGCTCGGGCCCCAAACTACTCTATGCCAGTCCACCTCCTCTCTATTTAGTCTAAGTATCTCATATGTCTTAACGACTCGGAATCTCTCTCTCCATGGCAAACCTGTTCAAGTATCTCCATCAATGATGTGGTCTGGTCGGTGAATGCAACCATCTCCTCCTTGACCTTGAGGATTTCCTTCACCAAAGGTGAGTCCCAACGAGTGACAATCCACTACTCCGGCTCTGTGGTGTACACGTATCTGTGGTGGATCCATCTGATCCATAAACTATCACGCTGATCATGTATGTGGCAGTAGTACTTGCACATGAATGCTACATGCCAAGACATGAGATCTAATAGTCTTAAACCTCTCCATCTTTTTGGCAGACTAACTATAGATCATGCAACACGAGGTCAACTCCAAAAAAATACTACAACTTATTATTAGGGGGTGTTACTTAGCCAATTTACCCTCAAAAGTATATAAGTTATTAACCATGTACAAAAAACAATACAAATTTCAAAAGTGTTAACTCGTATACAAATTATTACCTAATAAATCACCAACGGAAAGGTACGGAAAAAACCTAAACCAACATATATTTTTACTCGAATTGGTTTGTCGTAGCCAACGACGAAAAGTTATGGAAATAACAAAAACCTAAACCTACATATATATTTTTTTCTCGAATTGGTTTCAGGTAGCCAATAACGGAAAGTTATGAAATAACCTCAACCTTTATATATATGAGGAAAATACTGAAAACCACCCTTAAATAGGGTCATTTGCAAATAACAAGCCATTATATTTGAAATTACCGTAAACTACCATTTGCAAGGTTCCGTCAATAATAACACCCCTAATATTGTTTTGTCCATTTTTTTGTTAATGAGCCCACTTTTATTATAATATTGTTATTCACACTAAACCTAAACAAGATTAATCAATCCAGTAAATGTATCAAAGAGTAGTGTTTGCAAGGATGTAGAACATCGATCCAGTAAACGCATCAAAGATCATTGGGTACATTGTTCTACAAGAACAAGCAAAGAAGGAGATGATTCGTCTTGCTTTTGGTCTTGAGAGTTCTAACACCCCAAATCTGTAAGATCTTGTTTTTAACGTTCACCTCCTCCGCGGTGAAGGGAGCCGCCCCTACGGCAGGGAAAACCGCCCCTGCGGTTTTGCCCCATGAAGAACCGTTAGGTGAATATAAAGGATAAAGATACTCTAGAAGGGGAGTTGCATAGAGTATGAGAAATTTTCACAAAAACCTATCTCAAGGCTTTGAAACTGATTTCAAAGGCCTTGATGTCGATCGGAGCTCTTTGTGACACACTTTGATTTCAAGGGCTTTGAAACTAATTTCAAGGGCCTTCACTTTTTTCACCTACAAAACAAAGTTAGTAACAATAAAGAAGATAAAGTGCGAAATGTAAAAGATCGAGACGAGGATATGTTTACGAAGTTCGGCTCTAAATAGCCTACTCTCCGTCCCAGGGTATTGCCGTAGGATCTAACTATCTATTATCAGCTTCAAAGAGTCCTAGATACAAACTAGAAGAAATCCCCTTTTTGTCTCACTGTAGCCAACGCTACGATTTAGCTCTAACTCTTCACCTTGCTATAATAGCCTAGTTACTTCACAGAGTAACACACAGTCTAGTATAACACTCTTTAGATATTCCAATGGAGCTCTTGAGTTTTATCTCTCTCTAGGGGATAAAGCTTTCTGTAAAAGAGAGAAAGAAAAACTTGTTTGATCGAATGAAGATGCTTTGGATCGTTTGAAAACTTTGAATGTTTCAGTGTAAGCTTGTTTCCCTTCTTCTTCAATTGACATCTTCATTTATAGCCTTTGATGGGAGGTCTTCTAGCCGTTGGAAAGATGACCGTCGAAGATGGTTCTTCTTCTCCATGAAAGCCGCTTCTTGGTTGAGATGAGGTAGACATTGTAGATCTCCTATCGTCTTCATCTCCTTAAAGCACGTTGATCTCCCTTGTGCGTAATCTTCTCAAACTTGATGTAAAGATATCCGAAATCTGTTGAGAGAGAATCTTTGCGCTTTTGGTTGAGGATCTTTATGAGATCCTGTTTTGAATCTAATCTACTTGGTCGGTTGAGATCTTCTTTTAGAATGGTCGCTTAAGATCTTCTTTGAGCGTATCTTCTTGATGAGCATATATCCTTGGAAGATCTTCTTTGATGCTTGGTAGATTTGGTTGTTAGAGTTTTGAAATCTGTCCAGCCGCTTTGTTTCTACTTCAAGGTTTTGGCTTCTAATTCCTTGAAATGGCTTTCAAGGTCTCCGTATCGAATCTCTCTAAAACCTTCTCCTGTCCCTTGTATCCGATTTCAAGGCCTCCGTTGGTCCTTTGAAATGCGTTGCAACTCCTGCATACATTCTAAACAAAACACCAAAACAAACCAAGCAACTAGACATACAATCGATAATACGTTAGTATTAAAAACCACTTCATTTGTGTTTAAGTCTTCCATCATCACCTATACAAATATATAATCAAGGTGGAGTTTTCAATCTCCTCCTTGATGGAAGACAACACAAATATCGTACCTGCATTGTAAAGTTAGCGATGCATATATGAATATCAAACCAAACTTAAAATGCAGAATGCAGAAATATCGAAAATGTCGGATCATTTATTTTTTCCCCTTTGTCTTTCAACAAGGGAGAAAAATAGTTAAAGCACGGAAATTTTATACGCTTACAACCCCTGAAAAGTATTTTAAAAACCAACACAAGTTTTTAACACAACAATACTACAATCATCATATGCTCAGTTTGAATCTTCCTCATAGAACTGCCTTTTTCCATTGGATGAAGCTTTCTTGTGACTTCAATCATCCATTTCAAAAGCTAAGCGTCGTCTCTTTTCTTCAACTCGTCGTTCCCTAACCATCTCATATTTGAGACGTGGCAGAATAGTTGGCTAAACATGGGTAGGATAAAGAATAAAGTTATTTTGTACGCGACGTTTGCAGTTCATCAGAACATTTTCCACTTTTTCTTGAGTGTGTTGAGCTGCATCTTCAATCATAGGTAGGATCCTTCCCATGGTGGTAAGAGTAAGAGCATTCATCAGATACATTTCATTTACCTTAGCATTCATGATGGACAACAATTCATGATTTGCATCCAATCTTCTCTTAGTGTCACACTGAAAATCTGAGAGTTTATGATTCAGAGAAACCAATTCTTTTTAACATCCATCTAACCTGATTTCTGGAGTAGGAGGAGAAGATGTTGAAGCTTCTTGGGTTGGAAGTGGAATAGCTCCTTTTCCCTTCAATGTCCATGATCGTGCAAGAGTCTTCTCAATTCCTAACCTTTCTAAGCAGGATTCATCAATCTTGCCAGGAATTGGCTGTCGATCTTCAGAGGATGTATCAATTGAAAAATGATCAAAGATCTTGGGCAGAAGATTTCCATAAGGCAAAGTGATGGCTCGTTTAGAGTTAACTGAATGGGTCATATGGTTAAGGATGAAATTAGGTACGTCAATGTCTAACCCAGACATAATCAGATGAATTAATTCCAAGGATTGATCAGTCAAAATTTCTCTTGATTTCTCTCGAGGAATAACATACCTAATCAGAATGGTAAACACGATTTTAGCATCAAGGGTTAGGGAAGTATGCGTAAGTTGGCGTGAGGTTGAGTTTGGAACCAGAAATTTCTCCTTAGCGAGTCAAACACTCTCTGATCGGAAGGGATGTGTGAAAGAGAGATATGTAGGAATTCCTAAAATCTGACCCAAAATAGTAGAAGTGAGAAGAATTGGGGTACCTTTTACAAATGATTCAAGGGTGATAATTTCTTTGTCCTGTTTTGTGACGAGATTGACATAGATCATTCTTGTGAGCCTTGGGAAAGCAAAATCTCCAAGGTTTAAGATTTTTCAGAGTTTAGTGCTCTTGAGCATAGCAATGCAGGGGATCTAAAGGATTTCTAAAAACGTAGTATCCACCAGATCGCACATACAGAGAGGCCGATTGTGAAATCCATCAAGCCAAGATCCCGTAGCTTGAAAATTGATGAACCAAGATGTTGGAAGACCAGTTTTCTGAAAAATTTCCAATTCTTCAGAAGGTTTCTCTTCTTTTGTGGCGGAGGGGATATGAGCTGATTCCTTTTTGGAAGATGAAGCCGGATAAGGAGAAGATTTCTTGCTTCTAGGAGCCATAGATGATATTGGGAGAGAAAATAAGGGTTTTTGAAAAGGGTTTCTGTAAAGACGGGAAATGAAAAAAGAGAGAAGTCTTTAGCCTTTTATAAGGAAGAAAACAATTTAATTTTAAATAAGATCTTGAGAAAATCAAGCTCTCGAAAAGCCCAAAATTGTTTCCAATAAAATCTCAACAACTCTTTTTCAAACCATTGAACCCAAAAATGAGGATTTTGAAATCATTAAAACAATTTAAGAATTAAAATATCTAAAAGATATTAATCCCTAAATAGATCCGTAATATTCAATTTTCCCTTTGAATCTCGTTTCAAGGTCCTTGAATTGCATTTCAAGGCCTTTGAGAACGAAAAATGGGATGCATACGAAGGAGAAAATAAAATAATTTACCCCCTACGTTAATGCTTCCTTGTTCAACATACCAAGCTCTAAACGAATAAAATTGAACTGATCTTCAGGTAGAGGCTTAGTAAAGATATCTGCAAGCTGCAAGTCAATTGATATAAAAGAAATTTAAAAAAATCACCTTTCTCAACATGATCACGTATGAAGTGATGCCTTACATCAATATGCTTTGTCCTTGAATACTGAACAAGATTTTTAGTAATCGAAATAGCACTAGTATATCACATTTTATTGGGATACCTTATAAATCAAAGCCAAGATCACGAAGTTGTTGAGCTATCCATAGAATTTGTGCACAATAGGCTCCCGTAACTATATATTCGGCTTCAGCTGTGGATAGGATGACAAAGTTTTGCTTCTTGGAGTGCCAACTAATTAGGGATGCCCCTAAGAATTGGAAAAATCCAGAAGTGCTCTTTCTATCGAACTTATAACCTGCAAATTCTGCATCTGAATAGCCAACGAGATGAAGCGAGCTTTGACGTGGGTACCATAACCCTAAATCCTTAGTGCCATTGAGATACCGAAATATCCTTTTCACAGCTATCAAGTGTGACTCATTAGGATCAGCTTGAAATCTTACACACATGCACACGCTAAACATAATGTCAGATCGACTAGAAGTTAGATATAACAATGAACCGGTCATACCTCAATACTCCTTTTGTACAACACTTTTGCCATCTTTGTCATGTTTAAGCGAAAGTGTAGAACTCATAGGAGTCTTTGCGACCTTAGATTGATCCATCTTATACTTCTTAAGCAAGTCATTGATATACTTCCTTTGATTAAGAAAAATTTCTTTCTTTGCTTGTGTAACTCGAAGTCCAAGAAAAAAATTTAACTCACCCATTAGGCTCATTTCGAACTCCCTGCATATAATATCTGAAATTTCTTGCATAGGGAATCATTAGTAGCACCAAATAATATATCATCAACATAGATTTGTACTACTAAAATATCGTTGCCTCAGGTTTTGATAAATAAAGTTTTATCAATCAAATCTCTTTTGAAATTGTTTTCAAGAAGATACTTGGACAATCTTTCATACCAAGCTCAAGGAGCTTGCTTAATACCATAAATACCCTTGTCTAATTTAAAAACATGATCAGGAAATTCATCATTTTCAAAACCAGGTGGTTGAGCAGCGTAGACTTCTTCCTCTAAGAAGCCATTTAGAAAAGCACATTTTACATCCATTTGTAATAACTTTATGCTCATGAAAGATGCAAATGCGAGTAGCATACGTATGACTTCTAACTTGGCAACCGGAGAAAAAGTCTCCTCATAATCAATACCTTCTTCTTGGTTATGGCCTTGAGCTACAAGTCTTGCTTTATTTCGAATGACTTTACCGTTTTCATCCAACTTATTTCGAAAAACCCATTTCGTGCCAATGACAGATTGATGCTTTGGTCTTGTCGTAAGAGTTCAAACCTTGTTTCTCTCAAACTCATTTAGTTCATTTTGCATGGCAATGATCCAGTCTGGTTCTTGAAGAGCTTGAACATAATTCTTTGGCTCAATAAGAGACACGAACCCAGAGAACGCACATATGTTGTTTAATTTGGATCGAGTTTGAACTCCAGCGTTTGGATCTGAGATCACATTCTCTTGTGGATGGTATGAAGATTGTTGAAACTTCCTTCGTTTGTAAGATGGAACAAATCCTGACGATTGAGGTTCATATGCTTGACTAGATTCAGGTACCGTTGGAGTGTTGCCCTTTGATCCTATCTCAAGGCCTTGAATTTCGGTTTCAAGGCCTTGAAACGGAGTTCTGACATCGCAGTTTTCTGTTTCAAGGTCTTGAAGATGTGTTTCAAGGTCTTGAGAGTTTTCTCCGGTATCTTGAATCTTCTCTTGCATATTCTTTTCTTAATCTTTAGGATCTTCCTCTTCATCGGAATTGTGATCTTCTCGTTGATTCAGATTAAGGTCTGCAAAACTTTCACTCAAAGTACCATCATTGCTTTCATCAAATATGACATGAATACTTTCCTCAACAATTTTGGTATGTTTGTTATAAATCCGATAAGCTTTGATATTTGAAGCATATCCAATGAATATAGCTTCATCACTACGTGCAAAAAATTTCCCAAGGTTATCTTTTACATTGTTATGAACAAAGCATGTACATCCAAAGGGTTTAAAATAAGAAATATTAGATTTTCTACCCTTAAAGAGTTCATAAGGAGTCTTTTTCAAAATAGGGCAAATTAAACATATATTCAAGATGTAATTTGCATGTTTACTGCTTCTGCCCAAAAACTTTTTGGCAAACTGTTTTCTAAAAGCATAGTCCTAGACATATCCTCTAGGGTGCGGTTCTTACGTTCCACAACCCCATTCTGTTTAGGAGTTCTAGGAGCTGAAAAGTTGTGTGAAATACCATATTTTGCACAAAACAAATCAAACTTTAGTTGATCAAATTCTCTACCATGATCACTTCTTATAGAAACGATTGGTAGGTTTTTCAAAGTTTGCAACTCCTTACACAATTTTGAAAACTCAAACAATGCTTCAGATTTTTCCCGTAAGAATGATATCCATGTAAAACGAGAAAAATCATCCACCATAACAAGGATGTATTGTATACCTTTGGGAGATTTGACACACATAGGTCCACAAAGATCCATATGTAAAAGTTCAATGGATCGAGAAGAACTTACAACCTTCTTTGGTTTGAATGAACCTCTTGTTTTTTTACCTTGTGTACAAGCTTTACATAACTCATCTACCTTGAAGTTTAGGTTTGACAATCCACGTACCAAATCCTTTGAAAGTAACTTCTGCATTGTATGCATGCTTACATGACCAAGTCTTCTATACCAAAGCCTTGGATCACCAATCAAGGCCTTGAGACACTTTAGCTTAGTTCTTGAAACTTGGTTAGTACTCATAGAATAAACATTGTTACATCTAGGAGCAGTAAGCACAATGTCACCCGTCGTCTTGTCTTGAACTTCACATTTTTCTGAATCAAACATTACCTTGTTGCCTTTATCACATATTTGAGAGATTCTAAGCGAGTTATACTTCAAACCGTCAACAAGATATACATCATCAATAAAGTTAGATGAATTATAACATATTTTACCAATGCCAATAATGTCACACTTTCCTTTTTCACCAAGTGTAATGGTTCCAAATGATTGCTTCTTTAAATCTGAGAATAGTGAAATTTTTCCACTCATGTATCTTGAGCAACCACTATCTAATATCCATTTATGCTCCTTTACCTTGGTGATATCCTGCAAAACAACAAACATCAACCTTTCCGGGTCGAACAAATGGCATATTTTGGTCCATATTCAGGCTGGATCATGTTTGGTGGTCTAGTACCTTTAGGAACCCAGATTTGCTTGACCTGTTTCCTTAAACATAGAGGATAAGTGTTTCTAATGATGTGAGGATCATTTCTTTATATGGACATGTAGATTTTACATGACCCTTTTTACAATAGTAGAAACATGTGGGCATATGAATACTTCCTTTAGCCTTGACAAAAATGGTAGTCGGTTTTCTAGGAAAACTTCTATGATAACCTATACCATTTTTGTTTAGTGAGGAATATTGTTCACCCATCATTCTTTCAAGATTGGCTTTTGAACAAGTGAATTTGACAAGTGCAGTATTCTGGTCTTGACACATCAAAGTCAGATCAACTTTCTCTAGATCGATATAGTTTCGATGAAGAGAAGAGAGGTTGTCCTTAAGAATCGCATTTTCCGATTCCAAGGCGTTGACACTGTCATCAAGGTCTACCTTTTCCGTGTTAAGATTTTTGTTCGCTCCAAACGGTGTGTGCAAGCTTTAAATTTATAACCCTAGATGTAAGCTTAAAACAAGGATGCGAACCCGCAGTGTACGGGTCAATCGCAGTAAAAAGCAAGAAATTCCAGGGGTCGATCACAGGGACTTAGTGAAACAAAGCAGGTATAGGTTTGCCAATGCAACTACTAACCACAAAAGCGATCAAAGCAATCAAAGATGATAAAAAGTCAATTAAAGAAATATGCAATTCTAGGGATTAGAGCATCTAGTTGTGGTTCCAACTCAAGATCTAAAGATAAAGTGGACAAAGCTGAGATTTTGCAAAGGGAAGGTGTTACTAAAGTGGAATAGATCACCGGGTAAGTCTCACTACTCACTAATCCCAAACCATAACTCCTATTACCGGGTAAGTCTCAAGGAATTAAGGAAAAGAACTATAACCTCAAACTAACACTCCAACTAAGGGAATAGAATCAACCTTTACCGGGTAAGTCTCAAGCTAACTCACAAAGATGGGATGAAAGCACACTCAAACCCCAATAAAGGATAAACCTTTATTACCTAAACTTATGATCTTGGGTAAACAAACAAAGGAATTACCGGGTAAGTCTCATCCTAAGCTTGCATTGAACCAGGAAAGGTGTAATAAGAATAGAATTTGGCAAACTCTAACACTTAACTCTCAGTTTCGGATCAGGCGAGTCACCTCGGTCAGACGAATTCCACCCCGGCCGAGATGTTCATCGACTGAGCGAGATGTTCTAGGGTTAAGGATAAAGACTCGAGCTTTCAGGGTCCTACTGGGATTAAGATTATTCTATCATTGTTTTTTCCACAACCTTCAACCAATCACCCTAGAATCACACAAAGAAATTAGCCAATCATCGTCATGAAAGCAATAATCAAATATATGGGAAGAAAGAGAATAATTGAACAAGAAAACCTTAAGAGAAAGGCTTCAATAACTGAATCAATTATCAAACAAACAAGCGTTCCTTGGATCACAATCCAACAAGACAATCAACAAAGAAGGGAATCTAAGAAAGTCTTACAAAACCCTTCACAAAAGCTATAAAAGCTATCAACTTTCTTCCTTCAATCTTCCTTCAACCTTCAAAAAGGTTCTTCAAATCTCCCAGCAGTAGTGGGTGTTTTCCAGCCATAAGCGTCCCCCCCCCCCGGATTTGTGGAAAATCCAACCCTTTTTATAGGAAAATTACCCCCCAAAGATAAGATATCTTAGAAAGATCTTTTCCCATAAAAATAGGTAAAATACATGGGCTAAATTATCTTCTTCCTTCCAGGAATCCAGCCTAAAAATATAAGATCCTCTTTCCAAAAATAAAAGATCTCAGCCAAAAATAAAATATTTCTCGCCGCGTCCAAGGTGTTCGCCTCGGTCGAGTCAGCTCCTCTAGATCACCTCGGTCGAGATGGTATTGTAGCTGACCGAGGTGAATCACAACTGAATGTGAAATCTCTCAAATCTGGTCCAAAGTGAATCTCTAATCCATTTTCATGATTCCTGGATTCTTCCTTAAGCTCCTGAATGTAGCTCCAATGACTCCTTAGCTTCTTTTGCTCCTTTTTGATGCAAAACGTGCCATTTTACCTACGATTACAACGAAACTTGGTGTAGACCTCGATTCCCGCAAAGGTAGATGAAGCGACAATATAATCACATAATATACATCCAAACATGCAGATTATTGAAGATAAAACGTCTAAACAAGTCTCAAAATATAGACAATAATTCATGCTATCAAAATACCCCATACTTAGCCCTTGCTTGTCCCCAAGCAAGTTCTGCATATAAAATACAAGATAGAATGGATTATAAGTCATAAAGATCAATGAAAAAGTCCTTCAAAACATTTTAATGGTGTGCTACAATCATAGATCACTCTAAGAGAATGCTTCATGGAATTTAAAATCAAAATATGCTTAAAACATTTTATAAATATAAGAAAGTTGTTCATCTTTGCATAAAATCATAGAATGCATAATAAATCACAATCATCGAAATTAATCATGTATAATCCAGTTTAAACCACCAAGTCAATCAACAAGCTCGAGGTCTCAAGGACTTTCCAAATGAAAGGTCAAGAAACGTGTGAGGGTGGGATGTATATAGGGAATGTGGTGCTAGAATCCGGGAAAAGGATCTTTTCTTCACTTGCTTTGAACTTCAACATCTTCCACCAATAAGCTTTGCTTATTTTTGCCTTTTTTATTTTACTTTTTGGGATGCATGGACAGAGATGCACAATAACTGAAGCCTAGGAAATCAGCAATCATCAATTTCTCAAGATGCCTCAAACCCTTGATGCGCATACCATGACCCGTTAGGAATATCGCTCAATCCAACTTTGGCAAGACACAAACACCCTGCTATGTGAATGGTGCCGAGTTACTCATCATCATGATTGACTTCCCCAAACCTATATGTTTCTTTCTAACTTTTAGCCAACATCTCAACTTTTTCTTTCACTTGCTTTTCATTTGCTTGCTTCTAAATTCCCGGATAGGTAAAGGGAGGCAAATATGTATATGAGGGGCTAATCGTGATCAAGAAGAAGAAGAGAAGAGAATGAATTGCCTTGGTCTTTCCAGGAAGAGAGTGAGAGAACTCATAATGTGGTGTCAACCTTCAAATTCAACATAATTTGGATAAAAACAAAGTATTAAACATGTCACAAATTTCGAACAAAGCATTTAGCAAC